>JAHRHZ010000145.1:20247956-20295851 GCA_024137785.1 Ginglymostoma cirratum | reverse complement strand
GCGACTGGGAGGTGCAGTTGTTTGTTGCGAACTGAGCGCAGGTGTTCTGCAAAGCGGTCCCCAAGCCTCCGCTTGGTTTCCCCGATGTAGAGGAAGCCACAATGGGTGCAGCGGATGCAGTATACCACATTGGCAGATGTGCATGTGAACCTCTGCCTGATGTGGAATGTCTTCTTGGGGCCTGGGATTGGGGTGAGGGAGGAGGTGTGGGGGCAGGTGTAGCACTTCCTGCGGTTACAAGGAAAAGTGCCGGGTGTGGTGGGGCTGGAGGGGAGTGTGGCGCGGACAAGGGAGTCGCGGAGGGAGTGGTCCCTCCGGAAGGCAGATAAGGGTGGGGAGGGAAAGATGTCTTTGGTGGTGGGGTCTGACTGTAGATGGCGGAAGTGTCGGAGGATGATGCGTTGGATCCGGAGGTTGGTGGGGTGGTATGTGAGGACGAGGGGGATTCTTTTTTGATTATTGTTGCGGGGACGGGGCGTGAGTGTGCATTTACACTCAGTAGGATTTTCTGTTGGTTGCTACATTCAATTCTGCTGAAAAACAAGTGTGTGGCTTTTTGTGAGGTTTCCAAAATGTTACTCTAAATAGTTCAAGGTTCAATGAATAGTTTTTATCGATTGGTCATAAGCAGTTAAATGAGAAGGTTGTGGTCCCCAGCCTGCTGATCATTTAGGTGGAAAGGAATAGGGGAAGTGGTTCCCTAACAGCGAGGTGCTGCTGTAGCAGGCTTCAGGAAGTTAATGATCTGAGAACTCTGGGAGCCAGTCAGTGCTGCGAAGAGTTGGGATCAGTTTTAGGAAAGGCACTTGGAGCTATGTGGAGCAGTGAGGGCTTGGAAGAAATCCTGGGAACTATAGGTAGTTCAGAGCAGCTGAAAGTTGGGGTGAAGAAACCCACAAGCAATATTTGCTTGGTATAGATCAAGAAAGTTGGATCTCATAGAACCCCAGGGATAGTGGCGGTTTGGTGAAGCTAGCTACCTTTGAAGGAGCTATAATTGCACCTGTGAGTAGATGTGGGATTTCAGTCTTGGTTATCCAGCAATGCACAATCTCAGGGAACAGACTGATCTACCTGGATGCAAGCGTAGAGTAATAGGGATGTACAGCATGGAAACAGACCCTTCCACTCAACCCATTCCTGCTGACAAGACATCATGAATTAATCTAGTCCCATTTGCCAGCATTTGGCACCCATCTCTCTAAATATTCTTATACATGTACCCATCCAGATGCCTTTTAAATGTTGTAATTGTACCCACTTCCACCACTTCTTCTGGCAGTTCATACCATACATGCACCAGCCTCTGCGTTGCCCCTTAGATCCCTTTTAAATCTTTCCACTATCACTTTAAACCTATGGCGTCTAGTTTCAGACTCCCCTTCCCTGGGAAAAAGACGTTGACTCTTCACCTTGCCCATGCTCCTCATGATTTTATAAACCTTTAGAGCTATCTGTGATGGAGAAGCTTTTGAGACAATTCTGAAGGTGGGTCTTCAAAAGTAAATAATTGGAAGCACTCGTAAAGGAAATGAAGTTTTTAATGAGATCTGGTGACCCACAATGCCATTATCGTCTGAAGGTTGTTCAGAAATTTGTGAGATCCGTTTTTACTACATTTGCTGCTTGATATACTCTGTCGGGTGTTCATCCACAGTTTGTCTGTTACCCATATTTACATTATGTTAATTCTGGGCGGTACAGTGTAAATTATGTATGTACATTGGATTGTTTTCACTGTTGTAACTTTGTAAAATTTATTTATTTGGTCAAAAATCTTGTGGCTTTATTCTCCTAAGTCCCCAGGATCTCAATCTTTGCCGATTTGAAACAAAAAAATGTTACACGTCCCTCGTCAGATTGTATCTTAAATTTGACAGACTCATCAGGGATTGTAACAGTCAAGAGTGATGTAATAGATCACATAATGATAGATACCTTGAAGAAAAAAGTGGCAGGAGGACCTTGTGCTAGGTCTAAGTGTATATAGTTATTACTCCCAACCTCCTCTGAGAAGATATATACAATAAGTGATGACAGCAGCTGATTGTACGTAGTTTATCCATGTGATGCACCCAACCTCCTCTGAGGCTACCCACATGAGGACAGAATTCAGAACTGTATTGACAAAGATCACAGGGCAATGTCAGAATCTTATGTAGGCGACTGGAGACCAGGCAAGAATCTCGTGTTGCCTCTTTGAGGCCAATCAGTTATTTAATAGGCGAGCAATGAGACTTTGTCCATTCACAAGGACCCCAGAGGCAGAGCCCCAGCCACAGAGAGCTGTTGGCTAATCAGAGGGGGCAGTTTCTCTATACTCAAGAACACCACTGGAAATGGTGGAGTTACTGCTGCGAATCTGATACTAATTTGAAGACGAGTGTTTTAGCTGGAACCAAGACAGAGGCCTGATGGCATAAGGAGGTTACTGGCAGGGGAGCAGGGGGGAAAGGGTGGGTGTTAGCAGAAGGAATAGAGGGGGCTTTCAGCTCTCACCATGATACATGTCATTTAATCAGGCACTGATTACCGGTGTTAATTGCTTTCCATTTTCCTTTTGGTGCATGAAAAGGTGCTCACCAAAATCCACTTACACAGCCACATCCACTTCTTAAGTGATTTTATCCATTTTAAACTTTTTACAAATGGATTCCATTTGAAATTGCATCCTTCACGTTGTTATGATTCAAGTCGATATTATTACTGGACAAGTCAGTTCTCAGATTAAAATCTGCCTTGAGAGAACATGTTTCTCTTTTTTTATTTAACTAGGTGGTCTTTCAATGAAACACAAACACTTAGTGCTACAGACTTAGTTTTAACAATAAAACAGAAACTTGATCTGCAAAAGACATGAAGATAAAATGGACTACACCGAACCATTTACATATATCACAATTTGAAAGATTCCAAGTCATACACTAAAAATACAAACCCATTTATCCCAACGTCATCACATTACAGTACTCAAGTACTGGGGGTATTCCCTTCTGCATTACATTTGTAGTTTTAACTTAACTGTATCTTTCAATCCCCAATCTTGAAAGTTTGAGAACTTCTTCATTGATTAGTCATGCAATTCAGAGAGACTTTCTCAACTTCAAATAATCCCCTCAGGATTCAAACCAAGTGCTCTGGTCTGAAACTTTAAAACTAAAACCTTTAATTTGATGTAACCTTTTTCCTAACTATTCTGAACTAATTCCTCTCTCCAGCAGAAACCGTTGTTATATCTAATTTGAACCAGGACTTTTGTGAACTGCCACCAAAAGTTTTCCAATCAATGGGTATTTCCCTGAAGCAAAAAAAATCCCAATTCTTCTAAATCAAAAGAACTCTGGTACTTTTCCATGTTTGCTTTCTCTGATTGTAAAACACTCATAATACAAACAAGATAACAAGGTGTGGGGCTGGATGAACACAGCAGGCCAAGCAGCATCATAGGAGCAGGGTCTAGGCCCGAAACGTCAAGCTTTCCTGCTCCTATGATGCTGCTTGGCCTGCTGTGTTCATCCAGCTCCTTGTAATCTCGGATTCTCCAGCATCTGCAGTACCTATTATCTCTACTACAAACAAATTTTTATTATCACTTCAGGACTCCTCTCTCTCATATACTGGTTTAAAAAGTCATTTCTCCAGAAAGACAGACAAAATAATTAGTAAACCATCTCACACACACAGACGACTGCACACATGCCACTATTTCAAACTCTAAAATGAATTATATTAATATTTATATAAGTCACATTTCTCTCCATTAATAATGAAAATCTATCTGTAAGAAGGCATTTTATTCATCCATCAAAAAATATCTTAACATTATTCCTCTGTCACATTAACATAAATAGCATATTGATGTTAAACTTATGAGTATATAGCAACCATATTTTACACATGTCCATGGCACCAAAGCTTTCGGTGTCCTTCATATGTACTCCTGCTTAAACATCTGCTCCAACAATTTCTTTTCCAGCAAGTGAACAATTTTCAAATTACACCAAAATAATTGTAAGTTCTTGTCCTAAATTTTTTCCAAGGATTGTGGTCTTTATAAATCCACAGTTGCTTCCACATTTTTAGTGATGGTTATTTCAAAATGACGTAGAGCCAACTCAAGATGCAATGTCACCTTCTCAATTTTTGTCTATTTTGGTTGACAGATGGTCAGTTTCTTTGAAAAATGACTGATACGCTGTTTGATCCCTTATCACATCATGTTGCAGTGAAACAACCCCTGCACAGATGTCGTTGGCATCAGCAACCAGTTTTAAATGAATCCTCATAATTCATCTTGGCTAAAACTGATGCAGTTGTGAGCACAGATTTGGAGTTTTAAAAGGCATTCTGACACTCTTTCAATCTTCCTCTGTTTTCTGTTTTCTTCAATTTCTTTAACCCTTTTTTTCCCCACCCCATTCCATTTCAATTTATCTTAAGTCTATATTCCTCTGCAATTCTTCTAACTCAGGTGTTTTTATTTGTCGTCCACTCTCTAAGTCAAGCTTTCTCAAATATGATAGCACCTCAGCTAGTGCTAGCTTGACATCCCAATTTCTGGATTGCTTTCCTAAAGTTCTAAATGTTGAATAGTCACTTGAAGCTTCTCCTCTTTACAAGACCCTGCTTTTACTTTTACTTTCAATTTACTGCTTACTCTCAGTTTAGCTTTAATCAGATTTCAAATCATCCACTGTTATGTCTGGCGAGATAGTAACTTCTTCTTTCATTTATTTTAACAAAATTCACTAAAACACAAGCATATAATGCAACAGATTTGTTTCAAACAGATGTTTGTTACCCAAACAAAATTAAATTAGCTTTGAAGAAATGAACTTATTTACATATAACAAAATGTGAAAAAAAATCAAAACATACCTTAAAAATACAGTCCTATCTATACCAACAACTTCATTTCATAGTTCTCAATTATCGAAGATAATTCCTTTCTCTACCACCTAACATCTACTGGTTTGAGTCAATTGTTTCTTTGAGTTTGGAAGCCTCTTCATTGATCAAAAATACGATTGGACTTAGACTTTATCAAATACACCTACATGGAACTTCCACAATAATATTTTCAATTTTTTGCACTGAGGTAACGTATGGCCTAACTGTTCTTAACTAACTTCTTTCTCCAGGAGAATATGTTCTTGCATTTAATTTCAACCAAGACATTTGTGGGTTGCCACCAAAGATTTTCCAATCATTGTGGTCCCTGATTCTTCGAAACTGATTGTTTGTTTTTCAATGTTTGCTTTCTCTGATTGGAAACATCTCACAACACAAACAAATGCCCATTATCACTTCAGGAGCAGTCTCTCTCTCAAATAGCACTTTTTTAAGAAAAAACATGGTTTCAGAAAAACTGACAAGTTAATTCATAAACCATCTCACATACAGAGACCAAAAGACATGCCACAAGCTCAAAATTCATAAAATAAATAATATATTTAAATCACACACCTTCACATCACAGTTTTGGATTACAGCTAAAGGTAAAGTTGCCAGAGTCTTAGGGGACCATTGGGCTGCTCTGTCATTAGAGAGAGAGATGACTGGTGGTGGTTTAACCTGAGGGTCACCATGTCTCAGGCGAGGGGAGAAGTTGAGAAAGAGAGTCCTGCATGGTAATTTCACCTGGTGTGGGAGTTTAACTTGCCTCTGACACACTCAACTTTCTTTGGACTGTTGTCACCACATTCACACTCAATGCCATTTGCCATCAGATGTACACATTCTTCCTTTCTCTCCATCAATGCCAACTTACCCTATGTTCAGGGATGTGCAGGCTAGGTGGATTAAATGAGGGTTACTGGGATAGGGAGGGAGGATGGGTCTGAGTGGGATCCTTTTTGGAGAGTCGGTGCAGACTTGATGGCCGATGGCTGAATGGCTTCTTTTGCATCGTGGGGATTCTATGATTCTGTTCTATGTTTCCCATGTAGACTACAGTGACAGATAGAAGCTCATCATAACCTCCTCGGTGTGATTAATAAATGACAATATGTGCCAGTCTTATTAATGATGTCCATTTCTGAGGATCCATTATAACATGTAACAAAACCAATTACAGAATTTGATGTGGTTCAGGGAGTTTTATTTTAGTGACAAACAAGTATTTCTCAATCAACTGATACACAATTAGGAACTGGCATCATCTGATGATTGATCCTGTTGCTGTTTCTAGAGTATGCAGCTCTACACTTCATATATTTATGCCCTGTTTCAAGACAATCTAGTGATGAGGTCTTATGTGAGGGCAACTCTTAGTTATCATTATAAAACAGAGCAATCTAAACAAAAAAAAAACACATTTAAAATACTTAAATCTATTTCAAAGCTAGATTCATCCATTCCTTTATGTATATGGCAGTGGGCGTTTGTGGCGGGACAATTTGCTGCAACAGCAAAAATATTGTGGGGGTGTTAGTGGTCAGGAGGCGGTGACTCAAAAGGTAGGCTGACATTTCTTCAAAGCAGTTTCCTTGTCAATGTTGTTCAGTAGCTGACATGTTTACTGTGGTGGATTAATGCTGAGAATTTGACTTTGTCTGGGATTTGGCTCAGGGAAAATGATACGCAATCATAATCAGTATCATTGGTAACATGATACATTGCTTCCTTGTGGAGTAATTGTCATGCCAGCAGCACCTTTCGCAGACAATGTAGAGCGTTGACTATGTTGTGAAAAACAGTTGCAACGCTATATTTAGCCTGGTAGGTTTGGCCCCATAGCTACTTATAACAGTCATCAGTGTTGTGAAACTTGTGGCTGGACATTAAAAAAAATGGCATCTGTGCTATGAAATATATTTTCTGTCTCTAAGGAATCATGCACAGCTTTTTCCAGGGAAATATAAACTCATGCATTGGGCAAAATGTGACTGTTTTTCATGGCACTGCTGGAAATTACTCTACAAGAGCCTGGAACTCTGCTGGGGTTTCTTGTTGTGATTAAGTTGATTGACGACACAAAAGCAGTTGATGTTGCTTAAATAGACTTCAGTAAAGTGTTTGACAAGGTCCCTCATGGCAGACTGGTACTAAAGGAGAAGTCACATGGTATCAGAGGTGAGCTGGTAAGATGTATGCAGAACTGACTTAGTCATAGGAGACAAAGGGTAGCAGTGGAAGGATGCTTTTTGGAATGGAGGGCTGTGACTAGTGATGTTCCACGGGGATCAGTGCTGGGGCTTTCACTGTTTGTGATCTACATAAATGACTTGGAGGAAAATGTAGCTGGCCTAATTAGTAAGTTTGTGGATGATACAAAGACCGGTGAAGTTAAGGGTAGTGAGGAGGATTGTCAGAAGATACAGCAGGATATAGATCTGTTGGAGGCACGGGCAGACAAATGTGAGGTGATGCATTTTGGAAGGTCAAGTACATGTGGAAATTTGCAGTGAATGGCGGAAATCTTTGGAGTATTGACATGCAGATAGATCTGAGTGTGCAGGTCCACAGATCACTGAAGGCGGCAGCACAGGTAGGTAAGGCAGTAAAAAAGGCCTATGGCATGCTTGCCTTCATTGAAAGGGGCATTGAGTATAAGGATAGACAAATTATGCTGCAGCTTTATAGAATTTTAGTTAGGTCACACTTGGAATATTGTACACAGTTCTGGTCACCACACTACCAGAAGGATGTGGATGCTTTGGAGAGGGTACAGAAAAGGGTACCAAGATGTTGCCTAATATGGGGGATTTTAGCTATGAAGAAAGGTTGGATAGACTGGGTTTGTTTTCATTGGAATGTAGGAGGTTGAGGTGTGACCCGATAGAAGTTTATAAGATTGTGGATGGCATGGATAGAGTGGAAAGTATGTAGCTTTTTTTCCCAGGGTAGAAGGGTCAATTACAAGGGGACATAGGTTCAAGGTGCAAGGGAGAAGTTTCAAAGAGATGAGTGAGGCAAGTTTTTCACACAAAGGGTGGTGAGTGCTGCCAGAGGAGGTGATGGAAGCAGATACAATAGCAGCATTCTAGAAGAACCTGGGCGAATACGTGAATAGGAAGGAAATAGAGGGCTACAATCCTGTAAGTGAAGACAGTTTTAATATGGGAGGGCAAAACATGTTGTCACAGGCTTAGAGGGCTGAAGGGCATGTTCCTGTGCTGCATTGTTCTTTGCTCTTTGTCTGCTCCCAGTTGTTGCCAGTGAGACCCCTGTGGTTCACCGTCCTGAGTTGAACTTTGGTATAAAGCACTGGAAATAACTGAATTGGCGTTATCTGATGTCGCAATTCTGTACTAGCTGATATGATTTATGGAACAAAGAGATAAAGAAATAAATGAATTGTGAAATCTTGAAACTGAAGTTTATTTTAATTCTAACTGTTTTGCTGCTGTTAATAACCCTAGACAAAAAATGTACATAGGAGCAAAATGTGGAATTCCTGTATCCTGCCTTCCCATAATTTCTTTCTATCATGTTGCTGATTTTAGAGGCATACCGGTATTCCTGACGTAAACATAATATGTGACCCCATTCCTCTTACAAAATGCTGACATTTTGGATAATGTAAAATATAAGTTGGTAACAGTGTGATTAAATGTCAATTGATCCCATATTCCCAATTCCATTTCCCTTTCGAATTGGCAAGGTGCAAAAATCTCGATTTGCGCATCGAATTACTTTGGAAGACTTGGCAATTTTGGAGAAAGGTTTACTGTCCAGTTAATTCCACTTCAGGCTTTTTTTTTGGTTGGAATTTTCCCATGCAAAGAAAACCACCTCTGTCAATGATAGAGATGAAGAGCCGATTTTTCCCTGTGGGTCTTGGAAACCAGTGGTGCCAATCAAGCAGGCCATCTTGAACTGGATGGTGTTGTTGGAATTCATCCACGCAAATGGGTAGTATTCCATCACACTCCTGAATTGTGCTTTGTAGATGATAGGCAGATTTTGGGGAGTCAGAGGGTGCGTTACTTGCTGCATGATTCCTACTATCTGACCTTTTCTAATTGCCACGCTATTTATATGTCTAGTCTTGTTCAGTTTCTGGTCAGTGCTAATCCCCAGGAAGTTGGAAGTGAGGGTTTCAGTGGCAGTAAAATGATTGAATGCTAAGGCATGGTGGTTAGATGCTCTATTGTTGGAAATTGTCATTGCCTGTGCTTTCATGGCGCAAACATTACTTGCCACGTTTCAGCCCGAACCTGGATATTGTCCAGTTCTTGCTGCATTTGGAGATAGATTGTTTCAATATCAAAGGAGTTTCAAATGGTACTAAACATCCCCACTTCTGACCTGATGGAGGGAAGGTCTTTGATGAAGCAGCAGAAGATAGTTGAACCTAGTACACTACCCTGAAGAACGCCTGCAGAGATGCCCTGGAGGTATGGAAACTGATCTCCAACAACCACAATCACCTTCCTATGTGCCAGGTATGACTCTAACTAGTGGAGAGGAGACTTATGGCAGAATCTCATGAGAACTCTGTCAAGGCGTGGCTCAATATCAGGATCTACTTGTTGCATCGCTTATGCATTTGCTGGCATTGAGACAAGTTTCTCAGTAGCATCAGCAAATTGCCGATTAAAGGGGATTATAGCTTGTTCAATACCATATTAACTGCAATTCTTGCCTCATTAATATTCAGTTTCCTATCTTACCAAACAAGCTAGATGTCGAGAATTCCCAATATGGAAGTCAGACCAGGTACCTGGTGATTTCGGCTCATCATTGGCTGCAAGGAGTCTCCATGTTGCTCAATACCGACTGGCATCGCAGGGCACAATCCACAGGCACCAATTATATGGACATTGGCACCTGAGGTTTGCCAAACCCTCATCATGGCCACCATGACATCTCTTCAATCCACTTGCAGTCTGCTCGGGAAGCACAGATCTGCATTTCCGGGCACATTAGCACACAGCATTGATAGGCTGCTGCGAGGACACTTTATACACAGGGACCGGCTCCCAACTGGGCCAGGCTGCATCTCAGGGCAGCTCCCTTGTTCTCTCAGTGTTTGCTCACTTAGTGCCTACCTACATTCAGCAGTATCCTTGCCCTGCATGTTATCCCAGCCACACAGCCTTGCTTTACCTTCTTGCATTGCTGGGAAGTAGTCCTCAGTCTGTTGGAAGGTCAGCGGGGAGGGGGCGTGGTGGTGAAGGTGGTGGTGCAGACATCTTGCTGTACAACTTGCTCTTCATTAATCTCACCCCAGTATCACATGCCAACAGCATACATGTGAGACACACACACGTGCAGCCAACAAACAGCCACGTCTCAGAGTCTGAGGGGAGTAATCCAAATTGTTGACTGTTCCTTTCTTCCAGATGCTGCCTGGCCTGTTGTGTTCTTCCAGCCTCTTGTTTGTCTACCTTGGATTCCAGCATCTGCATTCCAGCAATTTTTGTCTCTAGTAGTCCTTACCAAAGTCCATTGAGGAACCACCTATCAATTTAACACATTAAGGCCACAAATGGGCATCTGACTACTGTGTTTGTAGTCAGAGGATCTGCACCACTGCAGTACGGGGAAAGGATCATGGTCAGTCCTGAGGCTCCATAGTGGCCTGCCCAGAGGGTAAAGCTCATGCAGACATTGAGCTGTCCAGCCTTCAGTCAGCGGGCTGGGCACTTTTCATCTGGGGCTGTCCAGTTTGAGCAGTCAAGGGGCTGAGGCACAGTCAGACTGTTAGATCAGTCTCAAGAAACTAAGGGGACGAAGGATTTTTGATGTGCAATGAATGACATGAATGGCAGGTTCAATATGAGAGTGGCAATGGAATGAAGAATGGTATTTATTCAGTTGGCAGGACATGGATGTCTCAGCATACCCACTGGAGTGATCCTCATCTTATCCTACAAGGGCCATGATTCTATCCTCTTAAAGTGTGATGAGTCTGATTTTGGGCACACTTTAATGTGTCCAGGCCATTTCTGTCCTGTTATGGGCTAAGAGAAAGGCAGAGTTTCAGAGAGGTGAAAGTTGGGGCCATGGCTCTTAGTGCTGGAAGAAGAAAATGGGTGAGGGTGTCTCAGGTTGAGTAGGCAGTGCAGAGACATGTAGTGTTAGTGGTGTGAGGGCATGGGGTCAAATTGAGTGATTGAAGAAAATAGCGAGAGTGGAAGAGCACAAGCCATGGTGGGGTGCAGCCGCAGTGACAGAGCAAGATAGTTCAGAGAGACGAGTACGGCACTTACCCTGCTGGAGCAGAAAAGGTCATGACCTTCTTCCGGCATTTCTGCCCATTCTTCCGGATAATAGATACTGCATTGACCCAGATGGTGACCTCCAACTCAGGACACTCCTCCTCTACACCACACTATTCACCAGGCCAGGTCCTGTCAGAGAAGCATGGCTCCATCTTCCCCTTCTCTGACACCTCCTAAACTAACAGCTAAAACGATGCAGAGTAACTCTGGAATGCCGGTGCTCACTCAGGTATAGAATGCCTTCTTAAATATGGTGCAAGGACCCTAGATGAATATCTTTTCAGTGGTGAGTAGCTCTGGGAATGGTGAGTGGTAGAATGGGACTAGAATCAATGGGAAGGGTGGAGTAGGCGGTCAATGAGATGTGTTTTGTTAAGGGGAGAGATCCTACCAGGCCTCAGGTGAGAAACCATTCAAAACACTTGACACAATAGACACTTAGCCAAAAAACAGTAAGATTCATTCCATAATCTTGAATATCCAAAATGTACACCATGATTTCCAACTGGATTATCACGTTTCCAGAAAAATCACCCTCTCCTGGTACTTCTGGCTCTATAATGGTGCTGACTTATATTTTCCAGTTTATAGTCTAGGTGGAGAATGGTGGGGTCCCTCACAATACGGTGTTTACCCCTGGCTGGTGACTCCAGAACGAAGGGACACCATGCTAGGGATACAGGTAAACCACTTTAGATTCAGATGAGGAGCATTTCCCTCACAGATGGTGGTGAATCTTTGGAATTCTCCACTGCAGAAGCTTAGTCATCAAGCAGTTTCAAGGCAGAAATTGATCAGTTTCTGAAGACTAAAAACATGAAGGGATAATGTGGGAAAATGGTATTTAGGAGGTGACCAACCATGGCAGGTGATCCAGAATGGCAGGGCAGGCACAATGGGCTGAATGGTTTACTTTTCTTCTTGTGTTCCTCATTGAATGGCTGCTCACCATCTCTGTTTAAAGATACTGCAAGGAAATAGCTATTTCAACACTTGAGGATTCCATCCTATCTTATTTATGTTTGCTATAAGCAGTGCAAGAAGTGCGCTCTTTTTATTCCAAGCACGTCTTTTCTGTCCATCTCAAATTGATGTGATTCAACTAGGGATGGAATTATTTACAGAAACGTTATGGATCGATGTGAACAAATTCAAACATTTTGCAGAATAGAACTTGAATTCACTGATGTGGTCAGAAAAAAACTGAATCAATTTCAGGCTTTGAACACCAGTCCTCTTCCACCTGTCATTCATGGTTGTGAAATATTTACCATAATACAAACAAAACGAGTCCTGCTCCTGAATACTGTGGTTAGTGTGTGGGTTAGGTAGGAAGACCCGAAGCTGATATAATCGGCACTCTTGCCCAACATTGGCTACCAGTTGCCATTAAACTCTGGCTGGCCACTGAATAGCTATACAGTGGGAAAGGCATTCACTGAGAGACCCAGAGCTTTCAGGAGGATGGGAGAAAGGTGGACCTCTTTGATCTAAGTTGCGGCTTGTGTGTAGGGGTGTTTAAAAAAGTCTCTGGTGGTGTACTATATTGCTGAGGAGGGGGAAACAGCAATTGTGTGGTTGATGCAGGATCCTCTTCAGTGCCAGCTACTCAAAGTTGCCCAGAAGCACAGGCTGTGTGAAAAATTTGGCTGCAGTGTCAGAAGAAGAATGATGATGTTCTGTGCTCTGCAAGGGTGGCGTGCAGAAAGAACGTAAATGAATGAGCATGCACTGGTGTGGCCAGGTGGTGCTGCACATACAGCTTTTACAACAAAGGAAATCTGTGCCCACAAAGGCTGCTTAGGACCAGGTAGGCACATTTGGAAAGGGAAAAATTGCTGCAATGTATGGGGAAGAACATTTACAGGCAGAAGAGGATGCATACTGTGCGATTCTCCAGGTCTTGGACAGTTTCCTTGCCTTTGTGTCTGCACTAAATGGCATGACAGGAAAGAAGTAATATAGTCTGGTAGCTCTGGCTGAGGGACAGAGTGCACAAGGCAAGGCAAGGCAGGGATACTGTGAGTATCCAGGTAGGCTCAGACTGAGTGGGTGCAATGACAGCGAGTGAAGAGCCCAGAGACGCAGCCTGGTCCAATCCATGAGCTGGAGCTTGTGCCTGAGAGCACAGTGCCCTTCCAGCAGCATTAGAATGAGCATTGCTGGTGCAGCTCGAGATGCAGCATTGAAGTGGAGAAGCATCCTGTAAGTCGATCAAAGATGTGTCATGAGGGGTTTTAGAGGCTTGGATGGTAATTTCAGTTGAATTGGGAGTGTGTGTGGCCAATCACCATACAGCATGCCCCGAGAGGTTGGTGCCTGGTGTCCAACATGGAGATCTTTCAGAGTAAGTGCTGAGCTAAAGTTGCCCAGTATCTGCTCTGACTTACAAACATATACACAGATACATGAAGGTGGGAAGGGTGTCGAGTACAGACAGGAAAGAAAAGGCAAATGCAGTTACAGATCATGAAAGTCCTTTGGGATGTGAGAATGAAAAATCCTGCATCTGTTTAGCTGCTGCCTTTTTTTCTTCTGTAAAGCTGCAGGTGTAAATGTAGTTCAAAAGTTATTGTTATCCAAAGTTGGTTTTCATCGTCTACTTTCTGAACTTGAGGTAGAGACAGAGAGAGAGAGAGTGCGCATGTGTGCATGTGCATGATAGTGACAAAGAGAAAGAGAGAGAAAGAGAAAGAAGTTTCCATTATCCTCTCTGTTATTGTTCCATATTACTTCTTCACTGTTTATGTTGCACAAAGCAAGCTACCATTTCTGAAGAAGGGTCTAGGCCCGAAACGTCAGCTTCCCTGCTCCTCTGATGCTGCTTGGCCTGCTGTGTTCATCCACCTTGTTATCCGAGCTACTATGGCGTCTCTCTTTCAAATCCATTGTCTTTTTCAAACTGAATATTCTGCAGGTAACCTTTCACCTTCCATATGTGAATAAAACAAGAGATGTAAATTTCTTGATGCCTCAAAGTTGCAGGGTCTCTGTTTAAAAATGGTAATTTTGAAGCAGCCAGATTGGTATATTCCATGTGGTTTACCTGAGCTTCTCAAGTTATCACAACGCAGTTATTTTAGATCAGCGATGTCATTTTAAAAATTATTTTTAATTCACAGAAGTCCCAGGTATAAAAGTCAAGTGAAGAAAATTGAATATTGATAGCCCATTTTGCTATGATCATAGTAATAATTTATACCTGACCATTAACATGCAATAAACTACATTTTTTTTAAGACGCGAGTGTTTCTTGGTAAGGCTCACTAGTGGTTAATTTTCCATCACTGTAAACTAAGTGGGTGCTTGGACTCAGTCAAAAAAAAACAGGACTGATGGCAGCACCTTTCTAAGCACAAATACCAGAGACCCACATCATAATTTGAAACTCCCAAGATTCCTCCATTTTAATTCACTCTTCATTCTAAGCAGATCTACTGAACCCAAACTAATCCACAGCAGTGCTCACCACATAGAAAATGCACTGCAGAAACTTACTGAGACTCCTTTGACAGCATCTTCAAAACACATGTACGCTATCATGAGGACAACTCACACTGGAATACAAACAGCTGCAAGTTCCCTGCAAAAGAGTTTGGCTGCAAGGATCAGTTGGAAATTGGAAATTTTCCATTGAGTGATACCAGTCCTGACTCCCTCAAACCACTATCTAAAAGGCACACCAGGAATGTGATAGAATACTCTCCACTTGCCTGAATGAGTACATCTCTAATAACATTGAAAAAAACTTGACACAACTCAGCATAAAATATCCCATTTGAGCGGTACTCCGTGGACCACCTTTACTGTTCACTTCCTCCATCAGCAATGTGTACCATCTACAAGTATCACAGCTCGTTTAACAGTACATTCCAAACTTTTAGATCCATCACCTTGGAGAACACTAACATCTACAAGTTCCCTCCCAAGCCACCATCCTGACAGAAAATATCTGTTCCTTTACTGTTGCTGGACCAACTGTGATGTTGGTTTACCTAAATTGTATGGAATACAGTCATGAAAGAAGGCAGCTCAACACCACCTTTAAGTGTAATTTAAGGTTGGGTGTAAATACTAGAACATAAACCTCTACCAATTTGGCATTAATGAACGAAATTTACATTATTTTCTGCACTTTGTCTGACAAACTTTGTTTGAGTGTGAGGCAAAACATTTTCTTTTAGTGTCATGTGTAAGAAAATAAGTTAGGTATTGCTGAGGAAAATGGCATATTGTGTCCACCTTGCATTCATTTGGATAGGAGATAATCCAGTGGTATTAAATACTATTAGGTATTATTACCTAATGATATAGATGGACTATTAATTCAGAGACCCAGGGTCGAATCCCACCATGGCAGATAGCGGAATATGAATTCAATAATAGTCTGGAAGTAGGAGTCTAATAATAACCACAAAATCATTGCCAATTGTCAGGCAAAGTTCATCTGATTCACTAATGTCCTTTAGGGAAGGAAATCTGTCATTCTCACCTGGTCTGGCCAAATGTGACTCCAGGCCCACAGCAATGTGGTTGACTGTGAACTGTCCACTGGACAAGTAGGGATGGGCAATAAATGCTGGTCCAGCCAATGGCACCCACATCCCATGAACAAGTTTAAAAAACAAACAAAAAAAAGGGAAAACAAGATTAGTACTGCATCTGAAGAGAGTGCCGATTGTTTAGCAAACGGACACTGAATGGTTGAGGTATTGCAATGGAGAATACACCAGTTGATGATAATTGACAATTGACTGCTAAACATTTTTAAACCAGGAACCTCATTCTGGTTGGTCAAGGTATTGCCCTAATAAATGAACTGGAGGATGACTGTTACTTTTTTTGTTGAGTTGAAATAGGAGCAGTGCATGTATAAGTTATTTCTGTTTGCAAAGACTGGGGCCCTGTGTAGTAATACACATATAGCTTCCAATACATTCAAGTATACTATACTGTAAGGCTGACTGACAATCCTAAACTGGTTGTCTGAATAAGTCATCAAACACTTGGGATTATTAAGAAAATGTTGGCCAAGTGCAGAATCACATCTAGCAATGCAGACTTACTTATGAGTTTAGCTAAGTATGGGCTGGTTTTATATGGTCAGTATTCTGCATTTTGTGAACTGCTAAAGGATTTGTTATTTCACACAAATCTCCCAGTCTTTGGGACACACAGCCTACAGATCTAGCATTACACCAGTGCTGAAATTCTTTTGTATAATTGGCAGAATATCTTTTTGTCTTAACAGCAGCTTCCTGTTAGTATAAAACACCCAGGAGTGGGTTGGGGCGTGAGGGGGTTTGAAGGATGTGGCTTAGAGGACTTAAAATGCTAGCAAACAACTGGTACAAAGTCTCAGAAAGCCAAGCCAGGCCTTTTAAACAGCATCCTTTAGCATTTGGAGATCCTTGGTGCTGCCTCTGATCTCCTTGGAACTGCAAGTGGGTCCCATTCCATCTGACACAGCCCTCTATCTACAAATGTAGACACATTAAGTCATGGCATTTCTGAATTCTAGCTTCCTGACTTGGAGATGAAACATTCAGCCACAAAAATGTCTGTCAATTTTTCTTATTTCTTTATTTTTGCTGTTTTTCAATGATCAAGATGCATAATTCCATTTTAAGGGTAGAGTCTAATGTCATAGAATAGACATTGTAGAGTTAACAATTCCTTTCAGTACTCAGCCTGCTCTTTGTTCATCCCACACCATGAGAAGTATATACCAGGGTTCACATGAGGGGATTTAAAAATCAGACTTGAAATCTTAGGATGGAAAATAAATTTAATTATGAAATAGAGACAAAACTTGAACATTAACCTGATAACTTGTGTAGGAAGCATACTATCTGAACAACATCTAAGTATTGTGCGTGTTCCTGTTCTACATTTAAAACTGCCAGACTGCAACATTCTGCTAAATTGTTATATTCAAATCTGCTAGACTTTAAAAAATGCAAACAACAGTCCTTTGTGTGAGTTTAATATGTCAGTAGACAGACAGCTCTACAGTTGCACAATTTCTTGCGACATTATGCATCTAAGATTTGTCTTAATCCATGATGTTAGTCAGTATGACAGGATATCAAGAAATATTTGATAGTGTTTTTGTATCCAATTAAAAGTTACCCTCAAAATGTAGGTGGAAAGCACATGTAAAAAATGCCAAATTATACAATTTCTTGTAAAATCCATGCATTATATCACAGGTTAGCATTCTGTAATATAAATACCTGGAAGCTAGCAAGTAAACAGTCATTTGGAGGTATAACTGTCACTGCTAGGAAGCCAAACATCTGTTTCTTTTATTCAGAGAAAAGTATTATCAATATCATCAACTTCCTCAAAAGCCACAACATGAATATCTTTCTTATTGTGTATGGAGTTTAACCCACATATTACATATCTACTTTCACACAATTTGAATAAAAAGATAAATTTCAATGATAGTTGGTAAGTTCCTGATGGTACTGTTGGTTTGTTCTGCTTGCATGCATATATATCTAAAGTTCACGTACCTCATATGCACAAGTTCTCATGAGAATAAATTTGTTCATACAATGCTAATTGTTCTACAAAAACTTTCAATCTTTAGGTCAACCTGTTCCCAAAAACAGCCTTTCACGACTCTCATTGTTGAGCATTGCTCAAGTACCTCTTCGTCATATGCACACTCTTGACCTATCTCTCCAACAGCACAATTTCATGCTGGCTTAGCGCTGCACTGCTCCCCAGTTTTACTTCATCCTCCGGCTCACTCAACGTACTGACAAGAAAATTTTTCTTTTCCTCTCAGGCATCAAGGAACAACTCAGAGACAGCCATGGCCCTCTGGAATCATCTCTCCTCTCATTCCATCTGAGGCAACCCCCAACTCCACCTCCAGGATGGTCTCAGGGGCCTTTGCTTCTTCCTAGAAAAAAGGCTAGAACCATTCCCATCCACCACCATCCTCCTCTGCCTGGCCAAGCTCATCCTCACCCTTGACAACATCTCTTTTAACTCCTCTCACTTTCTCAGAGGGGTGGCCATGGATACCCGCATGGCCCCCAGTTATGCCTGTCTCTTTGTGGGTTATGTGGAACATTTCTTGTTCCAATGCTATTCCGGCCCCCACCCACAACTCTTTCTCTGGTATATCAATGATATTATTGGTGCTGCTTCCCTCTCTCATCAGGAATTGGAAAAGTTTATCAATTTCGCTTCCAATTTCCACCCCACTCTCACCTTCACCTTGTACATCTCTGAATCCTCCCTTCCCTTCCTCAAAATCCCTGTTTCCATTTCTAGGGATAGGCTGGCCACTAATATCCACTTCCACAGTTACCTTGTCTGTAAATCCTCGCACCCTGCTTCCTGTGAAGACTCTATCCCATTCTCCCAGTTCCTCCTTCTCCATTGCATCTGTTCTGATGATGCCAACTTCAACAAGGGCCCTCAAGACACTCTGGGTCCATTCATCCTTTATTCCCAGCACCCCTCTATGGCCCCACAGCACCTTTCCCTGCAGCCGCAGAAGGTGTAACACCTGCCCAATTACTTCCTCCCTCCTCACTCTCCAAGGGGCAAACACACCTTCCAGGTGAAGCTGTGCTTTACCTGCACTTCACACAAGCAAGTTGACTGCATTCGCTGCTCACAATGTGGTCTCCTCTACATTGGGGAAACAAAGCGTAGACTGGGTGACTGCTTCACAGAATACTTACGTTCTGCCTGTAAAAAAGATCCTGAGCTTCTAGTTGCCTGCCACTTTAACACGCTACCCCTTCTCATGGCCAACATCTCTGCCTGAGGGTTCCTGCAGGCTCCAGCGAAGGTCAGCACAAGCTGGAGGAACAGCACCTCATTTTCCACTGGAGAACTCTACAGTCTTCTGGACTTAATATTGAGTTAAACAATTTTAGGGCTTGAGCATCTTCTGCCATGTCCTTACCCTCATCTTTACACACCAGATGTTGTTATCACATGGTCTGCTGTTATACACAACCTATTGTTAGCCACTAATTGTCCCCATTAGTAACTAGTCATTCTCCCAGGCTGATCATTATCCACTTCTTTGTGTCTAATTGTCCTTAGAGTCATAGAGTTATACACCACAAAAACACACCCTCACTACAGCCAATCCATGCTTAAGGCTTTATCTCCACCTATCATTTACTCCTTAACCCCTCTCCCCAACCTATCTTTTGCGTAAAAACCAAATTTTCTTGCCTACCGTCAGTTCTGAAGAAGGGTCACCAGACGCAAAACTTTAACTCTGATTTCTCTCCACAAATGCTGCCAGACCTGCTGAACTTTTCCAGCAATTTCTTTTTTCTGTTCCAGTATCTCTGATGTGATACGTAAGGGGAGTCAGTTAATGCAAGATTTTTAAAAACCCAATTTTACTTAAATATAATTAAATAGATCTTGATGCTGCGTGATCGTGTAAAATAAATGATAGTGATTTGGTTATCAAGTTTGAATCTCTTGATTTGAATTTCTACTACCCTCCAAAATTGTGGAGGATGTGAAAAATTCACTGACCAGCCATCTCCTACTTTACACAATTGCACAAAGAGAATAATCTGCCCTAATATATTTTCATGGCCATCACAAATAGCAATAAACAAGTCAAAGCAAGTTTAATTTAGGTACTTTTTATATAAGTAGGTATTTCTGTCTATACAGGGATTCCCCACTTAATATTGATTCAGACAACATTGTTTCACTATTGTCAATGGTAAGAATGCAAACTGTTCAAAACCAGCTTCATATTGCAGGACACGTCCTTTGTATACCTGACACCAGACACTTGAAAGAGCTACTCTTCTTAGCTGAAGGTGTCCCTAAAGAGGTGAAAAATCTCCTGCCAACTGCCTACCACCCCCAATTCATGGGATTCCCTGGCTTGTGACTGATCAGAATGGGAAAGTTTCATTCAGGAATGGAATAAAGACATGAAGAGTCTTTGTTGGAAATGCGCTGAGGAAAAACCAAGATATCAGAGAGAACACACAGACCTTCCAACAACTTATTTACCTGGCCCTTCAAAGACCATCTGCCCTGATTGTGGCAGAGCCTGCAAATTGTCCTATAGAATTATCAAGCATTGCAGAACCCATTGAAACAGAGAAGATCTCAATCATCCTTAACTCTAAGAGACCACATAAGGACAATTTTAGTATAATACCAATATTACAATGGGGAACATATAATCCTTTAATGTTGCAATGTTTGTGATTACATCAACTGCCAGAGGGCCACAGGCAAATTGAAATATATCTATGAAATTAGCCTCACTCTTCACTTCAATATCTAAATAATGAATTACCATCAGTGAATACCTGGTTCTATTATATTTATTTATTCATTCAGTCTGTCAATAAGGAAATGGACCTTTTTCCAAAACAGACTAAGGATTTGACAATGATAAACACAGGCAGTGAGTCCAATGATAATGCTCACCCAAACTGACAACAGTTTAATAACAACTTCAACTCACTTTTTCATTCACCAATTGTTTTGTACACTTCGACAATTTATCATTGTGAATTATTCATGCAGCTGTTTTGCTTCCTTTCTCTGCCATCCTCCCTGGTCCTTCCATCTCTGACTTACCAACACTTTCTGTCTGGAATACTCACACCTTGTAGCTTCCTTCTCAATGATCCTTTTCCCATCTGATTTTATCCTCATCATTCTGTGACTGTGCTCTATTCAATGATTGTATGCTCACTGTCAGTGTGTACAATGGTGAAACCTCTGAATTGAATAAATATGTATTGCTTTTAGATTTAGAAATTTATTTCGGTTAAAACTTATTTAATTTAGGAATGTACTGTACATTTCCTGATGAGAAATGTCCAAAAGAATCTAATTCCGATTTCTACTTTAGCTTTTATGAAAGAAACCTAATTCACTAAATGCTGCTTGGCTTAAAGTTGCACGTTTCAGAAATGCATCTTTGAAGTTAGTGAGGAATTATTGGTTTTATGCTGTATGAGTGAGAAGTGATTTTAGCTTCTTAACTGAAACCACTAAGGTCCAGAGTCAGAGCTGACCTGATTCTTGAGCCAAGTTTAGGGGAGAAACTCTTTGGAAGTCTGATTTCATATTGCTTCAGTTTAACACTTCAAAGCATGTCAGTGTCAAATCTAACCTTCAAAGTGCAAAGAAATTTGCTTGGAGTCATGTCCCTTTTGCAACTTTCTCTTACCTCAGTTCAAGTATTTAAAAAGCGAAGATACTCCTTTCTCATCTCTCCACACATTTTCATTTCTAGTGATGTGTGCATCTGGGAATACTCAGAGTTTCTCCCAAACAACGTAGACAAAAGAAAAGGTTCTGAGGAAGGATCACCAACCTGAAATGTTAAGTCTGATTTCTACTTCACAGATGCTGCCAGACCTGCTGAGCTTTTCCAGCAACTTTGTTTTTGTTCCAGATGAAACAAAGGCAATTTAAATAAGGATATTTATGAATGTATGAATCAGGAGAAGGAATAGGACATTCAACCCTGCAAGATTGCACCACCACTTAATGAAATTATGGCTGCTCTGAATGTGGCCTTACCTCCCAGTTTCCGTATACCCCTGATGATTGTTGGCTCCCTTGTTAATCAAGAATGAAAGCTCTGCTTAGAATACAGTAAAGATGTCTCAAAGCTTCCCATGCTTGGATCAAGAGAGTGTAAATTATGT
Organism: Ginglymostoma cirratum; assembly: GCA_024137785.1. Taxonomy (NCBI): domain Eukaryota; kingdom Metazoa; phylum Chordata; class Chondrichthyes; order Orectolobiformes; family Ginglymostomatidae; genus Ginglymostoma; species Ginglymostoma cirratum. Next base: position 20,273,995 of record JAHRHZ010000145.1, on the reverse strand, counting down.
GTTCCACGACCTCCAGTTCTTGTATACCAGTCTAGCAGAGGAAGGGGGCTTAATTCCTTCACTCACTTTTTCCCAATGCCTTACAATCTTTGCTTGATCATCCCACAGCAGCTCAGAAGAACATAGGAGTAAGAATAGTTCAATCAACTCCTCAATCCCGCTCTACCATTTTAGATCATGGCTAAGTAAGTACCTTAATGCCATATTCCTGCTTCATTACCATATCAGCCCATTCCATTAATAACTAGAGATCTATCAATCTCTGTCTTGAATGGCCGAGCTTCCACTGGGATAGAGAATTCTGAAGATTTACCACCTTCTCAGTGAAGAGGTTCCTCCTCACCTCAATACCAAATGACTGGCCTTTTATTCTGAGGTTCTATTCTGTGGTTCCAGAAACCATGCCCATCTTTTGACATCCACTCTGACTATCCCTTTAAGAATTCTGTAGGTTTCTATGAGATACAAACATATGACCGTGTGAAATAGAAACAGAAGTAGGGCATTCAAGCCTGTCTCATCATTGCCTAAGAAGATGACTAACTGTTTTTGTTCCAGATTCCACATTCCTATCTATTCCTGATAATCTTTGATCCCTCTTTAACAAAACTCGATCTACCTCTGCATAAAACTGCAAATTAATGGTCTTCTGAGGTAGAGATTTCCAAACATTCCATCCTAAGAGAAAAATATTTTGGTCCTAAAAGAGCAAACACCTAATTTTAAAACAGTGCCTCCTCATATTGGTCTCACCCAGAACAGGAAACCTTCTTTGCACATCCACATTATCAAGACAATTCTGGATTTTAAACCATTGGGTAGCACGTTGGCTCAGTGGTTAGCACTGCTACCTCACGATGCCAGAGACTCAAGTTCAATTCCACATTGGGCAGCTGTCTGTGTGGAGTTTGCACATTCTCTCTGTGTCTGTGTGAGTTTCCTCTGGGTGCTCTGGTTTCCTCCCATAGTCCAAAGATTAGGTGGATTGCCCATCGTGTCCAGGGATGTGCAGGCTAGGTGGATTGGCCATTGGAAATTTGGGTAGGGAGGGTGGGTCTGCATGGGATGCCCTTCAGAGGGTTGTGTGGGCGTGATGGGCTGAATGGCCTGTTTCCACACTGTAGGGACTCTATGACTTGCTCCACTTGAATCAAGTCATCTCTCACCCTTCTAAATTCTTGTGGAAACAAGCCCAGCCTTTCCAACCTATCCTTCTAAAACAACCCATACATTCTGGTTTACAATCAACAAATCTCTTCTGACCTGTCTCCACTACACTTACACTCTTCCTTAGGTAAGGAGACCAAAACTGCTCACAGTAATTGATATGTGGACTCTCCAATGCTCTATATAACTGAAGCTCCTTCAAAGAAGTCTAATAAACTTGTTGAACATGATTTCCCTTTAATGAAACCATGCTGACATTTAGTTTTTCTATGTGCCCACTTTCACCTCCTTAATAATCAATGCTGACACCTTCTCCACAAAAGACATCAACTTAACTGGCCGATACTGTTTGTCTCTCATTCTTATTCTTCCAAATTCTAGCGAATGCAAGCCCACTCACCTCAATCCCTCCTAAAATGACAGTCCCACAAAGGAATCAATCTGGTGAACTTCTGCTGTACTCTCTCTAATGGGAGGTATATCCTTTCTGAGGCAACGAGGAACAGAACTGCACGCAATGCCTAACCAGTGTTCTATACAATTGACGTAAGGCTTATTTGCTCCTGAATTCAAAATCTGTTGCAATAGAGGCTAACAATCCGTTGCCTTCTGATTTATGCAGGTTCAAGCTGTTGTGATCATTGCTGCAGATAACAATGTTTCAAGGTCTTGAGGCAGTTTAACAATCTGTTTTCTAGCAAATCACTCAGACTACTGAGACAGTGTCTCAGGGAAGTGGCAGTCCCTCCCCGCAGCACAAATCTTTTGTACTTTCTCAGGACGACAGCATTTGTTTTTTCCACAACCAGCATTTTGTCAACTGCCTTGCTGTTGCATATCAGCCACCCACCCCGGAATGCCTAGAGCTGCTTGAGAGCACCAGCAGGCCATCTGCAAGTCTCCCTGAATAGCTGTGTCACAAGCTATGTTGCAATCACCATGCTAGTGCAACATAGGAATATTAGGTAACACAAGGACCTCACAAGACAAGCAGTTAGGGAATGCGCAAGATTGATTAATTAAGCTTTTTTTAAAATTAATACATGTGTTGTATCAAGCATGTTGGTGTACTGATTGCACAATACATGTGTTCATTTGGATTGAGGGCAGTGTTCTGACACGGATAGAAAACTGTTGGCAGACAGGAAACAAACAGTAGGAATAAATGGGTCATTTTCTGAGTGGCAGCCAGTGACTAGTTTATTACCATGCGGATCGGTGCTTGGTCCCCAGCTATTCATGATGTATGTTAATGATTTGAGTGTGGGAACTAAACTTGCTATCTTCAAGTTTTGTGGAAGAATGAACTTGTGAGGAGAATGCAGAGATGCTTCAGTGTGATTTGGACATGTTGGGTGAGTGGGTAGATGCCAGCAGCCACAATTCATATATTATTTATTGACCTGACAGAACCAACTTTTTGTAATATGTTGAGTGATTCATCAGAACCAGTAGCTGATAGCTGCCGGATTGCCATCAGTACTTGCTTTTTGTGCTTCCTGCTACCCATGTGCTTGTGAGCAAAATGGTTCCGCTTCATAATCATAGAATCCTTACAGTGTGGAAACAGGCCATTTGGCCCACACTGACTGTCTGAACAGCATTCCACCCAGACTCACCCTATCCCTGCATTTCCTATGGCTAATTCACTTAACCCATACATCCCTGGACACTATGGGCAATTTAATGTGGCCAATACACCTAACCTGCAAGTTTTTGGACTGTGGGAAGAAACCAGAGCACCCAGAGTAAACGGTCATGGGGAGAATGTGCAAGCTCCACACAGAGAGTCACCTGAGGCTGGAATTGAACTGAGATCCCTGGTGCTGTGCACCAGTAGTGCTGACCACTGAGCCACCATGCTCTCTTCCTTTTCTTAACTGCAAATATTCCATATGCCTCCTTAACCACTCCATTTACTTGTCCCACTACCTAAAGGAACTGGTGTACAGGCATACCATAGTTCTTTTGCTCATAGAATAGAGTGAGAATGAAAACGGCTTTCTCTACATTGAACAGGCCTTTTTTGCTTTTACTTAAAGTCCCATACAGTGTTTGAATTCTGCCCTTTTTATTGTGATTGTTGTGACCTTTGGGGCTGAGTATCCATTATCATAATTCAAGATCTGGTCTGTTCTGCCATGAAAATGCACGAGCTTCTGATTTACAAGCTCAGCACTGCTGCGCATGTCAATTGCCTTCCCACGATTGAACTTCTTGTCTTCCTGGGCTTGTGCTCTCAGCTAAGAATCTCTTCTGCCTAATGCAATCCTGTCTTTAATTAGATCATCTAATAACTGCACAAATTTACAGGATTCTGCGAGCTAATTAATAAAGTCACTTATACATCCATGGACTTACTTTCATCTTATATTGAATGCATGCTATTTATAAGTTATATCCATTTATGATTCAAAAAGCACATTCAAGGTTTACAAATCGTCTGTACTCTGTGTTTTTCTCTTCTTCAAAGAGATTTCGGATGGAAAACATTTTGAAATGGACTCTTCCTAACAGGAATAGGAATGTAGTGATACATAACTTCTTTGGTTTCATCTGTTGCCATTCCATAATTTAGCCTATGCACAATGCTAGTTCTGCTTTATGATATCTTATATTTCAACCGGAACTTGAAGACAAAAGTTGCAGCAATTTTCTTTTACGCTTGTTTCTGTTGTATTCTAATTCGTTATTGTATTTTAGGTTATTTTAGTTGCTTATAGCAGTTACTGATCATCCCTGTGCTGCTCTGTCAGTAGCTGTGTTTTTTTTTAAATACTTAATCGCAGCTTCACTTCTGACACTATGTTTTGAGTGCAACAGATAGCATTCTGGTCAGCATAAATTCTTTGTTGAACTATGGCTGTCTGCAGGGAGTCTGCCTCCTGGCAGAGGTTGCATGTTTACAGCAGACCAGAAGGATATTTGTACACAATCTCCTTTCAATCCAAAAGCCCTCCAACAATGTATTCTGCGTAAACTTCAGCTGATCCAAATCTTCTGTTCATTGTGAATGTGTGCTTGGTCCTGTTTATGCTTCATACACCCCCTCGCTCACACAATCATTGTAACCATTGGTCTTGCATTGCTTGATTTAAAAATTAGTATTCTTGTTCTCAAATTTCACGCCATGGAATCCCTCCTGATTTCTGGAGTCTTCTCCAGGCCTCCAACCCAATTTGACTAACTGACCATTCTTTCTCCTTAATGTGTATCTATGGGATACCTTAGAGCATTTTACTATGTTGTATAAGTTCCTGTCATCTAAGGACGATGCAAAATGTCTCCATGAACTTATAACAATGAAATTTTTTGAACTAGTTGCCAATCTTTACCTAGATACTTTATGCCAGAGAACTTTTATTTCTTTTTATTTGTTCATCTGAGTCGGTAACTCTGCCAAGCTTAGCATTTGTTGTCCATTCCTATTTACCTTTTAAGAGAACCCACCTACCTGACCTGCAGCTGTGTTGAGTTAAACAGAACTGTCAGGGAGAGAGTTCCTGGATTTTGACCTGATGATAGTAGAAAGGAACAGTGATATTTTCCCCCATCAGAATGGATTGGAGCGGAGCTTTGCAAGTGGTGATATTTCCATGCATCTGCTGCTCTGATATGCCAGCTGTGGAGGGAGTGAAAGTTTAAGGTGGGCTGCCAATCGATAGGTGTGCTTTGTCCTGGGCATTGAGCTCCTTGAACGTTGTTGGAGCTGCGCGTATTCAGGGGAGGTTCTGTCACAATCCTGACTTGTGCATTGTTGATGGTGAAGAGACATTGGAGTGTCAGGAGGTCAGTTTTTCAAAGTAGTATTTCCATCTCCTGACCTGTTCTTTTGGGCGCGGCATTCTATGAATGTTTTGCTTCTGGGCAGTGATAACCATCAGGATGTCAATTGCGGGTGTTCCAGCAATGGCGATACCTTTGGAGGGGGAGAAAGTTAAATTCTGTCTTGTTGGAGATAGCCATTGCATGGCATGTGTAGCATAAACGTTATCTACAATGTATTCATAAAAACCTGAATGTTATCATGTTTTTGCTGCATGTTGGAAGACTGTAAGATTAGAACGGAATTTAATATGGATGTGCCTCTTTGAGTGGCAGTAAAAAGATAAGGCAATAATCATCATGTTGGGAAGACATTTCAATATTGCAACCTTACACTGAGGTACGTAAATTGGAATCGCTGAACATATGCTGAAAACTGAAATTTAACACTCCTGTGATGCAAGTCTTTGCTGTAATAGGCTCCAATGTACAAGAAAAATCTGTCACAAAGGGGAAATTTAAACTATCATGAGCTTGTGGAGTTCTGAACCAAATCAGCACAGTGTGTTTTGATGACAATACCACATGAATCATGCTAAAATGTGAACATAAACTGTTTATGTCCTGCATTGTTCACCTCAATGCAATGAGCTTCACTGTGATGTACAAGATGATTGACTCCACCCCATCACCCCACCCCCAATCCCAGAAGAGGAGTTGGATAATACTTACCATCTAGGATTATCGGTGAAGAACTGCCACTTAAAGTTATAGAGTCATAGAGTTATACAGCATGGAAACAGACCCTGCAGTCTAACCAGTCCATGCAGACCATAATCCCAAATTAAACAAGTCCCACCTGCCTGTGCTTGGCCCATATTCCTCCAAACTTTTCTTGTTCATGAACTTATCCAAATGTCTTTTAAACGTTGCAACTGTACCTATATCCATCACTTTCTCTGGCAGTTCATTTCACACACATGAACCATTCTTTCAGTGCAAAAAAAAAGTTGCCCCTCTTGTTCTTTTTAAATCTTTCTCCTCTCACCTCAAAAATATCCCCTCGAGTTTTGAACTCCCCCACTGTAGGGAAAAGACTGTTGTTATTCACCTTATCTATGCCCTTCATGATTTTACAAACCTCAATAAGGTCACCCCTTAACCTCTTACACTTCAGCAAAAAAAATTCCAGCCTATCCAGTCTCTCCTCATTAATCAAGCCCTCCATTCCTGGCAACATCCTGGTAAATCTTTTCCGAACCCTGTCCAGTTTAATCCTTCGTACAACACTTGAGTGAAATACTGGCAACTCTCATACTGTACACCAGTAAAGAGGGAAAATGTCCCATTAAAAATCTACTGGAATCCTTTGATAGTTCATGTTGTTATTGAACCATAGAAACAGGAGTAGGTCATTCAGCCCCTTGATCTTGTCCATTAAATCATCTATTGTAAGCATTCAGAGTTAAATGATTTCACATAGTTTTGCAATAAAGATGTATAAAAATGCAATGCCTCAGTGAATAGCTCCTCAAAAAGAGCAGTTTCCTGACAAAAGTGTTAAATGTGGTTTCTCCCCTAATTCAGAGAATCAAAGTTCACTGTACAGAAATTTGAAGAGACCAACTATGCTTCATAAGCAGATACTAATCAAACAGAAATGTTCTCATAATTTGTAACATAGTGAATCTCTATCTACTGTAAGCTACTTATAGATTCGTCCAGATCTTCAGACACAGCTGAAGGAAGGAGGATGAGGGGTGGATTATTTCTTTTGCTCTGTCAAAAACTTTTGAAGTGGATTTTATGACGAACTGGTTCCAGTATGTGTTTTACTTACATAGAGCCATGGAGATGTACAACACGGAAACTGATCTTTTACTCCAACTCGTCCATGCTAACCAGATATCTTAAATTAATCTAAGTCCCATTTGCCAGCATTTGGCCCATATCCTTCTAAACTGCTCCTATTCATATAGCCATCCAAATGCCTTTGAATGCTGATATTGTACCAGCCTCCACCACATCCTCTGGCAGCTCATTCCATACATGTACAATTCTCTGTGCAAAAAAGTTGTCCCTTAGGTCCCTTTTAAATCTTTCCCCTTTCACCTTAAACCTATGCCCTCAAGTTTTGGACTCCCTTAACCCAGAAAAAAGACCTTGACTATTCACCTTAGCCTGCCCCTCATCATTTTATAAACCATGATAAGGTCGCTCCTCAGCCTCCAAAATTTCAGGGAAAATTGCCCCAGCCTATTTAGCCTTTCCTATAGCTCAAACCCTCCAACCCAGGCAACATCCTTGTAAATCTTTTCTGAAGCCTTTCAAGTTTCACAACATCTTTCCTATAGCACTGAGGGCAGAATTGAATGCAGTATTCCAAAAGTGGCCTAATTAATGTCCTGTACAGCATAACATGACCTCCTAACTTCTATGCTCAACGCACTGATCAATAAAGGCAAGTATACCAAATGCCTTCTTCACCACATTGTCTACCTGTGACCCCACTTTCGAGGAACTATGTACTTGCACTCCAAGGTCTCTTTGTTTGATCACATTCCCCAGGATCTTACCATTAAATGTATAAGTCCTGCTCTGATTTGCCTTTCCAATATGGAGCACCTCACATTTATCTAAATTAAACTCCATCCGCCAATCTTCTGCCCATTGGCCCATCTGATCAAGATCCTGTTGAATGCTGAGATAATATTCTTCACTGTCACTACACCACTAAATTTGGTGTCATCTGCAAAATTACTAACCACACCTCCTATATTGTCATCCAAATAACTTATATAAATGACCAAAAGCAGTGGACCCAGTACTGATCCTTGCAGCACACTGCTGGTCACAGGCCTCCTGTTTATTAAGCAGCCCTCCACCACCACCCTATGTCTCCTACCTTTAAGCCAATCTTGTATTCAAATGGCTAGTCCGCCCTGTATTTCATGTGATCTAACATTTCTAACCAGTCTACCATCTGGAACCTTGTTGAAGGCCTTACTGAAGTCCATATAGACAATGTCCACCACTTTTCCTTCATCATTCTTCTTTGTCACTTCTTCAAAAAACATAATCAAGTTAGTGAGACACAATTTCCCACGCACAAAGCCATGTTGACTATCCCTCAGCAGTCCTTGCCTTCCCAAATATATGTAAATCCTGTCCCTCAGAATCCCCTCCAACAACTTACCGACCACTGACGTCTGGCTCATTGGTATAGAATTCCCTGGCTTTTCCTTACCACTATTTGTAAATAATGGCATCATATTAGCCAACCAGCACCTCACCCACCGCTATCAATGATATAAATATCTCATCAAAGGGCTCATGAGTCACTTCCTTAGATTCCCACAGAAATCTGAGGTACACTTGATCAGGTCCTGGCGATTTATTTACTTTTATGCATTTTAAGACATTCAGCACCTCCTCCCCTGTATATGGACACTTTACAAGATGTCGCTATTTACTTTTCCAATTTCTCCAGCTTCCATATCTTTCTCCGCAGTAAAAACTGATGTGAAATACTTGTTTAGTATCTCACCCATAAAGTGGAACCGCATTTATTTAAATGCAATAGGCCTGACAGGTAAGGCAGATGAGCTTGACATGGTTGGGAAGATGGGACTGGGATATCATGGTTATTACAGAAACATGGTGTAGGGATGGATAGGACTGGCAGCTTAACGTTCCAGGGTATAAATGCTACAGGAAGGATGGAAAGGGGTGCTCGAGAGGAGTATGAGTGATGTTTTTGGTTGGGGATAACATTATGGCTGTACTTAGGGAGGATATTCATAGAAATATGTCCAGTAAAGTTATTTGGGTGGAACTGAAAAATAAGAAAGGGATGATCACCTTATTGGAATTGTACTATAGACTCCCAATAGTCAGCAGGAAATTAGAGCGGAATGACACTGCTGCTTCACTGCACTGGTGATGGGGAAAGTGAACAATGCAAGTTCAGAAATGACAAAAAAAAAGTTCTTTATTCATTAGTCCACGCTAAAAAAACATGTTAACAACCCTCTTCAGTTTAACTGTTGCACCTGGCAAAAACCTGCGAATCCAGTATGTTTTAACTCTTGAGGACCCATGACAAGTTCAAGGGGAGTTAAATTGGTTAGTCCCCATCAACCAGTGCAGGGATGACAATGTGAGACTCAGTGGAATATAGATGGTACACACCAACTTTGTGCAGTTCTCACGGAAGCTCATGGATCTGAAGCATTAACACTGTTCGCTCTCACAACAGACACTGCCTAACCTGCTGAGTGTTTCCAGCACATTCTATTTTTATTTTAGATTTCTAGCACCTTCCTTATTTTATTTTTACATTGTTACTTGAAGCTAGCTTGCATCTCTGTACTCTGGCTGCTGGAGGCTCAAAGTACAATGAAAAAATACCATAAAGCAACCCACAAAGGCTGATTAGAATTGATAAGTATGCAGCAAGGTTTCTGAATGCGACACTGGAGGTGATGGTAGTGAAAATGGAATGACGGATGGACATCAGGAAACCTCATGGGGTGGAGGATCCTCCAGTACATGATCTGTAGGCAAAGGTAAGTGAAAGGTTGGGAAGTCAGTACTGGGAGCAGAGCATGTATGCAAATCAGGTAGAAGTTCAGTGCCCTTACATGAGTTTTCAAACTCAATGGCTGCATCTTCAAGTCCTAAAGCATTAAAATAGAAAAATTGCAGACACTGGAATTCTGAAACGAAAACAGAGAGCGATAGAGAAACTCAGTAAGTCTGGCAGCATCTGTAGACAGAAAAGCAGAGCTAATGTTTCGAGTTCAGTGACGCTTCATCAGAATTGGACACAAAATGTGAACTCTGTTTTTCAGTCCTCAGACACTTTTCACTGCAAGCCCATCACTCAGTCATCAACCCTCTCTACTCATGCCTAACCGTCATATGCTTCAATAGAACAAAGAACTGCAGGTGCTCGTGATCGGAAACAAACAAAAGCGGAAATTGTTGGAGAAACTCTGCAGGCCTGGTAGCATCTGTGGAGAGAAAACAGGTCGATATTTTGTGCACATTATGACTCTGTTTCGGAACACTTCATACACTTCACCCCACTCGTACACATTCATCAGTGTAGCAAGTCTCAAACTACCTTTTTAGGCTTGCACAAGCTGTCATAGCCATAACAGGCACATCACCAATATAACTTGGACACACTGCTCCCTTTGCAGAAGAAAGTAGTCTATAGCCTAGAGCAGTGGGAATCTTCCCCCAGAGCACAGACAGTGCTAGCCATTATGAGAAATACTATATTTGGAGATTAAAGGTAAGTCTAAGTGGGGGTAATATCCAAAATCTAATCCTTTTGCTCTCATTCCACAATCTCTTCTATCACAGAAGGTATATATAAATACATTGCTTACTCTCTCCTGTTCGCTTTGTTTGCCAAACCTTTGTTCCTTTTTACCTTTAACATATTCATGAACTGCAACTTACTCAGACAGTAAAGGAAGTTCCAGAAGTCTGTGAAGATGAGGCACCATGACTCAATTTGCCAGTTGCAGCCACCCATTCACATAATGACACTGCATAATTTAAAGGCGGGCGGAGTGCCAGGCTTGGCACATTGTGAGACAAGCAAAGTGCTCTACAGCCTGGGAAGGGTGAAGAGATGGTACAGCTCATGATTTGCTTATGCTATACATAACACAAATAAGATTTTTAGATCCTCTTCACCTATATTTGTAGTGGGTTTATGTACAGCATAATTGGTTCAGACAGAACAGAATAATCTCTAGACATATCATTTTTTAGGGATTTTACCATATGCAGACTGACCATGCATCCTGATCATGTGATGACCTCTGGGAACTTGGCTCAGCTGCATGTCGAGCTTCTCAAAGTGACATAAATCTTAAAGTGATATGACTAAAGTCAACTGCTAGCTAGCCAGAGGGCAAGGTTGCACACATTTTCTTTGCAGGGGATTCAGATGATGGTTTCGATGATGCAGGATACAAAAGAAGGCAGATGGATGCACAGAGCCAAACATTTGATGCACGGCACTAGAAAGCCTACTCTCATTGTCAAAGAGAATAAAGAAGTCTAGCACCAACTTGACGCAGGTCTTTACGTAAAATTTAAAACATATCTTTTCCACCGTGGAATGGGTGACTACCCTGATCAATACGATGCAATATGTCTGATGGTTGATATCTTGGTGTCCATTATAGCACAAAAGTACATTTACACAACTGCCTGAGTGCTGTAGTGCAAGCTCAGATTACTGCCATCATTATAGATACCAGTCTGCAAGGTGGCTGCCAGCAAGTCACAGCACTTCAGCAATGTGGTCTCCAACATATCTGCAATCCTTCTCTCCAATCTTCCTTCTAGCAGTTTGTCCTGCATCCAGTGACTTCAGCTCATTCCACTAGTAATGTTCAATATCAAGACAAGGATCCTTGAAGACAATAAGTCACCGATAAAAACCAATACTTCGATGTATGTCAGGCAATTTCTAGTAGACTACTGAAACATTAACCAATTGTAGAAACACCAAAAACTTGCATACTTGCAGCAGCAAGAAGTAAACTAGAGCTTGTCTGTAAGGTACAATCCTGTTTCATATTGCTGCTCAAGTGTTACAAAAGTTTGTGGATTTGAACGTGGAGCTTAAACACATGCACCAACAGATTCAAGAACAGCTTATTCCATGCTGATATTAGACTTCTGAGTGGACCTCTCAATATTTTAAATTTAATGTTGATCTCACTGTCTGTGCACCTTTTCTGCAGCCATAACATTGTATTCTTTTCCCTGTTCTATTACCATGATGCACTTTGTAAGGTATGATGTGTCTATACTACATGCAAAACAAACTTTTCACTGTATTGAGGTACATGTTACAATAATAAATCAAATCAAATCAAGCCCTGGTGTCAAATCAACATTGAACACTAATTAGTACCATGACTTACCTGCTCTGTATATCTGATAAATCTTAGGTACAGGTATCTTAGGTGCTTTGGTACAAGAATTGTATACAATTAATTCACATCACAAGTGTGCATGTGGATTGTGGTCACTATTTTATAGCTTTAGCATAGCTAGCCAGCACAATTTTTACCCCAAGGCACGTCTTTTTGGGTCAAGAATGTAGCTTTCCTCATTGATATTCTCAGCAGCATCTATGCCATTTATGCTCTCAACAAAATGTGATAGCACTCCAGATAAAATCCTGAAAACCACTTTTCAAATATTTCAATAGTTGCAACAACAATGAAATAATGTAGTTCCTAATAAATGATGAAACAACACATACTTGGGCACACAATGTAGGCACACATTTCAGCACGTCAAAGTGATGGGAGAATCCATCATCATCAAACTAGACACTGGGAAAATACTTGAGTTCTTTTTATTTATTGGAAATGTACTAGTAGTTTGGAAGAAAGTTAACTTAGTGCTGAGGAAGGGTAACCGGACCTGAAATGTTAACTCTGTTTTCTCCTTCACAGATGCTGCCAGACCTGCTGAGCTTTTCCAGCAACTCTGTTTTTGTTCCTGATTTACAGCATCCACAGTTCTTTTGGTTTTTAATTTAGTACCCCATTTAAAAGGGTTGAAGATTGGCCTGTTGGTCATATGAAGACCAGTTAGCAAAAACCTACAACCCTGAGTAGACATCATTCTCAGGCTGAGGAAGAGCGGACAATGGCTTCAATCATAGAGAAATAAATTTGAATCAATGCAAATTTGAGGATTATCTGCATAATAATAAACTCATAAACAGCAATGAACTCTAATTAACCAATCCCCTTGACTTCTTTAAGCAAGTGACATTTTTAGTGGACTGCTTTAATGGCATTTACTAGATTGCTACTAGGGTGATGCATTGCAGTAGAGAAGTTAGATTGTTATTTTCAGAGCAGAGAAGGTCAAGGTGTGATTTAATAATATTCAAAATTGTGATATTGTAATGCAGTAAATATCCAGGAACTGTGTCCATTGCTGGAGAGTTAGCAACCCATTGAGAAAAGAACCAGAGAGATGAGGAAGCAGAATGTTTAATCAACCAAAACGCACTCCCTGAAATATTGTTGAAAGCAGACTTAACAGTAACTTGCAGAAAACAATTACTCGAATATACTTGAAAAGTTAAATATGTAGGGCAATGGTGGGGAGTGAAAAAATGAGTGAATTACAGTGCTCAACAAAGTGTCAGAATGAATACAATGAGCTAACTGGTATCTCCCGCATCATAAAAGTCTCCATGAATTCCTGTCATACCTGGATTTACTTTTCATAAAATTCCGCACAAAAGTTTGTTGGTTAAACTCAAAGCTATGGAAATGCACATAAATTGGTTGATGTTGTTTAGCGAACCAATGTCAGGGACGAAATGGGGAGCAGTGAATGGATTATCTCAGGGATCAGTTATGTCATATCAACTGTTTCAAATCTATACCAGTAAATCGGACTTAGAAGATTGGAAATATTTGTGGATGAGAGTAAACTGGCAAGAATGGTGAAATCAGAGAAGGCAGTTCAGAAAACGCAATAATGAACTGAATAAATGCAATTGAGCATAACAATAACAGATAATGTTTAATAAACATAGTTTTAAAGCACTGAAAAGAGAAAGAAAAAATAACATCACATACACTGCAAAAATGGCATTGACAGAGAGTTAAGGATTTTTGTAGATTCTAAGCTGAAGATGCTTAAACAGTAAAATTTGGACTACAGAACTAAAACAATAAAACCATTTTAAAAGTCAGAGGAAGTCATAATCAAAGTATATTTTTCACTAATTAGGCTACACCTTTCATATTTTGTCAAGCTCTGGTCTAAGGCAGGATATTGAACTGAGTTCAGGACAATCTGCCAACAAGAAAAACATCACAATTTATAAAGCATGTTAGATGTGCCAAGGTAATTCACAGGGGCAAGTATTAACACTGAGTTACAAATGAAATCTTGCGGCAGATATTTGTGAAAGAGGTAAGTATTGAGAAGTGTGTGATAGTGAGACAGAGAGATTTTCTTAGAGTATTTTAGACCCTAGCAACAAATAGTTAAAATCATGTCAGCCAATGATGGAGTGATTCAAATAAAGCAAACTCAAGAGGCCAAAAATGGAGGAGTATGGTTATCTTGACAATTTGATGGATATTATAGTGCTTGGAGGGGTCAAGCCATGGAAAGATTTTAAAACTGAGGTATTTTTAGATGAATGGTATTCATGAGTACAAACAATATGGACTTGGTGAGAGTTAGGAGCCATGTGGTAGGCTGCTCTGGAAGATTAGATTGCATGGAATCCAGGGAGAGATTGCAAATTGGATACATAATTGGCTTGACAGTAGGAAGCAGAGAGTATTAGTGGAAGGATGCTTGTTGGACTGGAGGTCTATGACTAGTGATGTGCCTCAGGGGTCGGTGCTGGGCCCATTGCTGTTTGTTATCTGTATCAATGATTTGGATGAGAATGTACAAAGCATGATTAGCAAGTTTGTGGATGACAGTAAAATAGGTGGTATTGTGGACAATGAAGAAGGTTATCAGAAATTGCAACAGGATCTTGATCAGCTGGGGAAGCGCACTAAGAAATGGAAAATTGATTTTAATGTAGATATGTGCGAGGTGTTGCATTTTGGAAAGTCAAATCAGGTAGGAGTTTCATGGTGAATTGTAGAGCCTTAAGGAGTGTAGTGAATCAGAGGGACCCTGGAGTACAGATGCACAGTTCTCTGAAAGAGGGGTCACAGGTAGACAGGGCAGTGAAGGAGGCTTTTGGCACATTGGACTTGATCAGTCAGGGTATTGAGTACAGAAGTTGGGAAGTTATGTTGCAGTTGTACAGGGCATTGGTGAGGCTGCACTTGGAGTACTGTGTTCAGTTTTGGTCGCCTTGCTGTAGGAAGCATGGTTTTAAACCAGAAAGAGTGTAGAAGAAATTTACAAGGATGTTGCCAGGATACAAAAGACTAAGTTACAGGGAGATGTTGGACAAACTAAGACTTTTTTCTGTAGGGCGTAGGAGACTGAGGGGGATCATATAAAAGTATATAATGTCATGACAGACATGGATATGGTAAATGCACTCAATCATTTTCCCAGGGTTGAGGAATCGAGGACTAGAGAGCATCAGTTTAAGGTAGAGGGGAAAGATCATGTGGGAGCCTGAAGGGAAACTTTTTTACACAGAGGGTGGTATGCATATGGAAAGAGATGCCAGCAGAAGTGGTTGAGGCACATACATTAACAACACTTAAAAGGCATTGGACAAATACATGGATAGGAAATGTTCAGAAGGATATGTGCCAAGTGCAGGGAAATGGGGTTAGCGTGGATTGCATTTTGTTTAGCATGGGCTAGTTTGGGCTGAAGAGCCTGTCTCTGTGCTGTAGGGCTTTATGACTCTATGACTTTATGAGTCCAGATAGAAGAGTCGTGAATGACCTTTCTGGATGGTAAAAATGAGAGGCCAGCCACAAGAGCTTGAAGTTGTCATGTTTAGAGACTCAAATAAGGATTTTAATATCAAAAGGGTTGGAGCCATGATGGAGACAGTGATGGGATCAAATTCTGGCAAGAAGGTAGAAATGGAGAACCTCAGTAATGGCACTGATATGTGGTTGGAAGCCTGTTGCGAAGTTGGGTAGAGTACTTGCGGATTGTGAGGCAGGAAGTTAAATTTTGGTGTTTGTAAAATGCTAGCGGGGGAAGGGTATTAAGAGATCCCTTTAAAAGATTATGTGCTTTTTCTGTGCTTAGAAATCTAAAATGCATGTCCGTGAGCAGCAGCTTGAAAGTTTGCATATGCACAAAGCACACCCGAATTGAAATATTTGTATCGAAAGGCCATACAGTTAGCAGGACAAGCAGCAATTTTTACCAAGACAACAGGCTTTTGAATTTAGCCAATCAATTTGAACCAGGTACTTAGATACCAAAAACTTATTAAATTTAAGTCTGATGGTTTTGGCAGCATAGGGCTAGTCCTATTGTAAGAAATATTGATATGTCATCATGGTATAAAAAAGGAGTCAGTTTGACAAAGACTGGAAAACTAACTGCCATCTACCAAAGCTAACAGCCCTCAGCTGTCAAGAGATAACTGCTGGCTCTCAGCCTCCTCCATGTCTTAGAAAGCACCATTGAAATAACAATGGCGCAACTAGCTAATATTCCTGACAGAAGAATTGACAGAGAAGGTACTCCTGACAGAAGAATCGATAGAGAAGGCACAGAACATTCCAGAATACACGTAACCTGGCTGTAATTGCGAAAGACTAAATTCATTCTTTTTAATATAAGTCACATTTATTTATTGGAACAGCATACCATTAGAATCTTGCTTTATTCAGGAATAGCTAGTTGGTAGAAGGAATTTATTCGACTTATTAATAATTTAGTTAATTTGTTCACTGTTTCAATTAGATGAAAGAAAGTTACTTGTTGATTTTAAAGTGAGTGTTAGGGATTTATTTTACTTAACCACCAGAAGTTGCTGAAAAACAGGT
The DNA here is from genome assembly GCA_024137785.1 of Ginglymostoma cirratum. Lineage (NCBI taxonomy): Eukaryota > Metazoa > Chordata > Chondrichthyes > Orectolobiformes > Ginglymostomatidae > Ginglymostoma > Ginglymostoma cirratum. The sequence goes on along the minus strand of JAHRHZ010000145.1, from coordinate 20,257,556 downwards.
TACAGCACTTTTCACACTCCTTTTACAGATTATAGGGCGAGGTAATCCCCTCTGGATGTTTTGGTTTTAGTTCTCAGAAGTGTGGTCAACCTCTGCTTTATAACAAAGCCTTTATCACAATCAAATACATTGTCAAGGTTGTGAACAGCCAAGTTTAGCCTTATAAAGTTACCAGGGGAGTGAAAGGATAGCTGATTGTGGGAACCAAAGACAATGGCATTTGTCTTCCCAATATTTAATTACAATAAACATTGGATGTTGGACAAATAGTCTAACAATGTAGCAGCAGTAGTGTCAAAAGATAATGGTGAGATAGAGCTGGACGTTGGTCACGTATATGTGGAATCTTATGTGATTTCAGATGACGTTGCTGAGAAGCATCATGTAGATAGCAAATAAAGTGTGGACATGGAAATATCCTTGAGGACAGCAGAGGTAACTGTGTAAGTGAAGGAAGAGAAGCCTGAGAAGTAACTTTCTGGTTACAACCGGAGTGCACTGTAAGAATTGTCCCAAACATTGACCCTACTTCCCTTTCTGCAATGGCTCATGTTTTTTCTGAACCTGTTCAAAATGCAGATTAACTTTGCTTGAGTTTCTTAATTCACAGTTGTACAATTCATGCAGAACCAGAATCCGAACCAAAATTCATGGAGATGAGGAGGCTGACTGCTCCTTATGCTGTCTAGGACATCTCTATCTTTAGTGGACCATGGGATTACTATGACTTATAGTTCAGCTGTTGGGGCATTACACATATTACTGGCCAGTTTGATACAGAGTATCAGTAAGTTACTTTATCACTGTTGATGAAAAGGGAACCTGATGATTATCAGTGGTGCAGTTAATATTAATTTATTGCGTTATAATCGATACTGTTGATGGTAGGAAGAATAGAGATTGTAGACTATTTTTCTAAATAGGGAAAGGCTTTGGAAATCTGATGCACAAAGAGACATAGTCTTAGTTCAAGATTTTCTTAAGGTTAACATGCAGGTTCAGTTAACGGTTAGGAAATCAAATACGATACCGGGATCCACTTTGAAAGGATTAGAATACAAGAGCAGAGATGTACTGCTAGACTGTATAAGGTTCTGGTCAGACAGCATAAAAAATATTGTGAGCAGTTTGGGCCATGTATCTAAGGAAGGATGCACTGGTTTTGGAGGGGATCCAGAGGAAGTTCACGATGATGTTCCCAAGAATGAAGGGCTTGTTATATGAGGAATAGTTGAGGACTCTAGGTCTGTACTTGATGGAGTTTTGGATGAGTCATTGCAACTTAACAGAATACAGCGATGTCTGGATAGAATGGACGTGGAGAAGATGTTTCCAGATGTAGGAGAGAGTAGGACCCAAGGCCTTAGAGTGGAAGGGACACCCGTTTAGAACTAAGATGAGGAGGAATTTCTTCAGCCATGGATGGTGAATCTGTGGAACTCATTGCCACAGGAGGCTATGGAGGCGAAGTCATTGAGTGTATTTAGGACAAAGATAGATAAGACCTTGATTAGTATGGGGATCAAATCGGGTGAAGGCAGGAGAATGGGGTTGAGAAACAAATCAGCCATGATTAAATGACAGAGCAGACTCATTAGGCTAAATGGCCTTATTCCATTCTTATACTTAATTGTCTTATGGGTCTTATCCAAAACTGTATGATGTCTTGATTCTACTCTGTAAATCACTTCCCATTTTCAGGCACCCCTCTATACCCCCTTGTTTTAATCTTTCCTCCTTTGGATTCTCCTCTGTTTATCCTTCTTCTTGCACTCAGTTTCTTTCTTCTATGCCCTTGGTTTCTCCACTTTGCTTGCAACCTTCTGGTTGTTGCAACTTTTGACACAACAGTTGCCATCACAAACCCATGAGCCAAGATACTGAAAGAGATTGAACCTGATATTTATAAGGCAAATGCATTAGCATTTGTAGAAGCCATGTGATTAGGATCACAATTACAATGTTAATGAGAATCAAACAAAAACAGAAATTGCTAGTGAAACTCAGCACGTCTGGCTGCATCTTTGGAAAGGAATGGATTTGACTTTTTACATCCATTGACTCTTCTTCAGAACTCAGAAATGTTTCTTCAGCAATTTGCTTTTGTTTGCTTCAGATCTTCAGCATCCATGGTCCTTTGTTTTGAGTTAATGAGAATCACTTCTGCTTTGTTTCTTCAGAATAGGCTGCTGTACTCTGCTGGTCAATTGCCTGAAACTCAAAATTGGTTTCAGAGACTAAAGAATACGTGGAATAAATTCCTGTGCAGAACTGTAGAGACAAAAGCTCGGAGTCACTTGATTCACCAAAAGGTAGAACTTGGGTTCCTTTTAGATGGGCCAGATGGCCATCCAGAGTTCACAGAATCCCTACAGTGCAGAAAGAAGCCATTTGGCCTATCAAGTCTGCTCCGAGCCTTCAAAGTATGGAAGGCAATTACAAACCATCACTAACAATAATTATCAAGTAATCAACTCAGGGTGAAATATCAGCAGACAATGAGCCAAGGACTTGCCTTTGAGCAGCACAACATGACAAAATGATGGCATACGCCTATATGCATCCTCATATAAACAGAGCATTACAGATTCCAACTGAACTAGTTGTAGGCAAACCTTTAGATGTAATGCTGAAAAGGACATTCAAACCTTAGCAATCCTAAAAAGGAGAATAACTGTTATCTTCCTCTAAACAAATCCCTGTCTGTAACCAGTTTTTCTTCTATCTTCTGCACATGTAAACTTTGGAAACTAAATTTCACTTGCAAGAATTGAACATACAGGAATGCTTTACATCATATACTGCAGTGCACTCCAGTTAAGTGCATAGCTAATTCTTCACATTGTTCATAGATTTGTCAATGGTATTAACGCAAGAGAAGTCCTTATAAAGTATGTTGTATGACAAAACTTATTTGTGTGGAAAAACACTGTTTTATGTTCACATTAGGAGGATGGTTTAGGACATGATATTTACACTGGGCTCCAGAAGGCAAATGATCCATTACAATTTTCAATGGTGACCGTGATGTGATGGGAAAGATCCTGCAAAGTACAACTGAGAGAAGGGAATCACCTGGAGGATCTGACAATACTGCAAGAAATCAATACTGTAGGATAATAGTGTAGGAATTCTCTAGACACTTTACTGTCTGGATATTAATATTTGGTGCCTGTGCTTGTAGCTATTATCAAGTTGGCTTTCTCATGCTTCTCCAAGTCACCTCATCTAACCTTCACTGCTCAGATCCTCCAGATAGGCTCAAGGTGCTTTCTTGCCACATGTAGAGGATAAGACAGCCAACTATTAAGAGGAACATGAAACAGTTTTCAATTTTTAAAATCATCACCATATTGTATGATCAGCAAATAGTCTCATTCAATTCTTCCTTGCCATCTCTTCTGTTGTACTTAGGGGAACTTTTTCCCTGTCCTCAGTCATTTTTGGGTTAGCAGAGTGTACTAGCGCAGTAGTGCAAGGATCAATGCTGGTTCTTCAGCAATTTATAATACCTACTAATAACATAGATTGGGGTTGGCGGGGGGGGTGGTGGGAGAGGTGGGGATTGGTGGGCATGTATAATGCATTCAGGTTTGCTGGTGAGAAAAAGTAAAGTGGGAAAGTTAGCACGTAAAGAGTTTGCAAAGGGTGCACAAAAGGCTAAATGAATGGGCCAGAATATGGAAGGTGGAATATAATGTAGCGAAGAACGAAGTTATTGATTTTAGTAGGAGAAATATGAAAAGCAGAATATTATTTACAATGGCAAACAAGTAGTAAATGTTGTTATTCAGAGGAATCTTGAGCTTGTTGTATATAAGTGAAAATGCGATAACATGCTACATCAGTCATCATTACAAAAGGATTGAGTATAACAATGCCACAGAATTGCTAAACCCCAGAAGGAGGCCATTTAGTCCATCATGTTTGTGCCATCTCTTCAAATGAGCATTTTGTTTCAAGCCATTCTCTTGCCTTTGCCTATAACCTACAGATTGTTCATTTTTCAGTGACAATCTAATTCGTTTTTGATTGCCTCAACTAACCTACCTCCACCACACTCTTAAATAGGTCATTTCAAATTCTAACTACTCACTATGTGAAGAAAGATTTTCCACATTGAACTGCGACGAGGTAATACTGCCATTCTACTGGACTTTGGTCAAATCAGACTTGGACTACCCTCATAGTTTCCAAACCCAGGGAAGGAGACATTCCCGTCTGAGGTAGTAGAACTGAGATTCACCAGCTGGATTCCTGGGTTGAGGGGAAGAGAGGTTAAATAGACTCAGTTGACATTTCCCAGAGTTCAGAGGATGAAAGGTGACTTCATTTAAAATATATCACACCAAAGGGGCTTGTGTTGGAGGATGTTTTACCTAGTTGGACAATTTTTGAATGAGAGGGCGCTGTCTCAGAATTAAAGGTTGCCCAATTGAGCAGTAAGATGAAGAATAATTTCTCAAAGTGTCATACATCTGTGGCTTCTCTACCCTAGAAAACAATGGATGTTCAGTCATAGAGCAAATTTAAGACAGAGATCGATATCTCTTTGGATACCAAGTGAATCTTTCATTCATTTGTGAAAGTGGAATTGAGGTAGAAGATTGGCCATGATCTTATTCAGTGGTAGAACAGGCTTCAAGAACCGAAAGGTCTATTGCCATTTCTTATACTTTTATGCCCTTAACATTCTACTCAGTATCCTTTGTCCAAAGATGTTGCCTTGGGAAAGAAAGGATACACTTACCCTGTTCTCTGACGGAATGGGTGTTGCTGATAAGGGTAGGTATTTTTGTTGCTCAACATCAATTGTCCTTGAAATTGTCGTCCTTAACTGCTGCAGTCCGTGTGATATAGGTGCACTCACAGTGCTGTTAGGACAGGGGTACCAGGATTTCGATCTGGTATCAGAGAAGCTCAGCCAGAGAATTGCAAGTCAGGCTAATATGTGGATTGGAAGGAAACTTGCAAGAGCTAGTGCTCCCACGCATCTGCTTCCCTTATCCATCCAGTTGATGGAGGTTATGGGTTTAGAAGATGCATTCGAAGGATCTTTGGTAAGTTGCTATAATGCATCTTGTATGTAGTACATGATGGAAGGAGTGAATGGGGCACCAATCTGGAGTTGCCTTTGTCATGAACTGACATCTTGAGTATTCTTGAGTATCTCCTCCTCTTGTATTTTTGTTTTATTATCAACTCACAATTCATGACTAGAGGTGGTAGGGCTGTAGAACTTAAATCTGATTCATTGGTTGTGGGAATACTTAGCTCTTATTTCATGCTGCTACCATTGTTTATCATGCACATATTCTGAACAGAATAACTAAACAAAGCGTTGGTCCCGTAGATAGGGAAACCATGTATGGTCAATATGTCGTGAGTCTACATAAAGATTAGGAATTGGCGCAGGCTTGGTGGGCCGAAGGGCCTTTTCCTGAGCTGTACTGAATTGAATTGAACTGAATTGAAAATTCAATTGAAAAGTGTATGGTTTCAGAGACAATGGAGTCATTGGTTATCATCTTCCAAAATTCCTTAAATCCCAGAGGACTGGAAAATAGTAAATGTGACACATTTATTTAAGGAAGGAAGCAAACAGTAAGTGGAAAACTATAGCCCGTTAGCCTAATATCTGTCATAACAAATTACTAGAATCCATTTTAAGGAAGATTATAGCAAATGCTTAGAAAATCATACTAGGATTAGGCAAACTTAACATGATAATGTGAAAGGGAAATTGTGTTTAACTAATTTATTCACGTTCTTTGATAAAGTAGCAAGAAACAAGCAACAAATATAGTGGAACCTGTATATTTGCTGAAATTGCATTTCCAAAGGGCACTTAACAAGTTGCCACATCAGAGATTTCTATTGAAAATAAGACCTTAATGTATAGGGGGTTAACATATTTGCATAGATCATGGATTGATTAATGAACAGCACACGGCTTGTTTTCTTGTTGGTACTAGCAGGGTGATCAGTTCTCGGGCCCCAACTATTTACAACATATATCAATGACTTGGATAAAGGGACTGAATATTTCATGGCTAACTTTGCTGACGACACCAAGATAAATCAGCAAGTAAGTTGTCAAGCGGTAAAGAGTCTGCAAAAGGAATAGATAGGTTAACTGAACTGGCCAAAAGGAATGACATATGGAGTGTAATTTAAGATGTAAACTTGCAGGAAGTTCTAGGAGGAAGAGTGGAAAAGTATTCTACCATTGACATGGAAAGAGGTTGCAGGACTCTGTGGTACAGTGGGATCTGGGTGTCCTGGTATGTGAATCACAAAAAATTAGTATGCCAAAATAGAAAATGATTAGGAAAGCACGTGGAATGTTGGTGTTTCAAAAGGAACAGCATGATTTCAAAAGGAAGTGTGACCACTGTACAGAGCCCTGGTTAGACCATATATGGAACATTGTGTATAGTTTTGGTCAACTTATGTGAAAAAAATGCAATTGTTTTGAAAGCAGTTCAGAGAAAATTCAGTTGTGTCATTCCTTGGGTGAGGAGGTTATCTAATGAATAAAGGTTGGATAGGTTGGTCTGCAGCCATTGGGGTTTTGAAGAATGAGAGGTGATCCCATTAAAACATTCAAAATCCTGAGGGGATTTGATAAGATGGATGCTGGGAAGATGGTTCCTCTTCCTTCAGAGATTAGAACCAGGGGTCAGAGTTTAAAAATAAGAGGCATCTGCCTTTTAAGATGAAGATCAATCAGAGAATCTCTACAGTGTGGAAAGAGGTTATTCAGCCCATCGAGTCCAGGCCAACCCTCTGAATAGCATCTCCCAATACGTAGCCTCACATCCTACCCTCATAAACCCACAATTCCAATGGCTAATTCACCTAACCTGCACATCTCTCGACCCTACAGGTCAATCCTACATGGCTAATCCACCTAATCTGCACATCATCGGATTATGGTAAGAAACTCAGGCAGACACATAGAGAATGTGCAAACTCCACACAGGCAGTCACCCAAAGTTGGAATTGAACCCAAGCCCCTAGTGCTGAGAAGTCTTTACTTAAAAGAAAGTCATTAGTATATTAAATTTTCTTATCCAGAAACTAGTAGAAGCTGGATCATTGATGTTATTCAAGGCTGAGTTAGATAGATTGTTCAGTAACCATGGATATAATGTTATGGGGACAGACAGGAAAGTGGAGTTGAGATTACAATCGGATCCCGCATATCTTGTAAAATTGTGAAGCATGCACTAAGGGCCAAATGGCCTACTTCTGCTCTTATGTCCTAGTGCTATGAGCATAAAGTTTTGTAGACCAGTGCCTGGTATCCCGCCCTGATGGTTCACTCTGTGACAACCGTGCCAGTTGCATTGGAGCCATGATTCCCACAGCTACCTAGACTACACCTCCTCTCACCCACTTTCCTGCAAGAATGCGATCCACTACTCCCAATTCCTCCGCTTCCGCTGCATCTGCTCCCAAGAAGGGGCGTTCCACTCCTGCACATTCCAGCTGTCCTCCTATTTCAAGGACAATAACTTACCCCCTCCAGTGATTGAAAATGCCCTCAAAGGCATCTCTTGCATTTCCCACATCTCTGCCCTCACATCGCCTCGCCCCAACAAAAACAAAAATAAAGACAGAATCCCCCTTGTCCTCACATACCACCCCACCAACATTCGCATCCAATGTATCATTCTCTGCCACTTCCGCCGCCTACAATCCAACCCCACAACCAAAGATATATTTCCCTTTCCACCCCATATGCTTTTTGTAGTAACCGCTCTCTCCACGACTCCCTCGTCTGCTTTATACTCCTCACTAGCCCCACTAACCCCACCACCCTCAGCACCTTTCCCTACAACCACAGGAAGAGCTACACCTGCCCCTAGACCTCCCCTCTCACCTCCATTCAAGGCAAAAAACAAACCTTCGACATCAGAAATAGGTTTACTTGCACATCCGTCAAGTTGGTCAACTGTATCCACTGCACATAATGTGGCCTCCTGTACATCAGTGAGACGAAGCAGAGACTCGGAGACCACTTTGTAGAGCATCTGTGCTCTGTACGCGACAAATAACAACACCTTCTGGTTGAAAACCATTTTAACTCCCCCTCCCACTCCCTGGGTGACTTGTCCATCCTGGGCCTCCTCCAGTGTCACAATGATGCCACCCAGAAACTGGAGGAGCAGCTCCTCATATTCCGCCTTGGGATCCTACAGCCCAATGGCCTAAATGTGGATTTTACCAGCTTCAAAATTTCCCCATCCCCGGCCTCATCCCATGACCAACCCTCCCTCTTATCCCTGCTTCCTTGACCTGCCACAACCTGTACATCTTCTCTCCCACGGATCTGTCACTCCCAACTCACTGACCAATCCCCACCACTACCTACATGCTCTCACCTATCACTGTCCCACCTAACTTACCCAGCCCCACCCCCCTCTCTATTTATGACCTCCCTTGCCCTCTCCCCTATTTCTAAAGAAGGATCCCGACCTGAAACATCAGCTTTCCTGTTCCTCTGATGCTGCCTGGCCTGCTGTGTTCCTCTAGCTCCACACTTGATTATCTAGATTGGTGTGCTACCTATTTTGCTGTCAATTAGATCAGTTGGATCCATTTTTGTGAGTTCCAATAATTATCTTCAGCTACAGGTACAAACCTCACAGAATAATTTTTAAGGGAATGGGATGGAGGGATGTAGGGTACAAGGAAACATGGAAAAGTGGGGGATTCCTGGAAAGGTCATAGACCTGGAGATTCAGACAAATTTAACAGAAGGATCCCTCTTGAACTTCTTGCATGATGGTTGAAAAATTGACAGGCATCTCAGTTGCGAGAATAGGGTCAATTAAATAAAATGCAGATCTTCGGAGCAGGGTCAGATTGGACAGTGCATGTGGAGACATAGGTGTGTGTTCAGGCCTAGTGTGGGGAAAGGGGCTGCTTTGCTTTGGTAGATACTGTGGACAAGTAGCAAACGTAGAAGAACAAATTGTCTCAATCTGTGTGACCGAGAAATCTACATGCCCTTAGCAGCTGCTGTTTACGGTGAACGCAGAAGGGACAGTAAAGAGGAGGTATTGTCACTGCGAAGCACCCCTGCTGCCTGGCCGATAATGTAAACTAGTCGATAATTGAAGGTACTCTTCAGTATTTTGATTGATGGAATGCACTATCTAGTTTGCACCTTATGCTGTTTGAGGTGTGTTTCAAAAGCAAATGTCATGAAATAGAAATTTTGTCTGAAAGAGCACTTTGTCTCACTAATGTTCTTTTTCTCATGAAGTCCCACTGCTCTCCTAACCTAGTCTTAATTTGCAATAACTTTTTCATGGATAATAAAAAATGCAGGTTATGAGAGAAGAAATAATTGAGGCCCCATTCTGTAAAGTCAGCTAGACCATAAACCTGCATTATGCACTTACTGGCTGTGCCATCTTTAGCATACGTCATAGTCTGCCTGGCCAAGTCTTACCATACACATTCACTAATATTTCTGTGTAGTTTAGTTCCCTGTGTATGTAATGACGTTTGAGCTATTATGGCATTTGCAGTCAGTTTTTGTTCTCGCTGATGTATTATTAAAACGTTTACTACCGTCAATGGGAA
>JAHRHZ010000145.1:20203033-20242956 GCA_024137785.1 Ginglymostoma cirratum | reverse complement strand
TGCCTCTGTCTGGAGGAGTGTGCTACACTGCCACTAGTGAGGAATGCAAATGCTGACTGCTCACATTACTAAAGACATGTGGCTCAGTGGTTAGCACTGCTGCCTCACAGCGCCAGGAACCCGAGTTTGGCTCCACCTTCGTGCAATTGTCTGTGTGGATTTGCACGTTCTCCCCATGTCTGCGTGGGTTTCTTCCGGGTACTCCAGTTTCCACCCACAGCCCGAAAATGCACAGGTTAGGTGGTTTGGCCATGCTAAATTGCCTGTACTGTTCAGGGATGTGTAGCTTAAATGGGTTATCAGGGGATGGGTCTGGGTGGGATGCTCCAAGAGTCAGTGTGGGCTTGCTGAAGGGCCTGTTTCCACACTGTAGGGATTCAATTCTATTCCATTCTTATGTTCCTCCCACAGCTTCACTGCAAGAATGATGGATGGGTCCAGCCACAGTAGGTGTCATTGTTGCTGTTGCTATGGTGCAGCAGAAAAATAGTGGAGCAATGGATGAGCTACCAATCTCCAGCAGGTGTCAAACAGCCGCCAAATGAAGAGGTAGCAGCCAAAGGTCTCCTCAGGAGCTGCAGGAGACCCAGTGTCTATCGTCCTCTCAGCTATTTCCTCCAGGCTAGCAAGGTGCGGTGTCACTGCAGTCTGGTGTTGACCTGGGATACCGTCACTGAACTATACCAGGTACTGAAGGGGGACCTGTGACATGTGGGGTGGATGGCCATCCTATCCCAGTGTCCGTCAAGGTGACTGCTGCACTAAATGCTTATGCAATCTTTTCCTCCAAGGACCCATTGGAAGCTTGTCTGGGATTTCAGAATCCTTCACCTACAAATCTATCAAGGCTGTTTACTGATACTGGAACACACCACTTCATCTTGATTCCCCAGTATGAGGTCAGTGCTGCAGCCCAGGCAGTAGGACTCGGCAACATAGCAAGTTTCCCCGAGGTGCAGCTCTCTACAAACTACCCACACGTGGCATTGAGAGTGCCAAATCATATGCAGCTGAGTTCATCGATAGAAAAAGGTTCCATTCCAAGTCATCTGTGATCATCAACACCACATTTTAGGGGTTTGTGCCAGGACCCTTGGGAGCTCCCGGGATGGCTATATCCTTGAAAATGCTCATATTCCTGCTTCATTTCAAAGGTTAGTCACCTTGCAAGGATAGATATTAGAAGACAAGAGTTACCTTCTGAGATCATGGCTGATGATTATACTACACAACCCCTCAGGTGGAGTATCGGTATAACCTTCAATGGGGGCCATGGTTGAGCTGATAGGTCTGCTGAAGATGAGGTTGAATTGGTCTGGGAGGGGCATTGTGGTGCAATCCACACAGAATGTGCTGCATGATCCTGGCATACCATGTATTGCACTCAGTGGAGCAGGCAAAATTGGGATGTGCTGGACTCTGAAGGGCTAGGATACAGAATCAGCCTTCTAAGGAGGAAGATGACAATATTGAGCACCTTCTGCATGACAGAGCACAGCAATATTGTGCAACCATCTATATGGGGCTTAATTGACCTCCGGTTTCAGTACGTGAGAGCTGATTGCAGTAATCATTCATTACCTGTAAATTTGTTGGTGCTTAGAATGCAAGCAGTCCTCTTGTGTTCTGAGAGGCAAATGTTCTCTTTTTGTTTGCTTTCACTGATGCTGAATATAAATGCTTGGAAGCATTTGAAAGCTTTCCTGTATGTGATGAATGATATGATGCTGAGCTACACTGGGCATTGGGGAAAGAGCAGCGCTCCCTTAGACAGGGTTGTAAGATGGGATGTAACTGATGATGACCTAAGCTGTTCGGCCTGGTTCTTAAGCAGTGATAGATGTCATGAAGTGCACTTGTGTGTGCAATGGAGTGGCAGCTGTGTCAGCATTCTGCCCTGAGAAACGTTGGTTTGTGGTTGCTGTCCCTCTTTGAGCACAGTGAAGGGGAATCTGAGACTGACAATGCTTGATCAGGTGGACCTCAACGTGGCACCAGTGTCAGGGACCGGACCTTGGCATATCCAGGCAGTTGTGAAAACCTTCACCTATGTAAGTGAGAGAATAGGATGCAAGGAATGCCACAGAGGCATAAAGAGCAAAGTTTGGGAAGATTTCGCGGTAAAACTCATTAGGCCTTACAGAGAGAAACTTGCCAAAACAAAATGATACTTGGCCAAATTCTGGTAAGATTCAGCTCTATATGTTATTTGTGCTTCGAACAGCAAGAAACAGTAAAGTTCAGAAAGTAATTTAAGCATAAAAGAGTACATGTGTTGGATTCAAGCAGTTGGTTTGCTGATAGTGGAAGAGTGACCAGAACCCAACGTCAACATGTCAACTTCTGTGTTTGATTCTGTTATGTTTTACTGCATGTCAGAGGCAGGTCACTGATTATCCTATTAAAATCTGTTGATTTCAAGGATACCTTCCGCAGCAGTTAAGTTTAAAATCATGTGCACTTGTTTCCTGGGCTTCCTGGAAATCATTACTAAAAGAACGCAAAGGAGAGACAATGGCTTTGTGGTATTATTGCTGGACTGTCAATCCAGAGACCCAGATAATGTTCTGGGGACCTGGGGTCGAATCCTGCCACAGCAGATGGTGGAATTTGAATTCAATAAATATCTGGAATTAAGAGTCTAATGATGACCATGAATCTATTGTCAATTGTTGGAAAAACCCATCTGGTTCACTAATGTCCTTTAGGGAAGGAAGCTGCCATCCTTACCTGGTCTGGCCTACATGTGACTCCAGACCCACAGCAATGTGGCTGACTCTGAACTGCACTCTGGGCAATTAGGGATGGACAATAAATGCTGCCTAGCCAGTGATGCCCTAATCCTGTGAATGAATAAGGAAAATAACTTAATGAGACTAATTAAAGGAACATTAATAAATGTTTAGTGCTTGAACCTGATTTCTTAACCCCACTGCAAAGTGTTTGATGAATGTATTTATATTGAAACACTAATGAGAGTTGCATCTTCTGAAGATATGCTATATATAAGCAATAAATTACTGTGATCGGAGTATTACAAAGAACAATTACAGCCTCCTTAGGTTATTGAAACAACTGCACTGAGGCTGGTATCCCATCACCAAGTCACCCTTTGTTCACATGTGTGCAGTACACTAGCTGTGGCCAGCCAGTTCCAAGTCAGTCCCCTGAACTGAGGAGATTCTAAATCCCCTGATTTTGTTGGTCATCCAGGGCTCCCTGATTGGCCCAGGTTAACAACCCCAATCAAGGATCTCTTAGTGAATGAGATCCAATCACTACATTCGTCCCCTCCAAGTCTGGGGTGTAGGCCTTGTCTTTCTCTTGTTGTTTCTCTTGCCACATTTTCGCCCCAGGTCCAGTTCCTTTGATTTAGATTCTGACATGGGCGGCGTGCACCAGATGTGGCCTGTCTCTTGCGTCCAGTGCATCTTCGGTGAGTTTGCTCCTCTTCTTCTGGTGGTAATGATATCAAGGCTGCACCCATCTCAGACTCTGAGGTTTCCTTGACACTAGATGGTGGGGGAGAATTTACAGTTTCTGACAGACCCTCTGGCTGTTCTGAGGGGCCAGATATGTTTTACTCCTGCCATGTTTGTCAGGTAATCCACATTTCAGGTGATCCACATGTTTGTTCAGGACTGTCTCACCTACTTGAACTTTGTAAATGACAGAACCTGATCACAAATCTGCCTCGTCTTGTACCCCTATAGGGTCATTTCCATGGTTCTGGCACCAAACTTTGTCCCCTGAAGTAAATTGTCTCTCTCACATAAGGAGGTGTGTGGCCGACATTGGCATTCCTGCTGCCTTTTCAATCTCCCCCCGCCAGGTCTGGGAATATCAGGTTTAACCTGGTGCGGAATCTTCTCCCCAGCTCTGCTGGAGCTATCCCTGTTGGTGTGTGTGGGGTGGTCCTATAATCGAACAGGAACTGAGACTGTTTGGTATCGAATGACACCATAGGCTGCTTCTTTAAGCCTGCCTTCAGCATTTGGACTGCTCTTTCTGCTAGACCATTGGACAACGGATGGTAGGGAGCTGTCCTCCTGTGCTGAATGCCATTCGACTTTAGGAAATACTCAAATTCCCTGCTGGGAAATGATAACCTGTTGTCCATGATCAATACTTCCAGGAAGCCACGTATTGTGAACGATGCTTAAGGCTTCTCAATCATTGTCCCTGAGTTTGCTGAATGGACTTTATGCACATCCAACTGCTTTGAATGAGCATCCACAATGAACAGGAACACAGAGCCCATGGAAGGGCTGGCTAGTCGACATGTAACCGAGTCCAAGGTTTACCTGGCCAGTCCCATGAATGTGGGGGCAGTGCTGGCAGCATATATTGTTCTTGTTGGCACTCTGGGCACTGCCCTACCTATGCAGATATGTTGGTATCCAACCCTGGCCACCAGAAATAGCTTCTTGCTAGCATCTTCATCTTGGAAACCCCTGGACGACCGTGGTGGGGTTTAGCCAGTATCTGGCAGCAAACTTTACTCGGGATAATCACTCTGCTCCCCACAGTAATACGCCGTCCTCTATGGTGATCAGGTCTCGGTGGGTCCCGATAGGTTTCAATTCTGGTTGCAATGGCCCTGCTGTTTCCCCCATTACCACCAGCTGTTTTAGTTGAGCTACCACAGGATGTTTTTGTGTCCACAGTCAAATATTGTCAGCGGTGAATGGAAGGGTGTGCAGGAAGTTTAAAATTAGAACGGGCTCTTCCAGGAGACCACCACCGGTGGAGTATTTGCCAGTGGGAGGATGCTCAAGGCATCTGCATTAGCCACATGGCTTCCTGGATGGTGTTCTAACATGTACTTATGCACGCTGAGAATAAGGGCCCAATGCTCAATTCTACTGGAGGCTACGCGTGGCAACGTCTTGTCTTCCTTCAGTAGCCCGAGCAGGGGTTTGTGATCTATTATTACAACAAATTCCTGTCTGTAAAAGGTACTGGTGGAACTTCTTCACAACAAAGATGGCCACCACACCTTCCTTCTCTACCTGATCATATTTGCGTTCAGCATCAGCCGAAGTCTGGGAAGCATAGGCTATAGGGTATTCCTCTCCATTGGGCCACTGGTGAGTCAATACTACCCCAATACTGTATGGGGAGGCATTGCGTGTCAGCTCTACACTCTACTGCAGGTCATTATGTGCCAACACCTTAGATGATGATAGCTGTTTTTTTCACATCCTTTAAGGCTACTTCTTGGCTACATGACCATTTCCGAGTCTGACCCTTCTTCAATAGCAGGTGTAAGGGTGCCAAGAAGGAGGCCAGGTTACATATGAATTTTCCATAATAATTCATTAACCCAAGGAAAGGCCTAAGCTCTCGTGGGAGCCTGAGCACCTTTGATTGTGCTCACATTATCTTCCAATGGGTGTAACCTGATTTTTTTTGACTCTGTAACCCTAGCAGGTCACTTGGGATGCCTGGAACACATATTTTCACCTTCTAAGGTGTACGCCCGCCCAGGAGAAACATTTAAGCACTATGTCCAAGTTCTGCAAGTGTTCTTTGTTGGTCTTCCCAGTTATTAGCACGTCATCCAGTTAAATGGCAATCTGGGGTAGCCCTTGTTCTCCATGGTCTGCTGGAAAAGGGCATAGACTGATGAAATCCTAATTTTGTAAATTGGTACAAACCCTATGGGTATTAATTGTAGTGTGCTTCTGGGACTCCTCACCTAATCGCAATTGCAGGCAGGATGGCTCTTCATAAAGGACAGCTCCACCTGCACCCCCCCAACCCCCATCCCCTCCCCCCGCCAACTTTGCATACAAGTCCTCTATTCGAGGGATCGGGTACTTATCCAACTGTGACAAGTGGTTTACCGTTTGCTTAATATCCTCACAAAGGCAAACCGAGCCGTCAGGCTTCACACTCGGTACGACTGGTGTTGCCCAAACCGTGAACTGCACTGGTTTGTTGATTCTTTTGCTCTCCAGCTTCCTGGTTTCCACCTCTACTTTTGCCCACAAGGCAAATGGCACTGGGTGGGCCTTGCAAAATCACAGAATTGCTTCCTGGTCAATGCGTAAAGTGGCTTTGGCCCCTTTGGCAGTCCTAAGCCCTTCCTGAAAAACTCCTGGACATTTCATTAGGACTTCACTGAGGCAGCCATTTTCTAAACAAAAAATGTTGAGCCATTCGAGGTGGGTCTTTCACAACCAATTTGACCCCAATAGGCTTGGGCCCGAGCCTCTTACAAACATCGACGGTAACTGCACCAACTGCTTCTCATAGGAGACTGGAACCAAAGTTGTACTCTTAACCAGCAAAGGTTTTGCAGTGTATATTCTCAGTCTGGCTGAGGTCTTGCACAAACTTAAGGGTTGGAGTCCCACTCGAATCTTGTTGAAGACTGGTTCTGCAACCACAGATACAGCTGCACCGGTATTGACCTCCATGGGAACTGGATAACTATTTAACCAAACATTAATTTTAATCGGTTCTAATTTGGATGTCGCTAAGCAATTTAATTGCTCCAACCCACATGTAGGGGGACTTTCCGGGGTGTACACGCTCCTGGATACCGGCCAACGAGTTTCCTTCCTTAAGGCAGGCCCTGCAGGACTCCTTTGCTGTCTCGAGTCCACATACTACATACTCAAGTAACTACAATGCCTTACCGGCCCTAATCCCTAAGAACTTTTCATGCCTCTCGGCTTTGTTGTGGGGTTTTGCTGTGGGCTGGCCACAGGGTCCCCCCGTTCAGGATATGCTCTGTGTGAGGCTCTGTGATTACCTACAGTCGAGTGGTGTTCCCCAAGCTCAGTCGGACAGGTGAGGGTTTCCAGATCCATTGGGATGCCCTGTAGCTCCCATGCTCCACTTGCTGCATTTTCTAATGACAAAGCCAGTTGTAGTGCCTGTCTAAAGTCCAGCTGGGCTTCAGCTAATAGATCTTTCTGCATGGTTACGTTATTAATCCCACACACCAAACGGTCTCTCAGCATCTCAGTCAGGATTAACCCAAAATCACATGCCTCTGCTGGTCATCGTAACCTCATCAAGAATCCCAATATGGATTCCCCTGGTTCTCTAACAGCCTAATAAAACCAATAGCATCTCAGAATTAGATGGGGTTTGAGTTTGTTATATGCAGCTCTTAGAAGGTTTTAGTGTCTAGTGACTCTGGGAAAGTCAAGCCGAAAATGCTGAGAGTTCCCAAGCAGTCAGAAGGATTACTCATTGCTTTACATTTGCCCCAATGTCATTTTCCCAGGATAAAACTATTCCGATCTTTCCACATATTTGGGCCTGTTCTTCGACAGCAGGATCAAATGACTCAAGCTTCCCAAATGAAGACATGATGCCAGAAATGCTTGCCCCAGCTCCAAGATGGCTGTTGAAAGCCAGTGTTCTTCAGGCATGTCCTATTTTGTCCTGTCACCACTGAAATAACTGCACAGAGGCTGGTATCCCATCACCAAGTCACCCTTTATTTACTTGAGCACAGTACACTAGCTGTGGCCAGCCAGCTCAGAGGCTGTCCCCTGAACTGAGGAGATTCTAAATTGACTGTTTACATCTTCTTGTAGGCTAGCATTTATTATCTGATCCTAATTGCCCTTGAGAAGGCAACTATCTTGATGAACAGCTGCAGTCCATGTTGTGCATCTAAGTCCAAAATGCTGTTAGGAAGGGAACTCCAGGAATTTACTCTCACATTAGTAAAGGAGCAACAATATTCTTCTGAAATTCAATGTCAAGGCAGAGTTACATTTAGCACTTCTTTATAATGGGACATATAGCAACTTATGGACCAATATGACTTGCTCCACCACACAGTAATAATATTTTTGAGGCCTATCCTAACTCTATTTAGTTGGCTTGACTCTATGTCCCCTAACAGCCTTGGTCCAGCAAAATTCTATGACCTTCCAGAGTTAAAATGATTAATTTGAAGGAAGAAGTGTTCCCTGGCTTCACTCCTGAATGGCTTAGCTTCAAGTTACAGTCAGGATCATTTGTCTTAGATAACCCCACCGCCAATGGGAAGTCCTTATCTCTATCTCCTCTACAAATTTCTGTTAAAGATCCAAAACCTCTCAAGCAAGTTGTTCCCTAACCTTTCACATACCCGAGAATATAAAGCCAGTTTATGTAATCTATCTTCACAACCTAACCCTTTTAATCCAAGTCACAATTTGAGGAATCTGTGTCCTATTTGTTTCAAGGCAAATGTTACCTTTCTGAAAGAACTGCACATAGGCCAGGGGCCTGTCACCAAGTCACCTTTTGTTTACATGTGCACAGTACGCTGGCTGTGACCAGCCAGCTCAGAGTCAGTCAGAGCTTCAGGATTGGCCCAGGTTAACAACCCCAATCATTGACCTCATACTAAACATGATCCAGCTGGTTCCAATCACTACAATTATATAGCACAAGATACCATGATTTTGTATGCAAGTAGTTCAATTTGCAGATGCAATAGACTTCTGGTTATCACTTGCCCTAATATGAATGTGAAAAGTTGTAATTAAAGTTGGTCAAGTTCTGTGCAGTAGAAATTTTGATCACCATTCAGTACTCACTTCAATTCTGGTGAGTTATAGTAATTCGTAAGAATGAAAACAACAATCCTACAAACTTTAAAGCTTGAGATCACATTAATCTTTTACAGATTCTAATGTTGCTTTTAGCCTCAGAACTAAAACAATGTGTAATGACAATAGATTTTATTGCAAAATGTTAAGCATCTATGCTTACGTAATCTGTTTTCACTGCACAGCCTTTAAATTTTAAACCTAAACTAGGAAGCGGCAGCAGGTAAATTTAATATACCTTAACAAGACAGCAGTGGGATGTAACTCATGAAAGACTGTACATCTGACAAGTAGAGTAAGCTAACCAGGATAAAGTGCTTTAACATTCCTATTGAGTCTGTGCGAGGGAAAAAAAATGGATTGAGCAAAACAAACAGCCACACGAACAGGAAACGTTCCCAAAATAGCATGCTGATTGATAGCTGCTGAAATATTAGTGGCAGCCACTTCTTTTTTTTTAACAGACCATAGAGGAAATTTACATGGAGGAAACATTTGCACAGTTCAAGCTGCTGCAACGCCCACACACCAACAAGCCTGAAGCTGCCCGCGTGCCAGCAAGGCAGCATTCAAACAATCAATCTGAAAAATCCTTCAGGGATGCTGATGCAGGTAATGTTATCTAAGCAAAGTAGTGCCAGAAACATGTACAATTTACACTGTTTAGAACTGAACAAAAAAAAGAGATCCTACAGCACATGTTGTGGCTTATTATCTGTAGCTGTACGATTACTTTAACAATGTTTTAAACCACATGGATATGATAAGCAATACATCTCTTTGTGAGGCAGTGGAGATCATGTGACAGGAAGTCTGCAGCCATCTGTATGAATGGATGTATTTTTGAAATACACTGTCACTTGTATGACTGCAGTAGACACACTTTTCATTGAACGATGGTGTAAAAAGAGGTCTGTATCAGATTAGAGGCTGTTAGCTTGTGATGTATGGTCCATTGTCTTTATAGTGAACATTTTATTATTAAATCATCCAAGCATTTTGATATTCCAAGCTTCTGCAGTTGTTGTTTAGACTTTTGCATGCAGAAGAAATGACTAAAACTCATGACAGTAAGACGATGTGTTGCCTTTTCCATTGTTCCTAATTTTAAAGAAGAAACATACTTTATAAGCTGCTAAATACAAGAGGATTACATATCAACATTTTGTGTTAATATAAAATGGATAAATAGCAAAATGTGACATGTTTTACAGCTCTTTCAATTTTTATTTCTATTACTTTCAGTGGAACAAACAATTTCAGGATCAGTAAAATGAGTTGATTCCTAACATTCATATTGCAGTATTATTCCCCACATTCATCACCATTTACAATATTTAATGCCACAATCATTAAAATGAAAATGCGAAACGCAAACACTTGGCATTCCATCATCGCATGCAAAGTGCTTAATTAAACAATCAGATATTAATTGTCGAGTCACATTAGGTCTATGTTCAGGTGAGTGAACAGGAATAGCAAAGTAACTATACGCAATGAGTAGGTGGATTGGCCATGCTAAATTGCCTGTAGTGTTCAGGGATATGTAGATTAGGGGGATGGGTCTGGGGGGCAGGGGAGTGCTCTGATGGTCGGCGTGGACTTGTTGGGCTGAAGGGCCTGTTTCCACACCCTAAAAAAGAAGGAAAAAAAGAAAAGAAATGCATGGTAAGAGAGGATCTATTTGGAAACTTACAGTCTCAGCGTTGTCAGATCACATGGAACTGGAGTCTATGAAATAGCTCCTATTCCACATGATCAGCTATTCTCAAAGTAAAAGGAATAATTAATCCTTTACTGCACAAAGTGGTGAATTCCTTGAATGTTAAAGCTGAAGATGTGACCTTGGACTAGATCACCTTTGGTGCAAAGTGATGAAGAGCATAAATCGAAGGGAATAGGAATAAGTGTCATCTCTGCAGACCACAAAAACTTGAAAGATGACGATCAGCAGCATTAATGTTTGAGTCTGAGGTTTATATATCAAAGAATGCAACTTATGCCATTTTCATAAAACAATCCAAAGCTAATCATACGGAAAGGAATAGGCACCATTATCAATTCAATGATGAAAATGTGGGAAAAATCTTACTGCACAAAATAACATTTTTGCCAAAAAGACAGTGCTTGTTTTGGTACTATGAATGCAACACTTTTATTCATTCTGCAGATCTGGTATCGCTGGCGTGTGTTAAATCTTGCAGTTTCCACAAGTTCAAAATAATCACACTTTCAAGTTTGAGGAAGTCCAGCATTGTGGTTATTTCTCAGGTCATACAATGTTTTTTTTAATTCATTCATGCGATATGGCCATCACTGGCTATGCTGGTATTCATTGGCCATCCCTAATTTTCCAGAGGTCACAATTCTGGTCTCCCTGTTATAGGAAGGATGTTGTGAAACTTGAAAGACTTCAGAAAACATTTATAAGGATATTGGATTTATAAGGGTTTGGAAGGTTTCAACTATGGGGAGAGGCTGAATAGACTGGAAATAGATCCTACAGTCCAACTTGTCCACCTCGACAAGACATCCCAATCTGACCTGGTCCCGTTTGCCAGCATTTGGCCCATATCCCTCGAAACCCTTCCTATTCATATACACATCCAGATGCTTTTTAAATGTTGTAATTGCACCAGCCTCCATCACTTCCTGTGGCAGCTCATTCCATACACACACCACCCTCTGTGTGAAAAAGTTGCCCCTGAGGTCCCTTTTAAATCTTTCCACTCTCACCTTAAACTTATGCCCTCTAGTTTTGGACTCCCCCACCCCAGGGAAAAACACATTTTCTATTTACCCTATCCACGACCCTCATGATTTTATAAATCTCTATAAGATCACCCTTCAGCCTCCGATGCTCCAGGGAAAATAGCCCTAGCCTATTCAGCTTCTCCATATAGTTGAAACCTTCCAACCCTGGCAACATCCTTGTAAATCCGACTCTTTCAAGTTTCACAACATACTTCCAGAGTAGGAGACCAGAATTGTATGCAGTATTCCAGTAATGGCCGAACCAATGTCCCATACAGCCTCAACATGACCTCCTAACTCCTACACTCAAAGCACTGACCAAGAAAGGCAAACATACCAAATACCTTCTTCACTATTCTATCTACCTGTGACTCCACTTTCAAGGAACTATGAACCTGCACTCCGAGGTCTCTTTGTTCAGCAACGCTCCCCAGGACCTTTCCACTAAGTGTATAAGTCCTGCCCTTGCATGTTACATGTTGCATGTTACAAGATTCACCACCAGCACCACTTCCCAACCCCACTCCCAGTGGATGTTCCTGTTGAGGGCTTATGTTCCCTTTAATTCCTACAGTTCCATAATGGGCTTGATTTTATTTTAGCCATTTTGAGCGAGTGTACTTGCATGAAACTTGTATCGATGGAAATTTTGATGAAAGGAGCCAAGATGTGTTTGGATGTAGCAATTAGAAAATAGTCATAAATGCATGAAGATATCTGGATGTAGCGCATTGCTTGTGTAATTTTCTTGAACTTGATTTTCTTCAGTCTTTCATGGTGAATTATGCCAAGTATTTTGTCGACAGTTGCTTCTGCTAATAACACAGGAAGTTCCAGCATTCGGATAAGCCAAATTAACTAACATTAACCTTCTGCACCTCCTAGTGGCTAGGTCTGATTTGCGTCTTCAGGTAAATTGAAGGACTGATCTAAAACTGATCCACCTGCTGGGAATGGTGTAGGTTCAACTCAAAATCCCACTTGAAACCTGAACTGAATTTCACCTCCATTCATTTCAATGGAGGGTAAAATTGGATGGGTGGTTTCTTGGGCTTCTAACCCCATATGGTTTTTGCTGAGTGAATGGTGTTGAAAGGGTGGTAAAATAACGACTATCTCGACAATGGGAAGGAAGCATAAGAAAATAAACTAAAGTAAGCTCTGCCAAAGAACTGAGAATTTGATTAGAATAAATCTTTAAACTGAGAATGGTTGTTGTACCAAGTCTGATCCTCATGAACAATACCTGTCCTCATGTCATGGAAAATAAGAATTAGACCCATCTTTGGCATGAACCAAAGGACCAATTAGTTGCCTATCGAAATAAACTAAAACATTAATCTGCTTTGCAAGATCAGATAGCCCAGATGCCGTAAATTTGTAAGAAAGGAGTCGCAGCATCTGCCATCTTACCTCCTCCCTTTTCACCATTCAAAGCTCTCAACCTGGCCTGATAAAGCAGTAATTTATTTGCGCTACTTCTAGGTTAGCAGACTTCTAGCTTAGCAGACTGTAGTTGCTGCTTGGGTTGCTCTGTCCTTTGCAATGGGGAGATGAAATGCAGATTGCATGACTTTGCGGAAGATCTCCATTAAGTCTGCCCACATGACCCTGAGCTTTTGATGGCATGTCATTTTAGTTTGCTCTCACTTTGACTCCTGTCCTTGGCATCTTACATCAATCCAGTGGAATGGAATGGATTAACCTTTACTGTCACATGCGCTCAATGAGTGCAGTGAAAAGTTTGTTATGTCGCCTCATGGCGTCATCTTAGGAACAGAGTACCTAGGTGTTAGACCCGTGTTATGCTCCTCTTGCTCATTGCGGGAGCTTAGGGACGCGGCTGATGTCCCTGACTCCTACATGCGCAGGAAGTGTGTCCAGCTGCAGCTCTAGTTAGACTGCATGACGGCTCTGGAGCTGCGGATGGACTCACTTTGAAGCACCCGCGATGCTGAGGGGGTCGTGGATAGCACGTTCAGCAAATTGGTCACATCGCAGATTAGGATTGCTGAGGGAAGAAGGGAATGGGTGACCAAAAGGCAGAAAAAAAGCAGGAAGGCAGTGCAGGTGTCCCCTGCGGTCATGTCCCTCCAAAACAGGTATACCGTTTTGGATACTGTTGGGGGAGATGGCTCACCAGGGGAAGGCAGCAGTGGCCAGGTTCATGGCACCATGGCTGGCTCTGCTATACAGAAGGGCAGGAAAAAGAGTGGAAGGGCTATAGTCATAGGGGATTCGATTGTAAGGGGAGTAGATAGGTGGTTCTGTGGTCAAAAACGAGGATCTCGAATGGTATGTTGCCTCCCAGGTGCACTGGTCAGGGATGTTTCAGATTGACTGCAGGACATTCTGAAGGGGGAGGGTGAACAGCCAGCTGTCATGGTGCGTATAGGCACCAATGATACAGGTAAAAAACAGGATGAGGTCCTACAAGCAGAATTTAGCGAGTTAGGAGCCAAGTTAAAAAGTAGGACCTCAGAGGTAGTAATCTCAGGATTGCTACCAATGCCATGTGCTAGTCAGAGTAGAAATGAAAGAATAGGCAGGATAAATGAGTGGCTTGAGAGATGGTGCAGGAGGGAGGGGGTTCAGATTTTTGGGACATTGGGACCAGTTCTGGGGGAGGTGGGGCTATTACAAATCAGACTGTCCACACCTGGGCAGGACTAGAACCAATGTCCTAGGGGCTGCTTTTGCCAACGCTGTTGGGGAGGGTTTAAACTAATGTGGCAGGGGGATGGGAACCAAATGAGGAGGTTAGTGGACAGTGAGGAGGTAGTAACTAAGCCTGTAAGGAACTAGATAATGAAGTCAGTGTGACTAAGGGGAAGAGGGGGCAGAGAGCAGATGATGAATGCAAAGGGACAGGCGGTCTGAGGTGCATTTGTTTTACTGCGATAAGTGTAGTAGGTAAGGCAGATGAACATAGGGCTTGGATTAGTACCTGGGAGTATGATGTTATTGCTATTACTGAGACTTGGTTGAGGGAAGGACAAGATTGGCAACTAATTATCCCAGGATGTAGATGCTTCAGGCGGAATAGAGAGTGAGGTAAAAGGGGTGGAGAAGTTGCATTACTGGTCAAAGAGGATATCACAGCTGTGCTGAAGGAGGGCACGATGGAGGACTCGAGCAATGAGGCAAATGGGCAGAGCTCAGAAATAGGAAGGGGGCAGTAACAATGTTCGGGCTGTACTACAGGCCTCCCAACAGCGAGCGTGAGATAGAGGTACAAATATGTAGACAGATTGTGGAAAGATGTAGGAGCAACAGGTTGGTGGTGATGAGAGATTTTAATTTTCCCAACATTAACTGGGATTCACTTAGTGTTAGGGGTGTAGATGGAACAGAATTTGTAAGGAGCATCCAGAGGGTTTTCTAGAGCAGTATGTAAATAGCCCAACTCGGGAAGGGGCCATACTGAACCTGGTGTTGGGGAATGAGCCCGGCCAGGTGGTTGAAGTTTCAATAGGGGATTACTTTGGGAATAGTGATCACATTTCCGGAAGTTTTAGAATACTGATGGACAAAGACGAGAGTGGCCCTAAAGGAAGAGTGCTGAATTGGGGGAAGGCCAACTATAGCAAAATTCAGCAGGAGCTGGGGAATGTGGATTGGGAGCAGCTGTTTGAGGGTAAATCCACATTTGATAAGTGGGAGGCTTTTAAAGAGAGGTTGATTAGAGTGCAGGACAGACATGTCCCTGTGAAAATGAGGGATAGAAAGGGCAAGATTAGGGAACCATGGATGACGGGTGAAATTGTGAGGCTAGCAAAGAGGAAAAAGGAAGCACACATAAGGTCTAGGCGACTGCAAACAGATGAAGCTTTGGAAGAATATCAGGAAAGTAGGACCAATCTGAAATGAGGAATTAAGAGGGCTAAAAGAGGTCATGAAATATCTTTAGCAAACAGGGTTAAGGAAAATCCCAAAGCCTTTTATTCATACATAAGGAGCAAGAGGGTAACTAGAGAAAGGGTTGGCCCACTCAAGGACAAAGGACGAAAGTTATGCAAGGAGTCAGAGAAAATGAGTGAGATTCTTAATGAGTACTTTGCTTCGGTATTCCCTGAGGAGAGGGACATGATGGATGTTGAGGTTAGGGATAGATGTTTGATTACTGTAGGTCAAGTCAGTATAAGGAGGGGGCAAGTGTTGGGTATTCTCAAAGGCATTAGGGTGGACAAGTCCCCAGGTCCAGATGGGATCTATCCCAGATTACTGAGGGAAGCGAGAGAGGAAATAGCTGCGGCCTTAACAGATATCTTTGCAGCATCCTTGAGCACGGGTGAGGTCCCAGAGGACTGGAGAATTGCTAATGTTGTCCCCTTGTTTAAGAAGGGTAGCAAGGATAATCCAGGTAATTATAGACCGGTCAGCCTGACGTCAGTGGTGGGGAAGCTGCTGGAAAAGATACTGAGGGATAGGATCTATTTACATTTGGAAGAAAATGGGCTTATTAGTGATAGGCAGCATGGTTTTGTGCAGGGAAGGTCATGTCTTACCAACTTGATAGAATTCTTTGAGGAAGTGCCAAAGTTGATAGATGAGGGAAGGGCTGTAGATGTCATATACATGGACTTCAGTTAGGCATTGGATAAGGTTCCCCACGGTAGGCTGATGGAGAAAGTGAAGTCGCATGCAGTCCAGGGTGTACTAGCTAGATGGATAGAGAACTGGCTGGGCAACAGGAGACAGAGAGTTGTAGTGGAAGGGAGTTTCTTAAAATGGAGAACTGTGACCAATGGTGTTCCACAGGGATCTGTATTGGGACCACTGTTGTTTGTGATATACATAAATGATCTGGAAGAAGGTATAGATGGTCCGATTAGCAAGTTTTCAGATGACACTGAGATTGGTGGAGTAGCAGATAGTGAAGGGGACTGTCGGAGAATGCAGCAGAATATAGATAGATTGGAGAGTTGGGCGGAGAAATGGCAGATGGAGTTCAATCCAGGCAAATGCGAGGTGATGCATTTTGGAAGATCCAATTCAAGAGCGAACTATGTGGGAAATGGAACAGCCCTGGGGAAAATTGATGCACAGAGAGATCTGGGTGTTCAGGTCCATTGTACCCTGAAGTTGGCAATGCAGGTGGATAGAGTGGTCAAGAAGGCATATGGCATGCTTTCATTCACCAGACGGGGTACTGAGTACAGGAGTTGGCAGGTCATGTTACAGTTGTATCGGACTTTGGTTTGATCACACTTGGAATACTGCGTACAGTTCTGGTCGCCACATTACCAAAAGGATGTCGATGCTGTGGAGAGGGTGCAGAGGACGTTCACCAGGATGTTGCCTGGTAAGGAGGGCACTAGCTATGAACAGAGGTTGGGTAGAGTAGGATTATTTACATTAGAAAGACAGAGGTTGAGGGGGGACCTGATTGAGGTCTGCAAAATCGTGAGAGATATAGACAGGGTGGATAGCAAGAAGCTTTTTCCCAGAGTGGGGGGCTCAATTACTAGGGGTCATGATTTCAAGGTGAGAGGGGAAAAGTTTAAGGGAGATATGTGTGGAAAGTTCTTTACGCAGAGGGTGGTGGGTGCCTGGAATGCGTTGCCAGCGGAGGTGGTAGCGGCGGGCACAATAACGTCATTTAAGATGCATCTAGACAGATACATGAATGGGCAGGGAGCAGAGGGATACAGATCCTTGGAAAATAGGCGACAGGTTTAGATAGAAGATCTGGATCGGCGCAGGCTTGGAGGGCCGAAGGGCCTGTTCCTGTGCTGTAATTTTCTTTGTTCTTTGTTCTTCTTTGTTAGGTACAGAAACTTTAAGTGTTATTAGAGTGAAAAAAAAGGTAAGCGTGGGAATAGAGTTTAAAAGATCCGGCATGATAATATCAGTGTTTACAAAGTACTTAAGTTTTAGAAATTCTAGTCCTTTTCCAATTCCGTGCTCGCTTGACTGCCATTGTTCCAGGACTTGGCCCGCAGTTGCTCTGCTGCTGTTGCTCCGGGACTCAGCCTCTGGCCGCCCTGCTGCTGTCGCTCCGGGGCTCGGCCTGTAGTCGCTCTGCTGCTGAGGCTCTGGATCTTGGCCTGTGGTCGCTCTGCTGCTGACGTTCCAGGACTCGGCCCATGCTTGCTCTGCTGCTGCTGCAGGACTCAGCTCGCATGCTTAGCTCCCTCCTGGGCTCCCAATTTCAAGAAATAGCACCTCATTCTTTTGCTCATGCAACTTCCAGTCTTCCAGTCTCAACATTAAGTCCAAGAATTTCAGATCATGAGCTCTGCACCAATTTTTATCAGATGGCAGTTATTAATAGTTCTGCTGTCGCTATTACACCTTCTTTTGACCCATCTTTTGCTTCTTTACTTAGTACATTGACAATTTTCCTTTCCATTCCACTGTCATCCGTTTTGTCACGTAATTTCTCCAATCTCCTCCCCAGTCACAGGTCATCCCTTCTGTTAAAATCTGGCCTTAATCCGCTGCCTAACCTGATGATCTATAATTGTTGCATGATAAGGAAACAAAGCAGTGTTCTACGAGAGACACACAATTAGTAAGTCTAGTGTGTGAAATTTTATGGGAGATCAGAATTTAGAAATTACACCTGAAATTCTGTTTATTTGAGAATCTATTATGTTAATGTCTACTTACACTCAAATAATACCACTTTTAATAATGTGCTTTATGGTTTTGTACTAAAAAAAAACATTTTAAACTGGCAGTCAGACAGCATAATTTAGACCTATTTGGACATTTTATTACAGATATTTGGCTGATAGTGCTTGTTGCATGATTCGGTTAAAAGAAAATGCACCCAATAGAATTCCTACAGCTGTGAGTAATTTGACAGCATGTCTCTTGCGTTCCTATATTAAAATCTTCACCTATTTGAACAATAACTGTAGTGACTGAAGTCACAGTGTGAGATAGGGCCAAAGGCTCACCGCTTAAGAGATCCCCAAAACTGCTGAAGAAGAATCAATAGGATGTTATTACAAAATTACGAATGATTACAGCTAATATAAATAAAAGTGCTACCTCAAAACCAGCTACATTTTATAACTGGTAGTAAAATGGTTATCACAATCAGAGTGAACTTACCTTTCGTTAGCCTCTTTCAGTGATCTCCGGACAACTTCACAGAACACTTGTTTTGAAGCGTAACTACAGCAGGGAAACATGGCAACTAAAATACACACAGCAATGTCCCACAGACAGCAATGCTTACATGATGTTTTTATTTTAGCAACTGAGGAATAAAAATTAGCTGGGACACAGAACAAGCTCCTCAGATAGTGCAATGGCATCTTTCGCAACTATCCAAGAGGACAACTTGACTGTCTCGTGTGAAAGAGTGCATCTCCAACAATGGGAAACTGCCTTAGTACGACACTGACATATGTTATTTAGCCTCTGTGACGGAACTTGAACTTATGGCTTTTTGATTCCGAGGTGAAGCTATTATCAAGGAGCAGCATGCTGGGGTACATAAGCAAGAAAACATTTCAAGAATTATTCTTACATGCAGCAAATAATTCCTATCATTTAGCAGCACACCCCTTGAGCCATCTCCATTTTTGTGCTCTGTTTAGTTTACAAAAAGAAACCAGTAATTTGCTGCACTGCAATTTTGGTTTTCCACAGGCAGTTGACGTTCATCAGGGTTTAGACTAAGCTTGGCATGAGTTGGATAAATTAACATGAAAACTGCCACTTGTTTGGCGAAGGAAGTTAAGTTAACAATTCTTTACAAACCATAGGCTGAATTTCAGTTTCCGAGTTCAGTGTACAGAGTTGAGAAAACCCCCAATTCCTCAAAACCACTTCAGGGGAAACTTCTGCAAAGGCTGGGGTTTTGGCAGGTGCTAAGTTTAGCTAATCCTATCCCACTATACATACAATAGAGATGGCTGTAAAGGTTGCCAAGCACAGAAGTAAATTTCAAAAACTCATCCTGCTGATTTGGGATTTTTATGTTTGTTTACAGGATGGAGGGCCTTACTGGCTAGGCTAGCGTTTATTGCGCATCATTAATTGCTGAGAAGGCAGTTAAGGGTCAACCGCATTGTTGTGGGTCTGCAATCACATACATAAGGATGGGAAGATTTCCCCGTGAGGGACATTAATGAACCAGATGGTTTCGACAACAATCGACTGTGGTTACATATTTGTCATTAGGCCAGCTGTCTATTCTAGATATTTACTGAATTCAAATTTCATCATCTGAACAGCGGCCTGGGATTCTGAGATAACAAGGTGTAGAGCTGGATGAACACAGCAGGCCAAGCAGCATCAGAGGAGCAGGAAAGCTGACATTTCGGGTCTAGACCTGGGATTCTGGCTCACTACTCCAATGGCATTACCATGATGCCACTGTCTCCACTAAATCAGTAATAAAACCACAAGGTCTTCAAGTCCTCATTCCTCACCATGTTCCATCAATGCCAACTCACGGCACTTATCCATCTACCCATGACATCATACCCTTCAAGCAAATCTATATCCTTCCAGCCAACCCACAATGACCTCTTAGAGCCACCATTTGGGACCACTCTTATGCGTGTAGGCCTTTATAACTCCTATGCCAACTTAGTGTCAACTCTTGCAAAGTCATGCATTGATTGACAGTAATACCCTCCATGCCAAATTACCTTGTACCAACTGGTGAACAGACAGCAGGAGCAATGCTGAAACAAAATAAAACTAAAATAACGTTTAATATCTAAAATAGACTTCACGATATTAAAAGAACTGTCAATGATAAAAGGGCCATTTGAATAATTTTTAAATCCTTTAAGTATATAATCCGCACAAGAACAGGCTTTATGTTAATTATCTTACATCAAAGACAACTAATTAATTTATAACCACTTGAAGCTGTCAATGAAATGAACTTACAAGGCACCATTGTGAAAACAATACAGTGTGGCAGCAGTCAAATTGTACTAATCCTTTAATTATAGCCCTGAGGATAACTAAATTACATGCATTGATTTTCTTTTCCACAGCAAACTTTTGGCTTTTTAGGCAAATTTATGTCTACTTTTAACAATCCCAAAGGGGGTACCTGACCTCTCCTAAGGCTTAAGCAGGTTTAGACCTTTAAATGTGTTGCTGTCTCAGTGAACCACTGGTATGTGAAACACATCCCAATCCATCTCCCTGGGTTCAGGGGACAAGCTTCCTTGGTACCTTCAAAACTTGAAAGGTGGCTCGGTGTGTCAATGGTTAGCACTGCTGCCTGACAGTGCCAGGGAATCAGGTTTGATTCCACCCTTAGACAACTGTCTGTGTGGACATTGTCCCTGTGTCCGTGTGGGTTTCCTCTGGGTACTCCGATTTCCTCCCACAGTCCAAAGATGTGCAAGTTAGGTGGATTGGCTATGTTTAATTGCCCATAGTGTCCAACCATGTGCTGGTCCTATGATTAGCCATAGGCTAATACAGGGTTGGTGTGGAATTGTTGGGCCAAACGGCCTGCCTCAACACTGTAGGGATCTTATGATTCTATACTCAGGGCTCAGGTGCTATTTGGCTAAGGCACAGAATCTTTCCTTCTTTTTCAAAAATGCATTGTATACAGTTTATTTTGGATTATTTACATAGTGGGAATTACCTCAAAGGAGAGTGGTGGACTTTGACATCTCCTAGAATGAGATGTTATTCAGTGCAGAGGTTGAAGGAGGAAAATGATGAAGACAACTCAGTGGAAAAAAAAACCCGGAATTGCGCAAAGCAGAACAAGAGCATCTATATGGAATTTTTAAAAGGAATAGATACCCAAAAAGCACAATCCGCCGTTAGCTCCGTGACAGACCACAACAAGAAGACACAACACAGCCAGGCTCACTAGTCACCCTATCATACATCAGAGACATAGATCAGAGATGACCACAAGACGACTCAGACCCCTAGGTATCAGGGTAGCCCACAAACCAACAATTACCCTGCAACAGCTACTGAAGAATGAAAAGAACCCCATACCCACAACCAACAAAACTAACGTAATATACAAAATATCGTGCAAGGACTGTGAGAAACATTACCTAGGCCAAACTGGAAGACGACTGACAATAAGGATACACAATCACCAACTAGCCACCAAGAGACACGACCAATTCTCACTGGTCTCAATACGCACGGACAAAGAAGGACACAAATTTGACTGGGACAACACATCCATAATAGCATGAGCCAAACAGAGACATGCCAGAGAATTCCTGGAGGCCTGGCATTCCAACCGGAACTCTGTTAACAAAAACATTGAACCAGAGCCGATATACAAACCGGTGAAGAACAAAACCGGAAGTAATACCAACCACCCCAGCAAGCTGAGGCACATAAATGAAAAGCGGGATGGAAAACCAATGCTTCATCAGAGGCCTGAGGAGGTCAGAGGCAGTGTTGTAAGCTCTGGAAACTGTTTTAAGAATGCACTGAGGGAAGAATTTCCATTGGGATGGCGATCTAGATGTCCAGAATTGAATTCAAAGCAGAAATATGGGGTGGGGGCAAGCTGATGGGTACCTTTAGGTTCAGAAGCGGGGAAAGATGGTCCTCAGACCAGGACAAAAAGCAGCCAGTAACCAGACTTGCACTGAAGCTGAGAATCCAGTGGAACAAGTTCAATCCCAGGCTTAGGAAGGGGCTGAATTCCAGAATGAGATGGTGGACTCACAACCATTTGATTCAGAGAGAGTGCTCCCGAACGAACTACTGCTAACACATGAAACTGATTTCTTCACACATGTAGTATTGAGTTTACCCTGCATATTAGCAATGATTTTAACTCACCTTGCCAGGTAAGAAATGCTACAGGAATTTGGCTAAAATTACATATCGTTGAAATTAGACACGCTGCTAAAGCTTTTCAACTTGCATTCACCAGGACAAACACAAGAATGCCTGATTTTAAACAATCATAATTTAAAATGCAAAAGAAAAGGGGCGCAATTTGAATGGGGATCACTTGAAACATGACATTCTTGCTTTCTTTTCTAATGAGTGCAAGATGAAAAGCTTTGTCAACACATCTGTTCTTTCAGCAAGATTCAAGTTCCATACTGACAAACAACTGTTAGTTAAAATTGCCTTCAAAAACCGCCTCTCTTTTAGGTGATTGAGACTTGTCGGCTGATAGCCTTATTAAACATCTGAATTGGAATCCTGTAATATAATTCAGACCTTGATAGCAGCATGGAATGAGCAGGACATCTACTTGGGTTGGCTGACTCAGTAAAGACTGCTGAAAAGGTCCAGAAAGATACATTTTAACCATATTTTTCTGAAGCTTATTGGTCTTCTTTTTCCAGCTGCTTTCTATTGAAAATACCTCTATGTGTCTAAGAATACACTGGCTTCCACTGTGTGCCTGAGTATGAATCTATGTTTCCTTTAACTCTCAATTTCATGTAAAATAGGTATTTACTTAGACTTTTCTTTTGATAAGAATTTGAAGACCACAACATTAATTGCTTTCATAGACAGTTGTTTCAGATAGCGGGGGAGTGTATTTGTATTGGAAAAGGATTGAATATTTCTAATCTCTTCAACAAATCCAAAAGAAATATCCTTCAAATTAGTTCCGTGATCAAAATTGTTTAAACAGAGACGTTTCACACACCACATGTTGCACATCCCGTAAACCCACAGTGAAACTTAGCATTGCATCATAATAATGTTGAACAACTCAACATAGAAAATGTAATAAAATGAGAAGGTGCTGGAAAACATAGCAGGTCTGGCAGTATCTGCAGAGAGAGAAACATAATTAATGTTTTGAGTCCGATAAGACTCTTCTTTGGAAGTTACACAGACCTGCTGCGTTTGCCTAGCACTTTGCTTTTATTTCAGGCCTCCAGAATCCATGGTACAGTCTCTTATTTCATAATAGAACTGTGTAGGATACCATTCTGACCTTACAAAATTCACTTCTATTTAGTAACACAGAAACTGGAAGCTCACAGTACCATGCAAGCAGTTGCAATTGTCAGTGGTCTCATGGCATTAACAATACAACATTGGAGAGTGTGTGACCACTTTGTCACAAGCATCTGCAAACAATCTGTTTAAGGATACTTATGATGTGTAACATATGGCTGGTTTAAACACTGTGAAAGCATCGTAATGAGCATTCTGACATGCTCATACATTTTTACACACATGCAAAACATACTATAAATATAAATGAAATGAGACTAGTGCTATTTAGAGGTATAGGCCCTGTTGCTCCTACTCAATAGTTTCAGTGCCATGTGTGTCATTTGGGAGCAAAATGCCATCTACTACTGCTTGGAATGCAGTTTCATAGTTCCTTGAAAATGGAGTCGCAGGTAGATAGAATAGTGAAGAAGGCATTTGGTACGCTTACCTTTACTTGTCAGTACATTGTATATGGGAGTTGGGAGGTCATGTTGAGGCTGTACAGGACATTGGTTAAGCCACTTTTGGAGTACTGTGCACAATTCTGCTCGCCCTGCTCTCGAAAGGATGTTGTGCAACTTGAAAGGGTTCAGAAAAGATTTACAAGGATGTTGCCAGGGTTGGAGGTATTGAGCTATAGGGAGAGGCTGAATAGACTGGGGCTATTTTTCCTGGAGCATCAGAGGCTGGAGGGTGACCTTACAGAGGTTTATAAAATCATGAGGGACATGGATAGGGTAAATAGACAATGTCTTTTCCCCATGATGGGGGAGTCAAAAACTAGAGGCCATAGGCTTAAGGTGACAGGGTAAAGATTTAAAAAGGACTTAAGGGGTGACTTTTTCATGCAGAGAGAGGTGTGTGTATAGAATGAGCTGCTAGAGGAACTGGTGGGGGCTGGTACAATTACAACATTTAAAGGGCATCTGGATGGGGATATGAACAGGAAGGATTTAAAGGGATATGGGCCAAATGCTGGCAAATGGAAATAGATTTATCTAGGATATCTGGTCAGCATGGATGAGCTGAATGGAACGGTCTGTTTCCGTGTTGTACATCTCTATGGCTCTATGTCTTTATGTATATGTTAAGCCCAGTCTGCACTGGCGGCGCTTTGGAAAAGTCATTAGCATGGGCATCGGAGCAGCAGAATTATGCAGAATAGGCACCTCGTGCAGGCATCAGTGTGTTGTGATGATTTGACACCAGTGCTACCATTTTCTGACCTAGTTGCCCCATCCAATGCCCTCACCCAAACTGCACAACAAAATTTCTGTTCAGCAGCGTAAAAATGACCACAATCCCACCTTCAATCAGCAGCACTATTTATTGGGATCAATTAATACACTGTACTGAGCCTGTACAAGAGCTCCAAGTCATATTTTTAAACTGCTTTGTGAAATGGATGAATTCTGCTTGGATCGGTTTTGCAGGTGGTCAAGACCTAGGTTCTGACTTGAAGGGTTCTGGTCAGATCAATCCTGATCATGGAAGCTGTTGTTATCATCCTCATTAATTAGGAAGACTGAGCAGAGCTGACACAGAGGAGGGCAAACTGTGTAGAGTGGAAAGAGGAGGAGGAGAGAGAGTTGTGGAGCTAATAAAGGCTCTTAGCAAGAGGCCTTACCCAGCGCACACTTTCAGAGAGCATTTCTCTAATGTCAGTCTTGCCAGGAATCACATGTGCATTATCTTCACTTTATGAAAGATGTGCTTACCTCTAGCAGTCAGAACACAGCCTCGGAACAGGAAGCAGATAGCACAGGCAACGGCTGTGAAGGTGACTATACACATGAATTTCTTTGCATTGGGATCTTTCCACGTTGAAGTATGCTTCCCAGTTCACTGTCCGCTGCTACTTAAATAAGGCAACTGGTGCTCTTTATCTCAGGAAAAGGGAGATCATCATTTGAGGATTGCTAAAAATAAGAGATGCTGTTGAAGCTTTTCGGCTTACATTCATCAGGACAGACGCAAGAATACCAAATCATGAAGAGAAGAACAATTCTTCCTTGTTGCAATCCCAGAAAAAACTTCCAAATTTATATTATGAGCATAGAGAAGACTGTCACATTTAATGTTATGATCACATTAGGGACCAGTAACTTTTTGATTAAAGGAGACAAAGTATTTCCTAAGAGAATAAAGCCACAAGATGCCACGGTTTTGTACAAACAAAATCAACTATATTATTCAAAGTTAGAAGAGCAAAACAAGATATAGATAGATAAACACACACACACACAAACACACAGAGACACACGCACAAGCAAACTTATATTCAAACATTCAGAATGAACATGAGATAAATATGAGTTAACAGACAAAATGTGTCAGACACTTCACATCAAAAAGCAGATGTGGTCAAGACAGATCCAATAGGTTTCTTAGCAACCCACCCAGATATTAGTGATTCTGTGGATCACCAAATCTCATTAAAACTCTGCCTCCTTCACAACGGATATCAAATCTTCACTCTTAAGGATCTAGTCTCTGAGCTTTTACAAAACTGCTCTGTTGTGCATTGCCCTCTCTGGATCAATGCCAGTGGACAAAATGATTACAGCCTGCACTGTTACTGCAACTGACTTCTTTACTTATCACTCAGTTTACCAATATGGCATAAAATTGCATCAATTTACAACACAAAGTTGTCTCAGACTTACTCCCAAAATAGAGGTATTACCTGCATTGGTGTGGGATAGCTGGCTAGGATTCTGTTACTCAGCACTTCTTCTCTGAATGCCGAGAGCAGGGTCCCACTTCTCTGATGGTTGTTCCTAGTCCACCACCTTCAATGTCTTCAAAAACCTACTTTTATATGTTTTCTCCTGATCTTCCAAAAAGTTCAAATCCTGGCCAAGTACTCTTGCATCTCTGAGATCATCCATCCAAAGGTTATATAGATACATCTGTGTCATTGTTCTCCTTTCTGTCTTTAATTTAGCCTTGATAGCCATGAAGATTGAACAGTTACTTAGCACCCTTTATCATCAGATATTTCTTTAATTAGCAGTGTCGGATTCTGTTGTTACTGTGAGGTTGGCCATTTCTTCCCATCATTTATGAAGAGACTTAGCTGTTAACAAATTCTGGTGCAGAGTAGGAATTTGGATGTACCATATGGTTACAGCTCCAGCTTGGACTGTCTCAAAGACTACTCATCGCCTGGTAATTCAATCCCTTATTGAGACGGAGTTCCTCAGGTCTCCTGAGACTGCCCATGCATCGAAAACAGCTTGAACTTCTGCTTTTTAGCAGGCAGCCACCTCACTGCACTGAACTGACACAGCCCTTGTCACATGGTACTCAGAGTGGATAGCTCAGGAAGACTAGAAAGAGTGGGGGAGTAATGGAAATGTGCTTGTGAGAGTTGTGCCACGTGTTTTGTTGATCTGTTTGTCATAGTTGAATAGTTGGCAGTGTGCGAACTGTAAGAGGTGGATATGAGGTTTACAGCAGAGCAAAGTATATGAGAGTGAGGTTTAGTGGAAAGTGTTTTTGTAATATGAGTAGAGCTATTTTTGGTCAACTGAGCAGTGTGTGAAGCTAATGATTCCATTCTTTGGATATGGTATTTAAAGATGCATCTAATGATCTAATGAGTGTGAGGTTATTAAATTCCTTTCTTCGTTGCATCAAAATCTTTGGTGCTTTGCTGATGGCATTGACAGCAATGGCTTCTCTCACAGCATGTGTTGGCAGAGTAATTTGCCTCTTTATGGGTAGGGAATCTCTGTCCTCCAGGCCATTTCCTGTACCAATGTCTCTACTAGGACATTAGAAAGTGTTAAAGCATGCTTGCTGTTCTGTTGTGCCATTTTCGTTCTTCTCGCAGGTCAGACAATTTTATGCAGTTAATTCCAGTGCCCTTGTAGCCAAACTATATCGCCCCTTTAAGAGGCTTTAGCTGGATTTATATGGTGCAGAGATAACAAGGTGTAGAGCAGGATGAACACAGCAGGCCAAGCAGCATCAGAGGAGCAGGAAGGCTGACATTTCGGGCTTAGACCCTTCTTTCAAAGATTGTTGGTTTGACACCAACCTGGAGTCCCTACAGACATTTATAACCATTCAGCTATGCATTGAAAACTGGGCTGTAAGCTACTGTAATCTAAATTAGCGCACGGCTTGCTTCAGAATGAATGGGCACATCTCGGATTCCAGCATCGGCAGTTCTTACTACCTCTATATTCTGCATCTTGATCCCTGTGCTCATTCTTTGGCTTTTGCCAATCCTTCCCTATGATGTTGTGGTGGATTAGTCACCGTTTTATTCGAGTTGATACATTTTTGAGTATTCTCATGCTAGTGAGTGCGTATCACTGGAAAACAAAGCAATTACAATTCAGCTAAGGCCACAATGATGCTAATGTGGTTAAATTGAAATGTCAAAGTGGTAAAATAGGGCGTGCTCAGATGACAAGTAGCTGTGTTGGTTGTGCACAGGGTGTTCACTGGGAAAATATTCTATTCTTCCTTTTGTTAGTAATCAAAAAAACATCAAATTTTTAAATCTCCAAAACAACAATTGTTTAAACAATGTTGAAGATGTTTTCATAATGTACTAGCTTCGGGGAACACAAGGGCAATAATCTACCAGAAATAAATTCAACATCCAAATAAGATTGATAAATGAACAGAGGAGCTACTGTTCCAAAACAATGCAGGAAAGCTTTCAGTACCTAATCCCATGTTATATTTAGTTAGTTTAGCTGACACATTTTAACGACCGTATTCCACTGTCAAAAGAGAATAATGTAATTAGATAGCTGCAAATTATTCTGCAAATTATTCAAAAATCTCTGAAAAAATTTTAAACTTAATCCAATAAAACCATTATCATATTGTATTTGCATATTCACATAATGAGGTCAGTTTGTCCCAAAAGTAAATTTTGAGGTATTCTTGGTTAACAAGAAAACCTTAACAGTCTGGATTCTTTCATCTCTGGACTTCCCAATCAGTGGAAGCATCATAGAATCCCTACAGTGTGGAAACATCCCACCCAGACCCATCACCATATAACCCACCTATACTACATATCCCTGAACACTATGGGCAATTTAGCAGAGCCAATCCACCTAGCCTGCACATCTTTGGACTGTGGGAGGAAACCGGAGCACCTGGAGGAAACCCACGCAGACTCGGGGAGAATGTGCAAACTCCGCACAGACAGTTGCTCGAGGGTGGAATCAAACCTGGGTCCCTGGCGCTGTGAGCCACCGTCCTGCCCAAAAACTCCAGTCTGTTTTAACAATTGGTTTACCTGAACTTCAAACTCTTTGCCCTCTTTTTAAAACCATTTTTAGTTTAACCTTATTTAGAAAATATCCTAAAGTAGCCATTCTCCCAGGGGAAATCGAAGGCCTGCTCTCTCAACAGAGAGAGAGAAGGAGGGAAGAGACTGGTGGTTGTTTCACCTGATGGTCACCATGAGTCAGGTGAAGGGAAAGGTTGACAAGGAGATTCATGGTAATTACAACTGGTACAGGAATTAAACTCATGCTGTTGGAACCATTCCACAGCAAACCAACCAGCTGAGCTAACTAACCTCCTTATCCAATGCTACCATTTTCTGGTCCAAGTGAATTACCTCTCATTTGTCTACAATTAAACTTTTTTGCCACGTGAGGTGGAGAGGTGATGGCTGATAGGTGTTTTTTTGTCTCAAAGCCTGCATCCAGTGGGGTTCCACAGGGAATGGTGTTGGGTCCCTTGCTGTTTGTGGTATATCAATGATTTAGTTTGGAATGTACGAGGGTTGTTAAGTAACTTTGTGGATCATGCAAAAATTGGTGGGATGGTAAACAGTAAGGAGGATAGCCGTAGATTACAGGAAGATATAGACAGTTGGTTAGATGGGCTGATCAGTGACAAACAGAATTCAATCTGGATAAATGTAAGGTGATGCTCTTGAGCAGGAGAAACAAGGTAAGGGGATACATGATGAAGAGTAGAGACCTCGGAAGCACTGAGGATCAGAGAGACCTAAGTGTACATGTATATCAGTCCCTTAGAGAGCCGGAAAACTAGATTAAATAGCTAAGAAGGCATACTTGTCTTTATTGGATGAGGTA
The DNA here is from genome assembly GCA_024137785.1 of Ginglymostoma cirratum. Lineage (NCBI taxonomy): Eukaryota > Metazoa > Chordata > Chondrichthyes > Orectolobiformes > Ginglymostomatidae > Ginglymostoma > Ginglymostoma cirratum. The sequence goes on along the minus strand of JAHRHZ010000145.1, from coordinate 20,213,669 downwards.
TAGAGTTTAAGAGCATGGAGGTTATGCTGGAACTGTATAAAACTTTTGTTAGGCCATAACTAGAGCACGGTGTGCAGTTCTGGAATAAACATTATAGGAGAGATGTGATTGCACCAGAGAGGGTACAGAGCAGACAAAAGACGATGCTGCCCAGTCTGGAGAGTTTTATGAAGAGAATTTGGACGGGCTTAGACTGTTTCCAATGGAGCAGAGAACACTGAGGGGGATTATGAGTCTAATGTACACAATTATGAGGAGTAGGCAGGAAAAAACATTTCCCCTTGGTGGAAGAATCAATGATGATGGGACAGATTCAAAGTAAGGGGCAGAAGGTTTACAGGAGATGTGAGGAAAAATGTTTGAATCCTGACGGTGATGAGAATTTGGAACTCGCTAGCTGTAAGGAGGCAGAAACCCTCATGCATTAAAGAAGCACTTTGTACTTTTACGATGCCAAACAATAAAAGCCTCTGGGCCAAGTACTGCTAAATGGGATTAGAATAGTTAGGTGCTGTTTTTAACTGGCACACACTGGATGGGCCAAAGGGCATTTTACTGTGCTGTAAATCTCTGTGACTCCATAACCTTCAGTAGGTTTGTTCTTCCATTTGAGAATTGCCTAGAATACATCTGTGTGAGATTGGTTTGATTTCTCGAGAGAATTTCACTGCCAACTCAGCCTTTCCACGTGACCAGTACAGAGTGGAGACGATGTGTGGTGTTGAATTTCCCAATTGTTTATGAAGTGAGTGAATTCCACATTCATGAACTTAAGGCCATTGTTGCTTATGACAATGATGGGAATGCTATAAAGGCTGGAATGTGCTTTTAAGCATTCAACAATCTTAACGGCAGTCATGGAAGTCAACTGGCCAAACCTCCCAGCAGTCAGAATAATAGTTCATATTGATAAAGAAATCAGTTTCAATGGCTGTGAAGAGGTGTAATCCCAGCTCCATCCATAGGATGTCATGTGTCATCAGCAGCTCTGTAGCTTAGCTCTTGCTTGGCTTGGTAGTCTTCACAAGCACTGCTGTTGTGGTCCTTGACTTCGTTGCTAATGTTCGGTTAGAAGAATTCAACTCTTGCCTTACTCAATCTTGATTCAAGTGCAGCGGTGCCTTGCAGGGATATTTGCATCGTGTTGGATAGTTTGTTTGATTGGAGCGAGGCACATGACTGTTATATTTGGTGTTTCCATTGGTTGATGACTTCCAGAGCATGCTTCGTGTAGAATGTTTAAGGTTTCAAACTGTCTCATAACAACCTCTATTTTGTTCTTTGGGAGTGCTGCTCTCAACAGGATATTTGCCTTATTTGTTTGCTTGAGTTGCTTGTACATCACATCCAGGTATTAACTCTGTAAACAAAGTAACGTCCTTTGAAAACTCTTTGGAGCAAATTGTAGTGGCTTGAGAAAAATGCTTTGAGATGACTTGTATTTGTAGGCAAGAGTCACTTCATCTCTTCCAAGTAGGTACAGATGAAAATGTTCACTAGCAACTAGCAATGGAGGCACTCTTTCTCAGTCTGAGTTTATCGTCTGTTTGTGTTACCATCCTGAATGCAAACAGAACCACTTGAACTAGTTCCACGATAGTAACTGTTTCACTGGGGCATTGCCTAGAAGTGTGGTGAAGGAAGGTTCAATATTCACTGGATGAATATTTGGACAGAAAAATGAGCTATATACAGAGATAAAGCAAGAGAATGCTACTCAGTCATAATGCCTATGAGGAAAGCCATGCAGACACATGGGCTGTATGACCTCATTCTGAGGCATTGCACTTTTGTTATTAGGTGATTCTAACATCAGAACATAAAAAATGGTGAGTTATTTGCATAGCGATATGGATGACCCCACCCGATATCCTGCAGCATTCTTTCCCAAAGCACTCAAAAAATATTTTGTAAGAAGAAATAGAAAAAAGTATTTGCAATCACAGTTGTGATGCAGCAAGGTTCGGAGCTGGGAAGGGGAATCTAGAATATAATATCAACTGGCTCATGCAAACTGCAAATGAGAGTTTTAATGATAAATAGTTTATCATTCATTAGGAATCACTCATTAACTTGGAAGATAAAGTAAATTGAATTTATTCTATTTATGAAGATTAGCAAGTGCAAAAAACCCATTCCATAACCCCACAGTTGCCAAATCATAATGATTTTGATTAGAGTTAAATTAGAAGTAAAATTATCAATTCACTTTTTAAGATTGTGCATTCATAATGTTAACTGCGACATACTCTAGACTTTGTTGTGTGACACATGCTGCAATTAGCTATAGCCTTCAAAATACTAACAGAACAAATGTAAAGACCATATCTCTTTATTGTTCTGTGTTTTCGATTGAGGACTGAAATTGAAAAAAAGACATTTTTAAAAACCAAGGATTGTGGGTGGGAATGCTGCACTCTTTAAAAGCGTTATGGTGGGGTCTGGGGAAGAGTTTAGTTGCAGACAAATTAGCACTTGGGGTGTGGAGGAGATGAGATTCCACCAGCAACAGATAGCTGATTGGTCTCTGGAGTGGTGACCATTTTTGATGAGAAAGGTATTCTGCCTGCTAACAATTATGTGATTGGCTCCTGGTAGCTGAATGGCTTATAGCTGTGAATGATACAGGCAGAAGCTTTCAGACCTCTAGAAAAGGAGGAAGTGCATTTTTCTTTGTAATAAAAATCACCAAAAGCCTGAAGAAATTTAATATATTTCTACTCAACGATTGCTGTAATCGGTGCCTTTTAACTGCTAAGTCAGAAACTTATAAGCCTATTAAAAGCTTATAAGCCCATGTAACCTGGTAATCACAGGGATGGGGATCACCAAAGTCAAAACTTATTCAAAGTCAGGTGGAAACTCTAACACATGGATACATTGGAAAATCAGCTCACCCTGAAAATTAATCAGATTGAAGGTTTTGGGAATCAGAAAAAAAAACACATTTGACGCTGCTATGCCAAGCAGAAGAAAGCAACTGCTTCTGGCTCAACTACCCAGCTAAAGGCAGGTCAGAATAAATCCACATTCAAGGAAACAGTGATTTCCAGAAATTGGAGACCGTGTTTTACAAGCATGCAGGACTCCATTCGATTTTTACTGCAGCTTTCTTGAACTGGTTGCAGTGTTGCAGCCAGCAGCAAGTGGGCTTTGGAAGTCAAGTGACTATGGCAAGCCAGAAAGGATGTTTGTGCATGATTAATCTAATATTTTAGCACATGCAGTTTCTTTAGCTAACATTTGCAGCTGTGATTTACCCAAGTTAAGCACTATACGAACAATAGTTCTCATCCATTAACAATTGTTTGTTATTCTATTTAGTCTCAATGTTGTCCATTTATTCCACACATGGAACACATGGTCCATAGTGTGTTGTATAGGCCTTGTGATGCCATGCATAAGGTTTTCCAATTTTTCCTCCAACATCTGCTAGCTGGAATGACATACTCTGTGGTTCAGTTTCGAAACCTATTCATCTGACTCTGCATTTGGCAAGGCAATATTCCTTCCATGACCTTGCAGTTGGAACCTTCCTTTCTCAAGCTGGTTTCTTGTTAGTCAATAAATGCAAAAAACACTCCTTAAAAAATCTAAGGTTAGTAGTGCAAGGTTTTGACTTTTGGCTTCAGCTGGAATCTGGATCTTCAGTTTTGCCATAGCATTGGTCTCTCTGACAAATTTATCCTCTCAGGGTGAGCATAAGACCATAAGATATAGGAGCAGAATTTGGCCATTCAGTCCATTGTGTCCACTCCACCATTTGATCATGGCTGATATGTTTCTCAATCTCATTCTCCTCCCTCCTCCCCATAACCCTCGATCCTCTTACCACCTCTGAAGAAATTCCTCCTCATCTCAGTTCTAAAGGTCGCCACTTCAGGTCCTCGTCTCTCCTACTAATGGAAACCTTTTCTCCACGTTCACTCTATCCAGGCCTCTTAAGTAAGGTTCAATCAGGTCCCCCCTCATCCTTCTAATTTCATCGAGTGCAGACCCAGCGTCCTCAATTACACCTCATGTGACAAGCCCTTCATCCTTGGGATCATTCTTGTAAACCACCTCCGGACCCCCTCCATTGTCAGCATATCCTTCCTTAGATGTGGGACCCAAAACAGCTCACAATATTCCAGATGTGGTCTGACCAGACCTTATATAACCTCAACAGTACACCTCTGCTGTTGTGTGCTAGCCTTCTTGAAATGAATGCTAACATTGCATTTGCCTTCTTAACTGCCAACTGATCCTGCATGTCAACCTTAAGACAATCCTGAACGAAGACTCCCAAGTCATTTTGTGCTTCAGATTTCTAAAGCCTTTCCCCATTTAGAAAATAGTCTATGCACAACCTCACACTTTCCCACATTGTATTCCACTTGCTACTTCCTTGCCCACTCTCCTAACCTATCCATTTCCTCAGCACTATCTGTCCCTTCACCTACCTTTATGTCATCTGCAAATTTAGCAACAATGCCCTCAGTTCCTTTGTCAAGATTGTTATCGTATGATGTGAATAGTTGTGGTGCCAACACTGACGTCTGTGGAACTCCAATAGTCACCAGTTGTTAGGCTGAAAAAGATCCCTTTAACCCTGCTGTCTGCCTTCTGCCAGTCAGCCAATCCTCTATTGCTTCTGTTACAGATCCTCAACTTTATGTCAAAAGATGTGCAAATATACATTCTTGATATGTTATGTACGACTTAGGTTCAGGATGTATTTTCAAGGTATTTAAAATGTCTCCAGTCTGTTTTTCACTATACTCTTCAGGTATGTTGAGGGTGGAATGCAACGTGTAACAATTGATCCTGATCGGTGTAAAAAGCACCGGTACTTATATTTGCTCAGTCTTGTTATTTCAATCTGTCACAATCTCATAGTTTTCCCATTGCAAATAGAAAAGATGCCAATTCTGTTTCACATCACCTTTTGTTATCACCAGATGAAAATCTGCAGCTATTGCGTGACTCAACCAGTATTTCCAGCTGGGCTCTGTTTTTTTGTTCCTTTTCCGTAGCTTCCTGTGGCTTTTAGCATCTTTCAGCAGCACTGAACATTCTTGCATTTCTCATTTGGTCATAGCGCATCCATGCAGCTCTTAACATTCACTCTCAGCCCCACTTCAAAACCACGTTTCAAGCTCACAGGTTACAGTCTGACCTATATTATGTCTTCACTGAATGGACTCAAAGGTGGCTGCCTTTGGAGAGTGGGCCTTAAAGTGGAGGTCACATGACAACAGTAAGCCAGGAAGGACATTTGTGATTGCATTTCAATCCAAACGCCATGGAATCACCAGAGGGAACATTGCAATGGAGAAGCCGTTCGCCTATGCCCAAAAGATTGAGTGAAGAAAATTTACTTTAAATTTAAGCCTACATGTCTGTGAAGAGAGTGGCATGATATTGAAATGGAGTGCAGGCTTTTCTCTTGTGTTGAGATTAAGAAGGAGCCATGTCATCTATAGTTTACAGCATTAGTTGCCGATTAAGCAATATTTACTCAATGTTAATATTCATTTGTATGTCACAGTAAATATCTAACAATGTGAAATCTATCATGAGATGATTTGAGTTGGTCACTGGGATGTTCATATCTCCTTTTAAAAGCTCTATGTCACATTGGTAATAGCAACAGTATGCAAAAATTGAGAGGTCACTTGTTTAATGCTCACATCTTTTGCACATGTTTATAAGCTTGCTGAAAAGAACAAAATTAAAATTGTGGGGGAGGGTGTATATGGTATCACTGCTTTATAACCAATTCTATGCCAACTGTAGCTCAGTGATAGCACTACAGCCTAGAAACCAGAAAGCACTCTGGAACTTAACACATAAATCTAGACTGATACCACAGTTGCGAGAAGTGAAGAAGTCGTACACAAGAAGTGTTGTTTATCAGATGAGAGGTTAATTACAGCCTTATTTTCTTTTTAAGTTGGATAGAAAGACTCTCAGGATTCTACTTGAGAAACAAGAAAGCTGGAGTCCTGCCCAATATTGATCCCTCAATCCCTCAACCTCACTCGTGCTATGAGCACGATTTGCCTTGATTGTCACTACTGACACCTTATGGTATCTGTCCCCTCCATCAGTATGTGGCACAGGATAAAAATTGTTTAAGGCAGTTGCCTGTTGCTAATCCTCCTTTGTCTACACTATCTCTGTAGGGCCTATCTGATTATCAGTAGTAGAGATTCATCATTTTACCAACGATATCCCTATTTTAGTTCAAAAGATAGTTTATTACATGATAAGAATAAGTACAACTACATTACTAGTCAGGTATAATTTCTTAGACTCTCAGGAGTTGTGTAGAATTCATTTGCTCCCTGCGAAGGCTAGCATGGTCCCATAGCATAGACTGTGTGAGATTATCATATTGGACAGAGCTAATGCAACTTCGAGAAAGGCATTCGGTACACCTGGGTTACTTGTGCATCATGGGCCCTGCATTTTTTTTTTAACAGTGATCAAATTTTGCTCCATATGTGTCAACTCTGAATTCCTCTCATGCTCCATGACAACAGGAGAATTTATCTAGCACAGTAGTATTAACTACCATAGGTGCTAACTGCAGCAGGACAAGAATAACCCTTATCAATGTCTTCTAGCAAACGTCTCTCACCTTATGCCAACTCAGCAAGTTCTAACATGTCCAATCAGATACACAGGTGGAACACAAGTGGATAAGTTTAATCTTGAGCACAATGTCAGAGTGCTATACAACTAGGCTCGATAAGGTATAGCCTGACATCCTGATTGAGCAAACAGAAAATGGGTTGTGTTGGGGGCTTGAGCACTGGGATCAAGAATATGACTACACAGGGTCAGAAACCTGAGAGTTAGGGGCATCAGGCTGCAGCGCCATATAGTACATGCTGAAACAACCGGACAAGGCAGGACAGAGTCAGCTACTAAAATTTGGGTGAAAATCTCAAAAAATGAAACTATATTTGAATCCTGAAATAAATGAAAAGAACAAAATGTCAGGTGAAGCTGTGAGGCATGATGGCAAGAGCAACACCTAGTGGCCGGAGATCTGAATTTCTCTTCTTAAAAGGCAAATGTAAACACATTGTGAAATGTTCATGCTGTTAAATCATAGGCCAATATGTGACTGTGAGGTTTACAGAAGGTTTTCCTGAGTCAAAGAAAGAGGAACTTTATTAACTGCAGACTCCATGAAAGAAATAATAAAGATATAATGTCAAACTTATGCACATATAGCTACAATGTTGAAAAGGTAATGAAAGCAAAGTACTGTGGATGCTGGAGGCTTCAATTAAAAATAGAAAGTGCTGGAGAAACTCAGACATTCTGGCAGCATCTGTGGAGAGAGAAACAGAGTTAACATTTCAACCCTTCTTTGGGACTCCAAACAGTTGTCCAATTGCAGAATCACATCTAATGTTGGACACTGTGCTGCGTGTTTTGCTAGATGCAAACAGCTGATGGGATATGCTGTTTGAGATGTGCTGCCTACATACATGGCATCACACAGGCAGTGAAATTCACTTACCACATCTGGGTCAACCTGTTGCCTTGAAGGCAACATCCTGTTAGTGGCAAGCACCACTTGGTTTGCTGCTGCACAGCAGCAATATGAAATAGCAAGGTTGCCAACCCTCCCACATCCATTAACTTAGGCAGCAGCTGACAACCCCTGGTTAGTGGGAAGCAAAAGGGCTACAAGATCAGGGTGGAAGGGGAAACAGAATAGGCCTGGGAGGCCTGTAAAGGATGTAGCCCCTATCTGGAATAATATGTTCAACCTGGGTACTACAATTTGGCAAGAATGTGATGGCCTTTCAGAGAGTAAAGAAGAAACTTACTTGAATGATTCCAGAGATGAGGTGTTAAACTTATGTGGATAGACTGGAGATTCTGGGGTTGTTCACCTTTGAGCCCTCGCTGCTGCATTGTTCTGAGGGCATATTTATGCTGGGGTCAATATAGAATCATAAATATTGTCCCATGGCCATTCAGCCCATTCTATGTGTAGAAAAATCCAATCAGTCCCATTTCCCTCCTGTATCCTTGTAGTCCTGAAAGTTTTAATTCTCTTAAGTGCACATCAAATCTCAGAATTCATTTATTGAACCCATGCATTTTTTTGGTCACGCATTGTATGGGCAAATTGTGCAGCATCTTGGAATGAGAATTAATGGGTGGGTAGGGAATTTCGCACCACAAACCATTGTATCCCACTGCCATGCCATCCTGAGTAACTTGCAGGAACGCCAGATTGGAAGAGAACTGTTAACCACCCACAACCTTTGTTAGCTTGTTAAAGTAATTAAAAGGACAATTGAAGCCATTAATCAAACTGGAATTTTCCATTCTGCTTTGCTGGTGGTGGGGGGGTGGGGGTGGATTGTGGGTGTGGGTGCTGCGTGATAATGGGGTTCTGCTGTTAAATTCAACAGGAACACTACCTTCCCAATAAACTCTGATCCCTCTGATTTTCCCAAACCTCAGGCACAATCATGGATTCTCTCCATGTAAATAGGAAGCCCATAATGTTCAACAATGACCTTAAAATCACTCAAGTAAACTTTAACATCTACATGTAGTTCTGCTATAACTCGTATTTCATTAACGCAAATTGGCTGTAACACAATTGATTAATAGTGGATAACAAGGTGTAGAGCTGGATGAGCACAGCAAGCTAAGCAGCATCACAGGATCAGGAAAGCTGACGTTTCGGGCCTAGACCCTTCTTCTGTAGGCCCGAAACGTCAGCTTTCCTGCTCCTCTGATGCTGCTTGACCTTCTGTGTTTATCCAGCTCTATCCCTTGTTATCTCAGATTCTCCAGCATCTGTAGTTCCTACTATCTCTGATGAATACTGGATGCTGTTTGGATAGCACAAACTTTCCATTGTACAGTGTAGCGATTTTTTTTTTTAGCAATTTTCCAAAACGTGATTTTCTATGGTGATTTTCTATAGCGCAAGGTCACGCAAGAACGCAACTGTCATGTTATAGGAGAACTACCTGCGCGCCTGCAAGAGTTCCATGTATATGCATCAAAGCTGTAGTACAGATATATAGAGACTCTCTGTCTTTCCCAGCAGATCAACCTTGCTGAGCAGCAGCCAACATGATGCTATAAATAATGGACATTTTTATCAGTTGTCCTCCATGGGCATATATGCAGCTACACCCCATTTTCCCTGCTTTAAGTGGCACTCAAGTTTAAAAATGCACTATTAAGCTGAGGGAAGATAGACTTGATAATGTTTAATGGACTTTAATAGCTAGTAGCAGACCAAGTATGGGTTGCAGTAAGGATTATAAGTAAAAAGATTTTGAGTTCGGTATGCTGTGAATATACTTCATTTTTAGCTGCTCTAAAAATGCTTGCAGCAAAGGAAAAATGCTTTAACGTAACTATTTCAGAAGGGACTAGGCTGGATTCCCAAATAAATCGTTGCCGACTGTTGCTGCGAGATTACTTATTCTGGATCAACCAGAACAATGACGGCAGCAACATTATTACAAGGGGACAGGGGAAACCATTTGCAGAATCAAATTGCAATGTCGTCTACTACATTTTATCAGCTTTGCAATCAGAAGAAGGTTCATGAGGATGGTAAAAAGCGAAGAGTTAAGGATTGTTTTTCTGGTTGGGTGAGCTGGAATGAATCATATCGATGCTGACATACATGTTTATTTTATGGTTTGACCACTAATATGTTAAGGATCCGAAAGAGGTGAAGTGGTTTTTACTTAATCTTTTTCTTCAAGTTGTTTAATCTTTTCTCAATACAAAAGGTTGGTCCACACCCAACATATCTGTGTCGATATATAGCCTAATGATTTCAGTGTATCTTCACAATCCATAATTGGAACTCGATGCCATGCCATGATTGGATGAAATATTTATGAGGCTTTTATAAAATAAACTCAGCTGCAGTGGTAAAATAGCTTCTCAGATTGGTCATTAAAAGCATAGGATAACAACAAAAAACTGGGTGAATTTTGGTGACATTTCCAATTCTCTTGAACAAAGCCATGACTTGCACGATTTGCAGGATGTCTGCTGCCATAGAAGGGGCTATAGTATTGTCAGATAAAACAAAACCAGGGTCCATCTAAGGGGTGACCATTTAAAGGGTGACCTTACCGAGGTTTATAAGACCATCAGGGGCATGGATAGAGTGAAGAGCCACGGTCTTTTTCCAAGGGTAGGGGGGTCCAAAACTAGAGAAAAGGGAAAGATTTAAAAGGGGCCTGAGGGACAATTTTTTTTCATGCAGAGGTTAGTGCAGTAACGAGCTGGGCTGGTTTTCAGATGCAGTAGTGGGAGGGGAGATTTTGAAGCTTGTGAAATCCACATTGATACCATTGGGCTGCAGGGTTCCCAAGCTGAATATGAGTTGCTGTTCCTGCAGCCTTCAAGTAGCCCAACTCGTCCCCGCCTCCCTACCCTGTTCTTCCACTCCCCTATCCCCTCCTCCCACCTCAAGCCGCACCCCCATTTCCGACCTACTAACCTCATCCCGCCCCCTTGACCTGTCTGTCCTCCCTGGACTGACCTATCTCCTCCCTACCTCCCCACCTACACTCACCTTTACTGGTTCCATCCCCGCCTCTTTGACTTGTCTGTCTCCTCTCCACCTAGCTTCTCCTCT
>JAHRHZ010000145.1:20115052-20202933 GCA_024137785.1 Ginglymostoma cirratum | reverse complement strand
CTGACCTATCTCCTCCCTAACTCCCCACCTACACTCACCTTTACTGGTTCCATCCCCGCCTCTTTGACTTGTCTGTCTCCTCTCCACCTAGCTTCTCCTCTACCCATCTTCTATCCACCTCCCCCCCTCCCTAATTATTTCAGAACCCTCTTCCCCTCCCCCATTTCTGATGAAGGGTCTAGGCTCGAACCGTCAAGCTTTCCTGCTCCTATGATGCTGCTTGGCCTGCTGTGTTCATCCTGCTCTACACCTTGTTATCTCGGATTCTCCAGCATCTGCAGTTCCTATTATCTCTGATACGGCTTTAGAGAGGTATGGGCCAAATGCTGGCAAATGGGCCTAGATCAGTTTAGGATACCTGGGTAGGACAAGTTGGACTGAAGGGGTTGGTTTCCGGGCTGTACAACTCTATCAGTTTATCTATTGCTGAAGAGAGAGGGCCAAGCTTTTCGCATTACACTCATCAAGACACATATAGGAGTATTAAATTGTAAACAATAACAATAATTTATACAACAGAAGAAAATGGTCCTTACCGATTGGCAAGTTAACTCTGGTTGGCTGAGATATTGCAATAGAGAAAGCAGAGAGCTGTAGGCTCCCCAACTCACTGTATAACTCAAAAACAGTGCTTAGCTTCAACTGTTCCTTTTGTCTGTAGTGAACAAGTTCCTGGTTATGAATATATGTTACATTAAGCAAGTGTAAATGTTATGAATTTGACTAACTACCATAAATAGGCTGTTAGCGTATCTATATCTCCATTTTAAATCTACGCTGAGGGGTTCCCACCCCCTGCTAAACTCATTAAAATCCTCCCCGACAGCACTACTGAATCTCTTCTCTAAGACATTGGTCCAGATCCAATGAAGTGCAACCCATCTGCGAAACCTACTTTCCCTAAAATGTGTCTCAATATCACAAGAACCCAAACCCCTTTCTTTTACATTTTGTTCCAGCCACCAATTCAGTCATGTTCCCTTCCCATTTTTACTCTCACTAGCATGTAGTCATGGGAGTAATCTGGAGATTATTATCTTTGAGCTCCTACATTTAAGTTTCTTTCCCTCAGGGTGCTTTGCATCCATTTAGTGATATCCTTGACTCTGACACCAGAGGGATAAGACACTATCCTGAATTCATGTCTGTGACTGCAGACAGACCTGTCCTCTCCCAGGACAACAGAATCCATCATCTCTACAGCTTTCTGATTTTGCTTCTTCCCTCTTGATCAGCTGAGTTGCCCCATGCATTGGTCCAATCGACCCCTTGAGAGGATGCATTGCCCTCACCAGTATTCAGAACTGACTATCAGATAGACAGCAAGATGTACACAGGGGCCCCCTGCACTACCTACCTGGTTATGCACGACTGTCTGATGGCCACACAGTCTGTCACTCTCTGTATGTCCTTAAACTGCAGCATGACCTAATACAGAAGTGTGCTAAACTGTCAGCCTCTCAGCCACAAGGAGATACTGTAACAACTCCATTTGATTCTGATCTTCTGAAGGCCAGAGCCCGAGCAGTTCCAGCAGATGACACTTCCTGCACACGTAGATGTCCATGACCCAAGAGATCCTTGAGTTCCCATCTGGAATAGAATGTGCATTTCATGGGCTGGGGTGAGTTACAGGAACTACAGAAGCATCCACTTCATAAAGTGGTGTGTCATGCTGCTAAAAACTTCATTTTAGTTAATACCTGCTATCCTGACAGCACACCACGTACATATCTGATGATACAAAATCCCACTATTCCAGAAAAGCAAACTTTCTGTGAGAGCCACAGAGATTAGAACTGCATGGAGCAATCTGTTGGCCTCTTGAATAGCCAGGAGCACTACCAGAGCTGACCCGAAGGTTGTGGTGGCAGTTTGTCTCCTCTACATTGAGGGCGCAGCCAGTTCCTCTAGGAATCCAGAGACCAATTCGGCAGAAGACGGAGGAGGAACATCTGAACAAGATGGGGGGACAACATCTTGTGTATCCAATGCAACTGCATTGTGGTTAGCGGCTTCAATTTCCATGACACAACTTTGCCACACGGGCAACATGGGCAGACCATTGCAACTATCCAAGGTGTCCCAATTCACCAACACATCCAATTCTACAAACTGCAATTCAGTCACACCTCTTTGTGTTCCCTTGGTGCCCAACTTTAGGGTACTTTTGGCTGTCTTCATATTGCTCCTAGGCAGTGCTACTGCAGTATGGCTAGTGGGAGGGTGCTCAGTTCTAACAGGGGAGATGTCCATTGGAAGGATTCTTGCTTGACAACATCCAGCAGCCTTGGGCCTTAAAAGTCAAGCCTTAGATTGTTGCACCCCAGCATGGGCCTCACAAAGTCGGCTGCTGAGGGGAAGTGGCATGGGAGCTGGTGAAGTGCCAATATTGGGAGCATGAATACTGCCATCCTGAGCAAGGACAACCATGAAACCTTTGCTGCCACCATTCCCCACCCTAACCCCCACAGGGTGGTCACTCAAACATTCCAGTGTTAGAGGACAGATTTCTGTCAGCCTCTTGGAGTACTGAGACCAACATCTGCAATGGCATTGTGTATGACCATGTCCTGCACACAGTTGGCCTAAAACAGCCTTCACTCTGGCTTGGCGGCAGCCCAGATGTGTCTGACATACAGATCCTGACTCTGTTCTCTAAAGGTTGCATAGTGCCTGTATCCCTGCAGGTGAGTGTCAGGTCGACTGGTGGCTTTACCTCATCAGTGAAGCCAGCTCTCCCCCAAGTGCTGTTGCAGACCAGACCAAGGTTCCTGCACATCAGAAAGGGAAGGTTGCGTCAAGGGAAAAGAGGGAGAAATCAGGAGGTTCATGGTCACACCATCTATAGTTTTCTCTTGGAGCCAGAATAAGGGAGAGGAAGGTGTTAATCAGGGGAATAAGACAGTGATGTCCCATCGTTCTTGATGGGTCTGGCAGTACTGCATGCCAAGGGCACTGTTACCTTTGGTCCTCTGAATAGGAGAACGATCTTCTTCATTGAGTTGAATGGTACCCACCCCATCTCAACCCCAAAACCTCCGCCTTGCTCGACCCTCATCCCCACTTCTGAGTCTTCCTCCTGTAATGTCCAACACTGCCCTGCGGGGGGGGGGGGGGGTGTGCAGAATGACAATGGTTGCATAGCACTTTGATTGGGCCTGCCATAGTTGAATAACTGGATGAGTGAGGAGGCAGTGAGAATTGGACGGGCAGCTGAAGGCATTAGAAGGTGTCCATAGGTCTGGTGGAGTATCAAATGTTAGACATGAGTCCTGAGTGTTCATGAGTGCTGCAGAGTGATGAAGTGAGAGTCTGATGGATTGGTGGGTTTAAAAGGTGACCTTTACTGACCTTGACTACACATGTGTGAGATTACTAAACTCCTTCTGGTACTACTACAAGATCCCCAGCAACAGAATCTGGACATTTACCTTCCATGCAATCTGCTCCTACTGCCTTCTAGCACAAGGGTCTCCTAGTACCTGCAGCATAATATCTGAGAATGGCGAACTCTCTCTTTCAACTCTCATTAGATGTATATGAATTACTGGCAGCCTGCAGCTAACTAATACAGCTTCCTTTTCAAAGGGACAGACAGACTTTAAGATTTTAAGGTAAGTAGAACATGTCTTCCAGTTACACGTATGAATTGGACTCTATTACAGACCTTAAACGTATAGATAAGGAACCAGCATAAAATACAGTTAAAATGGTTTGCTTGCAAGGAACATTTTTGTATGCAATGTTTTAAAAATTGTGAAATAATTGAATGCGTCATTACAAGATAATCCTTGTAACACAATGTAATACTTTTAAATTGATCACCTCAGTACAGTGTTATTGTCACTGTTACTGCTTCGTAAGCAGACAGTGAAGTAGGCACATTTATTGTAAAAAAGTTATTTATTGCTCAACACACATGTACTGAACGTATTGGGAACAAGACAAAACTAAATTATGTTGAAAAATACAGTAATATATTCCCTTTAAAATAAAAATGCATTAGTCCGTAGTTTACATTATGCGAACAGTGAATGATATCATGCAATGCAACGTATTTCATTAAATAAGTGCCTTTGAATCCTGTTGTCTCAAAATGGATTTTATAAGAAACGATTTACGATTTTATGAAAATAGTTGCTGAATTTTAAAGCAGAGTTACGAACTTTAAACAAAAACAGAAGTTGCTGGAAGATCAGCAGGTCTGTCAGCATCTGTGAACAAAAAATCAGAGCTAACATTTCCGGTCTGGTGACCTTTCCTCAGGATGTTCCTCTTGCACAGGACTGGTTGTAAATGCGCCATGGAGATCATGTGCCATTTTTGTGATGTCCTCCACAGTGGTACCATTTGTTTGTGTGACCTGTGTGGTACTTTCTGCGGTGAGGACATTGGTTTGATAGATAGTTATGATTTGGCACCATCCTGATGATACACAGTACAAATTGGCTATTGTGTCACCAGGATCCCAAATCCTGGCAGTGAAATTCAGTGTTATTTATCTGACAAAGAACAAGCATAAAGTTGGACCATACTGTAACATCATATAACTGACATTTTTTGGACTTTTTTTGCCTACAAAGAGTCTGGGATGTTTTTGGTGTTTCTGGATTTGCTAGAGACAATTCCTGCATTCTCATATTTGTGAATAATGCATACTGGACTGCCTCAGCCAGTGTGCAGCTCCACCATGACCAACACATTGATTTCCAAGTTATACTGGGTTTATACTAGTTTTTGCCTCTGGGTCAGCTGGTGCTGGACACTGGAACGTGTGAGTTGTGCAGGCAAAGGTTTAGGGAGAAGCGGTGGCAGAGTCTCTGGGTCTGCAGCAAGGCAGGGAGATTTAGCAGAGGTTACAGAGGGGGCAAATGCTCTGCCAACCCCTCTGCCAACTTGGTGCCAGGCTACCCCATACTACAATTGACGGTGAATGCTCCTTTAGCCCTCTCCTATATATTGCCCTTTGAAGTTCTCATACAAATCCGCTGCATTGGAACTCATCTGCCACCTTGCACTCAGGTGAACTTGCAAATAGGCTGTCATTTAACTGTTCCCTGGCTGCAGCCCACTCATGCCCAGATAACTCACCATGTGCTGATATAACAAGGTGTGGGGCTGGATGAACACAGCAGGCCAAGCAGCATCATAGGAGCAGGAAAGCTTGATGTTTCGGGCCTAGACCCTTCATCAGAAAAGGATATTCTGGCTCCCGAGGTAAGTTGGATCAGTGAACAGGATCTCTGTCCTGCTTCTG
The DNA here is from genome assembly GCA_024137785.1 of Ginglymostoma cirratum. NCBI lineage: Eukaryota > Metazoa > Chordata > Chondrichthyes > Orectolobiformes > Ginglymostomatidae > Ginglymostoma > Ginglymostoma cirratum. Next base: position 20,197,673 of record JAHRHZ010000145.1, on the reverse strand, counting down.
CTTTTCCTTCTCCTCGGGATCCTGTGTCATAGTAGGTGACAGTTCCAAGGCATCCGAATCAAGAATTCAGAAGAGGAAGAGTGTCGTGAGGGAATGGGATGAGGAACCAACAATTTAAAATTCATATCATTGACAGTTTGTTCATCATTCCAAAAAGTAGGATGAAGGTTAATGGGGATTGAGAACAGGCATAAGACAGGGATAAATTGCAGCGTTCTGAGTGAGGTCAGACATCATGAGTCTTGTCACAGTGAATCCCATGACAAATCCCATGACATCCCCGCAGTAGGGTTCAGGAAATGCTGTTGTCTTTGTTGCCTGGTGATGTGAGTTTGTTGCCTTCATGGTGTCCCACCTTATCATTGAAGAGAGAGACAGCATCACATCTGTGGTTATGTAACACTGAGGTAAGTGCCTCTCAGAGCTGATTAGTTGCTTGTATGTGGAGGTTATAAGAGGCTAATGTGAGTCTGACAGCATTATTGGGTGTGTGGGAATGAGGTGCAGTGAGTAGACATTAGATCATAAGTCTGAGGGAGTGCTGATTGGAAAGAGAAACAGAGTTAACGATTCAAGTCCAGTATCAGAACGTCAGTTGAAGCATCTCCCCTTAATGTCAGGGTGAACTTCAGTTTCAGAGAAGAGTCTTACAGGACTTGAAACATGAACTCTTTTTGCTCTCCACAGATGCTGCAATACCTGTTGAGTTTCTCCAACACTTTTTGTTTTTTATTACCATATTGATGACTCTTTGTTTGTGTAAAATATACACAGCCACCTTCTGTGGGCAATCTAAGATCAAGTAATTCGGTTGGGAGCTGAGAATGGGACACAAATGTCCGCAGTCCCCTTTTAACATTGCACTGGCACCACTTAAACTGAATGGGTAGGGTTATAATGAACTTAAGATCACCGAGCCCCAAACTCATTGTGCTTAGTTCTCTCTCCAAGTGTGTGAAACCATTCATGATTATCTGTTGGATCTTGGATCACTGACATCTTGACAATAAGGGAAGATGCTTTGACTGTTGATCCTGGATGTTTCCATATTCTATTGGTGTTGCATCATGTTTATTGACAATCTTTGGAGCAGAAAACAGGCAATGAAAAGGTCAAACCCAATAGCAACTCTTCTTATTCTACATTGCATTGTGTCTTGTTGCCGAGATAGAACAGATTGTTACACTTGGTGTTAAGCACTTGCAGAACGAAAAGACGAGATAAATACATACACATATTTAGACATGTTTTCTCTAACAGATAACACATGTTGCCACCTTGTACACCTTGGTAGACTCATGATATTGGACATAGAAAGTTATTGGGGTAATTCCGACTTTAGCCAATAGTGTAAAAAAATGCAACTAGGTCCTAACCATTGTTAAACAATACTCTTGACCTTTGTTTTCTTTGAGGTCAGTGAAAACAAATATCAGATTAAATGTTTAAGAGGAGGCTGAGCCAATATCACACGTTTTACATTACTGTCCAAAAGCAAATCCCATTGGAGACTGTTAGTGTGTATTATGCCAGTGCAATGATCAGTAACTAGAATGACGGTAGAACATTATATTTAAGTGTCAACATCTGTAAATTCATAGGGTTGATGCTGCATTGAAAGAGTGATGACCACATTTATACAAGTTCAGGCATCTTTTCTACTGTATTGCTACTCATTGTTAGAAAAATACCAAAAATACCACTAGATTAAACAGAGTCTTCATGACATTTTTGAGCTACATCACCCCACAAAAAAAGATGAAACTTTTGAGAAATGTCATTTTAAAATTGTAAATGGAAATATCGGATGACTGTTGTATTCTAAACCAGTTAAAACAAAGGTGAATGTCTTTGAAAAATAGATTTCATAATGATCCTTTTACTTGCTTGACTGATGTATTCCAGATTTAGTCAGAGTACAGGCCTCTTTTTCAAAGTCAGTTAATGGAACTTCTTTATCCTTAGTACTATATGTAACAGATACGGGAACAAAGTAAACCTTTGAAGATGATAATCCTGCAAATACTGAAGCAATTGATTTGAGAGAACATTTGAGCATAATCCTGACAAGGGGACTGGAAGGAGAGAAAAACAAAATCTCATGTTGTAAGAATTAGATCAGTAAGGTCTCATTATAAAAGATGATTTGCATCATTGAATGATTATTATAATATTAAATTTAATCTTCCAAACACCAATAAGGCTTCCTGCATTCAATGTAGTAAAAATACATTTACATGTTTTCCCAAAAAATATCATTGCAAGTGATTCCTTCCCCAACCCCACACCTGCTAGAACCACTCCTAATTGCCACTGAGTTCGAATCCATGTCAACAAATCCTGTGTGAACGTGCCAGGCTTTCTGTGGATTGTCATTCTCACACAGGTTGTCACTCTGATCCCTTGTTTTACAAACGGAGGGAGCTCTGCATTTCTGAGAGGAGATTCCCCTCTGGGCTCCCACAGAAATGCAGAGCCGTACTTCCATTCTGTCAGTTCTTTCATGGTGGAGAACTGTTGGGGGAAGGCAAACTCTGCCCCCTCTCACAGCAGTCAGCTGCCATTTTCTGATATTTAAAGATCCAGTCAGCTACTTTGCCAGTTGCTGTCAAAGGTTAACTACTTAAGGTAATTACGATGTCAGGGTGCTGGATGAATGGATGCCAAGTGGATGGGAGAGGAAGGTGCCATGTAAGTAGTGTGCCACCTGGTAAGAGGGTTAGCTGGTGAGAAGTTACAGTGCCAACTGGGTAGGTTGCTAGTTGGGGTAGGGGGTAGAGTGCCTAAGTACAATTTGGCAAGGGGGAAGGTAAGTGTTGTTTTGGGTAGATCAGGGTGGGATGGAGAAATTGGGTCTGAGAGGGGTGGGAAGAGGTGCGGGAGGTACCGGATCCCAGGGTGGGGATTGGGCTGGGGATGGCATTGTTGGGTCTCATGGTGGGGGAGTATTAGACCCAGAGGAGGGTTTGTAGGGTTCCAGAGGCTGGTGTCAGTTCTTAGGGGGAGTTATTTTGGGTCCCAGAGGGGTTGTGGGGGGCTGGTGGTGTCAGGTCAAGGGGTTGGTTTAATTGTTACTTAGGAGTTAGACTATGCATTCAATACTCTATCTATTCATGAGGAAGTAATTTACTTAAATTCATCAGAAACATCCAAAGTCTCTGATCGTTTTGGAAGCTTTTGTAAGGTTCGAGGTGGAAAGAGATTGCTCAGTGGAAAATTGAATTTCCAGGGCAATTGCTTTGGAGTGTGCTATGGTTGGGATTCTGTAGGATCTACATGCTCAACTCCTATATATATTGGAATAATGACTGTCTAGCCGGTGGAAAATCTGGGCCCCAATGTTAAAACAGGGAGAATTTGCTGAAATTAATTGTAATTCAGTATTGAAAATACCTAGGATGAGTCTACAGAAAGTGGGCTATAGAGAAGTTATGCCTTTCTTATTATGGGCAGGGTGTACATGAAAATCAAAACTCCTTCTTCAAATGTATTGATTCAGCACAATTCTTTTGTTGTGCTGTGAGAGGCTTTTTAAACTGTCAACAATCTAATCAGATTCTCCTCACAGGAATGCAGAAGACCCATTCACACAAAAGAATTTATGACCTGGGATTAGCAGTACCTGTTACATGAATCTTCCAATTGAAGATGAGAGGATTTGCTTTATTTTAAAACATTGGCCCTATTTGACGGATCAATTGTAATTGTTATGGACAATTTCAATTTGCTGTCAATACACAGAGATGTCTATAATAAAATTAAAATAAATTGCGGGTTGTGACTTTAGATTTTTACATAGGTCACATACCTGACTGGGGCTGGTGAAGACATTACTGTTCGAAGGTTGGAAGCTTGGAAACAGCAAACCTAATTACCATAATCGGTTTAATGTTAGGTGAATGGTGGAGAATTTGGCTTTGTAGAATAGATGTTTGCAAAGAGAGAGGTTAAAGAGAGAATCAGGAGAGCTACTTGACCCATTGAGTCTGTTCCACCATTCAATCCTGGTAGATTTGTTTTTCAGTCCCATTCTCCTTCCTTCTCCCCATAACCTTTGATCCCCTTACTAATCAAGAATTACCCCCAGAAACTCCAGCCATCACTGCTAAACCATTTCCCTGCTAAGCCCCTCTTTCAATCAACTCTGGCCAGCTCCTCCTCATGTCATTGTAGTTATCTTTATTCAATTGTAATACTGTGACATCTGATTCCAGCTTTTCCCTCTCAAACTGCAGAGTTAATTCTATCATAGTATAGTCACTGTCCCCTCTGGGTTCCTTCATCTTAGGCTCCCTAATTGAGCCTGCCTCATTACACATCACCAAATCCAGAAATGCCTGTTTCCTAGGGGTTCTACCACAAGTTACTCCAAAAAAATGAATTTCTTTTCTTCAGATCCGCCATCAACTTGATTTTCCCAGTCCACCTGCACATTGAAGTTCTCCATGATTATTGCAATAGTGCCTTTCTTACATGTCTTTTCTATCTCCTGATTTATTTTCTTCCCCACATACTGACTACATGTAGGAGGCCTGTACACAACTCTCATCAGGGTATTTTTTTCTTCGCAGTTCTTCAACTCTACGCATACAGATTCTATGCCTTCTGACTCTATATCACTTCTTGCTATTGATTTAATTTCAATTCTTACTAACAAGGCAATCCTACCCCTTCTGCCCATTTGCCTGCCCTTTCAATAGGATGTGTGTCCTTGGATATTTAGTTCCTCGCACTGATCCCCAAACAGCCATCTCTCTGTGATACCCACAACATCATACTTTCCAATTTCAATCTGTCTACAAACTCATTTACCTTTCTTCATATATGCTGCATGCATTTAAGGACAACACTCTCAGTCATGCATTGACTGCCTGTCTTCTCATAGTTGTCCCTTTATCTGCTGTGCCTGAAATTAGATTCTGGACCCTTTCCATACTCTTTCCCTCTTATTTTTTCTGGAACATTTGATAACATCTGCTGAGCCTCACTCACTTAAATGTTTCTATTATTTTCTGTGCAACTGATCCCACCCCCACTCTTTAAATTAAAATCACATTAGCAGCCCTAATTATGTGATTTGCCAGGACTCTAGCACCAGAATAATTCAGGTCAAGCCCGTCCCATCCTTCTCCAGTACATTTGACAATTCCTGTGAATTTGAACCCATTTCTCCACACCAATCTTGAAGCCACTTGTTTATCTTCTTAATTTTGTTGACCCTTGCCAGTTTGCTCATAGCTTAGCTGGTCATCCAGAGATTATTAACATTTTGGTTCTGCTGTTTAATTTAGCCCCTAGCTGCTCAGCAGAACCTCTTTCCTCCTTCTACCTGTGTTGTTGGTACCTGCATGGATCATGACAACTTGATCCTTACCCTCTCACTCTGCAGCCCAGATGAGATACCTTGAACTCAGGACACCAGGCAGTCAACACAGCCTTCAGGGCTTCTGACCCGGGCCACAGAGAACAGTTTCTATTCCTCTGACTATACTATCGTGAATGCAACTACATTTCTCTTTAATCCCCCTTGAACCATAATGCTATGGTAGTTGGCTCTTCTTCCCTATAGCCTCCACTCTCATTCGTCATTCATCGAGGGAGTGAGAATCTCAAACCTGTTAGACAAGTTCAAGGGCTGAGGCTGCGTCAGCACTACCTGCTGGTTCCCTCTACCTGTCTCACTGGTAGTCACACTCTCCTGCCCCTGACCCAAATTTGAGGTAGTTAATCTAAGCGGTGTGAATGCGTCCTGAAACACAGCGTCCAGGTAACTCTCCTCGTCCTTGATGTGTTGCAGTATTTGAAGCTCAGATTCTAGCACATCAGCTCTGGGCCGGAGTTCTTCAAGCAACCAACACCTGTTACTTGATATGGTCACTATGAACCACAATGGGGCCCACCAGCTCCCACATATCGCAATTACAATGCATTGCCTGGCCTGGCATCTTTATTTTAATTATTTAGATCTCAATTTGATTTTTAAAAATTTTGCACTGGTCCCAAAGTTTGTAGCTTGCACCTTCAAAATGAAAGTAACCTATGATAGATAGTCGAATTAGCTGTCATGAACCAGTGACCTCGTGGTTTCTCTGTGATGTTACTCTTTTGTGCTGTGTTCCTGATTCTGTGCTTCAACATATCCTGTTTAAAAAATTCTTACAAACTATGAGCCAAAAGTAAAGCCAGGAAAAAGCACTTCTTCCCTCTGCACCAAATTCCCACACTGCTTCTAACTTCCCCAAACTATATACTCACTTGGGCTTTGTCTACTTCTGGATCTGATCGCTCCTTCCTAACCATGCAAAGCTTACTGACTACCTTCATAAAAATTGGAGAACTGACAAAATGGATTTGTTTTGCAAAGGGAATGGCAAGTGGGGTACAAAAAGGCAATTTCTAGACAGCTTATAAAATTGAGGCTTCATAAAGACTCTTTTGTAATTCTGGTATTGAAACAGAAAGCTCAGGGATCAGACTGCTGCAAAGATCCAACTAGTACAAAAGCATCCTTAAAAGAGGAAACCTGCTGCCCTGACCTAGTTTGGCCTACATGTGACTTCAGCCCTGGATCAAATTAGTTGCCCACCAAAATGAAATAAAGAACTGTAGATGCTGGAAATCTGAAACAAATCTGAAAGCCCTTAAAAACGTCACTGGACTTAAAACATTAACCTTGCTTTCTGTCCAGAGATGCCAACCTATTAAGCTTCTCCAGCGATTTCTATTTTTGTTTCCAATTAGTTGACTCTTATTTGAACTTTCATGGATTTTTCAACCAAATCACTCCAAGCTAAGGAAGAGCAATGAGTACTGGACTTGGCAGTTGCTTCATGTCCTAAGAATGAAAACAAAGAAAAGCAGTCTGTATCCATTGCTCAAATATTCCTGACTCTTCATGAATATAGAACATATCCCCAAAATATAAATGGAAGTAAAGGATACAAAGAACACTTTATTAGAACAAGATTGGTAAGTATTAGGCATTAAGTGAACAGTTGTGTTCTGTGTTTCATTACACAACAAAATAAAACTGATTAGGTTAGAAAAACAAGACAGAATGTTGTCTCTGACAATGACATGTTTGCTGCTATTTGCTGACTCTTATGAGATCATGCAAACATAAAAGCAATTCTAACTGCCCACAATATTTCAATTAAAATTCTATATTTCATTGGTGAGCTGAAGCATTACTAATATTATATAATCAACTGTCAAATTTAAATGTATTGGACCCATTCTCTGTCCAGTAAGGCCCCAAGCTATCTTTGGTGTACAGTACTGTAATCATGCTTAAACCTGATTTCATCAGTTTATTTGAATGTCACCATCCTGTCTCTGACTAGTTGACCTTTGAATTTATAGCACTCATTCATGATTTTTTATGGTATTGACAGAAAGAACCAGAACTGGTGGTGTATTTCGATCAACCCTAGAAAGTTAGCATCGATACTAACTAAACTGCATAAAGTGAGGCAAAACAGAATGAATCTGTTACTTAAACTAAATAAGCATTTTATTCCTGAATGCATAATTAATCATTACAAGATAACCTGAAATGGTGGCCTCACTTCAGATATGAAGACAGTGCTTGGAAATCCCAGGGACAAGGAAGTCTTATTGAATTTAACGGCAGGACCTTCTTTGTTAATTATTCCACTCTTCCATTTCCTGCTCAGTAGCCAGCCAGATTGACAGGCTGGTGAAAAGAGCCAGCGGTAGGAGAACCAAAAATAAGCCAGAAATGGCAAGATTAGGGTTTGGAAGTGGGACCAATTGAGATTGATGAGAAAACCAGGGGGTGAGGAAGGGGAACAGGATGAGGAGAAACCATGATTGGCAGGAGATTTGCTTGATGGTTATTTGAGGGGGAGCATTTCTGCTGGTCTTGGCCCACAGCTGGTGCTCAAGAAGACATGACAAAGCTCCCATTTCCACTTTGCTGTACACATTTCAAGAGCTTGAGAAACCCACTCTCCTCAACTAGTAAACTTAGACTAGAGTCACCCAATCACAAAGTGGGAACCTGATTGAAAAATTACTATAACTCTCAAAGTAGAGTACAGCCACATCTCACTACCCATTATAGTTAAAATAATGACTTTTTGCGTACAGGGAGAATTCTATTTTACGACTTTAAAATTTTTAATATCTGTCCTGGCAAATCTTTTTCCCTGTCCATAGTTGCTGCTGCTGTGCTGGTGTTCTAATGGTTACTGTTTTTATTTAGGTGTTAATAAATTAATCTCAAAGAACATCAGGTTTACTCTGACAATTTTGACATAAAAATCCAAATGTTGGTAAAATGGTGGTAAAATATTGGCTCATTTTGGCTAAGAATTGCTCATTAGCCATCAACCTAATTCTAATTTTCTCAGCTTCGTTCTCTGGGACTCTGAAAGTAAAAAGAAAGATATGCATTTATGCAGAGCTTTTCATGTCCGGTGGATTTCCTTAAATGCTTTTCAGCCAATGAAATACTTTTAAAGTGTAGTCACTGTTGTTGTGTAGGAAATGCAGCCATAGGAACTTTTAACATGTGCTTTGTTGCCAGACAGATTAAAGGAAAATATGGAGAACGCCACAACTCTTCATTGGACTTACTGAACTCAATAAAGCATTTGCACAGAACATAGAGTCATGTAGCATCATCTCAGTAAACTGCCCCGAACCACCTGTATATGAGTTGATGTGTCCCTTTCCAGCCAAGTGCAATATTTTGTCCTTGTATCATGTGAGAAGCCTGACGTATGTTTCCCTGCTGCTGGTATTGGCTCTCTTGGCACAACTGTGGGCCAGCTTTTCCTGCAATGAGATAAAAGGAGTGATTGAGTATGATGGAAGAGCAGCCAGTGGTGATCCCTGAGCAGAAGAGGCTGTGAGGTAGCCCAATTGAGTGAATAGGAAATGCAAAGGGCAGGGAGGGTGAGTAGGTTAGGGGGATGAGGTGGGCAAGATCCATTGAGTGGATATGATACATTCAATATTGAAAACTGTCCTCCATTAGCCTTAATGAGAGGCATGTGTAAGGGCAGAGTTAGAGGGAATGGTTGCCTTGTGAGTGTATGGTGTCATGAAGGACTGAATGCCATGAATCTCATTTGACAAAACATTATGTACAAAAGTAAAATTTCAGCTGATGTGATAGTTCCAATGCTACTTTATAATCCACTAGCTAGTGGCCATTCACCTCAGAGATCAATTGCTCTTATGAAACGTCACTGAGATGGAAAACTGTTTAATATCAGTCACCTTTGACAAAGCTAAAGAAACCACCATAGATATACATGATTAACATTGTAGTGTTGTTGTCCACCCTGGACCACTTTTGAAAACCAATTTCAACCTCTTCAAGTCTGCATACAAAAACCTCACCATGTCCTTGAAATTCATATCAACTACACCTTGTCAGTCAAATAACCCCCCATATATGTTGAAGGAGAGCCTCCAAAGTATGTTAATGTATTTCCAAGAACTTCACAGACACTTCTCTGAGAAGTCACCATTGACTAGGAGATCCAGCATTGGATCAGCTGCACCAGCTCAATTATCTACAAACAAAGGCAGCAAGTGTTTAACAATAAAGATCTCTGCAAGTCAACAAAGGTTACAGAGTGGAGGTCACATGCCGTCACCATATTCCCATACTATGGAGAAACCTGGATTTCTTTATGCAAATGTGGAGACCAAAACGTTCAACATAGTCTCACCAAAAAACAATTAAAGCAAGACTTTTTCACTCCTGTTCTCCAATAAAGATCAACATGATATTTAGCTTTCTAACTGTTAATATGGCTGCATGCCGACTTTTTGTGTTCCTTCTATGACGGTAGCCCAAGTTGCTTCAAAGGTCAACATTTACAGGTTTTACAGCTTTTAAAATATTTCACTTTTCTACCCTTTTGACCACAGTGAATGTCCTCACACTTCCTTATATTGTACTCCATCTGTTATCTTGTTGCCCATTCACTTAACCTGTCTATATCTCTTTGCAGCCTCTCATTGTCCTCCTTACAGTTCGTCTTTTCACTTAGCTTTGTATCACCAGCAAGCTTACAGACCTTACCCTCTGTTTCTTTATCTAAGTCATTAATATAGATTGTAAATAGCTGCACACCCAGCTCTGATCCTTGCAGCACTTCCCTAGTCACAGCCTGCCAACTTGAAATTGCCATGTGTACTTCCACTGTCCGAAAACACTCTCGATTTCCTATCTGTTAAACAATCTTCCATCCAAACAAATATACTATCCCCAACTCTTTGAATCCTTATCTTATCTATTAGCCTTTCAGTGGGACCTTATCAAATGCCTTTTGGAAATCTAGGTATACTGCATCTGTTGGTTGTCTATTATCTGCCTACTATCTCCAAAATTACTTTTATTTTCTCCGCTGAAATTAATTTTCTTAATATCTTTAATCTTTTTAGCCCCGAGGTTACCAACACATGAGATTTTTGTCTTTTACTGTGAAGACAAACTCAAAATATTTCTTCAATGGCTCTGCCATTTCCTCATTCCCCTTGGTAATTTCTCCTAGTTCTGCTCATAAGGGATCCATCTTTACGTTATCTAATCTCTTCTTTTTAATATATTTATAAAATATCTTACAATCTGTTTTTGTACTAGTGTACTATCTATTCTATATCCGTTCTTACTGCCAACCTTTTAATGATGAGAAAGAGAGTCTTGAAGTCATACAGCATGGAAACAGACCCTTTGGTCCAATCAGTCCATGCCAAACATAACCCCAAACTAAACTAGTCCCATCTGCCTGCTCCTTGCCCATATCCTTCTAAGTGTTTCCTATTCATATATCCATCCAAATGTCTTTTAAATGTTGTAATTGTACCCACATCCATCACTTCATCAGGAAGTTCATTCCAGATGTGAACCACCCTCTATGTAAAAAAATTGCCTTATGACTTTTCTAAATCTCTATCCTTTCACTTTAAAAATGTGCCCCTTAGCGTTGAAGTTTTCTTAAGGAAAAAACAACTACCACCAACTCTACCTATACCTCTCGTTATTCTGTAAACTTTTATCAGGTCACTTCTCAACCTCCTATGCTCCAGTGAAAGAAGTCCCAGCCTATCCAGCCTTTTCTTGTAACTCAAAAATTCCATACCTGGCAACATCCTGCAAAATCTCTTCTGAACCGTCTCCAGCTTGATAACATCCTTCCCAAAACTGGGCAACCAGAACTGGACATAGTATTCCAGAGGAGGCCTCACCAATGATCTGTTCAACATAACGTCCCAACTCCTATATTCAGAGGACTGAGCAATGAAGGCAAGCATGCTAAATGTCTTTTTAACCATCGTGTCTATATATGTGATACATAGATATTTGAATAGCCTCCTTCATTGATTTCTAAAATACTTCTAATCCTCAGACTTGCTACATTTTTTTTATAACATGTTACCCTCTTCTTCTAATTTAATACTATTCGTAATTTTCTGAGTGAGGGACAAATGGGCCGTAACTCCTATAAAATCCACTAAAATGGACTGCTCGCTGTCTGGATGACTGAAAAACATCTCTGATACTTTTTTCATTTAGTCCCAAATGTTAATGTTCCAGGGGAAGAGAAAGAAAATGCTTCAAAGAAGCTTGCTAATAATCATTCAGAATACTGACAGCCTGTCCTTCAAAATGCAATGTGATTGGAGTCCAAATGTCTCAATGGTGAGACAACATGAGGAGGAAAAGGAAAGAAAACGAAACCAATTCTGTACTCATGATCCCACTAGCCTCTGGGATATCTAGCTCCATGTGCTCAAGAATCTGAGCCAAAAATCAGTCTGTTCAGACACTGTGAAACCCATGGCAAAAATGTATGCACTTGAGAAGACATTATCCTCGACTAATGGGAAACAGAAGAAGTAGGAAATGCAGTTACCAATTTGCATACAGCAAGTTCCTACAAACATTGATATGCAATGATGACATAATCTGTTTTTGTGATGGTGATTGAGAGAATAATATCTAGCACAACAGGATAAATCCCCCGTTCCTCCTCAAAAGGATGGCATTATTTTGAAGAACGGCAGAATGAGCTTTGGTTTAACATCTTATCCAAAGGAAAGCCTCTCTGTCAGTGCTGAACTCCTTCAGAAATGCATTGGTGTGTCAACCTTGATTTTGTGATTGTGTCTTTAATATGGAACTCCTAAAGTGCAGTCTCTTAAACACTGAGGTGAGAGCGCTACCAGCTGGGTCATGGCTTATGTATCATGAGGACATTAGCATCCTGATGCAGTGAGAGGAGCTCGACCCTGAGTGTCAAGGTTATGAATTGTTATTACCAATATTATCTGAACCTTAATATTCATCTGTAGCCAATTATGGAACACTGCTTTTCACTTTGCCCAATACCAGGAAAGCCAAAATGATTATGGTGAAATTCAGCTGGAGTCAGATCTGTGCTGTAAACAAGGCTGGACACTGGTATGACAAAGCTGAGAATTAAAAGAAATACATAACACTCACTCAAGCTTGTGCCTACGTTTGTTAAGGAGCTCATACTGAATAATTCTGTATTTTCTGTTTCGAAACACTATTCATCGCTATGATTTTTCTACTTTCCAATTTAATGTAGTCATTGTGAGTGGAAGAACATCAGGCACTAGGGAATGCATTGACCTGCCCAGTTTCTATTGGATCCTTACGGCTAGCCACTGAGATTAACTTCTCATCACATCAGTCTGGGCTTCATTTGAGCCCTGAGGTTATCGGACAATTAACTGATTCATGTGATTCCCAGTGAGTATAATTCCTTTAAACTTTCAAGGCTTTATTTCATGTGTGACTTTTAAATGCAACAACAGCATGACAGAATACTTAGTTTGTTCCTTCTACTGAAAGTGTCTGAGTCATTGTTCTGTAAAGTAGGAAAATATGACTACTTCTACATTACATGGGTTATGTAACCTTCATTATGCTAGAGCATAAAAAGCTAGATATTAGTTTTTTTATATAGTATAAAGGATGTTTTGATCTATCACGTAACAAATGCTCAAGCAACTACTGAAACTTTTTGAATAGATATTTTGCTCATCATAGTCAGCATTATTAAAATTGCAATTTTAGTTTTAATAATAATTAATCAAATGTTAATTCAAAAATAATTTTACTCTTCAAGAGACATTCAATGACGAGTTAGATTGGGAATGTGGATATAGAAATACAGAGTGGAATCTTCTGTCCTGGAATAGAAGTGCAGTGGTGAGACTGGAAGTAAGCATTACTCTTGCATGTGGGCAGGACAGTTTTCCCCATGTAATTACAGTTGGCAGCTTGTAAGATATATATGTATAAGGAGCATGGGGATTCTTTCAAAGGGAGATGGAATGAAGTCAATGCCCACACCAGTACCTTTTGGGATTGGAAGTCTTGGCACCATATTTTAAAGGCCTCTGGAAAGATATTAATTCCCCGCAAGCCAGTAGCAACAATCTGAGTCTTGTGCTGCAGTCAGATCTCTTCAGTCTGTTCTCCCACTCCCCCTGTGCTGCTACTTAGGATGTCTCAGACAATACAAGTGGACCTATGGTTCAGTGATGCCTCACTGAAAGTTCTGCTCCAATCTGATGAGGAGAACAAGCGGTCTTGTTTCCTGAGGATGGCAGCAAGATGCACTCCTGTGAAATCCAGATGGAGAGTTAGCAGGAGAGTTAACGCCGCTGGGGTCTATTCCAGAACTTGGCCCTAGGAGGATGAATAATTCTTCAGTGCTCTGCATGGTATTGGTACTGTGTAGTCACTGCAACATGACACTAGTAATGGCACTAAGCAATGTAACTGTTCAGGTAGAGAGGACAGGATTTTAGGTTGCAGGCTTGAGCAGCAGATCAAACGTGTAGACTGAACGTATAGGAAGCATGTGACTGGATCCCAGTACATGTGGTATCCACCACAGTGTGCATGTGGGCTCACTTGTATCAAGGGCCTGCAGAACTTTTCCTCTCAGGTTCCTGAGGTAGCTCGATTGTGCCAATGTTAAGCAGGTAATGCTGCAATCTTGCTGGTACTGATACCACAAGTGGGACCTGTTTCAGTGTAGATTGGCCCGTACAAAGGATTCCAATAACAGCAGTTTATGTGTAAAATTTTATGCAGCCAAAATCCTAACAGCAACAAAATGAAAAAATAACACCCATCACTACATGTTCTTTGCTTTTCTAATATTCGTTCTGGAACTGTGAACTTCCCTTGGCATCAAGGTGCCCTGCATGGTACAGTGTACTGCCTGTTTCCCCTTGTGGTACTGCCAACTCCATCCCTTCCTTCTTCAGTCTGCTGAAGCAGCTTTTTAGCACATACTCTACTCCAGTTGTTAACCTTACTGGGACCTGGAAGGAGACCCATGTGTCAGGCAACAATTCTACTGTGTTCAAATAGTGACCATAGAGAGGAGAACATTCTGGGTATTGTTCTTGTTCAGTTAACTCAGGATTATTAAAGTTTCCCTTTAATTATCCAGTTGTGCTCACCTTTACCTTCACAAAGCCAAAAAAACCCTCTTCCCAGTTTGAGAGATCACATTTTGTTGATACTGAAAAATGGTGCACATCACCATTCAAACAAGCTCCACAGCCTTCTCCACACTCCCATTATCCACCAACTCCTCTCCATCATCAAGGCATCTAATCTAACCATTTGTCTCCCTACTGTTACACTTGAACCTCCCCAATTACACTTGATCCAAGAACATCACTCTCCACATACCTACTGTCTTCTCTGAGTCTATGTTTATCAATATTCCCATTCCTAGCCTGACCGCTCTCAGTGTCCACACCATCTGTTTGCTCCATTGCCAAGACCACCCTTGTGAGAGTGTTTGCAACCTGAACATTACCCTGGACCTGCCAACCTGTCATGTCCCACTCTGTCCTCTCTCCCGTTTACATTTCTCTCTTCTGCGCGGTACCTTCAATTTGTATGTCAGGACTCCACCATAGACACCACCAATGCACCTTTCAAGACCGTCTCTATCACACATTACTTGCTCAGAAACTGCATTCCGCTCCATTCACAAGATCCCAATACCCAAGGCAAAAGGACCTTCTATCACTCAAATGTCCATACGCCCTTACCTTTCCTTCTGATGTTCCTCCCTAGCCCACCTTCCCTCCCACCTTCCCTCGACCAGTCTCCACCAGGCCTAAATTTTCACTTTGTGGAATATCACTCCCTCAGGATGAGGAAAATGGAAAACTACTCACTCCAGCTCCAACAGATTGACTCGCTCGCCTGCCGTAAACTGTTGATAAGTTGTTGGGAATGTGAAGGGGTGAATTGTTCACTTGCGGGTAGCTTAATTGGGAAGAAGAACTTAATTCTGGTGAAAGTGCCTTTGAATGGACATGATCACATGTAAGTGAACGAAAAAGAGCTTCCTGACATTTGCTGTCGGGAAGTCTGACCTGTCTTGAAGGTTTTCTGAAATTCCTTGCTTTGTTTCATCAGACCTTTTGTCTTCCTACTCAAATAAGTTCCCTCAATGGCTTTGCTTCACACTCCCAGGAGGAGCAGCAAAACATTTGGCCCGTAGAAATCCATATACAATATCCCATAAACAGAATTCCAGGATAGAAACTGTTAGACCACAGGCAGCATATTCTTATTCTTTGCCCAAAATTTGGTTGATTTAGTGTTTGTAGCAAAATGGTAAATGGCATTTTATAACAAAGTGATAAACGTGTGTATGAAAAGCTGATTTGCAATATCGTCATAGGACATGGAGCAGTACAGTACAGGAGCAGGCCCTTCAACCCACCATGTCTGCACTGACCATGAATCGGTTCTAACTAACCCATCTGCCCACATGGTTCCTTTCCTTCTATTTCTTGCCTATTTCTGTATTTGTCTAAATGCCTCTTAAAACTTGCTATAGTGTCTGCTTCGACTACTACCTCCTCAGATGTGATTTCCAGTCACCTAACACCGTCTGTGTAACAAAACTTGCCTTGTACTTCCTCTCTCACCTTAAACATACGTCGTCTAGTATTTGATATTTCCACCCTGGGAAAATCACTCGGACTATCCACCCTATTAATGTCTCTCATAATTTTATATCCTAAAATCACATTGCCCTTTTGAATAGTCTTCCATGTTTCAGATTTTTTTTTACCCTATTACCCACGGGATTTAAAAGTTAAATTTGCTTTTAATTTTTGTAAACAATGGCCTGGGGTTTCCAGTTGGATGCAGTGGTATTTCCAGTGCAATTTTCCTAAATCAAAAGAAACGATCAAGGAATTTCAAATGGAAATCACATCCAATACAAAAATTTCTTTTTTTTTGCACCAGTTTTAAAATCTTTGTCCTGATATCCATTCACAAAACCGATTGCGTTCTCCATTGAAGTAACCACCATTTGGTGTTTTAGCTAATTGCATCTACTTGCTAGCATTTTAGGGAAGCTTTAAAAATTTGGCTGTTCCTTTTCATGAGAGATGCACTAGTAGATGTTTAGGCGAGAATAGAATGGGAATGAATAGAAATAGAATGAGAATTTTGTGAAGTTTTATTTATTTAACTGAAAACAATAATTAAACATTCGATCTGTGTCAAACAGTTTCAACAAAGCATCATCATCGCGACAGCTCCTATAATAGGCGTGCATTAAGTAAGGCATGAGAACAATCAACATGTTTGAGTATCTCATACAAGCGCAATTAGCAGAAGACTGCAGGTCTGCAATCCAAGGAAAAGGAAAATCGTATAAGTTGGTGCTTCGCAGAAAAGGCTAGGAGGATCTAACATGCAAGATGGTAAGCCAATCGCATTTGAATCCAAAAGTCTATCACCAGTGCAATCCAATTATTCCAATATACAGCATGAAACAGTTGCTACAGTATTCGGTGTCACAAAGCTCTTTACATAACTGTACAGTAAGCAATTCACTGCAGGTATGTGTCACAAACCATTAGAAATGATTCAGCACGAATCACTAACGAGTATGCCCCCTAGACAACAACTTCCATGAAAAGTATGTCGATATGACTTTGACGCCTAACACAATCCTGGTACTAAACTAGTCACCCTCGGATACACCGAGCAGATTGCCAAACCGAACAAGGATTCAGACGTTTCTCTGGATCTACAAGTGGACAGCATGGATGTCAAGGAGGAAGATATAACCAAAATCTATCCATTGCCTTTTTCTCAGCATAAATGCAACCAACTTCAAGTGAAATGACCCATACTGAAGGCACTGTGGAAAGTTATCCTTGAGGGATTCCCTGGCATGATAAAAGAGATGCTAGACACACTATTGGCCATACTAAAATGAGCTTGGTATTATCTTCAAAGGAAAACAGCTGCTGCGTCTGAAGCTCTCTGTCAGGACATATTGTCACAACTATACCAAAGACATATGGGCATTGACTGGACAAGATAATTAGCTTGTGATAGGATTACTGGCTAGGGATTAATGGTGATATTGAAAACTTAGTGAGGGTGTGTAAGGCATGCTGGAGTCACCAGTCACATCAATATAGAGAACCTGTACACCCCTGTGAGATTCCATTAGCCCCCATGGTTCAAACTTGTCACTGGTCTATATATCATGAATGGAGCTAACTGTATCTTGGTCATTGATTTATCTCTCCAAATCTTTAGTTGTCAGACAGCTTCAGCACTCTTCAAGTGTGTTTGTGGTAAATGCATTGAGTGTTTTATTTCATTTCTTTGATGCACTTAAATAAATAATTTCTAACAATGGACTGCAGTACATGAGTAGACCTTTGAGGGGTATGTGTGCCAAATGGGTGTGAACCCAATGGCTTCTTCACCACCCTATCACAGATCAAACAATCACACCAAGTGAAAGGTTTACACCATTAAGTCACTCTTCTTGAAGGATCGGACAACAAAACAGCATTTACTATCATCTTGTTACACGTCAGATCTACATCTCTGAAATGGGGTTACCATTGTTAGAGGAGGTCATGTTCGGACATGAGAACATACTTGCCTAGCCATCACCCATTCGAATTCTCCATCTTACAAAGTTGCAATACCTAATGGGACAATCCTGAGGAGGAAGAGAAAGCAGCTAAGGGAAGTATATGCCAATTGTGCACAGCGAACATGCGAAAGCATACCTAGATGACAGTGTGATGAAACACCAGCGCAACCGCTTTTTGTCATTTATATAAATGATTTGGATGTGAATATAGCAGGTAAGGTTGATATGTTTGCAGATGACACCAAAATAGGTGACGTGTTGGACAATGAAGAAGATTATCTCAGAGTACAACGGGAACTTGGTCGGATGGGCTGATGGGCCGAGGGGTGGCAGATGGAGTTTAATGTAGATAAGTTGAGGTGTTGCGTTTTGGTAAGGCAAATCAGCACAAGACTTATATAATTAATGCTAAGGTCCTGCGGATTGTTGCTGAACTAGGCTACCTTGGCATGTAGGTTCATAGTTCCTTGAAGGTGGAGTTGCAGGTAGACAAAATAGTGAAGAAGGCATTTGATATACTTTCCTTTATTGGTCAATGCATTGAGTATAGGAGTTGGGGGGCCATGGTGTGGCTGTGCAGGAAATTGCTTCAGAAAAACTGCATTTAGTTCTGGTCACCCTGCTATACGAAAGATGTTGTGAAACCTGAAAGAGTGCAGAAAAGATTTACAAGGATGTTGCTGGAATTGGAAAGTTTGAGCTATAGGAAGAGGCTTAATAAGCTGGGGCTTCTTTGCCTGGAGCGCTGGAGGCTGAGTGGTGACCTTATTAACGTTTGCAAAATCATGAGGGGCATGGATAGGATGAATACCCAAGGTCTTTTTCCCAGGGTAGGGGTATTCAAAGCCAGAGGTGAGAGGTGGAAGATTTAAAAGGGACCTAAGGGGCAACTTTTTCACACAGAGGATGGTGTGTGTATGAAACAAGCTGCCACAGGAAGAGGTGGAGGTTGATACAATAACAACATTTAAAAGATATCTGGATGGGTACATGAATAGGAAAGGTTCAGAGGGATATGGGCAAATGGAGACTAGATTACTTTAGGACATGTGGTCAGCATGGATGAGTTGGGCTGAAAGGTCTGTCTCCATGCTGTACATCTCGATGACGCTATCTCTGCAGACCGAGAACAGCCAAAATTGAAATGCACCCACATTTCCTGAAGTTTACACCATAACAAGACCTGAAGAGTTGTCAAACCCCCTGAATGATGTATGGGAACTTATAAATTATAGCGGGGAGAAAGGAGGATGTTATGTTACCACCTTTGAAACAGTATCCTTTTAAGAGATCTTCATGCAAATAAGCCAAGTACCTGGATATTGTCTCATGACCATGACCACAGGTTCCCCGCACCACAGCTCTCCAGACAAAAGTTGTGTTTGGAGATTACTCTGTACTGTATATATTATTTTAGCTGTAAATAAACTCATAGATTTTCAAATAAACAGACTCCATATTTCCCCTTCGTGTTGCATTGAGATAATATGCAAATATTTTTACACTTCCATTTCATTTTTCTCAAAGTCAGTTGACTCGTTTAGCTGAGAATAGACCCTGCCTCATTAAGGCAGATTCTATATATGGTGGAAGAATAATCTTCAAATTAGTTGATGTGGCGGGTGTAACATCACTCTGTAGATTATTGTTGTAAATTTTATTTCCAACCAAAAATGTAATTTCCTTCTTAAGGATTTTGAAATGTATTATTCAGTACATGCATTGTGAAGTCCTGCCACAGTCACTAAAACTCATTTTAGACTCTCAAACCCCCATTATAACATAGTCACAGTATTAACCTTGGTTTAATTTTAGATGTGGTACACATTTTAAAAATAGTTGCTTTGAAACAAGACCATAATCTTAACATTTGGATGTCATTTATACATTGTATACGTTTTTTTGTATTTACAGCATCTGAATTCCCTGATTAAATAATTGCTCAATGTCAGACATCCAAAATTAAAATGTATTTTCAGATGATTGAACGATAACTCCCCAACAGTTAATCTGATAGTGTTGAAACAGGAATTTAAGGAAAAAACAGCCATGAAGCTACTAAATTGAAGGCATTTGAAGAGATAGCAGTAATATTTCTGCCGCTGAACAAAAGTATCAAATTGAAAATATACCGAGTACAGATTGTTCCAATTTTATGAAAGTAGCTTGGGATCTAGTCCAGGTTTGTGATTAGGTTAAGATGCTCCTGTTATTCAGACAGCCAGTTAATATTCACTATTGAAGCACCCAATTGAATGATGGCCAAAATGTTGAAGCATCTGAGGGAGTTTACTGAATTGCACTCAGCAAAGATTGCAAATACTTCAAAGGAGTAGGGGGAGGTAGAAGCAGGAGACCAGACTGAGGAGGGTGATGGGTTTGAATGGGAAGAAAACTTGTACTGAACTTGTTGAGGAAAATTGCTTAGCAGTTCTTAGAATTGCTAAAGTTGTCATGGAGACATAGTTGTTGACAGCAGAGAGAAAAGTCCTTCAACCAATCAAGTCTGTGCTGGCCAAAAACAACCACATAACTATTATAATCTCATTTTCCAGGACTTGGCCCACAGCCTTGTATACTTTGGCATCACAAATGTATACCTAAGTATTTCTTAAATGTCATGAGGGTTTCTGCCTTTACCACCTTTTACAGGCAGTGAGTTCCAGATATCCACTACCCTCCAGTGAGGAAATGACTCCTCACATCCCCTTTAAACTGTCTGTCCTTACCTTAAATTTATGATCCATGGTCATTCATCCTTCCACTAAGGGGAAATTGTTGTTTCTCTGTTTGGAATACATGTAACTCCAGGCACAGTGTGGTTGACCATTAACTGCCCTTTGGAATGGCTTGGTGAGCGGTTGACTCCAAGATTGAAGTTTTCACTGTCTCGTCAAGAGTAGTTTGCAAAGGACTATAAATACTGGACTTGTTAGTGATGTTCATGTCCATAGAACAAACTTTTAAAAAATGCTTAGATGGTGGCAAGGGTGTGACTCGTATAACACAGTATACTGTCATGTCTTGATACCCACATACAAGTGAAAGCAGCAGAGCTGTTGCTCAAAGATATTGATGTTTGCACTATAATGTTCTTTGTAGCAGCATTGCTCTCATTGTAGGTAGATTGTACATGTATGCACGGTTCCTGGACCTTAAATATGAGCCATATCAGATACGGGTGAGTGAAATAACAGCACAGAGGCCAGTATCATGTCACCAAGTCACCCTTTATTTACTTCTGTACAGTACACTGGCTGCAGTCAGCCAGCTTGGAGTCTGTCTCCTGAATTGAGGAGATTCTACATCCCCTGTTTATATTGATTTGCCAGGGCTTCCTGACTGGCCCAGATTAACAATCCCAATCAAGGATCTCATTGTAAACAAGATCCACCTGGTTCCAATCACTACACCCCTCCCACACTAAGTCCGGGGTATGTAGGCCTGGTCTTTCTCTCGTAGCTTCTCCTGTGGTATTTTCCCTCCAGGTCCGGTTCCTCTGATTCAGATCATGGCACAGGCATGGTGTACTGGACCGTAGCCTGTCTTTTGCATCCAGAGTGTCTCAGGGGAGTTTCTTCGTCCTCTTCTGGCAGTAAAGGTATCGAGGCTGCATCCATCTTGGACTCTGAGATTTCCTCGACACTAGACAGAGAAGGAAGAACGTATGGTTTTTGACAGGCCTTCTGGCTGGCCAGTTATGTTTTGCTCCTGCCCTGTTTGTGAGGTGACAGCTTTCAGGTGATCCATGTGTTTGTTCAGAACTGCTTCACCTACCCAGACTTTGTTAGTTACGGGACCTCACCTCACGTCCACATTGCCTTGTACCCATATAGAGCCATTTCCATGGTTCCGCCACCGAAATTGTGTCCCAAATTAAATTGTCTCTCTTGCTTAGAGGATGCATGTAGCCAACATTGGCGTTTCTGCTGCCGTTTCACCCTCACACCCAGGTCTGGAAATATCAGGTTTAACCTGGTGCAGCGTCTTTCCCCCATCTGCAGTTGTGCTGGAACTATCCCTGTTTATGAGTGACGCGTGGTCCTATCATCGAACAGGAACAGGGACTGTTTGGTATTGAATGGTGCTATAAGCTGCTTCTTTAAACCTGACTTCAATGTTTGGACACTCTTTCTGCCATACCATTGGACGATGGATGGCATGGAGCTGTCGTTATGAGCCAAATGCTGTTCAACTTGAGGAAATACTCAAATTCCCGGCTGGCGAATGACATCCCATTGCCCGTGACCAATGCTTCCCAGAGTCAGAGTATCGCGAATGATGCTCACAGCTTCTCAATCATCATCACTGAGTTTGCTGAATGAACTTCATGCATGTTGAACAACTTTGAATGGGTATCCACAATGACCAGAAACACTGATCCCATGAAAGGACTGGCATAGTCGACATGTAACCAAGTCCAGGGTTTACTCAGCCATTCCCACAAATCTGGGGGCGATGCCAGTGGCACCTTTTGTCCTTGTTTGCACTCTAAGCACTGCCCCACCAAGGCTTCTAATCAGCATCCAACCCTGGCCACCAAATCCAGCTTCTTGCTAACATCTTCATTGTGGAAACCCCTGCATGACCCTGGTGGAGTTCAACCAGTAGAATTCTGCATTGGGCTAAAACAGCTGGTGGTAATAGAGAAAACAGAGGGCCCATCACAACCAGGGTTGAAACCTTCTGGACCTTTACTCGGTACAATGACTCTCACTCCCCATATAATATGCTGTCGTCTACGGTGATCTGGTCTCACTGGTCCAGGAAGGTTTCCCCCATTACTGCCAGCTGTTTTAGTTTTGCCAGAATGAGATCATTTTGTGTCCACACTTGAATATAGTCAGTGGTGACCGGAAGGGTTTCCAGGAAGTTCTAAACCAGAATGGACTCTTCCAGATGGGGATCTGCCTGTGGGGACCTGCCAGTGGGAGGTGGCTGAAGGCACCTGCTTTAGCCACTTGGCTTCCTGGACCATGTTCTAACTTGTATGCACTGAAAATATGGGCCCACTGCTGGATTCTACTGGAAGCTATGGGTGGCACCGCTTTGTTTTCCTTCATTAGCCATAGCAGGGGTTTACGAACTGTTACAACCACAAATTCCAGTCTGTAAAGGTGCTGGTGGAACTGCCCCATGCCAAAGACGACCACCAAACCTTCCTTCTCTGCATGGGCAGATATGCATTCAGCATCAGTCAAAGTTCAGGAAGCATATGTTATTGGGCGTTTCTCTCCATTGGGCCACCGGTGAGCCAACACTACTCTGATACTGTACTGGGAGGCATCACATGTCAGAAATACTGGCCCCAACTCCAAGATGGCTGTTGCAAGCCAATGTTATTCAGGCTAGTCCTGTTTCTCCTGTGCTAACTGCACAAAGGCTGGTGTCGTGTCATCAGGTCACCCTTTATTTACTTGTGTACAGTACAGTGCCTGTGGCCAGCCAGCTCGGAGTCAGTCCCCTGACCTGAGGGGATTCTAAATCCCCTGTTTATATTTTTATATTTACATTTTCATTACAGCAGTAGTACCTATTTTCCCCCACAGCACCTGTGTTGTGTGTGTGTTTAAGTGCAGGGACTCAGTGAAGACACCATCTGTGCAAATAATTTTATTAAATATTTCCACCAGCAGGAAAAACACCCATGTGGCCAGGGGAACCAGTAACAAGCAAGGCCCGATGGGGACAATGCTTACATGAAAAAAGGAGAATGGGGAGGAAAGGAAATCAAAATCCTCTGTTTATATTGGTCAGCCACATCTTTCTGACTGGCCCAGGACTGCCGCAGAGTGAAGAAATCATGACTGCTGCCGTCATACTGGGCCTTGACTTGCACAACATGCTGTCTGCTGTTGCACACCAGTCAAGAGAGTGGAATCCCTTTTGGGTCAAGAAAATTGCTGAGTTTACACCAGGCACATGCCACATGATACACATGTAATCAAAGCAACTATGGAAAGCCTGCAATTCAAGTAAAACTTCATGCTCAGTCAATTTGCTTGTAGCAGAAAAGAACAAAATGTGGTTCCTTGCCCTGGTATTAAGTTTCAGTTCTGGCTGTCCCATTCACATCTAGTGAAAGCATTTACATGTATTTAGTCCTCTCTTATGTTGATGTTATAGAATTCCTCCTTCTTCAAGCAGCCTGTCATGTGTCATGTGATTTTTACTGCTTGTCCCAGTCATGCTCAATTCCAAAATGACAACCTACGATACCACCTATTTCAGAACATACAAATTAGGGTCACAAAATGACTCTTCAAACCCAATGCAACATTCAAAAAAGATCAATGGTGATCTATTTCTTTTGCAGTTTTCACATTCCTGTCTATCCCTGATAATCTGGAAGCAATTCATTTCAGAAGAACTTTATAAATGAGGAAAAAGTATTTCAGCAGCTACAATATCATTGCTTGCTTGCTGTTAAAACTTGAAAACAAATAGGAAGGCTCCAAAATGTACAGAATGGTGCTGGGTGTGCTGAATGAAGAGCCTTCATATTTTTGACCATATGTTTAGTTATAAAATGTGAGCGGAGGGTTTTGGTTGGAGCACGGCACTTGAAAATGGCAGCAACTGTCCACAATTTATCTGCTCTGTATGCTGTTGGCTTTATGTGCACATACATAAACTTATGTACCAAGGTAGCACGGTGTACATCCTGTCAGAATTATACATGCAAATGAAACTTGATGAGCATTTGTCTAATTTCTCCCCAAATCTCTTTTTGAATGAAATACTTTTGATAATCCACAGATTTCTGCCTTTGGCCACCAAGTGAATCTTCAGTTTCGTTGGGTTTGGGACATCTGCGCACTTATTAAAGCTGCAGCGGAAAGGATGCTTTATTTTGATCCCCATTAGAAAGCACTAAGCTCATCAATTTAATAAAATTTGTCTTCCATCCTGGAGATTTAGTAAAATTAACACCTCAAATAAATAATTTTATTCAGGTTATTGTAGCCAATTATGCAACTGCTGTTTCAGATACATACTTGTCCACAGTGAGGAATAATTGAAGAAATAAATTAAAAAGTCTGTCAATTCAGATAGGAAAAGCTTTGATTTAATTTATGATATATTGAGGTATTCATCTGAGCAGAGAAAATATTTCACCAAGAGTAAATAGCGTGTGAATGAATTAGAAATGAGCAATGATGTTCAAATTAGGTATATTCAAATGTTTGCCTTTCAAACAAAAATCACATTTATTTTCCAGATGTAATTAAAATGTACTAAATAATGTAGAACTCCATCAATTGTACTGTTTGCTGCCACTGTCTTGAAATTTTGTTGCTTTTGAATATGTTCACCAATAGAGAAGAGGCTGCTGGATTTGTTCTGTTAAAGTGGAAGCACAAACAACATTGTGCATTTTGAATGTTGGGCTATTATTTTGCAAATGTAAGTGAGCCAACTTCTGAAGCGTAAAGATAGGCTAAAAGATTACAATGCACATGGCAGCAGCTGGATAAACCCATATTTGAGATACAAAACCAATGTTATGCTTGGCAATAGATGAGGTCAAATTATTTCTCTCAAAGGCTCATGAATCTGTGGCATTCATTCACCCAGAATGTGGCGGATGCCAGGACTTGAGTAAATTTAAGGAGACTGACAGATTTTTAAATTAGTGATGGGTTGAAGGGTTATGGAGAACAGGCAGCATAATAGAGTTGAGATGGGCTCAGCCATGATCATATCAAATAGTGGAGCAGGCTTGAGGGACTGAATTGTTTACTCTCCTAGTTCTTACATAATCTTCAGTGAAGTCACTGGGCTCCATAGATATCAAAATCAACCTGAAATATAGCTCTTTGAAGAAGTAGAACAATTAAAACATGAAATGGGGGGGAGG
Source organism: Ginglymostoma cirratum (assembly GCA_024137785.1). Taxonomy (NCBI): domain Eukaryota; kingdom Metazoa; phylum Chordata; class Chondrichthyes; order Orectolobiformes; family Ginglymostomatidae; genus Ginglymostoma; species Ginglymostoma cirratum. Next base: position 20,171,840 of record JAHRHZ010000145.1, on the reverse strand, counting down.
GATAAATGTAAAAGTGAAGAACAGAAACTGAGAAATCTTCAGGTACTTGTATTATTCAAACCCTTTAATTTCTGCACAAAAGCTAACTTAATATTAATGCAGTTTTCATTTCCCTTTGAAATGAGGAACTGTTACAATAATTACAAGCTAATAGATATAATTGGCACGCTGTATAGTTTTAAATTTGACTCAATACTTGACTGTTTTAAATGAGGTAGAAGTTTAAGCTTTGTGTAGAGAAAGATGAAAACTTGTTTTGCCCAAACTTAGAAAAATTCATTGAGATTAGTTACTTGTTCTATTGTAATAAAATTTGTTTAAACAACTAGAAGGCATAGAATCTTTGTGAATGCTAGGTAAATTTTTTTCCACTAACTATTAAAAGAACGCATTTTTTTAAAATGTGCATAATTTTGGCATGGACAAATTTGTGCAATTATTGTTATGTTCAGAATTTTTATGAATCCAGAAGGGGAATGGAAGAAAATTGTCTCATCGCAATGCAACTGTAATAAAGCTATTTTTTTCTCATTTCAAGGCCTTATGTTAACAGCAAACAGGCATTAGCAAAGCATCTTCAGTTCAGCCAGTGATGTGTAAAATGCACATAATGTCACCTTGAAAATGTAGATGTTAATTTACCAATAGCGCACAGTCATTTTACAAAGGAAGATCCAAATTTGAAAAAAAAATGCTACCACCAATTTTCCCTTGTGAATCTCAGTTGTTCAGTATAGTTAAGACTGAGATTGACAGATGCACTGATGGAATCAAAGGAAATGGGCATTTGGTGGGAGTGTGGAGTTGATGTAACAATTTGGCCATCATCTTACTGAATGACGGAGCTGTACCAAAGGTCTAATTGTGTAATCTTGCACTTATTTTCAGTTTCTTGTCCTATCCAGTGATGTAACTGTCTAATAACTACAAATGTGTTGTAATATATTTAATATGTTTGCTATTAAACAATTCATAATGTTCAACTGATCTAGAAGAAGATGAAATCAGGAGAGACGTTCAGGTAGAGTGAGATTAAATATTCCAAATGAAATAACATTTCAAAACTACATCTAGAAGTGCTTGTATGAAAAGTATCATATTCATGCTCTTTATTGTAGAATCATCGAGATTCTATGATTCTATGATAAAGAAAGAGAATAAATATAATATTTTTCATGACTCAGGTCGTTTCAAACAATGTTAATGACAATAACATACTTTTTTGGAGTAGTCATTTTTGCAATTTAGGAAATGTGGCACAAATTTGTGAGCAGGAGTACTGAGGTAATGATGTAGATGGTTTGTTTTACTGATGTTGGTTGAAGGATAAATAGTAATTGGACACCAGGGAGATCACTCTGGATTTTCTTTGAACAGTGCTGCGGGGTCTTTTTCATTCACTTGAGAGGATAAATGGGGCCTTGGTTTAACATCTCATCAAAATGCATCTGGCCATGTAGCACAGGGCTGACATGGCAGCCTGGATGATGCATTAAGAACCTGAACTGGAATTTATAACACACAATCTCTTTACCTGTAGGTGAGAGTGTTATCACTGAGCCATGTCTGTCTCTTACCAGCAACATTGACATGGCTGACTATTGCAAAACATTGCTGCTTCAGTGCGTACAAAGGACAGAAGAAAAATAAGTGCTGAAAGAGGATATAAACTCAAGGTGTACGAGGGAAACCAATGTGATAGTTACCTTACATATGATTCCATAAATTGGCAAACAATAGATTGGTGCGGCATTTAAAAATTGTATTCTAAGTCTACATAAATTGATCTTCCAGTTCTCGGATACATAATGTTTTAAGAAGAAAACAGGTTTGAAATCTATTTGAATGAATTTATTGGATAACTTAGTTTAAATAATTTATTATTGTAAAGGGCATATTCAATGATCTTTGGCAGAAAGACAGATGTTGATTGATAGTCCACATGTTTTTAATAGACCACTTCAGTTCTTTTGAAACTTTGCAACATTCATGCCACACAAGTCCTAGACCATCTCCAAGAAATTCTCACTGGCGACCAAAGCAGGTCAGAGGCTAGGAATTCTGTGGCAAGTAACCTCGCTCCTAAAAAGTCAAAACCATCTATAAGGCACAATAAAAGTATGATGGAATACTCCCCACTTGTCTGAATGTGTGTCTTCAGCAACACACAGGAAGCGTGACACTATCCAGGACAAAGTGGCCTGCTTGATTGGCAGCCCATCAATCACTTTCAACATTTACTCCAGGTAGCATTGGCACAGATTGGAAGTTTGTGTCATCTACAAGATGCACTGCAGGAACTCACCAATGCTATACCAAAAGCAACTTCCAAACTATGACCTCAACCACTTAGCCAGCACTGTGTATCTAAAACCGAAGGCGTTCTGTGACTCAGGAAGGGGAATTAGGAATGGACATTAAAGGCAGACCCTGTCAGCAATATCCATATGTAATGAATGAATTTTTTAAAAAATTGATACAGACACTCACAGATGTAGGCACTCTATTATAAGTAATGTGGACCTTGAATGGTAGTAACCACATGGAATGCTAACTCTTGACGTAGAGTTATGCATGTGGAACAAAAATTGTCACTTACGCAGTGAAGAATGATTCCCTTCTATTGTAAACCTACTGATAAGATGGTAGTAATAAGCTTCCAGTATCCTTCTACAGTATCTTTCCTACAAATTTAAATTTAGCAAAATGACATACTCACTGTCCTCCTGGAGTACTAAGCTCCAAGATGCTGATTGACCATATTACCTCAATCAATCATATTGTAACTATTCAGCATGATATATCACAAGAGCCAAACAGGAGATTCGTCTAAATTCAGAGGGAAGCTTGTTGTTTTGCTTGGAATAAATTGGTAGCCATTTATCAAAATATATATCACTTGAAGACCTTGAAGTTTCAGTCTTTGTTCTCTGTGAGACGTATTGTATTGAGGATGCTTATGATTTTTAAAACACATGTGGGTGTCACTGTTCAGCTCTCATTCAGTCAACACACATCAGAAGTTACAATAATTGGAGACACAGGACTAAATTGGTTAACCCCAAAAAACAGGCACTTTGATCGTGGTGTGAAATTAACGTAAGCCTGTTCCTTCTGAGACTGTAGGAAGACTTTATACCATCTGCTCATTTAAATGGTGGTAGATTGCAGCCCAGCACTAAGTACACAGTTGAGCGGCAGAACACATTATAGCAGAGCTCTTAAATTTGTGGAAGGCATGGCATCAATTTAAGTAGTTTGCATTACTTGAAGCCAGTTTGAACCTCTCAAAGTAGTCTGGTCATAGTATTTAGAATGAAACTAGCAAAACAGTGAATGTACTCCAAGATTCTGTGATGCAACACTACATGTCTTGGTGCAAGGGGCGGCATGGTGGCTCAGTGGTTAGCACTGCTGTCTCACAGCACCAGGGAACTGGGTTCAATTCCAGTCTCAGGTGACTGTCTGTGTGTAGTTTGTATATTCCCCCCGTATCTGTGTGGGTTCCCTCCAATTTCCTCCCACAGTCCAAAGGTGGGGAGGTTAAGTGGATTGGCCATGCTAAATTGCCGTGATGTGCAGGCTAGATGGATTAGCCGTGGGAAGTGCAGGGTTATAGGGTAGGGGCATGAGTCTGGGTGGCATGTCTCCAGAGCGGTGGTGCAGACTCGATGGGCCAAATGGCCTGCTTCCACACTGTAGGGATTCTATCATTCTGTGAAGAGCTGGAGGTAAGAAGTGAAGTCACCTATCCACATGGAGTCAGGAAAAGTTCCAGACAAACCTTTGCAAAGCAGTGTACACCCAAGCCCTGGATGCAGTGCAGGGAAAATGTTCATGGCGTGATGAGTGGTTAATGTGAGTCAATTTATCCTCAAGTGCAACATTCTTATAAGTGAACCATTCCCCAGACGTTCATACTGTTCCAGTCACCACACCCTTTCACTTATGTGCTGACCATCTCTTATTAACCAGGTCAAGGCTGTGCACGACTAAACAACAAGGAGTATCCATTGGGACTTACACTGCTGCATTTCCCCTCCTGGTGGAAGGGGTAACGTCACTCAGCAATTAGGACAGTTCACAGCTGAGGTTGTAGCTAATAGCTGGGCTAAAGAAACTGAAGGTAAAACCGTGTCATTCCTGGCTCTTACTTCTCACAACTCACTTCCCTATGGTATGAAGTACCACTATTCATATTTACATGTACAACTACCAGCTCAGATCCAAAGTCCATACACTACATTGGGTAGAATGGAAGAGCAATCTGCATGTGGTGAGACTGTTGGCACATGGGCAGCACAGGTGCCATTTCACCGGAGGGTGAGGTTGCACACGGGTAAGGGAACCAGATGAGCACCATGACGAGGCTGCACATTGAGAGGACTGTCCTCCCTGAAAGCCTGCACTTACTGTCAAGGAGATAAAGGAGTCCATTATTAATCTGGCGCAGTGATCTGAGCAGAGCTTAGAGTCCATTCTTTCTAGCATTATGCTGAGAAGCAATTCCATGAGAATACTTGTGAACTCAACCATTGTGGCCAATGACTCAATTTGTGCTGAAGGTGAATCTCAGACTGAAGTCATCAAAGCCCAGCTTACTACCGTGCACACTAAGACTGCCACCAAGGCTGTGGATATGAGTGTTCAGAAGAACTTAAGAGGGTCTCAGACTTGTTCAGCAGTCTGTACCCTAGCAGGTTCTGAAGATCAATAGGGCACTGTCTTGGGGAAGTGACAGTGGCTTCCTGGAGCATAAAACTGCTTTAGTTCCTCAGGATCATCCTCTGTCAATGGCCTTGCTACTGTCTGTCAGCCATCGTATGCAGGCTGCTGCTGCTGCCTATCTATGATGTGTGTGTGTGTGTGTGTGTGTGTGTGTGTGTGTGTACATGCGCAAGCATGTGCATGTGATCTCAGCACCCACTTCTGATTGGTTGATTTGTTGTTCTCTCATGTACCAAGACAGGTAAAAGTGTTGTTTTGCATGCTGTACAGGCAGGTCGTACCATACAGAATGCATCAAGGTAGCAGAACAGAGTGCAGAATACAATGTCACAGCTTCATATTGGCCTGTTCAGAATTCTAGAAGTTGGAACCAAGGCCTTTACCACACCCTGTGGACTTAAAACTACCATCTTTAAATGACAACACAAGTCACCAGACACGTAATCACAGTAAGAACCTACAGAAGTAAATTAGTAACTGACCTAAAAGTGAATTGCACAGTTGTAAAATGTGAAACTATTGAACCATTTTAAAAGGTGCTGAGTTTAAGCAGACCCGATTTTCAATGACCAATGTACCTTAACATGAAGTTTGCAAATAATGAATTTATGAAGGTCAAATAAGTGGTGTTAAAGGGCAGTAAAGATCAATTTAAGTAATATGACCTGAAGTTATTTAAACCGGCAGCCCTTTAAAACCAGAGGAATCAGAGTATAATTGTCATTTAAATGCAAGCTGCTGGACTGCATTTTATCTCTCGGCCAACTGGTACAGCTAAGGGAAAAAAATTGTTTTCATTTCCAATAGCTTCACAAGATTTTATCGTTGACATTTTCCGAGAACTACAAATATAGCAGAGCCATTCATTAAGCTGGGTGATTTTCAAAAAGATCGATTCCACCTATCTTAATAGCAATGTGGGAACATGTTTTGACTGACAGTTTTAAGATGTTACTAAAGGATTAGCCTTCTTTGATATGGTTATGGAGAAAATAATTCTTATTTCTATGAATAATTGATCACTTAACTGGATTAAAAACTTTGCTGGGAGAGGCGTGGGAGAGGGGTGTGGCTCTGAAAACTGGTGAACCCATGCATGACCTGGTTTTGGGATTTCCTGCCACATCTTCTGTAACCCTAATATTTGACAGGCCAGTAGTGGGTCTGCCCATAAATTAAGGACATTGGGGTCAGAAGCCCCTTTCACAAAGAACTGTAGCCAACCAGCCCTCTTGTATTCACCAGCACTGTTGGCGAGGTGGTAGTGGGTGTTAGTATTACACTTAGTCCTGGTGTATCAAGGAGAGGCCAGGACCCAGTGAGTGACAACAAGGGAAGTTTGCAGGATTTGGTTCTTGGGGGTGAGGGAGAGTGACAGCAAAAGCAGGAGATAGTTTTCCATAGATAGTAGGAACTGCAGATGCTGGAGAATCTGCGATAACAAGGTGTAGATCTGGATGAACACAGCAGGCCAAGCAGCATCAGAGGAGCAGGAAGGTGACGTTTCGGTCATAGACCCTTCTCTTACACCTTGTCATCTCAGATAGTTTTCCATGTTCCTTTCCACCACCACCCAATACTGGGCTTCTCAACTGGTGCCTTTAAATGAAGGGCACACTCTATCCATGGCCCACCTCATGAACCTGCATCATACTCCCAGCATGGCAAGCCCACACTGCTTCCACAAGGTTAACATGTGATGAAGCCCTCGATAATGTCAATTGATGAGGAGTTGAAGTTATCCCTGGGCCTTCTCATCATGAATTTAACCAAGTTGGAGGTGGGAAGGTGGGGAGTTCCCGCCTACCTTCTTCTCTGCCTGATTAAACACTGCTCAGTCATCAAACATCCACAGAGGAGGGCACAACATTCTGTCCTTTGAACTGGCTTCACAAATGAGAGTTTCGTTTTCGACAACACGTATCACATTAGACTGTTAAAATTTTAATTGGCTTCTTTATTGCTTGGTGGATCCAGACAGTTACACACAATGGATTCTGGCCATCCTATGGAGCTGGCATGAGCTGGCTTGGGTGGCACGGAGGAGGCATGTGGGGTGGTGGGGGTGTGTGAGTTGAGGATTAATAGATCTAACAATATTTTATCACATTGGCTGAAGTCTTAGAGAACAGAAGTAGACCTTCTAAATGATTACACCTTGGCATTCTCCCTCCTGAGTGCCAACTATCAACCCGCCTCAGGATAGTGCAATCCTGCTACAGGACAGGCTGAACTCGATTTGGTCATCTCCCAGCCTCTTCAGAGCAGGAAGTGTGTGAATGACAGACCCCCTTATATCAAGGAGACTCATCGAGTCAGGAATCTCTCCGATTCCAAACTCTGACCTCAGTAGTGAAAAATCATCCCCAAATTCGGGCAAATATTTTCAATGAAGAGAGGGGAGGAGAGGGACAAAAATGTGTGGCACTGGTAGCTGGCCAGGCCCTGGAGAAACGGCAATGTTTCACACCATAATGTACATGTAGATTGCCGAGATTTTGTAGCTTTCCATGGCACCATGTTCAGCTGTGAAATTCCAGAATTTTCTTTTTAACTGCCCAACTCTCGCTTTCACTAAATTGACAGTGAATTTTCTTTAAACACTTACTGGGACATTACAGTTCATAATGTCTCATCCAAATGTTTGCAGCAAATAGTTCTGATTATGGCATGAGCTCGGCATTTCTTGCACTTTCTACATCACCAACAGTGATTAATTCTCAAATTGTGATGAAGAAACAGACAACTTAAGCCAAATGTGTTGGTGTAGAAGGTAATTTTCTTAACCTGGAGCCGAATTCCTTTACCCATATATCTTCTGTTGCCAAAACTACATTCTCCGGACCAATTTCCCAGATCTTGCAGTTCCAAAAGGAGCTCACACTGAGACCTTTGCCATACTGAATGTTATAATGGAATTGCACCTTCTAGAACTGCAATGTTCTACTGGTGTTCACATTGCTGTTTACATTGATATGTGTAGGACTGCTCCTAGCAGATTTTACAGCAGATCACGAGCACAGCCCTTTCTATCAGGAGAAGTCTTAAAAGACTTCCGCACCCTTGACGCCATTTGCTACCCATTCGCCCTCACCTCCCCATCACCCCTGGCACTCATGATTCAGTTTATGATCCTAGCTCTGAGTTCCATAGATATTAGAGAAGATTTGGAGGCATAAAACCTGGCTGAGAGCATTGGGGGGCAGGGTGAGAATTAGAGGCAGGGCTGATGGGACAGGTGGGTATGATTTGATTTGATTTGATCTATTATTGTCACATGTATCGAGGTACAGTTAAAATTTTTGCTTTATGTGCACTACAGGCAGATTCTACCATACAAAGTGCATAAGGGTAATAGGACAGAGTGAGGAATACAATGTTAAGGCTGCAGAGAAGGAGCACAAGAGCAAGATCAACATTAGATTTGAAATTTGAAACGCCCTCCATCGCATCTTTTGCGTTTCCTGCACTTCAGCCCTCACACCCACTCCCCGCAATAACAACAAAGACAGAATTCCCCTTGTCCTCACGTATCATCCCTTCAACCTTCGGATTCAACACATCATTCTCCGCCACTTCCGCCACCTGCAATCTGACCCCACTACCAAGGATATATTTCCCCCTCCCCACCCTTATCTGCCTTCTGGAGAGACTGCTCTCTCAATGACTCCCTCGTCCGCTCCACACTCCCCACTAGCCCCACCACCCCCATCACCTTTCCCTGCAACTGCAGAAAGAGCTACACCTGCCCCTACACCTCCCCCTTCACCTCCATCCCAGGCCCCAAAAAAAACCTTCTACATCAAACAGATGTCCACCTGCACATCCGCTAATGTGGTCTATTGTATTCGCTGTTCCCAATGTAGCCTCCTCTACGTTGGTGACACCAAGCGGAGGCTTGGAGGCCGCTTTGTAGAGTACCTACGCTCGGTTCACGACAACTGACAACACCTCCCAGTCGTGAACCACTTCAACTCCCCCTCCCACTCCTTGGGTGACATGTCCATCCTGGGCCTCCTCCAGTGTCGCAACAATACCACCCGGAAAGGGAGGAACAGCACCTCATATTCCGCCTTGGAAGCCGACAGCCCAATGGTCTCAATGTGGACTTCACTAGCTTCAAAATCTCCCCACCCCCAACCTCATCCCAAGACCAGCACCGTCCCCTCATCCCCGTCTCATTGACCTATCTGTCTTCTCTCCCACCTATTCCTTCCTCCCACCTCACTGACCAATCCCCTGACTACCCACCTACATTCACCTTTACTAGCTTCATCCCCGCCTCCTTGACCTGTCCATCTTCTGTCCCACCTATCCGCTCCATTATCCACCTGCTATCACCATCCCTCCTCTCTATTTATTTCTGAGCCCCCTTCCCCTCCCCCATTTCTGAAGAAGGGTCCCGAACCGAAACATCAGCTTTCCTGAACCACTGATGCTGCCTGGCCTGCTGTGTTCCTCCAGCTCCACACTGTGTCATTTATGAACACAATAAGTGTCCTCAGCCTCCTGAGGAAGTTGAGGTGTTTTTGTGCTTTCTTTACTCTATCATCAGCATGGGTGGACCGGGACAGATCGTTTATGACCATCACTCCTAGGAAGTTGATGCTCTTGATCACCTCCGCGTCAGCACCATTGATGTAGAAACGGGCATGCCCCCCATCTCGCTTCCTGAAGTAAATGACCAGCTCTTTCATTTTGCTGACATTGACAGAGGGATTGTCGTCTTTACAACACGCCACCAAGCACTCTATTTTGGGAAGAAGGTGCAGATAGCCTGCTATATGACACTTTACCAAATGCCTTTTAGAAGCTCACGTACACCACATTAACTGAATTGTGCTCATTATGTTCCATTATCAAAAATGTCAATCAAGATAGTGAAATAGAATTTGCCCTTAAAACAAAAATCCATGTGGGCTTTCCTTAAATAATCTGCATTTTGTCCGAATTTATCATTTTTAGAAGTTTTCTTGGCAGTGAAGTTAAACAGATTGGCCTGAAGTTGCCAGACATGCCCTGACGCAGTTTTAGAATAAGGTTGTTATATTTGTAATTTTCTAGTCTTCTGCACTATCCCCGTATCCAAAGAGGATGTGAAACTTGTAGCCAATGTCTCCACAATTTCTATCCTCCCTTCCCTCGGTATCCTTGGATAAATCATGTGGTCCCGGTGATGATCAGCTTTTAAGTATAGGCAGTCCCTCTAATGCCTCCCCATTGTAACTGATTAGCCCATCCAATGTCTCCACTGCCACCTTTTTCATTAGATCTTGGCAGTATCTTCTTCCTTAGCAAAGACAGATGTCATGTACTCTCACACTCATGTCCTTGTTTCCACGCATAAATCCCTACTTTGGTTTCTTCTTGGACAAATTCCTCCTTTTACCAGCCACTTAATTTGAGATTTTCGAAATTAAAGGGGTCTCACAATCATTATTTGCATATTTCAAGCTGAAAACTCATTCAAAAAATGTCCATATGACCTGCCAGAAAATGTGGATATGTTCTTGAACTTCATCTTGGAAAATAGTTGCAACGGTCACTTGGGAATTGCCGCAGAAATATTGAAGGCCCAGGAGCCTGTCAAGGCCAACAAAGATCAATCTGGTTATTCACTACCAAAACATTCAAAGATTTGATCCTGATTCTTTGCCTGTAGATGACCAATTGACATTAAAACAAAATCAAAGATTATGGATTATCTCAGGGATACTTTTATCAGCTATTTTGAATCACGTATGCTAAAACTTTGCAGAACCTCGAGGCTTTTATTATTATTTTTATGAAAATTTTATAAGTTTTTGTTCTATGAGTACCCACCCTTAATAGTTCCAGATCAAACCGGGTACTTCTTTCCAGATTATAAATTCCAATTCATTCCATTCAGAAAAATAACAATGATTCTCACTCTACCAACAATTCTACCTCTTATAACGTGCTTTACTCAGTATGTTCAACTCTGGGGAAATTTTGTCCTCGTGCAAAGTAAAGCTGATTCCAACCTGAATTACTCAAATTGACAAATATATCCATATATTTAGTATCACTTTCAATCAAGGGGTCAGATAGTTCAATTAGTTGGATGCCTGCTTTGTGATTTTAAAATGTGATCCCAACAGTCGAGGCTATGATGAAAGACACTCCCTCTCCCCTTGCCTGAGGTATGGTTAACCCTGAGGTTAAACCACCACCAATTCTCCCTCTCTAATGAGAGAACAAGCTTGGTGGTGACTTCATCTTTGATCAAGGTTTACTTTAAATTCGTTTTCACTCTGAGTTAGATTTATTTTGTATAACTAGAACCAAGCCAAATTGAGGCCTCTATTTCCATTCCTTTTCATTTTGTTGAGCACAGGATTTTTCTTCTCTGATGTTTTTGCTTGCCTTGTTGGACTCCTTTCTGGCTAACAGAGCTTTCCTTTCCATGTTTGCGAGGTCAGAAGTCATGTGAGTCACACAAGGCACAATGTATATTCTTTCAGCAGAAAAAGTGCGATAAAAGTAAACCCATGCAGAGTGCCTGCGGGTTCCTCGGTTGGGTGGGAGGGGTGTTTGACCAAAAGCATCTGGTACCTGACTTACAAACCTAGCTTTAGAGAGGTGGGGTGACTACTAAGAGCTGCCTCAATGTCCTTGTTGATCAATCCCTACTCTCATGACCCCTTTTACTGCCACAATTCATCTCAGCCCTGGGATCCAGTGGTGATTCTGTGTCGTAGGTGGTTGCAGTATTGGCTGCAGCCACTGCATTCCCAGAGGTGCTGTTATTCAATAGCATGCTGGCCTCTGAGGAGCCAGCAGCTCTCAAAAGGTGATCTTTTCTCTTCCTTTCCCCTCAAGATCCCCTGGGGTCCTTGATCCTATGAGAAGGCCTATCATTGGCTTACAAGTGCCTGGGTAACCCAAGGTAGTAATAGAGACTTAGAGCTGTATAACATGGAAATAAACCCTCCAGTCTAACTCATCCATGCTGACCCTTATGACAGACTGGTACAAAAGGTGAAGTCACATGGTATCAGGGGTGAGCTGGCAAGGTGGATACAGGATTGGTTTAGTCAGAGGAGACAGATGGTAGCGGTGCAAGGAAGCTTTTCGGAATGGACAGCTGTGACTTGTGGTGTTCCACAGGGATCAGTGCTGGGAACTCTGCTGTTATGGAGGAAAATATAACAGGTCTAATTAGTATGTTTGCGGACAATACAAATCTTGGTGGAGTTTCGGATAGCAAAGAGAATTGTCAGAAGATACAGCAGGATATAGATCTGTTGGAGGCATGGGTGGAAAAATGGCAGATGGAGTTTAATCTGGAGGAATGTGAGGTGAAGCATTTTGGAAGGTCACGTACAGGAGGAAATTATGCAGTGAATGGCGGAACCCTTGGTTGCAGAGGGACCTGGGTATGCAAGTTGACAGATCACTGAAGGTGGCGGTGCAAGTAGATAAGTTAGTAAGAAAGGCCTATGGCACGCTTGCCTTCATTGAAAGGGGCATTGAGTGTAAAGATAGACAAGTTATGCTGCAGCTTTATAGAACTTTAGTTAGGCTACACTTGGAATATTGTACACAGTTCTGGTCACCGCACTACCAGAAGGATGTGGATGCCCTGGAGAGGGTACAGCAAAGTTTTATCAGGATGTTGCTTGACAGAGGGGATTTTAGCTATGAAGAAAGATTGGATAGACTGATTTTGTTTTCACAGGAATGCAGGAGGTTGAGGGGCAACCTGATAGAAGTTTACAAAGTTGTGAATGGCATGGATAGAGTGGAAAGTATGCACTTATTCCCAGGGTGGAGGGGTCAATTAGTAGGGGACACTAGGTTCAAGATGCAAAGGGAGAAGTTTAAAAGAGATGTGCGAGGCAGGTTTTTCACACAAAGGGTGGTGAGTGCCTGGAACGTGCTGCCAGAGGAGGTGGTGGAAGCTGACACAATAGTAGCATTCAAGAAGCACCTGGACGAAAACATGAATAAGAAAGGAACAGACAGCTACGGATCCTGTTATGTGAAGACAGTTTTAGTATGGAACAACAAAATGTGTTGGTGCAGGCTTGGAGGGCTGTAGGGTCTGTTCCTGTGATGTATTGATCTTTGTTCTTTATATCCTAATTTAATCTAGTCCCATTTGCCAACATTTGGCCCATATCCCTCTAAACCCTTCCTATGCATATACCTATCCAGATGCCTTCTAAATGTTGTAATTGTACCAGATTCCACCACTTCCTCTGGCAGCTTATTCCATACATGCATCATCCTCTGTGTGAAAAAGTTGCCCCTTAGGTCCCTTTTAAATCTTTCCCCTCTCATCTTAAGCCAATGCCTCTAGTTTTGGACTGTGCTACCCTGTGGAAAAGACCGTGGTTATTCACCCTATCTATGCTCACTTGATTTTATAAGCTTCTATAAGGTCACCCCTCAGCCTCCGATGCTCCAGGGAAAATAGTCCCGTCCCGACCAGGCCTTCCCAGAAAGATGTCTTCCCAGCAGCTGAAAACCCCCACCCCTTCCACAAGGGTCTGGCCCGTACTCTTGTAGTGGAAAACGCATTATTTGGGTTTCTCATGTCACATGTTTCACAAATAGCTCTTAATTCAAGTCACAGAGTGAGGAAAATATACCTTACCAGTGGATCCTTTCCAGTGTAAACCTTTCCACTACTTTTCTTTCCAATAAAAATAAAAGCAAGCTTACCAATGGATGTTTCTATCAAATTAATAGTGACGTGAACTATTTAAAATCTGGACAAGTTATAGACTGAATTCTTGCAGACCTGTGCTTTTGAAATAGTATGTTGCTTACTCATTTCTACTTTTTCTCTTCAAGAAAAATATTCATTGCGTCGCATAGGCACAGTTTCCATGGCACTGATGACTTGAGTATTGCCATGGTAACCACACAAGATAACCTTACAATGATGAAAGAAAGAAAAATACACTTTCAATCAAATAGATTGGTTGAGCTCTGAAAAAAAAACAAATGACATGTTCAGTGGAAGCATCATCAAAACAGTCCCATGATAATAAGTTAGGAGGCAAATTTAGTGTCTTTTTTCAGTCGTAAGACATGCATCAGCGTCAGAACAGTTAGAAGCTTCCATTAAAAAAGTAATCGAAGTTGATCATTTGTATCAAACGGGAGAACACAATCAGATAGAACGTTGCAAATGCTGTAACAAACAGAGAATGCTGGAGAAACTCAGCAGGTCTGGCAGCATTTGTGCAGAGAAAAACAGAGTTATTGTTTTGAGTTTTGTATGACTCGCCTTCTTCAGAGCCTCTTCAGGTCTGAGCAGAAGTCTGTTATTATGTATTAGGAATGATAGAAAGGTTAGATGAGGCACCTGATATGTCAGAAAGTGTCCAAAGTGACAGCTAATTACTATTTAAGTACTTTTGAGGTAAATTAGGTGTAATTAAATGTAAACATTGGGGAAAAAGAAACATTCATTTTCGGTTTAGTTCATGTAATGATTTGAAAGTTTCCTTTGGTTATACTAAAAGGATTAATCGTTTTGCATATTATGCAAATTGTAAAAATAAAAACCTGAAATGCAATATCTGCAAGTCAAAAGCCATTGGGGAGAGTAGTTCTCAATGCTTTGCTTGAATTTCCATTTTTCATGAAAAAGATGCTGGTTACGTTTGACTTCAAGGAAATAGTTGCTTTCCATGGTAACAGAAACTGCCTTTGGTCAGCATTGCCCATTGTTCATATCTGTGCTTTTGACATACACAGAAAATGTAGTATGTTCTTTTAGCCTTCACTATGAAAGGCATGTATCATCCATTGCTAAATCAGAAAATTAAGCATGGTACTAAATTTAAAGAAACACCATACAAATCTGTCACGATTAATGATAGGTCAGAGGACTTCGTCAACCAGTAAAGAATGATTAGAATGATAATAAAAATGCGAAAAAAATGTATGAGAGAAAGTTAGCTGGTAATAAAAAAGCAGTAAGAGTTTCTACAAGTATTAGAACAGGAAAAGATTAACTAAAACTAGTGTTAGTACTCTAGCAGGTTGGAGTAAATAATAGTGGAAGTCTAGGAAATGGCTTTGAACAGGTATTTTTGCCTATCTTCACTATTGAAAACTTCTCAAATATTCATTAAAATCAAGAGGTATTAAGGAGGATGAATTTGAAAAGATTACCATCATGAGGATAAAGGTGCTTTTGAAAAGCTGTTGGACCTAAGATTTCTAAGTCTCCAGGACTTGGTGGTATATATCCTAGGGACTTAAAAAAGGTGGCCGCAGAAACAGTAAATGCATTATTTATAAACTTTGGAAGTTCCTTAGATGTTGTAAGACCCTCAGCAGATTGAACAATAGCAAATGTAATTGCATGTATTCAAGAAAGAATGGAGGCAGAAAACAGGAAACTATAGGCCAGTTAGCTGAAAATCTGTCAAAGGGAATGAGTTTGAATCTATTGTTAAGTGGGAAGTGCAAGTTGCTGAAAATATCTTATGTGATCAGGTAGAGTCAACATGGCTCTGTGAAAGGGAAATCATGTTTTTCAAATCTATTAAAATTCTTTGATCAAATAACATTCACACTTGATAGAGGGGACCTGGCAAATATTGTGTACTTAGATTTCCAAAAAGCATTTGAGAAGGCACAACATCAAAGGTTGCTGCACAAGATCAGAGCTCATGATATAGAAAGATAATATTAATATGAATAAAAGATTGGTCAGTTAAACAGGAAGCAGAGACTAGGTATAAATGGGTCATTCTCAGGTAGGAAAGTTGCAACTAGTGGAGTGCCACAGGGAACAGGTCTTCATTCATATCTGTGACTCAGATGAGAGGACCAAATGTATGGGAGCTAAGTTTGCTGTTGACCCCAAGGTAGGCAGGAAAATAAGTCGTCAAGAGGAAGTAGAGAGTCTACAAAGGGATATGGACAGTTTAACTGAGCGGACAAGAAGTTGGCAGATGGTACATAACATGAGTAATAAGGAGCTTGTACACTTTGGCAGGATGAATAGAAATGCAGCATATTATTTAAATTCAGAGAGATTACATAAATTAGCAATATTAAGGAATCTCATTATCCTCAACCATAAGGTTAGCTTGCAGGTATAGCAAATGATCATAAAGCAAATGAGATGCTGTTGTATATTACAAGGGGAATAGAATATGGAAGTCGGGACATTTCACTACAGCCATCAATGAGACCCACAACTGTAATACTGTGTCCAGTTTTCATAGAATCATAGAATCCCTACAGTGTGGAAACACCCCCTTTGGCCCAACAAGTCCACTGAACCTCAGAGCATCCCACCCAGACCCATCCCCCTGAAACCCACCTAATCTACACATCCCTGAATGCTATGAGCAATTTAGCATGGCCAACTTACCTAACCTGCACATCTTTGGACTGTGGGAGGAAACCGGAGCACCCGGAGGAAACCCAAGCAGCCACGGGGAGAATGTGCAAACTCCACACAGACAGTCGGCCGAGGCTGGAATCGAACCCAGGTCCCTGGTGCTGTGAGGCAGCAGTGCTAACCACTGATTTGTCGTTCTAATTTGAAAAAAAAATATAATTAATTTATGAACTGTTCAGAGAATGTTCATTCAAGTCATTACTGGGCTGAAGGGCTTACCTTATGAAGAAAAGTAATGGTGTGGAGGTGCCAATGTTGGACTGGGGTGGACAAAGTCAGAAGTCACACGACACCAGGTTATAGGCCAACAGGTTTATTTGAAATCACAGGCTTTCATGGCGCTGCTCCTTCATCATGTCAAGTGAGGCTTCACCTGACTTTGTCAGGCTCTACCACCTGATGAAGGAATAATACTCCAATAGCTTGTGATTTCAGATAAATCTGTTGGTCTATAACTTGAAGGAAAGTAAAACAGCTCAGGCCTATAAACAATGGAGTTTGGAAGAAAGAGAGGTGATCTTATTGAAACGTATAATATCTTGAGACAACTGGATAAGGTAAATATGTAGAGAATGCTTAAAATCTAAAATTTGTTGAAAATTAGGAGACATGGTTTAAGATTTGGAGGTCTCCCTTTTAATAGAGCTTCTTTTTCTGATAAAGTATTAGTTTAGTATAGAATCGCCTTGCCCAGAAGGTGGTAAATGCTGGGTCTTTAAATTTAGTCAGTGAATGAAAGTCATTATCATCTCAGAGGACCTTAGACTGCTCTTTATTTTACCTAAGGGTCACAACATCTCAAGTGCAGTGGGGCACAAATTCTGCAAGTACAATGGGATTTTGGAAAGGTTACTAGTGGATTGTAGTAGTCTGTGTAGAGCAAGATAGAATTGTTATTGATTTGCCTTGGGCAGCCGGGGGAAAAAATACATCAAGGATTAATTCCTCGTTGAAATTTTAGTTGCAATTATTTACATCCATTTGAAGAAAAAATAAACTGAGACGAGTTTGTAGCACATTGTCTCTTGGAATGAATTGCTCTATATCCCACACAATTTTTCTCACGTTGCAGATTCTCATATGTGCAATGTTGTTAGTTCTACTCAAGTGCACCTCAGAGTAAGTGAACTTTGAACTGATTTCTGAATTACGTTTCTGTAATAAGACTGAGTTTCGTGGCTGAGTGGTGGGATTTCTTTAAAATAACGACTCAAAGGCTTTTATAAGTTTTGGAAAACGGGGGCCGTTGTGAGGTCAGATGTAACATTTCCGACTCAACTGCAGCTTCAGAGTTTGCTAATGTCGCAGAAACTAACAGGATTTTTGGAAAATGTGTGAAAGATGCTGCTAAATCAAATAGATATTTTAAAGCTCAAATGTTCTTAATAAAATTATGCTTTCATTTCCTGTTGCGGCCATCTTTGGTGGTATAATTCCCACAGCTTGTAGTGGGCACATTTGGGCACATATCACAAAATAAGATACCCAATAAATGTGCTGTAAGACAAGAATGGATATTCTCATACATTTTACACATCAGGGTGCTACCTCTTTTTTTTGTTCCCTCCTCAACCATCCTCTGATGCATTCACTCATGAAGCCTGTCCCCTGCAGTGATAGAAGCTTGTGTTTTGAAAGCTTTCCTTGTCATCAGTTTTCAGAAGGGATTTTGAGAACCTGACAGGGGAAAAAAAAACTAGCTTTCTTGGGAGCTGCCATTAGAAATAAAAGGAAAACCTCAGACGATTCTTACATAACACTGTATTTGTTTTGTGTACAGACCCTGCAAAATATAATTCATTGGATTCAAAACTGAAAGTTGGCTTAGATTGATCTTCCAGTCAGCGCCTTCTGTTGATACCTCCAGTCATTCATCTTCAAGTTTTGAAATGAATAATCTGGTATTATATTCTCTGTAGCTTAGAAAAATGGGAAGTGATCTCATTGAAACATGCACCATTCTAAAGGGTCTTATTAGGGTAGACATTGAAAGATCAATTCTCCAAGTTGGGACATTCATGACATGGGATAGATTCTCAGGACAGATTCTCAGGCTAAGGGCTCAATGACCTTGAATTGAGATGACAAGAAATTCCTTCAATTGTAGGGTTTTGTGAATCTTTGAAATTCTGTACTCCAGAGGCTTGTGGATGCTCCATCAGTAAATACAGTTAAGACTGCGAAAAGTAGACCTGCAGTCTCTCAGGAAATCAAGGGATGTGGGAAGTGGGCAGAAGAGTGGAGTTAATGCAAAGATAAGATTGATCATATTGATCAGATCATACTGGATCGTAGCACAAGATATTTTCTGTGTTTTTGAGGTCTAATAAATGATGGATGTTGCCTTTTGTATAAGATAATGGTTCAGAAAGGGTTGCAGATTGCAATGGGTGCCATGAAATGTGATGATGTCATAAGGGTTTCAGGCTTTGGCACTTGAAGAGGACAGACCCACCAACTAAGTCTCTGTAGGCACTTTTGTAACAAGGTCTAACTTACTAATGTAACTTGTACCTGATTGTTACCATGCAATAAACCACATCTTGTTTAAGACAAGAACCTCTTCTCACTAAGACCCATTAGTAACATCCCTCTATCACTGTAAACCAAATAGGACCTTCGACACAGTCAAGGTAAGAGGACGGTAACAACAAACTACTCTAAATCACCAGCAACGAAAATTGAAATTGCTGAAAAAACTCAGGAAGTTTGGCAGCATTTGTAGACATAAAGCAGCGTTAGTGTTTCGGGGTCAGTGGCCCTTCTTCAGAACTCCAAACGTCATAGTTAGTGGTGTAAATTGCAACACATATGTTACAGAAAGTGAATTTTACAAGGAGTCATATATTTGTAATGTCAGATTCCTTTTGTAAGGAATTGATACCAAAGCTACATTGAGCCATTTTTCTATGTTACATCATCAATCTACAATGTGTCTAAACAATAATTTTGAGTAATAATTAGTATACAAAAGGTAGACAGGAATGTGCCAGCTCAAACATTTGTCATTATTGATGAATAAATGATTCTTTGTAACAGTCCTTGTTCCATTATACTTCCTGAGCTCAGACCTTAGTTACAGATAATTGGAGGCAACCTGCTTATTCATAAAAGGGGAGTCATTATTTCAGGGTTGTAATTGTGATGATGATGCCATAGAGGATCAAGTCTCCCACCTTCACCCTATATCGGAGATGTAAAGGACCAATGTCTCTCTTAAAGGTGACCTATTCTTTCAAAACCTTCATTTACAAAATCTGAATCCATTTCATGTTGAGATACTTAAATTAGAGCAAAATAATGCAGATGCTATAAATTTGAAATAAAAATAGAAAATGCCGGACAAACTCAGCAGGTCTGCAGCATCTGTGGAGGAAAAGAGTTATCGTCGAAACCAAAGACTCTCCATCTTCCAAAGAGACATTAGACATGAAATAAAAACTAAAAGAACCGCAGATGCTGTAAATCAGGAACAAAAGCAAGTTGCTGGAAAGGCTCAGCAGGTCTGGCTGCATCTGTGAAGGAGAAAACAGAGTTAATGTTTCAGGTCCGGTGACCCTTCCTCAGAACTGATGGTGGCTGGGAAAACTTCAGTTTATATGCAGAAGATAGGGAGGTGGGTGGGGTAGGGAGTAAACGATAGGATAGAGCCCAAAGAGAGAGAAAGACTGTTGGACAGACAAAGGAGTTGCTAACAATCAGGCTGGGAGGGTGAGTAGTTGTTAATGGGGACTGTTAGTGACGAACAACAAGTGGGTGTGTAATGGCAGGCTATGTGGTAACAAGGCCTGGTGTGTGGGGTTGGGTCTGGGACATGGGAGAGTTTACTCTCTAAAATTATTGAACTCAATATTGAGTCCAGAGGGCTGTAGAACCCCCAAGCAGAAAATGAGCTGTTGTTCCTCCAACTTGTGTTGGGCTTCACTGGAACACTGCAGCAAGCCAGAGACAGAGATGTTGGCCGAGGAGCAGGGTGATGCATTGAAGTAGCAGGCAACAGGTAATTCAGGGTCTTTTTTGCGAGCAGAATGTCGATGTTCTGCAAAGCGGTCACCAAATCTACGCTTTGTTTCCCCAGTGTAGAGGAGACTACATTGTGAGCAGCGAATGTAGTAGAATAGATTCTGGGAAGTGCAGGTGAAATGCTGCTTCACTTGGAAGGTATGTTTGGGCCCTTGGATACTGGGGAGGGAGGAGGTAAATGGGCAGGTGTTGCACCTTCACTGGTTACAGGGGAGGGTGCTGTAGGGCTGTGGGGAGGTGTTGGGGATGAAGGAAGTGTGGACCAGGGTGTCTTGGAGGGAACGGTCCCTGCAGAAGGTGGACAAGGGAGGGGAGGGGATTATGTGTCTGTTGGTGGCATCTTGCTGGAGATGGCGGAAATGACATCTGATGATCTTCTGGATGTGGATGCTGGTGGGATGGTAGGTACGGTTAAGGGCAACCCTATCGCTGTTGCGGGAGGGAAGAGAAGGGGTGAGGGCGGAAGTGTGGGAGATGGGTTGGACCTGGTTGAGGGCCCTGTTGACAACGGAGCTGGGGAAACCTCGGTTGAGGAAGAAGGTGGACATTTTGGCGGCTCCCTTGTTGAAGTTGGCCTCATCTGAACATGTGTGATGGTGATGGAGAAACTGAGAGAATAGGATGGAGTCTTTACAGGAAGCGGGGTGTGAGGATGTATAGTCCAGGTAGCTGTGGGAGTCAGTGAGTTTATAATGGATATTAGTGGCCAGTCTATCCCCAGAAATGGAATCAGGAATGTCGAGGAAGGGAAGGGAGGAGTCAGAGATAGACCAGGTGAAAGCGAGGGCAGGGTGGAAATTGGAGGTGAAATTGATGAAGCTTTCGAATTCTAGATGAGAGAGGGAAGCAGCACTGATGATATCATTGATGTATCGGAGAAAGAGTTGTGGGTGGGGGCCGGAATAGGACTGAAACAAGGAATGTTCCACGTACCCCACGAAGAGACAGGCATAACTAGGACCCATGGGGGTACCCGTGGCCACCCCTCTTAACTGAAGAAAATGAGAGGAGTTGAAAGAGAAGTTGTTGAGGGTGAGGACAAGCTCGGCCAAGCGGAGGAGGGTGGTGGTGGGTGGGGATGGTTCAGGTCTTTGCTCCAAGAAGAAGTAGAAAGCCCTGAGACCCCCCCCTGGTGGGGAATGGACGTGCAAAGGGATTGCACATCCATGGTAAAGAGGAGGTGGCTGGAGCCGGTAAACTGGAAGTTTTGAAACCGGCGTAAGGTGTCAGATGAATCATGGATGTATGTGGGTAGGGATTGGACCGGGGGGAAAAGACTGAGTCAAGGTAGGAAGAGATGAGTTCTGTGGGGCATGAGCAGGCTGAAACAATGGGTCTACCTGGACAGTCATGTTTGTGGGTTTTGGGCAGGAGGTAGAAACGAGCTGTGCGGGGTTGGGGGAATACCAGCTTGGAAGCGGAGGTGGGGGGAGATCACCGGATGAAATGAGATCCGTAACCGTAGTGGATACAATGGCCTGATGTGCCATGGTGGGGTTATGGTCCAGGGGAAGGTAGCAGAAGGTGTCTGAGAGATGGTGCTCAGCGTCTGCAATGTAGAAGTCAGTATGCCAGACTACAACAGCACCACCCTTATTGGCAGGCTTGATGACAAAGTCAGGGTTAGATCTGAGTGCACGGAATGCAGTCAGTTCGGAGGAAGATAGGTTGGATTTGTTGAGAGGGACAGTGAAATTGAGGCGACTAATGTCACATCGACAGTTCTCAATGAAAAGATCGAGTGCCCGTAAAAGGCCGGAGGGAGGGATCCAGGTGGAGGGACAGTGTTGGAATTGGGCAAAGGGGTCTGTGGGATAGGGAGAGGACTCTTGTCCAACGAAATGGGCCCAGAGGTGAAGACGGCAGAATGAGTTTGGCGTCATGTCATGCCTGAAATTCTTAAGGTGGGGATGAAGAGGGATAAAGCTGAGGTCTTTGCTGAGTACGGAACATTCAGCATCAGAGTGCGGAAAGTTAGGAGGGATGGTGAATACCCAGCAGGAGGTGGGGGTTTGGGGGAGGGTTTAGAGTCAGAGGGAAGGTAAGAAGAGGAAGGTTCCAGAGGGCCATGAGTATTTTTGAGTTGGTGCATCTTGTGGGCCTTGATGCCTGAAAGGAAAACAAAAAGTTTCTTGTTAGCACAACGAATGAGCCGGAGGATGAAGTGGAACTGCGGAGTGGTGCAGCCCTGAGCCAGTATGTTGCGATGCTGTTGGAGAGAAATGTTGAGAGTGTGCATGTGGCGCCACATGGCACTGAGTGTGGATCTCAGGATGCAGTGAAAGCAGCTGTCCATGGAATGTTGAACACCACGGAGATATCTGTGATCCTGGGAGGATTCAAAACATGAGGGATGAAACTTCAGTTGAAATCCACGTGGGGTGAGTCTGAGCTGGAGGCAGTCACTGAGGAATGCGATATAGCTGAGGAAACGAGTTTTAGCAAATACCTGGTCAAACACCAGGAGTGACAGTGAAATTAAAGTCGGTTAGACATGAAATGTTGACTTTGAAATACTTGGCTAGTCCAGAGACACTTGGCTAGTCCAAGTAACTCATGTTTACAAAGAATTAGCAAGTAGCATTTCAATTTTTTTTTCAGTGTCAAGCAATGTATCAAATTGATTACTGGCATTGTGAAAACGGTGTACAGTCCATTTATATATTTTATATACAATAGACCAGTTGGTACTTTGAAGATGCATGCAACTCAACTGAATATTTTTATGTCCCTTTCCATGGAGAAGATGCACATGCAATATTTCAGTAGTCAGCAGTTTCTTCATTACATTTTTGAGGTTGTGCAATTATTCACTAACAATTGCTGTTTAAAATTGATCTTCAGATTGAATGGAATATGAACTGATTTCTGGATTAGCTTGTGCTGCTAAAGCCGAGAAAGAAAGAAAGACACGTATTTCCATCATATTTTCCATAGCCGCTGATGTTATAAAACTCTTTACAGTCTATGAAGAATTTTTGAAATGTAGTCAATTCTAACACAGGAAATGTGACATCCAATTTGCACATAGCAAGATTCCACAGACATCACTGTGATAATGTCCTGTTAATCCTTTTGTTTGTGTTTCAAACAAATTGATGGATAAACATTGGACAGGGCAGTAGCGATAACTGATGAATGTGCATGCAATACCAACCATTATCAACATATGACTGGGTAGCTTATTGCCGTCATCCTCATCAGCTTGTCTAATGAGAACAGGCTCTTGTTTTAGTCAAGGTGTAATTTATCATATGATAGCAATCAAGATAGATTGATGCAATACACATTGTTGTAAAGATCATGAGGACTCTTACATGACAAATTGTCTTCTTCGAGATCCAGAGTTGTTCTGCCTTTCCTCACCCAAAATTCTTATGGAACTATCAGATTGGGTGGAGATTAAAGCAATCGTAGCATTTCCCTTTCAGAACCTTCACCCAATGAAAGCTCCTTCATTTTTCTTCAAAATAGTACCATTGGACCTTGAGAGGGTTAATAGGGCCTCGCTCACATTTCTTACAAAAGATGGCATTACCAACGATGCAGCACTCCCATCAGTATGGCAATGGTGTGCCCCCTTAGTTTTTATACACAGATCATTGGATGCAATTTAATGCAGCTCAGGAAGATTGGAAACATTGCTGGTGTAATTAAATGTGATGTGAAATTTTGGCTTCGTAATGATGAGTTGAAATGTAGAAATTAAATCAACAGCATTGCATTGATGGGATTGGCTTTACATCCTTTCTGATGGGTGTTTAATATTCGATACATTTACATCCCCTATATATTATTTATGTGAAAATCTTTCCGAATTACATCATTCCTTCAAGATTAAGACAGTAGCGTTTGGTTGCACATTTGTCTAAATTGTCACTGTGAGGAGTTTGCCCATTTTGATCTGAGGTGAGCAGTTGTCTTTATAGAATCATACAGATGTATAGCATGGAAACAGACCCTTTGGTCCAACTCATCCATGCCATCCAGATATCCAAGGTTAATCTCTTCCCATTTGCCAGTATTTGGCTCCTGCCCCCCTAAAATCTTCCTATCCAGATGCCTTTTACATGTTGTAATTGTACTATCCTCCACCACTTACTCTGGCAGTTCATTCCATACATGCACCACCACATGCGAAAATGTTGACCCTTAGGTCCTTTTTTAAATCTTTCCCCTCTCACCTTAAACTTATGTCCTCTAGTTTTGGACCCACCTATCCTGGGGAAAGTACATTGGCTATTCACCCTATCCCTGTCCCTCATGATTTTATAAACATTTATAAGGTCACCCCCCAGCCTCTGATATTCCAGGGAGAAGAGCCGCAGCCTATTCAGCCTCTACCCAGTTGAAGATATTGGAACAGAATAGATCAACAGGAGAATAGCAACTTGGTAGGAGGGACAGGAGGGGTAAGGGCAATTCAGGGGTGAGAGGAGGTCAGGTTAAGTCATCTATGAGAGCAAGACAGTTTGGAGGAAAGGAGAGAGAGTAGGGTCAGACTATGAAGCAACACTGCAATCAAAAAACAAATGGTAGGACAAGCCTCATGAAAGGAAGTCGTAGGATTCTGTGGAATCAAGCATGAGGAGGAGAAGTATGGCATTAAGGGAGGGAAGCAAATTGGAGATGGGACATGGACATGAGCAACAGGAGCAGCCTGATGGATTGGGTATTGCTGGGGCTAGAGAAGCAGTTAGTATTACATATATGCTCCTTCAAATTCAAAGTAGTCCAGCATTGATGAGGACACCAATAGATGAAGATTCGTCGCATTATCAATATGAGCCTTATTGCATTGCTGTATCTATTCACAGATTACATGAATTGACCTGCAGTACTGTAAGGAGAGTTAGAGACATACTAACTCCAGCTCTTTCTTTATTCTGACCAAGTCCTTGCGAAATCATCACTGTGACTGGATTGACTGCACTCAAGAAAATATTAACCCTTTCAGACCCATGTTCAACAGTAAGGAAATGCAAAATGAGAGGCATAAAAGCTGTTACAGAGGACAGTTAAGACTCAATCACACTGTTCGTTGGTCTAGAAGTACATGCAGGCAAGACTGGGTAATAATGGTAGATTTCTTTCCCTAAAGGACAGTAGTGAACAAAGTGGATTTTTAATGACACAGTCACCATTACTGAGATTGGCTTTATCGTCTAGTCTATTGATTGAATTTAATTTCCCAGAAGCTACCTTGGTGTGATTTGAGCCTAGAGCATTAGCCTGGTTTGGAAATTACCAGTGAAGTGATATTAGCATTATGCCAATATCTCCCTGACCTCAAAGTGGGTGGAGGTCAGTGTGTGGTCAGAGGAGCTTAAGGAGTGGCCTATGCAAGATTAGAAAACTTTGTTGCTCAGCAGTTGTATACATAATAGCAAGGAACACAGAAGTGCTCATATCATCACCAGTCTTCAGTTCACTTGGTGGATTCACTATGGATGCGAGTTACCCAATATTCTGACAATCTTAGTTATGGGGAAACGGTTGGATAATGGCACTAGGTGAGTTGCTTATTTGGACAGCCGACATAAGCACGTCTTCCTTCTGCATCGTAACAATTCCGTGATTCGGGGCATAGTAGAGAGAATTCTGTATGGAATTTTCTGCATGCCCCTTATTCTCTTCCCCACTTTGGAGGGCATATATACTCCAATAAAGATGCGAAAAAGAGTTCAGTCCAGAGTCCATTGGAATGGAATTAACACAGACTGGTGCTTGCCATCAAATATACTTCCCCATTTGCCTCTCTGCGAATATATGTCCTGCTTTAAACGCCTATGGATTATTTTCTTTTTATATCCAGAAATACTCTTACGCACAACTGAATGTTTTCTTTCCCATCACCAAATCACCTTTGGGTTTTTTTTTATCATCTATTAACTATCACTAATAAATCACCTGTGTTTTGCAATTCATTCATTTATGTGCAACGGCCATTATGGGTTAATGATGTAAAGAAATGCATAGTTATTTTAAACAGCCTGTTCAGATGCATTATGACAAACCTCTGGGGCAGGTGGGGGACTTGAACCCAAACCTCCTGAACCAGAAGTAGGGATATTACCACTCTGCCACAAGTGCCCGATCTAGGTGTTCTAAGGTTGATGAGTAAGCATTGAGTTTCGGTGATAATTTTCCAGAAATGGACAGAGAGAAGAGATAAACAGAAACATTTCACCTCTGTCTCTATTCAGTAATGGCACTGATTATCCAACATCCTAATCAACAACAAATCTTTGTTTGATTTGAGTAGGTACAATGAAAGTAGGGTGTGTTGCAAGAGAAAAAAAACATCCTTTGGTATATGATGCCCATCTCTCCTCTGGTTCTCTCACATCTTATGTCCTCTGATACATTTGTACTATTTCATCTTGATTCATTGCTTCCTTATTTAAATTCACCAAGCATGAAAACAAAGCCAGCCTCTCATCTCCTTAAAGTTCTTAGCAGTTGACCTTTGCAATTACAGAGGTCTGTACCCTAGACGTTTCTGTTCAGAGAATGTTAATTTGCTTCTTCCATCTTCAGATCATTGCCTGAGACCATTATTGATTTGACACAGGAGTTGGTGCTGCTAAGGTGATGTTACTGGCCTAGGAATCCAGAAGCCCAGCTCACACTCTGAGTGCACAAATTCAAATCCCACCATGGCAGTTATAAAATTTAAATTCAATTAATGGAAACCTGGAATTCAAGGTTTGGCGCCATGACTTTACTGTTGAATTCATTTAAATAAAATCGGTTTCACTGGTGTCCATCAGAGAAGTGACTAACATGGCAGACAACCAAAGTAGTTGCCTTTTAGCTGCCTTTGAAATGGTCAACCAAGTCATTAGTTCAAGGCCAATTAGGGATGGACAACACATGCAAATCTTGTCAGTGACACCATGAAAGAATCTTTAAAGTATCACGAAGCACATGACAATGGGTTAAAACCCCAAAGTACTTATAAACATTTTTCAAACCAAAATGTACTTTTTTAAACAAAAAGGGCTGCTACAGACACCAAAAACAAACAGATTGTAAACTCAGTGACTGTCTGACAAGGTCCTGTGTTGAAATCCATTGAAAATTGTGCCTATAAAGGGTCAGGGAATGTTAAAATGGAGGAGAGACTCGACAAGAAGAGACGACAAGAGGGTTCACGGTTTCTCGCTCTCAGCAGAAAGCCATAGTTACATCTGTTTTACCCTCCAGGAATGTACAAAAAAACTAGAAACTGTAAATAGTCTCTGTGTTACTGGCCAGATGTCCTAGTCTGTGGAGTAGATTGCTTTATAAATTCTTCTTGCATTTAGTAATTAATAAACTCACTCTTTTGTTAACTCAAGCCTGGTTAAACTGACTCCTTTTAAAACACGTTCCATTTTGGTCTGCGAAAACGATATCCCCAAGGGAGGGGATCATTTACAAATTTACATTACTGTGAACAACCGAGCGTCTGGGTGAATAAAGAATGGGAAGTAATCCATGTCTCCTCACCCTGGAGCTTAATGATTTATGGAACCATAACAAATTGGGAACCTTGCTCAAGGTTTGTTCATAGCAAGTGGGAGCGTTATGAAACAACTTAGATCTAGATGAAAATAAAGCTGACTTTGCAGTGACATAACACAGATTGTCCACAGTTAACTGGACAAATCTTTTTAAGCATTACTAAAAGGGGAGTAGAAGATGAAGCTTTTCATTTTACACTCATCAGAACTTGAATGCAGGAAACAGACTTGAAAGAAAAAAAAATCACTATTTAATACAAAGTGAGAAGCAGGAGATGATTGGTTGGACCACAATTGGCATGGGGATATAGCAAGAACAGTTAACTGCCAAATTTAATATTCAGAACAGAACAGGTAGAGTCTGATTCAGAAAACATAAAGGGTCGTAGAGATAGCTGGACTTTGCTGCATCCCTATGGCAATGTCTTGACCAATGAGAACCCACCTGCCTGGTTTGAGAATTAAGTTTGACAGATAACTGTTCTTGCTGCATCTCCAATCAGCATACCCTTCTCATGTTGTCCAAAATGGTGAATCTTTTTTCCCCCAAGAGTGCTTCTTGCATCCATAGTTCTGAGGAGTACAGGTCAGGAAGCTTCAATTTCTAGTATCCATATAGTAGTGTTTAAGTTCTGCTCTACAGATCTTTTCATTGCTAAAATGACAGATGATTAATAGGATGTGTTAGAAAATAATTTAAAGAAAGCACAGAACCATGTTATACCCCTAAAATGACTTATTTTGCCCATTACATTTAGGACTGTAAGCTAGTTGACATTTTGGTTTTTTTTTAATGCAACAACTCTGTACTAACAGCTCAATGTTTACATACATTATCTGCACACAAGGGTAGAGCATCTGCTCCCTTCTAGATCTCTCCATCTATCATGTGGCTGGCATAGTTATTAAATCATCATCATGTCTGCTTCTGATGTTAACCCCATAACAAGCTGTAAATGAGTTCTATATACCAAAGAAGGCAACTATGAACAGCTAAATGGGTAACTAAGACATAAAGCCAAAAGGAAAACAGTGTTCAAAAAGATACAAAAATAAAAGAGATTCCACTGAATGGGAAATATTTTTATAACACAGCAAAGATTGGCAAAGCAGATAATAGGAACTACCAATATGTGCATGGTGGCCAAACATCTTGGGAATTTTCATTCAATCTGTGAGATCCAGTATGGATTTGTAAAGGTTAGGCCATGCTTGAGAACTGATTGAGTTCATTTGAAGAGATGTCTAAAGTAGCGGGCAGGGGAATGTCTTTGTGTGCCATTTATTTGGACTTTCAGAAGATCTTTGAGAAATTCTCTCATAAAAGACTGTTAATTAAAATTGAAGCTCATAGAATTGAATGCAAATGATTAACATGGATGTGGATTGGCTAAGTAAGAGAAACAAAGCAAATATAATGATTACAACTTGA
Source organism: Ginglymostoma cirratum (assembly GCA_024137785.1). Classification (NCBI taxonomy): domain Eukaryota; kingdom Metazoa; phylum Chordata; class Chondrichthyes; order Orectolobiformes; family Ginglymostomatidae; genus Ginglymostoma; species Ginglymostoma cirratum. Next base: position 20,142,751 of record JAHRHZ010000145.1, on the reverse strand, counting down.
ACTGGTAGAGTGCTCAGCAAGGATTTGTGCTGGGGACTCAACACTATAATATTCCATCCGTTAGCAAAGATTTCATTATTTATCATAACACTGGTGTTAAGATGACTGGACTATAATTCCCTGAATATGTTCTCTCCCCCTTCTTAAATAAAGAGATGACTTTAGCTGAGATAAAAGGTACTGCAGATGCTGGAGAATCCGAGATAACAAGGCATGGGGCTGGATGAACACAGCAGGCCAAGCAGCATCATAGGAGCAGGAAAGCTTGACGTTTCGGGCCTAGACCCTGCTCCTATGATGCTGCTTGGCCTGCTGTGTTCATCCAGCCCCACACCTTGTTATCTTAGATGACTTTAGCTATCTGCTAGTTTTCTGTGCCAAAACCCTTTGTTTTCCAAACTATTAAATACGGGCAGTAATGACTCTGTTATTAATTATCTAGGTTCTTTTAAAAGATGTGGAAGCAATCTCTCTCCCCGATGCAGGGTTTTATCTTCTATGAGTCATTTTTATTTTATTCTATACATCCTGCTTATAGATTTTAAGTATAGTTATCTCATTATTCAGCTCATCATTCAAAATCAGGTCTACTCCTTCCATCCCCCTGGGAAACATTAGATGCAAAATAATTATTCTGTCATTTCTCTGTCATTAACTATGGAATGATTCTGTCTATACCTTAATGTACATTTTCTTTTACAATCTTGTTTTTGTATTTTTTTGCTATTGATGTACTTGTAAAATACCTTATTATTTAGTTTTATGTCCCTGATATTTAATTTCATAATTCTCCTTCACCTCCCTAATTTTATTTCCCTCTGATCATTCATATTCTCTAATAACATAAATTCCTTTGCTATCTATGTAAACTAATGTATAGTTTATCTCAGCACTCAGTAAATTTGCTTATTTCTTTATTCTCCATGGAGTCACATTAGGGGAATGCATTTTTCTGCACTCTGATCAGCACCATTTCAAAGGTTTCCATTTGTCATGCCCATTAAAAAACATATCATTTTGTAATTTTAAATGTAGTCTGTATTCAGTATAACTTTTTCTGGAACTGTTGTCTCTTTAAAAATGGGCACTAAGGCTGCAAAAATTGCTGGCGAAGGTCAAGGAGCTTCTGCAATTTCTGCAGAGACTACCTTGAGTTTCCGGAATGTTCCATAATTGATTGACCATGGGTGGGGAGGTGACCAGGCCCTCCAACTCCACCCTATCTCCCCACCTCCGATCCTTGGAAGTGTCAGCCAAAGAGGGTCGACTTGCATGATTGGCTCATCCTAACACAAATGCCCCTAGGGTTTCCTGACCAAACCCGCAGGGGCAATGGGGGTCACTACAGAGATGGGGCCCTCCACCCTATCTGCAAACCAGGCAAGCTCAGTGCATCTCAGCAGGAGGGAGGGGAAAAGGAAACTCGACTAATGGCATATATGGGTGACTCAGGAAAACTGATGCAAATAATTTGTGCACATACAATGTGATTGAAGGAGTTTTTGTTTACAATACAACTTAATGTACAAACTTTGTTTTGTAAACAATGTCACGTTGAAAGTTTGGTTTACAAGCGATGTTAATTCAATAGTTATGACTTTTCATAAACTGTTGTGTTTCACTGTTCATCACTCATTGGCAATTAACAAGGTTCAATGTTTGGGAGTGAGCAATGATCTTCAAATACATCAAGTGGGCGCAGGGCTTGCAATGTGTGTATATGGCACTAGCTCACTCCAACACTTTAGGATTCCATCCCCAGTCTCCATTACCCACTGTTTAGCTGGTTGTGTGCACAAAATCTTACACCTGAGGGAGTTGCCCAGCAGGGACAGTGATAAGGAATTGCAAAGGAGATGGTCAATGATGTAGGATCACCAGGAAGTCAGGATTCTGTGTACCAGTGTGGCCAAGATGTGGAGATGTCAGTGTTGGACTGGGATGGACAAGGTCAAAAATCACATGATACCAGGTTATAGTCCAACAGGTTCATTTGAAAGCACAGGCTTTCGGAACTCAGCTCCTTTCTCAGGTGTAGTGTGAGAGAGAGGGTATAAGACACAGAATTTATGAGGAGAAAGGTACCAACCCTAAAACTGGCTGCCTCTTGTTGAATCTTTAATCAGTTAGGAAGGAGTCTACTGATTGAAACGCAAAATCCAGATTCCTCGCAAGTCATTGTCCTGAGATAATTAAAGGCTTTATCAATGTATGTAAGAAATGACATCTCAAGTCAGACACTGCATTTTAGGTGTGCGGTTGTGCTTAGAATCTGTCTATGTTTTAAACTGGGTTCAGTTTTTTTTGAGCAAAACAGAATGTATTTGCAACTATACAAACATCTTGGATGAAATAATTTGTGTGTGTCTGTGTATGTGTGTGTGAAAGAGAGAGAGAAAGAGAGAGTGTGCGTGTGTGTGTGTGTGCTTGACAGAGTGTATGTGGGTGAGAGACTGTGTGTGTCTGTGTGTGCATGTGCGTGCGTGTGTGTGTATGAGACAGGGCCTGTGATATGTGCAGGTATGTGTGCGTGGTTGTTTGAGAGAGAGTGTGTGTATGTGTGCGTGTGCGTGTGGGAGTATATAGTGTGGTGGGGTCACCTGTAGTGTGACATGAACCTAAGATCACAATTGAGTCCGTCCTCATGGGCATCAAACTTGGCTATCAGTCTCTGGTCAGTGATTTTGCGAAGTCCACCTTGGAGGAAACTTACCCGAAGATTGGAGGCTGAATGCCCTTGACCCTGAAGTGTTCCCCCATTGATTGTTGCGCGGTGTCCATTCATCCGTTGTCATAGCATCTGCATGGTCTCACTAATATACTTTGCCTCGGGGCATCATTGCCTGCATCGTATGAAATGGACAACATTGGCTGTGTCATATGAGTATCTGCCATGCATGTGGCAGGTGATGTTCCATTGTGTGATCGTAGTATCCATGTCAATGATCTAACATGTCTTGCAGAAGTTGCCATGGCAGGATTGTATGATATCGTGGTCGATGTCATCCCGAAGGCTGGGTAAAAGGGCATGGAGAGGAGGAGTGTGGAGAGGAGAACGCGATGCAAATAAATGGGAATAAGGTAGGCACCATTTATTAGTGAGATTAAGAATTTGCTGTTCAAACTTTCATGGGAAAATTGGAAGCTTATCCTTACTATTAAAAATTAGATTTTAGAGGAGAGGACAGATAATAATGAGATGCAACAAATGGGAATAAAATAGACACCATTTATTAGTGAGATTAAGAAATTGCTGTTTAAACTTTAATGGGAATTTGGAAGCTTATCCTTATTATTAAAAATCAGGCTTTTTTCATTCTTGCTGTATTTTCCTATGATTCTTACCTCCATTATTGAAGGCTTGGGAAAATTCTGCTCAAAGTCATTTAATAAATTTTAAAGATGTACTGGATAAATTGCAAATTACAACAGAAAATTCTGGGAATAAACAAGAAGCCTTCAGCTATAAGCAGGAGGAGCAATTAATGAACTTGGTCAGAATTAAGGATTATAGGAGTAGCAACAATTTCAGTAAGGTTGGAAAAAGCAGCGAAATATGGGCAGAAATGTAAGGCAAAGAACCAAAGGAAATGCTGATTACATAGCAAACTATAGGTAGAAAATATAAATTATCAGTGAAATCATAGAATTTTACATCGCAGAAAATATCATTAGGCCCACTGTGTTTCTTTGAAACAACAATCCAATGAGCCCAATTTTTCTGTCCTTTCCTCAAGGTGCAGCAAATCTATCCATTTCAACTGCTTAGCTAATGCCATTTAAAGGCTGCTTATAGCTTTGCTTACATCAGCCTTCCAGGTAGCACATGCTAGATCACATCAACTTACTGCATGAAAATAATTCCTTATCCACTTCCTCATTTGTTCTTTTCTGTTACCAATCCTCCAGCCATCGGAAACAGTTTCATCTTGTCTCCTTTCAAAACGCATTGTGACTTTGATACCAGTACTTCCTCTTAATCTTCCCTTCTCAAAGAAAGAAAAACTAGTTTGCATTAGAGTTTTATAGCCAATGATGTACTTCTGAGGTGTTCTGAAGAAAAGTCATACTGAACTCGAAATATGAACTCAGTTCTTCTCTCCACAAGTGCTGCCAGACCTGCTGAGTTGGCATTTTCTCTTTTTTATCTTTGAGACGTAGTCATTGCCGGAATATAAGTAAAAAGGAATAATCCAATGGTGTCTAACCTTTTTCAATAACTAAGGTTGCCCTCACCTGGTACAATTCGAATAAATCTCTTCTGCAACATTTGCAATAGCTTGACATCCTTATTGTATGCCTGTGTAAGACTTTTCTAGTCTTTAGGGATAAAATCATAATAGGCAATGGTTGGGGGAAGCATAAAAGGCATAAGTGAGGCCAATACCATCAAAAGAGTAAGTTGATAGGGGCAACAAAAAGTGGAAAGTAGTCAAGCAGTTAAAGAAGCAAATCTAATATTAAAAATGACTTGACTCATGTAAAAACCCGATTTAAGGTTCAAAATTCCTGAAGGGGAAAACCTTCCCCATTTTTCACTTGGGTAATTTTAGAGTCAAATATGGATGTTCAACATTGTAGATTTGGAATCCCTAAAAAGATTTTACAGACATTTTCATGTGCTGCTCAATGCATTTGTTAAGAGGTTTTAATGAATAACTGAGCAGTGCTTTTGTCACGATATTATGGGTGGAAACCTAATTGCGTGTTTTTGTTTGCCATTGAATTAATTCTTAAATATTTCTGGCCTCGGAGGATTTGGATGGTTTAACTCCTGTCTGTCATTGCAGTTAATGATCAGACCATGCTGCGATAAGGATCAATAGGTGTCAGACAGAGTGATATCAAGCAGATACAAAATCCCTCCAGACTTAACCTCTACAACAATAAAGGAAATCGACCCGAGAATACTTGAGGCTTTGCTTAACAAACTCTAATTCATGCGCAAGTGGATTCTGCATCCAAGGGTCAGATGTGTGCAGTAATCTATTAGCTCTAATGACTGTTTTGTGGTTACCCAAGTGCTATTTATAGCTTTCAAGCTGTGATATTGAGTTAATTACTGTAAGCAGCCTCAATGCAGCATCATTAGCAAGCAATGTCCTCATGTGAACATTTAAAAATGCTTCAAAGTTACACATGAAGTAGAAATTTATCTAATCAAATTTAAAATGCTGCGACATGCTCAGGAGGTCAGATTACAACTGCAAAGAGAAGCAGGAAACTTTTCAGTTGATAAAGTTTTATCAGAAATTTGCTTATTTGGTTTAAAGCAAAATGTTTGGCTGCATTAAATTCAGGATACCATTCGTTTGCAATAGAACAGAAGGTTTTTAGAATATGAGAGATAAAAGTTCTTCATATAGCCCCTTAAAGCTGCTCAACGGTGATATTTGATCTCAATTCCACATCACCAACCAATCTCCATGCCTCTTGATTTGTATAGATTCCAAGTGACAGATTTTTGTGGAGGAGATGGTTTGGTTGAGTCAGGAAAATTCCCAACCATTATAGGCCAGTCTACTTTAATGCAGAGAACAGTACTGTATCTATCCCTCAGACTGTGCTGTCGCCTACCACTACCATATCCCTTTCTATCACCACGTTTGAGTGGCCTTCTGTATCATTGTGTCATGATCACATTGATACCTTCCCTGCAGTTTAACCCTTCTGGGAGACAAACTCCTAATTGGCTGCGTCCTCATTCATCATTCTGTTGTCTATTCCTCCTTAAACAAGTTGCAGACAACTTGGACCAGAATGTTATGAATGAACTTGCCCAGGTGACCCCTCCAATACCGAAGCAGTCAAATCAATACAAACACAAGCCAATACTAAAGCAAAACATTCCCACTTTATTAGAAACAAAATTGCTATAATTTTAATAGTAAACATGCTATCACTAATCCTATTTGGCCACTTATGGTTACAATACTTCCCAAGTCTCTTGAAAATTTACATAGTCATGCTGTCTGTGGCTCTGCTCTGAATCTGCAAAGCTGCCTTCTCCCTCTGTCTCTCTGGATGGTCAGCTGATCTATGCCTCTTGCCATATTGGTCTCCTCTGAAGGCCGTAGACAAGCCGTCCCAAGAGAAATTCTGTGAGAGGTCTGCCGGCGAACGCTGTTTTTATACCTTTTAAATGGTCTTCTGGAATTTTCTGTAGTTCTGACTAATCAGGGAGATACACTTAATAATTTGAAACAAGAGTCAATCATTCAGATAGCACGCTACTGTTAAGTTTCTTTTTGAAGCAGGACCCTGTCTCTTTCCTTCTGGGCTGCCCCCTGTTTAGTGGATAAGTTGTTGGGGTGTCTGTGCAGACTAACTGTTGGCTTTTACATTATGCTAATATTATTAGCACCTGGTTGCTGTGTTTGCTCTGTATCTGATGTGTGCGTTTTGTGATTTCAGAGTTTCACTTGGCCAGTGTACACAGCATCCCTTGCCGTTTGGTTAAGTTGGCAATCTCTATTTTAGCAGCCAGGAGGCTGTGTATCTATGACTTAGGAAGAACAGGAGCCCTTACCCTTCACTATACCTCTGGTATGGTAAGCTTGAAATGGGAACTCCTCAGCCTGCAGTTTTGATACTGATTTAACTTACCTTCCTTTCAGTTTTGCCATGAAATGACCAGACTGATAAAATTGTGCCACTTATCTCTGCTGCTCCCAGTTGAGGATATTGTTCATTCCTCTCTCTGTTCCAGCTGTTTTAACGGCCCTTACTCTCAGGCACTGGTCCCACTTTCACAGTGCTCTTTCTCTCTATCCATTCGTGCTCCTATTATCCCTCCTGCACTTAATCACTGTTCTTTTTGACCTTTGCTTCTTTCGCCCCTACTTTTTCTGACATCTGGACACAGTTGAAATCTTCCATTGCAAATTTTATGAATCAAATCAGGATTTATGATTCTGTTCCACTTCTCCCATCATAATATTGTTATCTTCCATCTACTGGTTCAATGGAGTTAGTTGCACTCCGATTTTGGGTATATTCCAATTAATTCCAAGAACAATTGAGAGACAACATAGTTTTATCCTTATTGTTAGTAATGAGTTGAACATTAAAAATAAATTAGTTCTTCAGAAATCCTTCAATTCTAGTCAGGTGCAGAAGAAGACTTGGAGTAATGACATGAGAATAAAATGCTGAATATTACAAGCTTGCAATGCCAATTTTGATTTCAAAGACTGATGAATGCAGTTCTGTTTTTGATAAAGTGACTTCATAAACTGTGCGTGTGAGCATTGACGCAAATGTAACAAGAAGTAATAAATAACATTTTATGCTGGGAGTACTGTTACGTTAGAGAACGATTTAACTGGAAAGTGGATACAGCACCAAATCTTTGTAAGGTTTATCTGAATTGGAGATTATAGTATTGACCCTCACCATGCCAAATTAAAGTCAGGGGTCCAACACAATTCTACTCCATTAGGGATAGTTACGATACAATGTAATTTTGGAATGCTATGATTTTATTCATTCGGAAGAATAATGACTTATTATTAAATCATTAGACTTGATTTTTTTTATTCCAGTGACTGTCCCTGTGATGGGCCTGAAAGAGGGGAATTTATTTATTTATTTATTCATTTGTGGGATGCGGGCATCTCTGGCTGGCCAGCATTTATTGCCAATCCCTAGTTACCCTTGAGAAGGTGGTGGTGAGACTTTGTAGAGATTGGTACAACCGAATTGAATGCTAGGCCATTTAAGGGAGAAATTTAGAATCAACCACATTGTCTTTGGTCTGGAGTCACGTGTAGGACAGACCAGGTGAGGATGGCAGATTGCTTTCCCTGCAGGACTTTAATGAAACAGATGGGATTTTCCTGACAATTGGCAATTATTTTACGGTTACAGTAGATTCTTAATTCCAGATTTTTTCCATTGAATTCAAATTCCACCATTCAAATTCAAACCTGGGTCCCCAGAACATGAGCTGGATTAGTAGTCTAGCGATAATACCACCTGGCCATCGCCTCCCACATTTTAATGGTCTAGTGTAATGCTACCTTTTCCTAGGGGTTGACAATCAATTGATGGTCACTGCTGAGACTATGCCTGGTAGAATGGGATGCAATGATTGGATGACATTCTCTCTACCTGAAAGTGAAGATTTGGCATACTGGGATCAGACAATAGTGAGTGTGGGATTGGCAAAGGCAGATAGTACCACTGGTGCAGGGGTGGCTATTGCTAGAGGGCTCTCCCTGGAAAACTGAGCTGGATGGATGGAATCCAGTCCACTGCTTTTGGTATATTTCCAAAATAGCAGATAAATATCCAACAGGTAGATATTCTGCTATTGGACCATCACAGCTACACCTTGTATCACTCTTGGTCATTGTTTGGTTCCCAAGACAAGTCATGGAAAAGATGTGTGACTTCCTGATTTCTCCCCTGTTTTATTCAGGAGTAATCCACTGTGACACCAATACTGTTACTCTGGTTGAGGTTAATTGAACTATCTCCAATCAGAATTTGATCCAATGTCCTGCTGATCTGTACAGCTATGAAATGATGTATGTACTTAAATGCATGTACAACTTCAAAGACCAAAATAAATTATCATCTGCTGATATACTGACATCTATGGCTTGCCAGATTTTTCATAGAAAAACATTCAAAATAAGCATTTGAAATTGTAGTTACATTAGCGATTCCAAAATAGTTGCAAATAAGAGGGCAATACCACAAGAATTGTTCCATAAAGAAAAATAAACAACAGAAAGGCCACTGAACCTAAGCGAGTATGTGCAACAGAAGTCTGTGTAACTGCAGCAGAAGGCGATGAAGAAAAGTAACTTAAATAGAACTATTTCTTTGGCACTGGTTCTTGTCTAAATTGGAATATTGAAGGGAATCTAGTTCAATCTTCTAGTGTATGATGGCAATGGATAAGCAGGGCGGAGCCTGGGCCTGGTTTGCTTCCACCTGCTTTAAAGCCTAGAGAATGGCAGGTGAAGGAGGAGGTCTCCAGCAGCAGTGACACCAGGACAAACCAGACATGGCTTCAACCCAGCCTGGGGTCTCCCGGCAAGCAAATGGCAGATAGTATTCAGGCTGAGTCCGTCCGCACCAGACTGGCCGCATTCATTTTCTCTCTCTCCTTTTCATTCTTTTTTTCTTTTTCTTCAACTTTCTGACATCATTGGGAAGCTGGAGTGGTGCTGGCGGGGACTTCTGGCTTCATAGGCCCAACGCTTTGACATCCAGGAATGGCAGCGGGGCATTGGATACAGCATTGGTGGAATGGGGACTCCTGGCTGTAGTAGGCCCAGAGTTGGAATCTTGCAGAAGTCCTGGAGCCATGTTTCGGACCCAGGCTGATGAAGATGAACACTATGTAAATACTTGTGTTTATTCTTCTTGAACCTCGAAATGGCGCTGGATTGAGGCAACAGAATACTTTTCACTGTATCTCCCAGATAAACGTGACAATAAATAAATCATTCATCATTGTATGACAAATGACACAGACCCAGGAATCACATAGGAACACTATTGAGATGAAATCAGAAAGACAAGTTCATGGTATATGTTTGTGGTTCAGTTTTCAAAACCAAAATGTACAAAAACATAAAGACTTTCCAAAAATTCTAAATAATGGGAACTTTCCAAAAATTCTAAATAATGGGCAAAAAGGGGGGAGGAAATAAATACAATAATTATCACTCGAGTAAAAACACTAAGGAAACGAATGGGACCAAAGATTGACAAGTTCCCTAGACTTGGTGGGATGCATCCCAGAAGATGCTGTTGAAGAACTGCCAATGTGACAACCTTATTCTAATAGGGAAGAAGACAAAAGAGATATAGGTCTTCTAGCTTGAAAGAGCTTATATTTTAACAAGAAGGGAAGTAGTTCTATCTTAATGTTATTTAAAGACTATTAAAAGATATATACTCATAGAAGCTGATGCTATTGTTTGTCTGAATGCTTTGATATCCACGGCTATTGGCTGGCTGATCTTCAATTAGGTTTCTAAATATCTGCTACTGACATCTTGCAGTTATTCATTTATAGATCAATATCAATGCCACACTCAGCCATCTGCCCCCCAGTTTGGATAATGACCTCACTGCATTCTATCACCTAGACCAAGGCTTCTAGCACTACATTCAAAAGACTGGGAGACTCTCTCTGACCTATTGCTTCATTGGAGTCTTATTGGTTTCTCTGAAACAGTTCCACCTGTTGTTGGAGCCTGACTGCACCTCTGTTTATGAAGTGCAAGCTAGTGGCTGTGATGACTTAGTTATTGAGTTATAAAATCATAGAACTGTACAGCACAGAAACAGACCCTTTGGTCCAACTTGTCCATGCCAACTAGATATCCTCAGTTAACCTAATCCCATTTGCTAGCATTGGCTCATATCCCTCTAAACCCTTCCTATTCATATACCCATCCAGATGCCTTTTAAATGCTATAATTGTACCAACCTCCATCTCTTCCTCTGGCAGCTCATTCTATACACCCACACCCCTCTGGGTGAAAACGTTGCCCCTTTGGTCCCTTTTAAATCTTTCCTTCTCACCTTAAACATATGATTTATTGTTTTTGACTCCCCACTCCAGGGAAAAGACCTTTTCTATTTACCATATCCATGTCCCTCATGATTTTATAAACCTCTAAGGTCATCCCTCAGCCTCTGACACTCCAGGGAAAATAGCCCCAGCCTATTCAGCCTCTCCCTGTAGGTCAAACCCTCCAACCCTGGCAACATCCTTATAAATCCTTTCTGAACCCTTTCAAGTTTCACAACATCCTTCCTGTAGCAGGGCGACCAGAATTGCACACAATATTCCAAAACTGGTCTAACCAATGTCCTGTACAGCTGCAACATGACCTTCCAGCTCCTACACTCGATACACTGACCAATAAAGGCAAGCATAGCAAAGACCTTCTTTACTATCTTATCTACCTGCGGCTCCACTTTCAAGGAAGTATGAACCTTCACTCCAAGGTCTCTTTGTTCAGGAACACACCCCAGGACCTTACCACTAAGTATATATGTCCTGCCGTGATTTTCCTTCCCAAAATGCATCACTTTACATTTATCTAAATTAAACCCCATCTGCCACTCCTTGTTGGAATCCATTCTTCTCAGCAGAAAGGCATCACTGCATGAGTTCCTCAGGATAATGTCTTGGGCCCAAACATTTTCCACTGCTTAATCAATGACCACTATCCATTACAAAGAATGTTTAGCTGATGATTGCATGGTATTCAGGACCATTCACGCGATTCCTAAGAAAATCATGGAATCCATGCAGCAAGACTCAGACAGCATTCATGTTTGGGTTGATAAAGTGGCAAGTATCATGCATTATCACGAGCATCCTGCAGGTGAAAACCATGTCCGACGTGAGGGCCAAGCACGTACTTGGAACAATGTTGTGTGTGCATCCTGACAGAAGCTCATTCAGTACTGCATGCATACAGCAATCATTGATGTGAAACAGGCATAACAAAATTTGTGTACAGTCTAAATCGATGCAACGAAGCATTGAGTAATTGTACATCCTCATTCCCATGCCTGTTTGCAGACCTAACCAGTTTTGTTAACCCGAGAAGGAAATGACCTGAAACCAGAGGGAAATCTACTTCTTAACAATATATTTTTATAAAGGGGTAATTATTCCACTTTATCAAACTTCTATATTCATCATTGCACTAAATGCACATTAATTATTGAAGACAATGTTTCTGCATTTTACATATTACCATCCAATTAATTCACAGTGAGCAATGTCACATTAATTATTGAGAGACATCGTTTCTGCATTTTACATATTACCATCCAATTAATTCACAGAGTGAGCAATGTCACACACTCCAGAATTTCATCATGTGAAAGTCTTTGCTGATCACAGTGTTCTTTCACTGAAACATGACTTATAGGAGATAAGAAAAAATATATTTAGAAATCATGTTTTTGACATAATAGAGTAGTAGCTAAAGGAAATTAATTTGAGTAACGATTTATTATGCAATCAGTTTACACAATCCGCAATTATTTTCAGGCTTCCCATTATTTACAGCATCTCATTCTGTTAACCTTAATTGCAACGTTTATTTGTAAGGTCAAATCTCTTTATTTCATCAACTCAATAAAGTTCTGTTTTTTGCTAAACATGTCAAGTATCTGTCAGCAATTTATACTCCCTCACCCGAGATGTGCAACTAAACCTGAACTATGACATTCCTTTTTCACAACTTGTAAAGGCATGCTATTCTTAGATGAAAGGTTAGATAACAGCATCTTATAAAGGACCAGGAGCATGGAAAATGTCTGAAAATGTAAATTGGCACCAAGAGTTAGGTTTTTTTCCAATGGAAACAAGGGTGGCTAATATTAGCTTTGACGAATAGACTATAGATATTGACGTCAACAGCAAACAGACAGCTGTTTTTGATTTCCTTTTTGCTACATTCCTGATCTTAATATGAAATTGAAGTAGATTCTTTAGCAATGTCCAACTGTCTGAAACTGTTAAGGCGTAGGACAAAAAGCATTTTAATAAACTGCTCATTCTCCGACTATTTTTTCCAGGCAGTTGTATTAAATGTGTGAAATAGGTCTAACTTGTTGCATTCCCCCCAAATTATATAATTACTTGTCTTGAAAGTTTATGATGAAGTTTTGTGATAATATGCTAATTATAAATACAATGACAGGTCATAGATTTCACTGATTAGATTTCACTTACAAGGCAGAGTATAGTTCTGAAATAAATCAGAAGATTAATGCACATCCAACCTTTGCTATTTGGCTATTTTTCTTATGTAACAATTTGGCTTCTACTCCAAGGTTTGTCATGTGCATGCTTTTTCTTATAAAAAGCCATAATTAGAGCTTTTTTAGACATGTAAAAAGGAAGACAGAGATCAAAATAAGCATATGTCCCTCAGAAAATAAATTTGGGGAGAATGTTTTGGGAAACAGTGAAATGATGGATGAGTTAAACAGATATTTGGCAACAGTCTTTATAGTGGAAGATACTTCGAACATCCCATTAATGCAAAACAAAATTACAGTGGAAGAATTAAGTATCATAACAATTACTACATAATTGTGTTAGACAAAATACTGGGAGTAAAGGCAGGTCAGTCCTCTGGCTCTGATGGCTTATATCCTAGGATCCTAAAAGAAGAAGCCACAGAGATAGTGGATGCTTTGGTTGTAATTTTCCAAAAATCATTGGATTCTGAAGAAGTGCTAGAGGATTGAAAAACTGTTGATGCGACATCCCTATTCAAAAAGAGAGGGAGGCAACAAGTGAGTTACTATAGGCTTATTAGCCTGACATCTATTTTTGGAAAAGTATTGAAATCAATCATTAGGAAGTAATAGCAGGATATTTGGAAAATCGTCTAATCGAGCAAAGTCAGCATGGCTTCATGAAAGGGAAATCATATCTGACTAATTTATTAGAGTATTTTGAAGAAGTTTCAACCAGAGTGGATAGAGGGGAATCAGTAGATATGTTGTATTCAGGCATCTAGTGAGCCAATAGTGTTGCAGGTAGCATATTGATATGGATAGAGAATTGGCTAATGGGCAGGAAACAGAATGGGGATAAGGGGTTCTTTTTTAGGTTGGTGACCTGTGACCAATGGGATTCCTCAGGGAACAGTGCTGGAACCATATATATCAATGTCTTGGAGGAGGGATGTGAATATACTGTAGCTAAATTTTCAGACAGCACAAAAATAGGTGGAAAGGCAGGTTGTGAGCGGAATGCAACAGTTTACAAAGAGAGATTAACAGGGTTAAGTAAGTGGGCAAAATGTTGACAAATGGAGTATAATATGGGAAAATGCAAAGTTGGTCATTTTGGAAGGGAGAATAAAAGTACAGAATGTTATTTTAATGGAGAAAAAGTGCACAAAGCTGCAACATAAAGGGCATTGGGGCGTACTTATGCAGGAAACAGAAATCTAGCACACAGGTGCAGCAGGTAATCAGGAAGGCTAATGAAGTGTTGGCCCTTATTTCAAGGGTGTTGGAGTGTAAGAGTAGAGAAGTCTTACTGCAACTGTACAAGGTACTGGTGAACCACATCTGTGAGCAGTTTTGGTTGCCTTATTTAAGGAAAAGCATCATTTCATTGGAGACAGTTCGGAGGAGGTTCGCTAGGATGAACCCCGGTATGGACGGTTTGTTTTATAAGCAAAGGCTAAACAGGCTGGGACTTTTCTCATTGGAGTTTAGAAGATTGAGAGGTGATCTCATTGAGCTATATAGGGTTCTTAAGGAGCTTGACAGGGTAAAGAGGAAGTTTCCCCTCATGGGAGAGTCTAGGACCAGAGGGCATAAAGGGACACCAATATAAGAGAGAGATGATAAGGAATTTCTTCTCTGAGGGCTGACAGTCTTTGGAACACCTTGCCGATTTGGTTGCCAAATATCTGTTTAACACCCCTTCATTTCATCAACACCAGAGATCTGTGGAGTAAGAGCCCTTGTGTATTATTATACCTGAGATAGATTCTGGATTTCTAGGGGAATGAAGAGTTATGGGAAAAATGCAGGAAAGTGGACGTGAAGAACGTCAGATCAGCAATGATTTTATTGAATGGTGGAGTAGACTCAAAGGGCTGAACAGCCTAATCCTATTCCTATTTCTAATGGACTTATGGTCTTATTCAGAGATATGAAACAAGAAGATATGATGTCCCCTTTCACCATAAAGAACAATACTGTCTTAACGCTTCTTCTAAATCTGTGCAAAGCGTACAGTCTCATAGATGCTTACAGCATAGAAGAGGCCATTCAACCCATCATATTCATGTTGGTCAATAAAGATCTGACTGCACTAATCTCACTCTCCAGCTTTTGGCACATAATGGAAATGCAAATTAACATGTAAATACTGCTTAAAAGTTACAAGAATTCTTGACTCAACATCCTTACAGGTGGTGGGTTCCAGATTCTTAACATGCTCTGTGTGAAAAACATTGTCTTTGACTCTTCTGTTACTCTTCAACCTATTACTTTAAATCTATCTGTCCTGTTTATCAACCCCTCCACTAACGTAAAAAGGTACTTTCCTATCCACCTGGAATTCACATAATCTCTGTCAGTTTTCCACCATCAATCTTCAATGGTCCAAAGAAATCAACCCCAGCCTATTCAATCTTTTCTCATAGCTCAGTCCCTCCAGCAAGCACACCACCTTTATCTTATATTGATCAGAATGCATGCAATACTCTCGTTCTGATCTAACCAGTGCTTTAAACAGTTCCAGCATAACTTGCTTGCTCTTAAATTGTGTGCCTCATCTAATAAAACCCAGTGTCCAATATACCTTCCTAACCACCTTATCTAGGTGCCCTGCTTTCAGGGTTCAGTAAATGTGCACACCAAGGTCTCGCTGACCTTCGTGCATGCTGTAATCCTTTGCTGCGAGCCTTCCCAACAGCATTCCCTCATGCTTTCCTGAGATTGAAATCCATTTCCCACTGCTCTGCCCAGATGACCAGTCCATATATTCTTTGCTTTCTGTCATAACAGCACGCATGCAAAAAAAAAGTAGTAAGAGAAAATTAAAAATCCGTATCAAGATTCAAGGGCCGTAGTGATTGGGTGAATTGGGTACTAAGAGAAGTAAGGAATATGGAAGTAATGTGGGAAGATGCAGTTGAAGTAAATGATCAGTCTTGATCTTCCTGAAAGACAGCGCAGTCTTGAATTGTTCAATAGCTTACTCCTGCTATTTTTTCTCAGCATGTTCCTAAACAGTGGGACATCCCTACAGATGATATTTTATTTAATATTCATTGTGTCGCAGCATTATGACAGATTCCTGACTGGCACTACCTTGTAATGAACATACAGAATATTTATCCCCAAGCGACAAAATGTAATTACAATACTTTCAGCATTTAATGAACTCACAGTGATTTCAAAGATCCTAGTGATAATCAACTGACTTGAAAATGATTTATGAATTGTATGGAAGATGTTAGCACATTGAAGATGTCTCTGGAGTAAGCAATCTATAGAGGCCCAGGCTAATGTTCTGGGGACAGGGGTTGAAGTTGCAACACAGCAGTTAGAAGAAGATATATACAATGAATAAACCTGTAATTGAAAGTTAGTCTCAGTTGTAATGACCATGAAACTATTATTGATTATAATAAAAGTCTAGTTCACTCATATTTTTTAAGGAAGGAAATGTATCATCTTACCTGGTCTGGTCTACATGTGACTCCAGGCACACAGCAATGTGGTTGACTCTTAGTTACCCAAGGAATGGGCTAGAAAGCAACTCAGTTCCAGGGCAATTAGGGAGGGGCAACAAATGCAGGCCTAGTCCCTGATGCCCACCTACTATGGAAGAATAAGGAGCATGTGCGACAAACTAAATGAACTAGGCTGGCCTTTTCTCATCTAATGTGATCAGAAACAAGACTAATCCAAGAGGATTGCTCTTCTTGTGGATACATTGCTAAAATTTGATTAAAAGAGTTTAAAACTAACCAGGAGCCAACACAACAATCCAACTTCACAGAACGAGATTAGAAGAATGTTGCCACAGTATCGTTGTTGTACTATTGCTCAACTCTCTGAAGACGCTGTACCTTCAAGATATCCGGATGATATCTTAACAACGATGCTTAAGTGCAAAAGGTACTCACTCCCTGTACAATCAGTAAGTAGTCAGCCTGCTGGTCAGTCAATCAGTTAGTCAGCAGTTAATAAGGTATATAATGGGCTGAATCTTGTGATTTCTTTGGTGAAGTGTTGGTTTTGTTGAGTTTCATGGAGGGTTTCTTTCTATGAGGCCTCCATCTTACCAAACTCTCCTCATTTAATCCCTGAACCTGGCGTGCCCCTCTTGCCTGATTTGTGACACTGTCTTTGGAAAAACTCGCTACTGCCGGGATATTCCCAAATGAGCCAACATCTCTTGCAATGGTGCCATCTTCAAAAGACCTTTAGGGGAGGTGATGGACTAGTGGTATTATTGCTGGACTATTAATCCAGAGACCCAGGTAACATTTTGGGGACCTGGGTTCAAATCTTGCCAGGTGGTGGAAATTGAATTTAACAACAATGTGGAATTGAGAGCCTACTGATGGCCACAAATCTATTGCCAATTGATGGAAAACCCATCTGGTTTACTACTTCTCTTAAGAGAAGGAAATTTCCATCCTTACAAGGTCTGACCTACATGTGACTCCAGACCAACAGCAATGTGGTTCATTCTTAACCACCCTCTGATAATTAGGAATGGACAATAAATGTTGGCCTGGCCAATGATGCCCTCATCCTGTGAATGAGTTAAAAAAAAACATTTTGCATCTGGACAAGTGCTGTCTTTCTGGAGCTGCCCTGTGCATGACAGGAAAGGGAAAATTGGCATCCTGTTTTGTGGATAGGTACCAAGAGGTCGCTGGATGGCATGGTGCAGAGAATCAGGATTGGCACTGCAGTGGAAGCCGCAACAACAGACAATAGTCTGAGGTTGCCACCTAGGTCAGTGCTGTCCGGAGGAATGAGCAACACTGGACGAGGAAGGTCAATGACATTCAGCACTCCAACAGGGTAAGGGCTACCATCTTTCCTCTACTACCTCCCATTCACATTATCTCTGTTACTATAAGCACCTCCCATTGAGACTTATGCTGTATCACTCACACCATTGCATGCATCATCTTCCCCATTCGCTCTTATCCACCCTAATCCACCAACATCACTAATCCTGCATACCATGCCCTCTGTGCTGTCTACTCACTCACTCAGGACATCTCCCCTCCTTTACCAACAGTAACAGCTATGTCACCCACTTTCATCTCCCATAATAACTTCCTCTCTCTCATTCCAGAAGGAATACAATCCACAATAGGGCAGAAAGAGTCAAGGTGGATGTTTGGCAACCCAAAATTCAGTACCTCATGCCTTAGATGGCGAGGACACTGACTCTGACTGACCCAAGTGGCTGACTGGCTGTGCCAAAGCCACTGGACTGGTATTGGAGGCTGCCCTTGACTTCCTGTGCTAGGTCACCCTGACCAAAGGCTATCTCCCTAGATGTGACTCATATCTGACTCAATAAAAATCTAACTCTCTATGGCATACGTTACATGAGCTAAATATCAAAAAGCACAAAATACGTCAATCACCACAAATAATACAGCAACACAGAAATTGGTGAGAAGTTATGCAAACTATGCCAAGCTTCCTGACTTTCCGTCTACACTAAATGCCACAGCAATACTCTGAGCCTGATATCTCTAGATGAGGGGCAAGGCACAAAAAGGCAATGCAAGGCTGGATGTTCTGTGCATCGAAGTGGGCTTACAGTGAAAAAGCACTAAGAGAGCAAGCGAAAAGTCTGGAGACGCAACCTGGTCTAGTCCATGAGCTGGGTCTGTGTCCCTGAACACAGTGTCCTTGCTGCAGCATTACAATAATAATTACCATTGTGCCCTGAGGTGCAGCACTTAAGTGCAAAAGTGTGGATCACAGATATGCCATTAGGGTTCTTAGAGACTGGCACATGTTGGATGCCAATACACGTGGGCATGGGATGGTTGTAGTCAGTGTCCATGGAGCTTACTGTGTAATATTGATGCACGGTGTCCCACATGGAGACTTATTGGATCAAGCAGCAAGCTGAAGTCACCAGGTGCCTGCTCTAGACTTTTTGATGTTGAGAATTTTTGGCATCTGGTTTACCGACAATGAGTGGTATGCTGGAAATACTAATGGGGGTGAGGTGTGCAGTTAAGAAGGTTATTACAAGCAATAAACACCATCACTCAGAAACTTGTTACACTTTAATAAGAATATTGCCTTGATGCTCACAACTTAGTTTTAAGTTGCATTGAGTTGTTACAGACGTTGAGATAGGCTTTGCTGGATTTTCACACAACTCTACCACATTTGGCACCATAGCCCACATTGTTTGGGTCCCTCTAAGATGCTGCCCAAGGTAACTATCATCTAAGTAAGCTTATAATCTGGATTCTTTGAGATGTTATGTTCATGTACGTTGTTATGTGTTAATAGACTTCCAGATATCTGACTCGATAAGAATTTGACTGTCTGTGGTATATATTACATGAGCTAAATATCAAAAAGCACAAAATACATCAGTCACCACAAAGAAGATAGCAACACACAAATTGGTGAGAAGTTATTCAAATAATGACAACAGGCGGGAGTTAGACCTGAGCTGACAAAAATTAAAATGCAATTTTGCGTAATGCAATTCTCCACAAAATACTGATGATGATGGCAACATTTTCTGTGTGCTTCTTACAGTGTCTCATCCAGTGTATAGTCATTTATCTGTGTAGGAAATCTGCTGGCAATGCTATTTACTAACACTATGAACAGTCAAGTGAAAATAAATTTTAATGGAGCCCAATTTGACAGAGGCAACACAACTGAAAAGAATAAACGATGTATAAGCAAAGCTAATCAGGATATGGAATACCATTTTTCTGCAAGTTGAGGAAAGTCGGGAACGTAAAAATGTTGCATTCAGATCAAAAATGAAACACTATCTGGTGAGTGGACATTTTGCCTGTTGAAGACCTTAATGCTGATGATCAGCTCTGATCTGCAGTAGTTTTCCTGGAATGTTCTGGAACATTTAATAGATCTTCGGGTGAAAGTGAGTGAATCAGATTGCCCATTGTAATGACCCAAATGAAACATTACCTGAGAAATGTTAGCAGCAACTTGACAATACAAAAGCAATCAGAGAACAGGTGGAAAGTACAAAAGATGGTTGATTTTTCAATTATTCACTCAGAGTGGACATGAACAACCCATTTCCAAGTCATAATAACCAATGAACTGTGAATTAAATTAATGGGAATAGATGTAAGTGAGGGGAATCCCAGACAATCTAAAAGTGCTCAATGTGTAAACATACACGGGAAGATGTGAGAATTATCCGAGCGTATTGATAAAAAGAGATTTTGTAACTTATGGGCAATAATTATTGGTGAAGCTTTTGGACATGAGGGAGTTGGAGACAAGTTAACATGGTGTTTCTTTTGAAGCCTGACAGTTTCCATCTGAGGGTGTTAAAGGAAGTAGGGGAGCACACTGTAGGCACCCCAACTATGATCTTTCCAAGTTCCCAAGTTACAGCAGACAGCCGTCTGGACTGGAAATTTGCACATGCCACTCCGCTTTTTAAGAAGAGCAAAAGAGGAAAACCAATGATTTACAGACCAGATACAGTAGGAACTGCAGATGCTGGAGAATCTGAGATAACAAGGTGTAGAGCTGGATGAACACAGCAGGCCAAGCAGCATCAGAGGAGCAGGAAGGCTCATGTTTCGGGCCTAGACCCTTCTAGCCTAAGATCTGTCTGTGAGATTGTTGGTGTGTATAATAAAGAATGGGGTAACTGAACATCTTGAATCCACCAGGGTGGATTCACGGTTATGCCTGACATACCCATTGAACTTTTTTAAAGGAATGACCAAGGTAGTGGGCACAGGAATGTCTGTGGACGTTGTTTATATGGACTTCCAGAAGGCATTTGATAAAGTCCCAAATAAGAGGTTGTTAACTAAGGTAGAAGCCCACAGAACTGAGGGCAAATTACTGATGTGGCTGGGAAATTGGTTGAGTTGCAGACAACAGAAAGTAGGTATTCTGATAACAGGTAGGTACTCATGAGGCAGGCGATGGCCTAGTGGTGTTATCACTGGACTGTTATTCCAGAGTTCCAGATAATGCTTTGGGTTCTGAGTTTGAATCCCGCCACGGCAGGTAGTGGAATTTGAATTCAATAAATACCTGGAATTAAGAATCTAATGATGACCATGCATCAGTTGTCAATTCTCAGGGGAAAAACCCATCTGTTTCATGAAAGTCCTTCAGGGACGGAAACTGCCATTCTTACCTCTTCTGGCCTACATGTGACTCCAGACCCACAGCAATGTGGTTGACTCTTAACTGCCCTCTGGCCAACTGGGTTGGGCAATAAATACTGCCTGGTCAGCGATGCCTTCATCCTGTAAATGAATAAAGGGTAAAAAAACTCAAATTAGCAGGATGTGTCCCACAAAGATCTGTGTTAGGGCCTCAGTTATTCAAATTATGTATCAAAGATTTGGATAATGGCATAGAGAGTCACATATCCACATTTGCTGGTCAGACAAAGCTAGGCAGCGTTGTAGATAGTGTAGGATAAAATTACACAGCTTGTTTTCTCTGGCCTTGGAGGGAATACAATGTGGGTTTACAAGAATGAGACCTGGACTTCAGGGGCTTGGTTATGAGGAGAGAATACACATAATTAGGACATTTTTTCCAGAATTTAGGAGGTTAAAGGGTGATCTGATTGAAATCCCTGTGTCTGCGTGGGTTTCCCCCAGGTGCTCTGGTTTCCTCCTACAGTCCAAAGGTGTTCAGGTTAGATGAACTGGCCCTATTAAACTACTCCATCATGTGCAGGCGAGGTGGATTAGTCATGGCAACAAAAAGCCCATGTGGGGTTAGCAGGATGGGGTGGGATTCTCTTTGGGGTTTGGTGCAGACATGATGGACTGATTGGCCTCTTACTGCACTCTACGGATTCAATTCTATGATTTTTCTGAGGGTGAGGTTGAAACATTTGCCTGCTCAGTACACATGCATGCCAACCATTAATATTTTGGCACCAGCTCAGTGTGTTCGTTGAGTAAGGGTCAATGTAAACCAAGTTATCACTCCATGTTGCTGCTGTTTCTCTCATTCCCTCAGCAATGCCCACCCTGACTCCTCAACTCCACAGCTTGCTCCTCCACTCTGTACAGAATAGTTTCCTAAGGGTTTGCTCCCTCATTAATGTTGCTAATGACAGCAATCCCATTCGAATTGGACTACATAGGACACTCATCCAGTCCATTAGCATCAGATGGACACTGGATGGCAATGACTAGTAGTGGGCACAGGGAAATGATGGAGGGAGAAAGGTGAAAGCTGAGGGGACCACTTAGAGGTGCAGATGAAGAAAAATTCCAACATTAATACAAAGTGACACATGACGATAAACTGCCTCATCTGTTGCTTGTAGCATTGTTGTGATTATTTTCATTCCTTCATGGGTGATCAGCGTCTTGGTGCTGCACTTCCTTCCAGAAGACAGATAAGCTGGCTTATTGATCTTACATTCCTGGGGAAGTGGGTTAGTGTTGGAATTGTTCAGGATCAATGGTTGGAAGGTCTAGCCTACTGGAATTCTGATCAAAAGAGAAAAACCTGGTCCTTGTCCATGTGGAATAACCAGCCCCCTCTTCCTGCGCCCTCCCCCCCATCCCAAGTATTAATCATCACCTTCAGTAGAGAGTGCTTTGCTTAATGATACCTTGTGGAGACTTGAGCCTAAAATCAATGCTGAAACTCCAATGGAGTACTGCCAGAGTGCTGCACTGTCTTTTGTAAAACGATGTCAATCTCTTTGGCGGACATAAAAAAAGTCTGTTGCCAAAATTCAAAGAGGAACTGGGTATTCTCCCTGCATTCTGGCCAGAATTTATCAGCCAACATCACTTAAGTGCATTTAGCGATCATTATCACACTGTTTTTCTAAACATTTCTAACAAGGCTGAAAAGCTTGCAGTTCTCTCCTAATGTGTGGGTGAACATCAAGGGAATAGATAACATGTCACTCTCTCAAACAGCTAAACTTCTGTTTCATTTTCTATTTGCGCCTGTTTGAATGTATTAAAATTCAAATTGTCCCGAGCATACAGGAGAGGGGATTCTTAATAATTTTGTCCATAAAAAGTTGAGCATGTAATTACTCTGTCCTAAAGTACCTTGCTAGTCAGCAACTGAATGTCATTTAGGCTGTTTAATTGAAGAAGCAAGGATTCAAGACTGCAATTGCTGCTGCAATGCAACCAGTTTGTAACCTGACTAGTAAAATTATTTCAAGTGAAAACTGAAAATCAGGCCACAAATGCTGACAGGCTCTTCCATCACACCAGTAAAATTGCTCTGTCAGTGTTCTTGCCAGAATTTAATATTGCGATAGTGGATACAGTGACAGCAAGGTTCCAAGAAGTGTATGTTTAATGGAGTATGTGTTTTGCTTCAGTGATTTGGAGAAGTTATTTGCAACTTAGAAATTCCTCCCTGACGATATTACTTTTTGTTGCTTGACGTAGAAAAAAGAGTCATGCGCCATTTTAAAGTGGATGATCATTATTTAAATTAATACATTTTATTTCAAATCTCAGTGCAGCAAGATGGTTATGATATGCAAATATGAAAATTAACATTTACTGCAGTCTTCACACAAATATACAGTTCCATATTTGCCATCCATACCTTGAACTCTCTCTGATTTTCATCTGCTTTTGATACCATTTTATGATCATTTTGGTTGAATGTTTAGTGGTTAATGCAATGGGTGGAATCTTCCAGTTCCTAAACAATGTGAGTGTTGGCAAGTTATTTGCGAAAATGGGGTGATATTGGTAGAAATGAGATTCTCAACAGCAAAAGAACTCCAATTCTACATGTAGGTTTTGAACAGTG
Organism: Ginglymostoma cirratum; assembly: GCA_024137785.1. Taxonomy (NCBI): domain Eukaryota; kingdom Metazoa; phylum Chordata; class Chondrichthyes; order Orectolobiformes; family Ginglymostomatidae; genus Ginglymostoma; species Ginglymostoma cirratum. The sequence goes on along the minus strand of JAHRHZ010000145.1, from coordinate 20,119,234 downwards.
AGATGAGCATCTCGCTAGTGAGCAGTGAGAGACTTAATTGCATCCATTTGCAGGCATTAGCATGCTATTATCTCCTAATCATTCCTCACTTATATGCAGTTTCCTATTCTCTTAGCTATTGGATAGAAAGTAGACAGTGACAATTCTTGACATGCAATTCAGTGTATCTGATGTTTCCAGATTGCCCCTTGGTCCTCCCGGTCTCTATCTTTAACAGTAGCCCCCAAAATCTCAGACCATTTGCCATGGACTGCCCTCAAACCTGATCCACGGAGGTAACCAGACTCACCCCACCTTCATGGCACATCTCTGATGCACTTATAATGCAGTTATGCAGCTCAGTGCTTCACTTTGCAGTGAGCTACTTTCAGTTGTAAAGTTGTTGCCATGACACTTTGAGCACCAGGATAAGCACCTAACTTCTGAATTCGACCAAAGTGAATCTCAGGGCTCCTCATTTTAGCACTCACTCATTTTGTGCCTACTTGGATGCTGACAACATCTCTGCCTTGCCTTGCCTTTTTGTGCTTGGCTGACATAACCAGAGTATAAAGGCTCACAGTACTTCAGTCTTGCCTCACTGTTTAAAGCAGACACAAAGCCAAGAATCTTGTCAACAGTCATCAGTCAAGGGGATGGACATGTTTCCGTACTAGGCTACATCAATGTCACTCTTGAAGTATGTGGCAAACATACTCAACCAAATGTCTCAAAGTCTAACCAGAGCAGTCCTCAGTCCGGCCAAGGAAGACAGCATTCACTCAGCGGGTTCCCGAAACAGTAAATCAAGAGCATTGCCCACTTTCAATCTTGGGCCTTCGATGTAGCTAGTCAGCTATTTGGGGTGGTCAGGGTCATGAGTATCACTGCAGTCCGGGGAGTGGGCCACATTCAGTTCTGCAGGTCCAGTGCAACCAGTCCAGGATTTGCAGTAAGTCAGTCGGGAAGCTGCACATGGATCAGTCAGCATTCTGGACTGTTATCATTCAGGATAATCCATCCAAGTCAGTTGGGGGGTTAGGGGGTTTGGAGCATCGTAAGGGTCATTTCAATGAAATTTTAGGGGTTTATCAGGAGTACTGCTCTGGCAGGGAAGCTGAGGTACTCAACTGTGGGGATTGGAAACTGCATGCTGAAATGCAGAGGGATCAATAATTTTATAGGGAACTGACTCAACATTTAGATGGGGGTATTGGTGGACATGGATGGGTTACTGTGGGAGGTGTGGGGTTCAATGACATTCACAGCCAGCTGCAACGTGGGGGAAGGATGGGAGTTGGGCGTTTGGTGGTAGTGTGGGCACAGTGCATTATAATGGTTGGAGTGACTAAGCTGCAGGACAGAGCTCAGGCAGCAATGTTGGGAGATGAAGTGGCAATCCAATGAAATATGTGGGAAGATGTGAAAGCTCAGGACTGATGGACTTGACAGTGAAAGGAAAGAGCATCAAGATTTGGGGGAAAGGTGGGGGACTGGTTTATCAGGCAGATCTTGCAACTCACTGTACCAAACTCAACCTTCACTACCTTCTGTACACATTGCAAATCGTAACTGTGCACTGGAAATACAAAACGACTGTGAACACACCCACAGCAGATGGAATAAGTATTTCTTTTCTGTCTGAGCATTTGCGCTCTACATGTGAGTGATGTGAGGGGCATTTGCATTAATGAGGCACTTTCATGTTACGGATTGATGGTCACCTGTAATCATAGCACTCTGCATGCGAAATGTACACATTGTCCAACTGTGTGGGATTCAAATCCTGGTCGCAAGTAATTGTGACCATATCAGTGGTCATTGCAGATTGACGATAGTTATCTCTGTGAAACAGAAGCAATTGCAGATGTTCTTAAAAGTTGCAAACCACAATTCACAAAGACAATCCAAGATCTCATAGGCAGCACAAAGACACAATAACCCACATTACTGGAATTAGATCCCTATGCCAAAGGCCCATAATGAGGAATTACACAGCCCTCTTTGTCAGAGGCCTCCATGTTCCACTATATGGAAGAATACGTTAAACTGTCAAGGACAAACTGCCTTACAAGGATGGTTAGTGGGAGACAAGGGTTACCCTCTGTAACCTTGGCTGATGACTCCTTTAAGCAATCCCCTGGCTGAGTAGGTACAATGCAGCCCACTTTTTGACCAAGGCCAGCGTAGAGCAGGCAGTGACTGCGCCGAAGGTAAGTTCTGATGCTTGGATCAGTCTGAAGTGGGGCAGGCATGCATGAAACTCCAGATCAAACAAGCTGCATAATCATTGTATGTTGCATTCTACACAGCTGCAGCAGGCAGGTAGGGGATATGATGGACACTGAACAGCAAGGAGAACCGAAGCAGACGGTTGAGGAGGAAGAGAAGGCCACAAGGAGGGGTATCACACTCACCATAACAGAGCAGTGCAGCATGAGGCACAACAAGCCAGACAGTTCATAATTGACACTCAATTGCAAAAGGTATGAGCTGGGTGCAGTGATCACTAATCGACTCACTGTAAATATTAGCAACTTGAAAGATAACTTGCCCCTGGTCTGTTTCTCGAAACAAATGCAGATTTTGTCTATTTGTTTCCTCTTTGCTTTTTCAGTTTCTGAATAAAAGTGAACATTTTCAACTGTTTGAAGGCTTTCAGAATGTGATGGTTCCACATTCAGCAATGGTAAGATATTGGGCTACACTCGGCATTTGGGAAAGCGTAGCGCTCCCTTAGACAAAGGTTCTAATTTGGCATGATGCTAAGGAAGACATTAAAAATGGCAGTAGTGCCGAGAATACCAGGAGGTCCCAGCAATGGTGAGTACTTCTAGCTCTGGTGAGAGGGAAGATAGGACAATTGGGGTGTCATAGAGGTGAGGTGCATTGGTAAAGTGGCAAGTTTGGGAAGATTGTGTGTGTGAGAAATCATTTCTCATGCTGATAGAGAGAACCCCTCCATTCAAGTTACCAAAATTGACACTTAGTTGATTTCTGGTAAAATTCTAATGTCTTGGAATGCCTCGACTTTCCAATTTAACTATGTATTATTTTTATATTTCTGGCACTCTGCACATCATGCAGAGTAATCCTGTTTCCCATGGATTACTGAAATACCACACTGTCAACAGCATTTCAGTTACTAATAGGTTCCAGATTTAACACGTTGTACGGTTAAATAAAACCTGCTGCATTTTGACAGTGGATATGTAATTAATGTAAACACCAGCTTTCTTATTTTGAATAGCTTAAATATATGGCTTTTGTTACGAAACATGGGTAATTTTAGATCCTCAGTAACTTTGTGAGATCACTTTTGACTGTGTATTTTTAGAAATTGGAGCAGTGTTTGACTCCTTGTCTCATGCTGTTGATGATAATAGCTTGCCAAGTACCTTGGGACATTAGCCTTCTGTGAAGAGAGATGAAGTTTTCATTACTTTATGAATTTAAATGTTAAAAATGAAAGGGGGAATTTTATTCAGTTTGAAAGGTTTTAAGATATATTTTTCTTTTGGCAATAGGTAATAAAAGAAAAAACAGGACAGTTTCTTTGAAGTAATAGTTGAAAGGAAATAATGCCTCCCAATTTAAGGTGCTGATTCTCAGTCAGAGTAACTTACAAGCAGAAACAATATTTATATCAAAAGGCTTGAACCGTAATTTAAATGCAGGGAAACAATTTTTATTTTTGATCAATTTTTCTTAAAGGACGCTGATGAAGATTAGATGTCCAGAACACGACGGAAGGAGCCGACAGTAGCCACAATGGCTCCCCAGTCAGAGTATCTCCTGTATTCACCGGGTCTCATGAAGTACTGCCGCCCTCTGTAGTTGGGATGTTCATAGAAGATCCAGTAACCGTCCATCACATGGCAGGAGTGGATGTCACGGTAACGGAAACGATCGTAGACAGATGGACAGTCTTCCATGAATTCCATCATTTGTCCTCCAAAATTAGGCCTCTCGTGAATCTTTATTTTATATGAAGCCCCACTTGCCTGTGAGATGAAGCATTTTATTGCTTAACTAGATAAATCAAATACAAATTCATCCAGAGATAAAAGGTACTGCAGATGCTGGAGAATCCGAGATAACAAGGCGTGGGGCTGGATGAACACAGCAGGCCAAGCAGCATCATAGGAGCAGGAAAACTTGACGTTTCAGGCCTAGACCCTTCATCAGAAATGGGGGAGGGGA
>JAHRHZ010000145.1:20102277-20114652 GCA_024137785.1 Ginglymostoma cirratum | reverse complement strand
CCCCCATTTCTGATGAAGGGTTTAGGCCCGAAACGTCAAGTTTTCCTGCTCCTATGATGCTGCTTGGCCTGCTGTGTTCATCCAGACCCACGCCTTGTTATCTACAAATTCATCCATGCTGGAATGTATTATTCTTGAATCAGGCATACTAAATCAATATAAGTGATACATAGATGATCACAAAGAGAAACTTGCAGCAATGAACTTAGATGACATTGGGGAATATTAAATGGATAATGAAACTGACCCTGCTGTAACTTCTAAATTGCATTTGGAGGAGAATGAATTCATTTATTTATTTTGGTATCCATTTCTTCTCCTGCATTCCTTGAAACAATGACTCTCAGTGGGTTTTGGCTGTAGATCCAATGAGCATCTTTCAATATCTGGACTAAGCAGTGAGATATTTATTTGGGAGCGTAATGACTTCACTAGATTAGTGAGACCTTGAAAATTGAGCTCCGTGTTGCAATCCTACATTCACACAGATATTCTGATAGCCCAAAAAATTATGAGAAGAAGGAATCCCAGCCAATATTTTCTTTGTAACTTTGTAACCCAATGCCCAGGTTCACTCCAACTGAGATCGGCTGATTCAGCAATGAGTGGGGATTTATACAGATTAAGTAAAACCTGAAGGTGGCACAATGGTTCACACTGCTACCTTACAGCACTGTTTGTGTGGAGTTTGCACGTTTTCCCTGTGTCTGCATGGTTTCTGTCCAGGTGCTCCGGTTTCCTTCCATAATCCAAAGATGTGCTGGTTCGATGGATTGGCCAAGGGAAATTGCCCATAATGGCCAGGGATGTGCAGGCTGGGTGGGTTAGTCATGGTAAATCAGGGTTACCGGGATAGGGTAGAGGGTGGGTCGGTGTGGGATGTTTTTCAGAGGGTCAGTGTGGATTCGATGGGCCAAATGGCCTGCTTTCACACTGTAGGGATTCTGTGATTCATGACAGCACAGAAACTATCCATCTTTTTTGACATAGATATTCAATTAGTTCCATTCCCTTGTTTTTTCCTCACAGCACTGCAGTCCCTTTTAATTTATTTTTAAGCATTCAAGCAAATGATTTGGACTTGAAAATTAAAATATGTAGATGGCACCAAAACAGGGGAGTGAAGTATACACAGGGCAGGATTACGACAAATTAAGGTAATACTTTAATAAGCTTATGGAACAGACATGCAAATGGAAAATTAATTTAGATTCTTTTAAAGCCAAAATTACATCAAACAGCCCTTGATTTCGACACCTTAACGAAAATGCAAACTAATGATTAACACAAACATATTAAACAGGGAATAGAAACGTACTAAATCAAAATGACATTTTCTGCGGTGATAATGTACTCCAGGCCCTGAAGTGCCCACCAGTCTCTAAAGGTCTCCATCCCACTCTCGTCTCTATTCCAGCTATTGCCTCTGGCCTTGGTGGTTCAGCAGTAGAATTCTTGCCTGCCACGCGGGAGGCCCAGGTTCAATTCCTGGCTAATGCATGGGGTGGCATGGTGGCTCAGTGGCTAGCACTGCTGCCTCACAGCGCCAGGGTGCTGGGTTTGATTCCACCCTCGGGTGACTATCTGTGTGGAGTGTGCACGTTCTCCCTGTGTCTGAGTTGGTTTCCTCTGGGTGCTCTGGTTTCCTCCCAAAAACGTGCAGGGTAGGTGGATTGGCCATGCTAAACTGCCCATATTGTTCAGGGATGAGTGGATTAGAGGGATGGGTCTGGGTGAGATGCTATGAGGATCAGTGTGGACTTGTTGGGCTGAAGGGCCTGTTCCCACATTGTAGGGATTATATTATTCTATGAACTTCTATAACAGTGGACACCACATGCTCCCTCTAAAAGGACAACTGTGCTCACATGTAACTGTTAAAATTGAGGGCAGAGAGTGAGGTACAATGACTCCTCCACAGCCCCCTGCCTGGACCTGTTAATGGCCACTTTGGCCAGACCCATGAGGAGGCCCTCTGACCTCTTCTCCCCTCCCTGTCTGGGGTGCCCACAGTTCAGGAGGCATGGGGCTGAAGTGCAACCAGAAATTGAGGAGCAGCACCTTCCAAAATCTAAAAGGTGGCTGCTGATGGAAACATTCAATGCGAAATGTCCATGAGTGTTGAGTTGGTCATTTTGTAGAGAGAATAAGAGAGCGCCTTACTCCTTGTGAAATGATTGTTTATCTGTGGCAAAGGAAAAGAAGGATTTGGAAGTACAGATGCACAAATTAGTAAACGTAGCAACAAAGGTTAATAAGGCCATTTAAGAAAAATGTAGACAAGGTATTAGGCATGTTTCTTGTGGGAAAGAATTGAAAAGCAAAGAAGTTATGTTAAATTAGTGATGAATCTCCATTAGACCATACTACTATGAACATTTATGTCTCCACTTTATGAAAAAAAAAGTCACTGGTGATTGCAAAAAAAACAAAGTTGATACTAGAATTCAGCTGTAATGTTGACCTGAACAGATGAGAAGGCTGTGGTTTTAGAAAGACAAACACTAATAATGGTCTTAAATGATTTGCTCAGCTGATAAAGAGATGTTTCATTCTAAGAGAGAGATAACAAAAAGAGATTATAAATATGAGAGATAGTTTAATTGGGAATGCGAGTGGAACTGCTTTACTTTGAACGTGGTTAAAACATAGAACTCATTACCAGAAGGAACAGTTGAGCCAAAAGGATGGACACAAATAAGAGGAAGTTAGATAAACATGAGAGAAAATGAATAGGAGGACATAGAGTTGTTTGAAGAAGGACATGGAGACAAGGGTCATACAAAGCATTATTGTTAACACAAATGACTTGGACCGAATAACCTGCTTTTGTATTGTACATATTTTGTCATACTTTGTGCTACTACATTTATCTAATGCCCACAAAGTTGAATCTACTTTCACCATCTTTTTCGGTGATGCTTCCAGACTGTAAGAACTCCTGCATAAAAATACTTCTGTACATATCCTTTCTGGAATCTTTGTCAACTATTTTAAATTTGTGTCCTCTGTTACTGACTAATCCATCTGTGCAGACAATGTTTTCTATTTTAATGATAAAAAACCATCATAATTTGGAATTCCACAATTAAATCACCCACAAACATTTCAGATTTAAGGATTTTTGCTCCTCTGTCCAAAAATCTGGAACTAGCCTTTCTTGGTATATTCTGGAAAATCTGCTCTGCACCTTTTTCAAAGCTTTAATATCCTTTCCTGAATGATAGTGCCTTGTATCGGGGTTAATTCTCCAAGCTGAGGCTTAATAAGTGATTTATGAAGAAAAAAAATGATGGAATTGAACTAGAATTCTCTGATAAGTCTTGCTGAGTTTGTTTTTTGATCGGAGCTTATGATAGAGGACAGTAAAGAATTTGGACTCTGATTGCCCTATTCCTTTATTCAGTGACGTGCGCCAAACATCAGGGTGAAAATCAATGGGGATTCTTATTCTACACTTTTTGTAGTCGATCTTACCAGTAAGGAACAAGAGTAGAACACTTGTCCCTTCGAGCTTTCTCCACCATTCAATAAGATCATGGCCCATCTGATTTTAACCTCAACTCTACATTCCTGCATATCCATGATAATCTTTCATCCCATTGGTATTCAGTAATCTTAAAAATAATTAAAGTTTCACATCTACTGCTGTTTCAGGAAGGGAATTCCAAAGACTCACAACCTTCATATGAAGCTAATTTCTGAATCTGTAGATTGTTAAGGTGCAAACATAGCCTTTAGCAGAGTGATGCGCTCTTCCAGTCAGATGTGGGAGATTAGGGAGAGTTTCCATGTTACTGACGACTAAGTCTGCAGGAAGTGCATTTGGTTGTGAATCCTATTAGATCGCATGGATCATTTGGAGCAGCATTTAGATGCCATGAGGAATTTACAGGAGCTAGGGATTGTGATGGATGGTAGTTGCAGGAAGGGAGATAAACTGATGGTACAGTACAGTCAGCTCGATGGGTGACCTCCAGGAAAGGTAGGACAGGGAGACAGATAGTCCAAGAGTCTCCTGTGGCTATCCCCATCTCAAACAAGTATGCTGTTTTGGAAAACATAGGGGGTGATGGATGCTCAGGGAATATGGCACTGACAGCCAACTTTGTGGTATCGAGACTGGCTCTAATGTAAAGAGGGGTACACCAGGTTCCAAGCGGTCAATTGTGATAGGAAACTCTCTAGTCAGAGGCACAGACAGATGTTTCAGTGGCCAACAGCGAGACATGAATAGTGTGTTGTCTCCCTGGAGCCAGGATCAAGGATATATCGGAGAGGGTGCAGAATATTCTCAAAGGCGAGAGGGACCAACAGGAGGTTGTTGTACACTTTGGAACCAGCGACATAGGAAGTGACAAGGACGAGATTCTGAGAAGAAAATGTAGGAAGTTAGGCAGAAATTTAAAAAGTAGGTCCTCGAGGGTAGTTATATTTGGATTACTCCTGGTGCTATGAGCTTTGAGGGTAGGAATAGGAGGATAGAGCAGATTAATGTGTGGCTGAGGAGCTGGCGCAGGGGAGAAGGATTCACATTTTTGGACCATTGGAATCTCTTCTGGGATAGAAGTGAACTGTATAAGAAGGACAGACTGCACCTGAATTGGAAGGGGACTAATATACTGGCCGGGAGATTTACTAGAGATTTTTGGGAGGATTTAAACTAGGAAGGAGATGATGGGACCCAGGGAAATAATGAGGAAAGAAATCGGTCTGAGATTGGTACAGTTGCAAGAAGGACCAAGTCAAACAGTCAGGACAGGCAGAAATGAAGCTAAGTACGAGATAGGACTGATAAATTAAATCACTTCTATTTCAATGCAAGAAGCCTAACAGGTAAGGCAGATGACCTCAGGGCATGGTTGGGAACATGCAACTGGGATATCATAGCAATTACAGAGATGTGACTCAGGGGTGGACAGTACTGGCAGCTTAATGTTCCAGGATATAGATGCTATAGTAAGGCTAGAAAGGGGAGAAAGAGAAGATGGGGAGTGGCATTTTTGATTAGAGATTATATTACTACTGTGCTTGGGGAGGATATTCCTGGGAATACATCCAGGGAAGTTATTTGGGTGGAACTGAGTAATAAGAAGGGGATGATTGCCTCATTGCGATTGAACTATAGACCCCACAATAGTCAGCAGGAAATTGATAAACAAATTTGTAAGGAGGTCTCAGTTATCTGTAAGAATAATAGGGTGGTTATGGTTGGAGAATTTAATTTTCCAAACATAGTCTGGGACTACCATAATGTTAAAAGCTTGGATGGAGAGTAATTTGTTAAGTGTGTGCAAGAAAATTTTCTAATTCAGTATGTGAATGTACCTATCAGAGAAGGTGCAAAACTTGACCATCTCTTGGGAAGTAGGGCAGGGCAGATGACTGAGGTGTCAGTGAGGGAGCAGTTTGGGGCCAGTGATCATAATTCTATTAGTTTTAAAATAGTGGTGGAAAAGGATAGACCAGATGTAAAAGTTAAAGTTCTAAATTGGAGGAAGGCAAATCTTGATGGCATTAGGCAAGAACTTTCAAAAGTTGTTTGGGGGCGGATGTTTGCAGGTAAAGGGAAGGCTGGGAAATAGGAAACTTTCAAAAATGAGGTAACGAGAGTCCAGAGACAGTATGTTCCTGTTAGTGTGAAGGGCAAGGCTGGTAGGTGTAGGGAATATGCTGGATGACGAGAGAAATCGAGGTTTTTGTCAAGAAAAAAAAGGAAGAATATGTCAGGTACAGACAGCAGAGATCAAGTGAATCCTTAGAAGAAGTTAAAGGCAGTTGGAGTATATTTAAGAGGCAAATCAGGAGGGCAAAAATGGGACATGAAATAGCTTTAGCAAATAAGTTTAAGCAAAATCCAAAGGAATTCCACAAATACATTAAGGACAAAAGGGTAAAGAGGGAGAGAATAAGACCCCTTAAAAGATCAGCAAGGCCACCTACGTGAGGAACTGCAGGAGATGAGGGTGATAATAAACGAATATTTCGCATCCGTGGAGAAGGATATAGTTAGAGAATGTGGGAAAATAAATAGGGACATCCTGAAAAGTTTCTGTCTCACAGAGGAGGTGGTACTGGACGTCTTAAAAAGCATAAAGGTGGATAAACCCCTGGGTCCTGATGAAGTGCATCCGAGAACTCTGTGGGAAGCTAATAAAGAGATTTTGCTGAGATACTTGTATCATCAACAGCCACAGGTGATGTGCCGGAAGGCTGGAGGATGGCTAATATGGTGTCACTATTTATGAAACGTGGTAAGGAAAAACCAGGGAACTATAAACCGGTGGTAGGCAAGTTGTTGGAGGGAATCCTGAGGGATAGGATTTACATGTATTTGGAAAGACAAAGACTGATTAGGGATTGTCAACATGGCTTTGTGCATGGGAAATCATGTCTCACTAACATGATTAAGTTTTTTGAAAAAATAACGAAGAGGATTGATGAGGGCAGAGCGATGGATGTGATCTATTTGGACTTCAGTAAGGCGTTCGACAAGGTTCTTCATGGTTGACTGGTTATCAAGGTTAGATCACACGGAATACAGGGAGAATTAGCTATTTGGATGCAGAACTGGCTCAAAGGTAGAAGACAGAGGGTGGTGGAGGGTTGCTTTTCTGACTGAAGACTTGTTACCAGTGGTATGCCACAAGGATCGGTGCTGGGTCCACTGCTTTTCATCATTTATATAAACGTGAACAGAGGAGGTATGGTTAATAAGTTTGCAGATGACATCAAAATTGGAGGTATAGTGGAGAGTGAAGAAGGTTACTTCAGAGTACAACGGGATCTTGGTCAGATGGGCCAATGGGCCGAGGATTGGCAGATGGAGTTTAATTTATATAAATGTGAGGTGCTGCATTTTGGAACGGCAAATCAGGGCAGGACTTACACACTTAATGGTAAGGTCCTGGGGAGACCTTGGAGTGCAGGTTCATAATTCCTTGAAAGTGGACTCACAGGTGGATAGGATAGTGAAGAAGGCATTTGGTACGCTTGCCTTTATTGGTCAGTGAATTGAGTATAGGTGTTGGGAGGTCCTGTTGTGGCTGTACAGGACATTGATTATGCCACTTTTGGAGTATTGCATGCAATTCTGGCCTCTTTCCTGTACGAAGGATGTTGTGAAACTATAAAGGGTTCAGAAAAGATTTACAAGGATGTTGGAGGGTTTGAGCTATCGGGAGAGCCTGAATAGTCTGGGATTATTTTCCCTGGAACGTCAGAGGCTGAGGGATGACTCAATAGAGGTTTGTAAAATCATGTGGGGCATGGATCGGGTAAATAGGCAAGGTCTTTTCCCTGAGGTTATGGAGTCCAAAACTCGAGGGCATAGGGTTAAGGTGATAAGAGGAAAATATAAAACGGACCTAAGGAACATTTTTTTCATGCAAAGGGTGGTGTGTGTATGGAATGAGCTGCCAAAGGAAGTAGTGGAGGCTGGTACCATTACAACATTTAAAAGGCATCTGGATGGGGAAATGAATAGGAAGGGTTTAGAAAGAAATGGATCAAATGCTGGCAAATGGGACTAGATTTATTTAGGATATTTGGTTTGCATGGGCGAGTTGGACTGAAGGGTCTGTTTCCGTGTTGTATATCCCTATGACTCTGACTCTAAATGAGAAGATAACAAACCTGCTCATTTCTTGTACATTATACAGCTTAAAATTTCACCTTTGACAATGTGACAAGAGAGTATATGGATAATATTTCAAAGTAACACTTGACCTATAAAGATGCAGCAAATTTCAAATGATAATATTGGATCACTTACATAGCTATAAGTGCGACATGACCTGATGTTGTCATTGAATCCCATCCAGTGCTGGCAGTCAGGATATTCTCCCTTGGTCAGAACATACTGGTATCCCATGTAATTGGGTCTCTCATACACCACCCAGCAGCCACTCTCAACACGGATGGAGTTACAGCTGCTGATGTAAGAGTGCAGGTCGGCACAGTCACTGCTGCACTCATAGTGCTGACCCTGGAAGTTCCTGTCCTCGTAAAAGATTACCTACAGTGTTAGAAATCTGTTAGACAGGCTGGAGCATAACTAATTTTAACAGAACAAAGCATCACAATAATAAGTTACCTTTTACCTTAACCATTTTGATGACACGGCCAGAGCTACTCTCGTGTGCCAGGAGTTGGAGTTCATGGCTTTTTATAGTTCGAACTTTGTTATTTCATAAAGGAATTCCAAGTCAGCAGATTCCTCCATAAAATGTCTTGTAGTCTTTGGAGGCACTCATTTGACTTAATGATGGATCAGGTCTTTGTTCAGTAGATTTAGTCTGGCATGTCACAAATACAACGTATACTTGATTTCAAAATAAAGTATTGAGGACTTTAACTATTAGGAATCATGAAAACCAGCTTGGGTAACAAGATTAAATTGAGGATAAAAATAAGATTTTTTTAACCAAAATTGGAATAATCTTAATGTGTACATGTTTAGGAAATTATCCAAAGCATTTTGGCACCATTAAATGATGAAAAATTCCTGCAGCAGCAAATTATGTATTTCATCGCAACACATACAGAAACAGTCCATTCGCCCGAACATTTTATGTTGGTGTATAACCTCCACGTGAGCCTTCTGCTGTCTTACTGTATCATTCTTTTTGCTGTCAGTACATGGATTATGTACTCGATTCATGTGCCTTCAATTATATTTCTTTCTTGTTCAATTTCAGGTTTACCTGGCAAAATCTGTCAAACAATCACACAGGAATTTGATCCTGATCAGCCATGGCCTCTTCCATTGTGTCCAGCTTGCAGTGCAGCGTCTAGGCCCAAAACGTCAGCCTTCCTGCTACTCTGATGCTGCTTGGCCTGCCGTGTTCATCCAGCTCTACGCCTTGTTATCTCAGATCACTAACTATATTGTGTTGTCTGCATTGATATTCTTCTGAAGCAATAGAAGTGTCAAACAGCATACACAATCACCTGTATCTCCCGAAGGACATCCAGAATGTAATTAGAAAGGTGTTGCTTTCGTATAGCTTCACTTGCTCGTAGCCACACCTTACACCGAGGGTGTTGAAGATTTACGCCTTTGCAAGTTGTGGTAAAATTCCTTCAGTGGTTGGAGTGGAGTAGTGAGATATCTTCAAAATGTTATGTAAACCATTTGTGTCGATGTATACTCTCAGCTTTCCGAGTGGCTTCATTGCTACCATGCTGCTAATCTTCTATTCGGTGGGAGTTAGAACTTTCTTGATTACTCCCATCTTTTCCAGCTCTTCTTTATTGTCTTTCAGGCTCCAGCTGGCAATTTCCTTGTTAGATAGAGTCATAGGGTCATAGAGTCATACAGCATGGAAACAGACCCTCTGATCTAACTTGTCCGTGCCGACTGGACATCCCAATTTGACCTAGTCTCAATTGCAAGCATTTGGCCCATATCCCTCTAAACCCTACCTATTCATATTCCCATCATACAATGTTGTCATTGTATCCACGTCCACCACTTCCTCTGGCAGCTTGGTCCACATATGCACAGCCCTCCGTATGGAAAATTTACCCCCCAGGTCCTTTTTAAAATTTCCCCTCTCACCTTTAACATATGCCCTCTAGTTTTGGACTACCCACCCTGGGTATTAACTATTAACCCTAACATGATTTTATAAACCTCTATTTTGCAGTTTGGTTGGGATTCTGCTTTTCTACTTCCTTTTGACTGTGATTGAATTTCAGCACTGAAAGTAAGAAAGTGCCTTTTTTTGTCCCATTTCCTTTTTTCTGGCTTGCAATATACAGATGATGATTGGATACTTCTTTGACCCTTCATAGCATGCTAATAGTTGAACCTGGGCTAATACTCTTGGGTAATATAATCCCTTCCCTCCCACAAGCTCACACCATAGAGTTGAAACTGGCTTTTTAATCATTGTCTTTCAGTATTCCTCAAAGGGATAATCACAGAATGTACCTGCATTTTTGGATATAATAGGGGGTGTCTTGCCATTAAGCAAGGAGTCATCAGGCCCTCATTAACTTTGTAATCACACGAGATAATAGTCCATTCAGTTTTAACTTCTGTCCTTTGAAGGGCTGTTATTTGTAATTCTCTTTGTATAAATGTTGCATTTATATTGCATCCTTAACTTTTTGAGGATATATTCTCCTTGAAAACATCCTAACTCTGTTAACACATTGTTATACACCATTAGGACGTGCTCCATGTTCAACAGCTTAGTGTGTTGCAACACATTTACCTGTCACAGCTTTAGACTTGCTTCACCTGAGATGAGTGGTACTTGCTTGCCATTGATGACCAGAAACTTCAACTCCCCCATTCAAGTTATTGCATTGAGCTCACAGAGTAATCTGTCCTCTTGACACATGTATGGGGCCATCAATAAACTTACTTCCAAGGGCGTTGTTTTTGAACTGTCATGTTGAGCCACATTGTGATGTTGCAATCGTGCAATGTCTGTTTGACGATTTTGTTGACCTGATGTGTCCTTCTCCAGTCTTCCTTTTGTAACAGCCATAAACCACACCTCACTTATCAACTTGACTGAACTAACTTCTTGCACAGTGATTGATCAGAACCTTCAGTTGATATCTCTCCAGTGGCTATCTGTACCTGCTTACTTTAATTCCATTCAGCGACACATATGTACAAAATTATTTGGTTTCTTACATTGAGAACATTGATTTTCCCATACTGTTTGTGCCTTTTGTGTTTGCACAACGCCTTCTGAAGAACTTGCATCTGCCCTTTTGCCTGTGATTGTTCTGCGCTGTCTATCTGGAGCATCTGTAGACATAATGCAAGACCTGGTTTTTCTGCCACGGATATGGTCTATCTGTTGACTCATAACTTGGGCACTTCTGCAAAGGTCAATTGCTCTCCTGAGTTTGTCTTTTCTCAGTAGGCATGCTTTCATGTTTGAATGTCATGTTCCAAATACAATCCTGTTTCTACTTAACTCATCTTTTAATTGAGAACGTTCACAGGTTTCTGCAAGCTGAGTTAATGATGTTACATATTCCTCATTGTTCATTAGTAGTGAATATGTACTGTTCATACTAATGTTCATTTAAAGTTCAAAATGTTCCATCAATGATTTTAAAATTTCTGCCATGTGTCTCTTTCTGCATTTCTGGCAGATGTAGCATGGATTATATTTTGAAACTGCCTCTTCCCGACAGTGATAAAATATAACAACTTGGGCTTGTACTGGTTTGCTCAACAAACCCATTACCAATGCATAATTCTGCTATTGCTAGTGGAAGAATTCCCAGTTCTAACTCATATCCCCAATCATCCAAACAGGAGCTGGTAAAGGAGAAGCTGCAGCCATTTTCTCTTAATTAGTGTTTTCACTGTAATCTTTGCTTTTTTTCTTTTTTTCAGTGGCAGCCCGAAGCTCTGTAGCTGTGCTTTTTATTTCAATTTTGAACAATTGCCCATTTTGATACAGTATTTCAGGCATGCAAAACAGCAGAGTGTTCAACTTGGGGACTTTACTTAAGTGAAGCTTAAGATGTCTGCCTATATTACGGGTCCCTTATGGTCCTCACTGGACCTGAAACATTAACTCTGATTTCTCTCCCAGATGATACCAGACCTGCCGAGCTCTTTCAGCAATTTCTGGTTTTGTTTCTGATTTCCAGCTTCTGCAGTTCTTTCAGCTTTTACTTGATATATAGATGTTGTTGTATGTTCTGACATGCATTTGAGCGCTTGTCGGTAACTTAAACTAACAATAAAATTTGGAGTACTTACAGGTCATGTGACATTCATTTACTGAAGCTGTATTTTTTCATTTAGTGAGATTTAGCATGAGAGGCAAAGATTTAAAAGGGACCTAAGGGGGCAACGTTTTCACGCAGAGGGTGGTTCATGTACGGAATGAGCTGCCAGAGGAAGTGGTGGAGGTGGGTGCAATTGTAACATTTAAAAAGCATCTGCATGGGTACATGAATAGGAAGGGTTTAGAAGGATATGGGCCAAATGCTGGCAAATGACCTAGATTTATTTAGGATACCTGGTCGGCATGGACGAGTTGGACCCGAGGGTCTGTTTCTGTGCTGTATGACTCTATGAGATACACAAATTCAGAAAACTGTACACATGCAGTGTTACGTTACATTGAAATCCAGAATAAAGGAAAATTTAAGAAATATTTTGATGCTTATTTTAGGAAAAAGATACATTGTGGTGATCTCAGCTATATGAAGATACACTGGAAAAATGAGCGAAAATCTGCTGAACAGATAGAGATCATTCCAAGGAAAACATTTATATCTGGAAAAGAAACTTACAAAATGTGTGAGAGATAAAAGGTACTGCAGATGCTGGAGAATCCGAGATAACAAGCGTGGGGCTGGATGAACACAGCAGGTCAAGCAGCATCA
>JAHRHZ010000145.1:20089314-20101877 GCA_024137785.1 Ginglymostoma cirratum | reverse complement strand
GCTTGTTATTACAAAATGTGTGCACCTTTCTTCTATATAAAGTTTGTTTTCTGTTTTAAGAATTAAAACAAAAACATGATTTAAGATTTACTAAATTGATATATCAAAAATCTAATTCAATTTTGCTACGCCCAAATGTCCTGATGGTATAGATACAGGATTGGGCCACCAGATGGCTCTGTAATGTGAATTTCTAATGTTTCTTCCCAAGTACAGTTGCCACCTGGCATTTTGAAAGACATTTATTTATATATCAACTGATATTGGGCAATAGACGATTCCTTTGTGTGGTTTTAAAAGCCTTCCTTATTTGCTACTTTAGCAATTTCATTCAGATGTTGAAATATTCTCCTTGAGAATAAATAAGTTCCCCAATTGCCTACATACCTCAGCACTTTCGGGCACAATGTTAACAACACCCAGTAGCGTTAAACGGGACTAAAACTCTAGACAGATGTCAAAAGACTTGCCAACACCTACTTCACACCACCGTACAACTTCAAAATCCATCCCTCCAATTTTGAAATTTAAATCTCCAACCTGTTAAAACAAATGTAAGAAAAAATTATTGGGTGACTTTCTGATTATTGAATAATTAGTATAATAGGTGGTATAAAAGAGTGTGACATAATTTTTCACAAACTAAATATAAGTTATAGAGTCATAGAGTCATAGAGCTGTACAGCATGGAAGCATTCCCCTCAGTCCAACTTGTTCATGCTGACCAGATATCCTAAATTAATTTAGCCCCATTTGCCAGCATTTGACCCTTATCCTTTTAAACCCTTACTATTCATATACCCATCCAGATGCCTTTTTAATATTGTAATTGTACCAGCCTCCACCACCTCTTCTGGCAGCTCATTCCATACACGCACCACCCTCTGCGTGAAAAAAAATTCCACCCAGTTCCCTTTTAAATCTTTCCCCTCCCACGGTAAATCTATGGCTTCTAGTTTTGGACTCCCCTAACCTGGGAAAAAGACTTTGGCTACTCAACTTATCCATGCTTCTCATGATTTTCTAAACATCTATAAGGTCACCCCCTCAGTTTCCGACACTTCTGGGAAAATAACCCCAGCTTATTCAGCCTCTCCCCATTGCTCAACCCTCCAACCCTAGCAACATCCTTGTGAATCTTTCCTGAACCCTTTCAAGTTTCACAACATCTTTCCTATAGCAGGAAGGCCAGAACTTAGTGCTGTGTTCCAAAAGTGGACGAATGAATCTTCTGTACAGCCTCAACATGACCTCCCAACTCCTATACGCAATACACTGAAGTTGAAACATCCAAAGTTGATTGAAATATCACAAAAAATGCCTTCCCTTTAGTTCTTGTGTAAACATGAGCGTGACAGTTGTTTGAATGTCTGAATGATTACAAAGGTTAGTTTAAAGCACAATGATCAAGACTCCCATTGTACAAAGTCTTAAGGTAGGTTTGACACATTCATCAATTCATAAGAGATAGAATAATGAAACCCATCAAGAACGCTGCTGCAAAGGGGACTAAAGTTGGGAATTATACAAATTGATGAGAGTGAGGTGAACATATTATACATGAAGTAACAGGAATTTATTCTTTTGACGAGGTCAGTGGAAATGTGTAAGCTGTTTCTCATTCTTTTCATTAAAAGAGCAATTAGATTGCTTGTTTTGTATCAATCCAAAATGGCTTGGGCTTCTCATTAATTCTAAACTGTGTGGAACTGGTGGATATGGCATCACTTCTCTTGAGCAATGTTGGAACATTACAGTCAGGCAAATATCACATAGCTCCACCTGTTTACCAGTTGAAACTCATGGTTATTCTGCCCGAAAAGCTTTAAAATAAATTTGAAGTGTTTTAACAGTTCTGCCAGTGCTCTGTTAATATTAAATTTTACTGGTGAATCTATTGCTGCCAGTGATTACAAATATATTCAGAAAAAAAAGAACGTGAATTGATAAATAATGTTCAAAAGCTCAGTGGTATCCCAAACCTCTGGGGACAACCAATGAAACATTTCAGATGTGTGGTCTTTGTTAATTTGTAAATCCAGTAGCCACATTTCATATGGTGAGGGAGACAAAAGTAGAATTACAGAATGATTACAGCACAGAAGGAGGCCATTCGGCCCTTGTCTTCATGCCCGGCCTCTGTGAGGGCACTTTTACTAGTGCCACATCCCCTGCCTTTTTCAATGCTACCAATTCTACAATTCTCTTTGAAAGCCTGTTTCCGTGACACTCTCAAGGCACAACTGTATGCAATAGATCTTCCTCATGTTGCCCATGCTTCTTTATTAAATTGGTGTCTTCTGGTTCTTGGTCCTTCTGCCAATAGTAACAGAACTTAATCTGCTCTGTCTAGACCTATTATGATATTGAACATCCATATTAAATATTTTCTTAATCTTCTCTTTAATGATTCTCCAATCTATGCATATTGCTGAAGTTCCTCATTCTTCTTAGAAAATCCCCATGAATAATTTTTATAGCCTCTCCTTTCCTTTCAGGTTCTTCCCAAAATCATGCTAGGTCAGAATTGCATGTAATACCTTGAGTGAGGCTGAACCAACGTTTTATGTAGATTTTTCATAACTTCCCTTTTTATACACTCCCTTCCCCTATTTATAAAGCCTGAGATTTGCGACGTATGTCTCCAGGTCCCTCTGCTTCAGCACCCTTTTAAAATTATGTCTATTATTTTATATTACTTCTCCATGTTTTGCCTTCCAAAAATGTTTCACTTCAAGCTTCTCTGCATTAAATTTCTGTGCAACATGCCTAATCTACCAGACTGTCTAAGTTTTTTTTTCAAATTGTTTTATTCATTACTGTGATGTGGGTGTCCCTGGTTGGGCCAGCATTTATTGCCCATTCTTAGTTGCTCTTGAGAAGGTGGTGGTGAGCTGTCTTCTTAAGATACTGTAATCTATTTCATGTATGTACACGCACAATGCATTTAGGGAGTGTGTTCCATGATTTTGGGCCAGAGACACTGACGGAACAATAATATATTTCCAAATCATGATGATGTGTGGCTTGGGGAGAAACCTGCAGGGGGTGATGTTTCCACATGTCTATTGCCTATGTCCTTCTGGAGAAGTTGTGGTTATGCATTTGGGAGGTATTTTTTAAGGAACCTTTGAGAATTTATGCTGTGCATTTACGTTGTAGATGGCATGCACTCCACATGTTGTGGAGGGGTATTATTGATGTGGTGCCAATCAAGTGGCTGCTTTGTCCTGGACAGTGTCCTGTTGCTTGAGGGTTGTTGTAGCTGTACCTATTCCAGGCAAGAGGAGAGCGTTCCATCACATTCCTGACTTGTGCCTTGTAGATGGTGGACAGGCTTTGGGGAATCAGGAGATGAGTTACTCATTGCAGGATTCATAGACTCTGACCTGCTTTAGTAGCAGTATTGTAGCAATATTGATATGGCTTGTCCAGTTTAGCTACTAGTTAATGGTCATCTGCAGGATGTTGATAGTGGGGTACTCAGTGGTGGTAATAGCATTGAATGTTGAGGCGTGGTGGCTATAGTGTCATAGAGTCATACAGCATGGAAACAGACCATTCAGTGCAACCAGTCCGTGCTGAGCGTAATCCAAAACTAAACCAGTCCCTTCTGTCTTTGCTTGGCCCATACATTTCTTATTCAGGTACTTATTTAAATCTCTTTTAATTTCTACAATTGTACCCACATCCTCCACTTCCTCTGGAAGTTCATTCCACACACGGACCACTCTCTGTGTATAAGAAAAATTACCCCTCATGTCTTTTTTAAATATTTCTCCTCACACCTTAAAAATATGCCCCCTAGTCTTGAAATCTCCAACCATCCGGAAAAGATAACTGCCGTTCACCTTATCTCTACCCTTCAATATTTTGTAAACCTCTATAAGGTCATCTCTCGATCTCCTATGCTCCAGTGAAAAATGTCCTAGCCTATCCAGCCTCTCTTGGTAATTCAAACCCTTTATTCCCAATCTTGATAAATCTCTTCTGAGCCATCTCCAGCCTAATAATATCCTTCCCATAAACAGGTAGACCAGAACTGGACACAGTACTCCAGAAGAGGCCTTACCAACACCCTGTACATCTTCAAGACAATATCCCGCTTCCCATGTTCAAAACGTCTGAGCAATGAAGGCCAGCATGCTAAATGCCTTTTTAACCATCTTGTCCACATGCGATAAAAGCAAGATTGTCTTTTGTTGGAAATGATCATTGCCTGGCACTTATGTGACATGAATATTACCTGTCATTTGTCAGCCCAGGATATTGTGCAATCTTGCTGCATTTGGATATGAACTGCTTCAGTATCTGAGGAGTCATAAATGGTGCTGAACGTTGTGAATCATCAGCAAACATTCCTGCAGTTGGTTTACACATTTTCCCTCTGAGGGAAGAAACTTGAAAAATATCTCATACATTTAAAAGAAGAGATGAAAGAAGGATAAATATTGTTCCTGGCCAAAAAGAAATGAGCAGTGCAGCACTCCCCATAGAGCTTGTTGGAGCAGAATGGAATCAGCGCAAAATGGAACACACCCTCATTTTACGGCACATGCTGCCATGTGGTAAATGTAAAGTTTTGGTTTTTATATATCAAGGAATGAATAAGTGGGTGAGTAAATGAATGGGTGAATTGTGGAGTGAGTGGAGGGTAGGTTTGTATGTGGGTGACTGGGTAATTTCTGGGTCAGAGTGTAGAGAAGTTGAGGTGGATAGGGTGATTAGATGGGTAGATAGGTGAAGCAGGCAGGTTGGTCCTTGAGTAGTGTGGGTAGGTGCATGGGTGAGTGAATGGTTGGTGGATTGATGGGTGAATGGGTAATTGGGTTGGAGATTTACTGGGGATAGTCATGGATTCATTGGAGTAGTTGGGCGTTTAGTTGCTTTGTTACCAAAGTATTAGACTGGGCTTTAAGCTCTCTGTCATTTCCTGGACATCTACTCAGTTACATATTGTAGAACTGTCCAAATTCTTTGACTTGAACTCAGAATCAGAGATATTACGGAGAAATCCAAGACCATTCCCATGTATATCTTTAGTACAGGACTTCCAGGGGTTCCCAACATGCATTTTCAGTTGTTCATAGGTGTCTGAAGGAGGTCCTTTTATTTAACAGATATTGTTACAAAAATTTGTAAACCAAGGTTCAGGGTCATAGTATTATGCCACAAAAACTCACTGACAGTAAATAAGAATGATATCCCAAATCTTAATTTTGAGGGTTAAAATATTCCAAAGTAGTTTGGAACTTTCCCATTTAAGAAATTTCTTATGTAATTTTGTAAAGACCAGCCTTTGCATGAAAGTGGAATTTGAGATGCTTCAGTTATCAAAGTCCTTCAGATTCCTTGTAAAAATAAGTCTGTTCTATTGATTTGTGAAGATGATTTCATTTAACATTCCTGGCCTATTGGACCATGCATTTTCCAACGCCAGCCCAAAAAGAAAGCACAAAGAGCTTAAGTATTGTTCTTATGCCAGTACAATGTGGAAACTGACTCTCCGATGCCTGATCAAGCATTAGCTACTGCTATTTATTTTGCACATGAGGAGGGATATGTCAAACCTTTAGAGATCATGCTGCCCAGAATGCTCATTGACCTTGGTTCATGACTGGATATATCCTGAAAAGTGAGTTATATAGTAAGTTCCTTGGCAGCTCAGTTAGTGAATTCTCTTGAAAGTGTTATACAGACTAAGGGGTTTTAATCAACTGAGATGGGTCTATTTCTGTACAGGTAACAGGTTAAATCACCTGAACTGCCAGGGTATTGGGAAATTAACAAGAGCCACTGACTTCCATCTTTAACTACAATGCATTCCCCACTGCACGAGAAACCCCCTTGGGATAAATGGGGTTGCCATTAAAATATGTTACATGATCAATAGCTTCATTATTAATTCACAGGATATGACTATTGCTGGCTGGGCCAGCACTTAATGCCCATCTTTGAGACGGTGGTGGTGAGCTGTTAGAATTGTAGTTTGAACTTAGGGTTTTGACATTAACTCTGAGTGCATAATCCTGGACTTCCTGGAATTTGTCAGATGATAGCGGGAATTGACAGAACTGTAATTGACTGTCAAGGAAAGCTTTACGTATGGCTTCTGTTTCCACGTCTAAATTAACGGGTTTTTTTCCTCTCAATTCTCTTTCTGAAAGTGTGCTTTCACGGCTTTGGAGGCAATTTCCAAGAGGTGATATAACATTTCTGCTACCTTGGAGTCTATTACTTTTGCTCTGCTCCTTTCAGCTGTCTATCTTCAGATGGGAATGGGAGAAGCTTGCTCACCTCTACTTTCAACTCAGATGAAGGATGAGGGGAGGAATAGCACCAATAATGAAGGCAGTGGGAAAAGTAACAGCAAGACCAGTAACCTTTGTTCCAAGACACAAGATGGAGGAGATGAATACAGAGCTCCAGCTGTCAGGAACAGAGAGTCTGCTTTAAGGGATGCAGATCAGCCTCCTAGACATGAATGAGCATCAGTGCGTCAAGAGGCTCAGACCTTCCCAACAGACCAGTGTTGACAGTAGCAGTCTCCTAGAAGAAGACCACCTTCCAAGTGGACCAAGCCAGTGCACCTACTAATAACCACTAAGGTCATTCCTGCTGCGAAAGCAGAATGAGGGAACCTTGGGGATTCGTTGTTCTGGCTGAATTCTTGCTGGTCATGGAATGCACACACAAAATCACTCAGTGTATTCGTCATCAAAAGTGATTTCACTCCATCAATGTTCTGGTGATCCATTAGCACTGAAAAATCCATATGCATGTTTCTGTAATATTCCCCGAGAGTTTCCATCATGTATTAATGCTACATCATTCAATTCTCCCATATTGTTCACACCTTAAGGAAGGGGACCCTAAGAAAAAAACCCAAGATTATCATCCACTCCATACTTTTGGCTGAAGGTGGATATTAATGCTTCAGCTTTGCCTTTTTTATTGATACATACAATGATATTTATCTTTGACAGGCACATCATCCAAACACTTCACACGCCACTCACTTTTGCCAACAAAGTGGCACAAACCTATAGCTTGGAGCAAGCTTGAAGAGCTGAGTAGCCTATTCCTGGCCTAAATTCTTATCTACCAATTGCTGGAGGCAGTCATATCTAACACACAGGGACAGTTATGAGGCATTTTCTCATCCACACAGAGGAGACCCATGCTGAACATTATTGCAGCAGTATGACAGAGACTACAGTCAAAAGTCGGCTTCTTTCCATTATGGATTAAGTATGATTTTGCCTAATATATCTTTATCTCATCCCACTTCTCTGTCAGTCCATAGCATCATTAGCTAATCAAGCTTCAGATCTTGTAAACGTGCACCTCCTGCTTTCCCATTTGCCTCTCATTGCAACCCTTTGTCCTTGTGTTAGGTGCAAAACAACATTTTTGTATTCACTACTGCAGGCTTAGGTTGACATTTGAGAATTTCTCCTGAGCACCCTTTTTCACTCCTACTCCTCTCTTTGCAAGCAGATCTTCTGTGTCACTTTTGCTCAGTTTCCCTTTCATAGATTAGTGCAGCACAGGACCTTTCAGTTCACTATGCTTGTGCTGACTATGAAGCCATTCTAAACTAACCCCATCTGCTTGCACATGGTTGAATCCCTGTATTACCTGCCCGTTCATGTCTTTCTAAATTTCTATTAAACATTGCTATTGTATCTACTTCTACCACTTCCCCTTGCAGTGCGTTCCAGGAGCCGACCACTCTCTGTGTAAAAAACTTTCCTCACACATCTCATTTAAACATTCCCCCCTTACTTAAACCTATGCCCCCTTGCAATTAACATTTCCATCCTGAGAAAAAGATTCTGACTATCTATCTTATCAATGTCTATCGTTATTATATATGCTTTTATCAGATTGTCCCTCCGCCTCCGATGCTCTAGTGAAAACAATTTAAGTTCATCTAACTTCTTCCTATAGCTTAAACACTCTAATCTAGGCAACATCCTGGTTAACCTCTTTTGCACCCCTCTAAAGCCTCTACATCCTTCCTAAAGTGTGACGATCAGAACTGCACACAATGCTCCAGCTCTGTGAGGATGGTATTAGCTGGAATCACAAGGCCAATAATGGCAGATGCAGAAGAGATTGTAGGAGAGCATTACCAGGGCGGGATGAGTCTTTGATGATGTTTGCAGCCTTTCTGTGGCAATGAGAGGTGTAAATGGGGAGGTGATGGCCTAGTGGTATTATTGCTGGACTGTGAATCCAGAGACCCAGATAACGTGCAGGGGACCCAGGTTCAAACCCCACCATGGCAGGTATTAAATTTTAATTCAATGAAAAACATCTGGAATTAAGAATCTTATGATGACTGTGAATGCATTGTCGATTGTCAGGAAAAAGCCATCTGGTTCACTAATGTTCTTTAGGGAAGGAAACTGCCATCCTTACCTGGCCTGGCCTACATGTGACTCCAACCCACAACAGTGTGGTTGACTCTGAACTGCCCTTTGGGCAATGAGGGATGGGCAATGAATGCTGCCTAGCCAGCGAGACCCTCAACCCATGAATGAATAAAGAAAAAAAATTGAGTCCATGGATGGGACATTGGCTTTTGTGATGGTCTGGGCTGCATCCGGACAGTGCATCTGTAGAAGCTGGTGAGGGACCTTATGGACATGCCAGGTTTCCTGAGCTGCCTGAGAAGAGGTGCTGTTGTGCCTTCTTGACCATTGCATCTACGTGGTAAGTTCAGGACAGTTTAGTGATTATTGTCACTCCTAGGAACTTGACATTCTCAACCACAGCACCGTTGATGTAGATAGGGGCACGTTCTCCTCCTTTCTTTCTGAAGCCAATGATCAGTTCTTTAGCTTTGCTGACATTGAGAGAGAGGTTGTTATCATTGCACCACGTCATCAAGCCCTTTATTTCGTTTCTGTATTCTGACTCATTGTTGTTCGATATTGTCTTACTACAATGGTGTTGTCGGCAAACTTGTAGATGGCGTTCATTCGGAATTTGGCTACGCAGTCTTAGGTGTACAGGGAATACAGTAGGGGGCTGAGGACGCATCCTTGGGGAGCTCCAGTGTTGAGTGTTATTGTGGAGGAGGTGCAGTTGTCTATTCTTCACTGATTGTGGTCGGTGGGTCAGAAAGCTGAGGATCCAGTTGCAGAGGGTGAAGTAGAGACCTGGGTCTCAGCGTTTTGAGTTTTAATGGTGTTGAAGGCAGAGCTCTCATCAATCAGCAGGAGTCTGATGTAGGTGTCTTTGTTGTCCAGATGTTCCAGGGATGAGTGCAGGGCTAGGGAAATGGCGTCAACTGTGGACCTGTTATGTCAGTAGGCAAATTGCAGGGGACCGAGGCAGGCTGGGAGACCAGAGCTGGTGTGGGCTACGACCAGCCTCTCGAAGTACTTCGTGGTTATGGAGGTCAGAGTACTGTGTGGTAGTTGTTAAGGCATGTTGCATGTACTTTCTTAGGCACTAGGGTGATGGTGGGTCTTCTTGAAGCAGGGGGTGACTTTGGCTTGTAGGAGGGAGAAGTTGAAGGTGTCACTGAATGCCTGTACCAGCTGGTCCACACTGGACCTAGTGCAGAGCCGGGGACTCCATCTGGGCCTGTCGCTTTCTTTGGGTTGATTCCCAGGGAGACCAATCTGATGTCTGCAGTGATGACAGAGGGAACATGTGCATCTGGGGCTGTTGGGGCAGGTGTCACACTGCTGGTATTCTGCTTGAACCAAGCATAGAAAACATTGAGCGCATCTAGGAGGGATGTGTCTTTGTCTGCTATTTTGCTCTGTTTCATTTTGTATCCCAGTATGTTGTTTAGGCCTTGCTGCAGGTGGTAGGATCCTGTGTGGTTGCTTTTGGTCTCTAATTTGGTCCGGTACTACCTCTTGGCATCTCTGAAGGGTTTGCGGAGGTCATATCTGAACTTTCCTGTAGAGGTCTGGGTCATATGACTTGAGTGCTGCATGCCTGGTCTTCAGTAGGCAGTGGATTTCCTGGTTCATCCAAAGTTTCTGGTTGGGGAACACCAAAATTGACTTCTTTGGTACACAGTCCTCCATGCATTTGCTAATGAAGTCTATGACATTGATGGCGTGCTCGTCTAGGTTTCCCGCTGACTACTTGAATATGGTGCAATCCACTGATTCCAAGCAGTCCCGGAGACAGCCTTCCACTGCCTCCAATCAGCATCGTATTTCTTTCCGTGAAGGATCCTCCCATTTCAGCTTCTGTTTGTAAACTGGGAGGAGGAATATAGCATTGGATCTGATTTTCCGAAGTGTGGACGGTGGACTGGATTGGTCGGTGTCTTTGATGGTTGTGTAGCAGTTCTCATGGATGTTCAGTATTCTAGTGGGGCAGGGGATGTTGGTGGTACTTTGGCAGCACCCACTCGAGGTTGGCTTGATTGAAGTAGCCGGCGACAATGAATAAGGCCTTGGGGAATTTTGTCTCCAGAGTGTTTGTGGCAGTGTAAATTTCATCAAGGGCATTCTTCACATTCACATGGGCTGGTATGTAGACTGCTGTCAGGATGGTGAAGGTGAACTCGTGTGGCAGACAGTAGGAATGACATTTTACTGTAAGATATTCTAGGTCCGGGGAGCAATGGCTCGCCAGGGTCGCCACATCTGACCACCAGGCGGTGTTGACCAGGAAGCATATCCCTCTGCCCTTTGCCTTACCTGAGAACGCCCAGCAGTCCATGCGATTTATGGACAATCCCCCCAGCTTGCAAGGTACATTCAGGTATGGCAGGAGTGAGCCATGTCTCTGTAAAACAAGGCGCACAGCAGTCTCTCAGTACCCTCTGGAAGGTAAGCCTTGATCTAAGTTCATTCATTTTGTTTTCAATAGCTTGGAGATTTGCTAGGAGTATGCTGGGGAGCGGGGGACTTGAAACTGTGTTGTTTCAGCCCCAGCTGCAGGCCAGCGTGTTTTCCTCATTTCCACATACGCTGCCTGCATCTGTGCGGTCCTGGGAGTCTGTGGTGCGAGTCTGCCACCTCGGGAGGTAAAGTGAGATGGATCCGGTTAGGCTGGGCCTCCCCCGGGCCGGGACGCTGCGCGATCGGAGTTTGGGCCTGGGCTGGTCTGGTCTCCTTGGGGACTGGTCGTGGTGGGAGGATTTTCATTCCTGGATGGTCCCAAGTGTTGGTGGCGGGGAGTGTTCTGCTCCAGAAGGTAAGTAAGTCGGGCTTGGTCAGGCTCGGCCTCCTCAGGGTCGAGTAATCGCGGGATCGGGGACCAGGCCTAGGCTGGTTGGGACTCATCTGGATTGTGTTGCTGTGAATCCAGGGTTAGGTCCTGGCCTGGTTGGGCCATCTCGGGGTTGGGTCACTGTCGGTACCAATTCCATTTTAGTTCGGGGTCAGGGCTTGGATCTTGGTATTGGGTGTCCTCGTGGGTTCTGCAGGAAAAGAAAGGTTTTCCCTGGGCCTGGGAATCCAGTGTCGATCGTACTGGGGTCTGGAAATCCGTAGGATCTTCAAATCTGTAAGTATATTTAAACGAACATTATTAGTAATACTTACACACTTAGAATTTATGTTTAAAAGTGTAGAGCAGTTATGAGAAATGTTAGAGTTAAATCTGCTGTAGGAAGCACGCTAGGGCTTGCCTGGTGTTGCACCACATGGTGAATGTACTTCCAATAGTGTGTATGTGCCAGAGAGGTGCAGGATGTTGATCCAGCAGTAATGATAGAATGGCAGTATATCGGGATGGTGATTGTCTTGGAGGAAACTTTACAGGTGCTGGTATTCCTTCCAGGGTTATAGAAGGCACAGGATTGGGAAATTCTGTCAATGAAGCCTCAGTGAGTTACTGCTATGCATCTTTTAGATGATACACCCTGCTGTCACTGCATACCTCTAACATACAAAGTGCTCTGTACACACAGAATACGTGAAAGCGATCCAAAAACCTTCCGTGTGGCAGGAGTGCAATTCACTGCAGTGCAAATAATAAGTGGATAGGCAATTACTGCTGAATTCCATCAGATATGTTGGAAAAGGAGCTGTCTCATTAATTCATATTTGACATGGATAACTGATGCATAATATGAACCTAACTAAGTATGAGTTTGCAATCTAATGACTTTACGACTAGAAGTTTACTGAGACAAGCAAGTATATTTATTAAATAATACATACAAGAAACAGTTTTAACAAAGATAATGAGGCATAACTGTCCTATAATATGAATAATTTGCAGAGATCTTCAAAAAACTCATAATGTAAAACTAAACCCTGTATTAGACCATATAATATGATCTGAAGTAAACAATCTGTTTCAAATGGTATGAGGATATTACTATCCCACATAGATGCAGCTGGGTAACTAGACAATGTGGAAAGAATTTAGGCAGTTTCAACCCTGTGGGCAAGAACATGAAAGTGGTATCAGAGATAAAAGGTACTGCAGATGCTGGAGAATCCGAGATAACAAGCATGGGGCTGGATGAACACAGCAGGTCAAGCAGCATCATAGGAGCAGGAAAACTTGAAGTTTCGGGCCTAAACCTTTCATCAGAAACTGATGAAGGGTTTAGGCCCGAAACGTCAAGT
>JAHRHZ010000145.1:20023974-20088914 GCA_024137785.1 Ginglymostoma cirratum | reverse complement strand
GTTATCAAGAACATGAAAGTGGCTGCTTTAACAATAGTTGGTGTGGGAGACTTTGATATTTGTGCTTTCATTATCTGTTTTTTCATTAATGTATCTTTTTAAAAGACACTATTGAATATACATACATAGGAATTGAAAGGGCAGTGGAATCAGATTCAGCACAAGGTTTCAAAAGGGAATTTGGGAAACATTTGAAAGGGAAACAATTCAAGGGCCATTGGGAAAGAGTAATGGAGCGGGATAACGCTTTCGAAGTGCTTGCACAGGTACAATAGGCCAAAATCCCTCTCAGTGCTGTAAAATTTTATGATTCTAGAAATGTAATTCTTTACATCATGTGCTTCAAAATTTAAATCCTTCTAAGTGCTGACTGGATATATGTTTTGTTCTGCAAAAATATTACGCGGAAAGAAAGACTTGATTGCCTCTGACTTAAGGTGTAACTTTATTACTGTTATGAGATTTTTAAAAAATCACAACTTTTATTGTTCCTACAAATCATGTTCTGAAATAACTCTCAGACAGTATTAAGTAATGACTGAACTCTGTGTTTTTTAACAGCTAGATCTCCCTCTGTGTTGATTGCGCTTCCTTATGTTCTGCTATACTGGGCATTGACAAAATAATTTAACTGTACCTCACAAAAACATTACCAACTGCTTCTCCTTGTTTCACAGCTAATGAGAAAATGTGAAGGTTAAATTAGACATAATTAATATTGGATAAATAGTTAGATGTAATTGTGAAGATGAAGTTAAGCTGTATTGATTCATTTACTAATGACAGTAATAATAAAAGATGCGAGCCAATTAAACTGCAGACTGTCATCTTTCATACTGAAAGAGTCAAATATTTATCCATGGATAATATGAGCAAGAACGTTATTGTAAGTTATCAATATATGTAATAAAGAAATTCACTTGAATTGTGTGATAAATCTGTCAGAGGTGATTAATATTCCAGGGGAAAGATTATTTTCAAGACAGGTGGAAATAATTGGAATTTACATTTTCTTTTAAGACAACATCATTAACTTAATGACAGAATGGCAGTCAAACCTATATTCAAATCAATATTACTACTAATATGCATTAGTCTCACCCAATTTGAACAGAGAGCAGCATTTGTGATCTATTCGTGACTAGGATTTTCCCACCTGGTTAGACAGAAGAGGATGATTATTATCATGTGTTATTGGCTTGAAATGGAATCTTGGCATTTATTGCAAAAGGACTGGGTTATAAGAGTAAAGAGGTGTTATTACAATTATATAAGGGCTTGGTGCAACCAAACCTAGATTATTGAGTTCAGTTTTGGCATCCTACTTGAGGAAGGATGTGGTGACATTGGAAGCAGTTCAGAGGAGGTTTACCAGATTGATCCCAGGGCTGAAAGGGCTGTCATGCAAGAGCGGTTGAATGTCTTGGGCTTATACTCACCAGAGTTCAGAAAAATGATGGGGGACCTGATTAAGGTATATAAAATGCTAAAGAGAATTGAGAAGGTGGACATTGTACAGTTTTCCCATTCTCTGTTCCCACTTTCAACATTCAGTTCATTCCAAGACCCAATCTGTGGGCAACTCTACCATAATGGAATGAGATTGCCGCATTTCCTTCCTATGATTCCTTTAGCAGTATGGATACTGGACAATTTCCATTGCTTTGCATCTCCAGGGATGATCAGACATTTGATATTTACGTACTTACTCATACAGTCATAGAGTCATGGAGCCCTACAGCACAGAGGCAGGCCCTTCAGCCCAAACAGGTCCATGCTGACCAAAATGTCCATCCACGCTAACCCCATTTCCCTGCACTTGGCCCATATCCTTCTAAACCTTTCCTATCCATGTATTCATCCAAATGCCTTTTAAATGTTGTTCATGTACCCACTCAACCACTTCTGCTGGCAGTT
This sequence comes from Ginglymostoma cirratum, assembly GCA_024137785.1. Taxonomy (NCBI): domain Eukaryota; kingdom Metazoa; phylum Chordata; class Chondrichthyes; order Orectolobiformes; family Ginglymostomatidae; genus Ginglymostoma; species Ginglymostoma cirratum. The sequence continues at coordinate 20,086,997 of JAHRHZ010000145.1, read as the reverse complement.
CATTCTATATGCATACCAATCTCTGTGTAAAAAAGTTGCCCCTCAGGTTCCAATGTATTCTTTCCCCTCTTACCTTAAACTGATGCCCTTTTGTCCTTGATTCCCCAACCCTGGGAAAAAGACTGAGTGCATTCACCCTATCCATGCCTCTCAAGCTCTTACACACTTTTATAAGATCCCCTCTTGGTGTCCTATGCTCTAAAGAAAAAAGTCTTAGCTCATCCAACCTCTCCGTATAACTCAGTCCCTTGAGTCCTAGCAGCATCCTTGTAAATTTCTTGTGCACTCTTTATAGTTTAATAACATCCTTGATCCACATCTGTTGACCCTCTCCCACCTCCAGCAGATTCCATGCATGATAAGCATTTCTTATAACGGGTGGCCTGCTGTGTGTGATAGGATTGCAATTTATCATACCCTGCTTGGTAATTATGAAGCTCTAACTGGAACCAATTTTGTAGGCAAGACTGGTATCAGACCCTTCAGCTTCCTACCTGTTGGCAGCTTTAATGGTAACTAAGATCACAGTACAATGGATGGGCATTTAATTCAACAGTGTTGCGTAGAAGTCATAATTTTTCAAAAGAGGCAAAGCATTCAGACCCCCACATTCAATATCCCCATTAGACTGTGAATGCAATAGTGAACTTGTGACATGCTCAAATTCAGAACTGGTTGCAAAGTGGCTGGAGCACTCATTGACAAGTTGGCCCTGTTGGCCAAAACAACCACGTCAGGGATATCATGCGTATTCTTGTACCATGAATAACTCTTTCTGTGGTTGTTGTATGTAACTTTGAACTTCATCCCACTTGGAGAAATATATGATGATGGAAGCATTGAAAACAAACAGATCCACCCCCACACATACCCACAGTCTAGTGGGAATTTGGTGGGCATTAAAGGATTCCTATATTTTTGCCTGTACAAGAAACATGCATGACAATTTACCGTGACTTCTGCAATGTCCTTGGAGGTCCCAGATCACCTTACTGATGACTCAGCTCTGGTCCTGCAGTCAGTGATTCCTATGTGAACTTGGTAAACCTTCCCTCTTGACAGATGGCCACTGATTCATCACACATTGGTATGTTATCAACAATGGTTAATTTAGTCCTGTGTTGTATATACATCTTCATGGACACCACTGCCATTTGGGTGCTGCTAACCCTCTGTGTAGTATCAGCTGATGGTGAGTCATTCCTTATCTTTCATTTGTTGAATCTAGCTAAGCTGATTATGACTTGCTGGCCACCGTGCCACTGTTGATCAGGTGTCTGACTTCATGTTTTGAACGAAGTCTACTTCACAACTGTTTAGGCTGTCAAACATCGCTTTGGAGAGTGAACTGTCAGAGTCTGCAGTTTCCCCCACACGTAACGTTTTGTGAGAGAATCTCATGAAGTGACATTGAAATCTTTGTATTCTTGGAGGCAATCTTGTAAGGTTCTTCAGGACCGAGAGGTAAATGAAAAGTTTTTTATCCATTTCAATGACCACGTTCAGACCAAGGATGTAGTCTGAAAATTTCTTGCAAGGCTATGTAACTGAGAGACATTCCATCTCAATAATAACATGCCATGCTTCTGTACTAGATAATGCTATTAATATGTAATAGTCTGGTTTGCAACATCTATCCAGCTGCACCAGGATTATGCCAGTTTCACTTCTGGCTTTCTTAGTTCCAGCCCTGCCTCATTATATCCACGCTTTATGCTGACAACACCCTGATTAGAACTGTAACTTGTTCTTTTTTGAATTAATGCCCTTTCATCCTTAATTGCTGTGTAATTTGAAGGTTCCACTTTGACACAAGGGTTTTATTTTGCTTCGGCTCACATAATCTTTGATGCCAGGTTAGCTCATGGGCTTGTTAGGTCATGGGGACCATTTCCACAGCCAGCCACTTCATGATGCTCTCTGTTTACCTGCTTTGCAGTTGCAGATTTTTCTGTCCCTGTACATCTCCTGTAAGGTTTGGAAATGCTTTCTGTATCATTCTCTAAAATAGTTTTCTGTGTTGCCATGAGGACTTTTGAGGTTCACTATCAGTAGCAATCAGCGGTACCCGTTTCTTTTGAAATCTTCTTTGTCAACAGTTTTGCTGAAACCTAAACTCTCTTAGTTTGCATCATTTAGAGTTAGTGCTGGTCACCACTGCTCATTTAGTTGTAACAGGGCATCACCATTGCTGGCACACCAGCTGCTCACCATGTTGTATGGGGTCTCATTCAAGCCTGTCGTGTTTTAATGTGGATGTGGATAGCCACCGCTTGGTCTAACTACAGTATAAGAGTCTTATTGAGTAAAGAATAGGAAGGCTATTGCAATACTGAAACAATTCACAGATTATATGAATGTGATTTACATTACTTCAGAGACTGTGAGGAACACACTACCCACAGATCTCTCACCAATGCCTACAGGACTCTCTCCCAACCCTCATAGCATCACCATAGTGAGGGTACTTACCAAACTTAATCAAGGAAGAGCCCTTTAGATTCATTTGCAACAGCCATGACCCCTCAGTCAGTTTGAGGTCAGCCAATGCAGGTCACCATACTGTGCATGTGTGTTCCCTCATGCCCGACGTGTAATAGTGTGGGTGGGGTTGTCCACCTTTCTGACCTAAATAGAAGAGGTTTTGAAAAGTTCCAGATACCTTTAAACACTTATTCCTACCCAACATGGACTATTTATACCTACCTCTTGACGTCAAACTAAGTTCCTAACTTTCGCTGTTCACTATTGAGAGATCTGTTGTTTTTCCAATGGCTCGGTCAAGTAGTGATTGGTTTGTACAAAAACTTGTCTTTCAATGTAAAGTTACTATTTCTTAAATTTTACTTTATGTCTTCACTTCTCATTGTCGAGTTTTAAACCAGATGGCCTGTGAAATTAAAACAGGTAGCTGATGCATAAAGCGTTAATATGCCCTGAATTCTGGCTTCTTAGTTTTGGTGCCACCTGAAAAAAGTTTGTGCATGTGTGTGCGCGCGCGTGTGTGTGCACGTGCGTGCATGCGTGTGTGTGTGTGTGCATGTGTGTGTGTGTGTGCATGCGTGTGTGTGCGTGTGTGCGTGCGTGCGTGTGAGAGAGGGAGAGAAGGTGTGGGATGTTTAAATGCAGCCACATTGTGGCACAAACCATTTATCTGCATCAACGAAGCAAAGGCAGAGATTTCAGGCTCCTGAATTTTAAACTTACTGATTTTCTTTCCTCAGTGAGCCTCCACATTAAGGGACACAGATTTTTCTTTTAATCCTTGAAAAGGAGTAAAGTGATTATAAAAAATAAATTCCATGGTGACTGCTTCTGAATAATTTATAATCAAATTTTACATTAATTCACACTCTTGAGAATTGGATGCATCTGTTCTCTATTATAAACATTTGGGTTAGAGAGTTTTCTTTGGGCATAATTGAGAAAGAGCAAATTAAATTGCGTTGTTAAGGTTATGCTTCTGGTTTCGGCAAGCGTTAATTTACAGAATTATGTAGACATATTCTTTTACAGTACAGTGTAATTGGGGAGCATTGTTGAATGTAATGTTGTATTTGCTTTGCAAAATAATCCTTGCTGTATCATCACGACTTAGCTGTCCACATACACAGCCAAACATATCTCACTGGACCTCTTCAACCACTGATCCTGAACTGATACCCACATCCCCCCAAAAGCGGTAACACTCTCAGCCACTGGACGCAACAACCCCTTACCCTCCCCACCCTTGGAACTGATAATGCCCTCTCTATCTGGGTCTCAGCAGTCTCTCTCTGCCTCCAGGTCCTATTCGCCTCTGAGCCCAGCTGGCAGAATTGATACCCCTAGAATTGAACATTTTCCTCCCCCAACTCCTGACAATCCCTGACAATATAGGTAAGGAATATAGAAGTAGATTGATAATAGCTTCATGAAGCATCAGTAATAAGCATGCATGCAATCTTTAAGATAGCACTGAATTTGAGACGAAAGCTGAGCACTGCAATCACATTTAGATTGTGTTTGTGCATACCTTATGACGCAGTGTTTCTGTTATAATGTAAGTGTGAGAGAAACATTAAATTATTTACTATAAGGCAATACATATATTAGGACAAAAATAATTGTCGGGTGGAATTTTGTAGGGGCCTGAATGATGTATGCTATGGTAGGATTTAGGACAGAATTGCATGAGAAATCCAACAAGGCCCATTTTGAAGCTAGGAGCGTCTTGCTGCATCTTTTAAGCACCTATTGAGTGTGAGGCAAGTTTTTTGTTGTTAGGCAGAGCGGAGTTGCTAATTCCAGGGAATTATTGCTCGTTAAATGTCTTACTAATACCACAGCTCACCTTATTAGTATTCAGTTTCCCATTTTACCAAATGCACCGAACAAGCTAGACATCAAAGGATATTCTGTTTCCACTAGTCACTGCGTCAGTAACTAGGGGTCACGATTTCAAGATTGTCAGCAAGACAGCCAGAAGTGAGATGAGGAGAAACTTCTTTACTCAGAGAGTTGTTAGGTTTTGGAACTCATTGCCTGGGAGACTGGTGGAAACGGATTCCATGCACAGTTTTAAAAGCGAGCTGGATATATATTTAAAAAGGAATGAAAGTGATAAGGGCAATGGAGATAGGACTGGAGAGTGTGACTAGCTGAGTAGCTCCTTCAGGACCTGGCCCAGACATGATGTGTTGAATGGCCTCCTTCAGTACTGTAACTATCTGTCTAGCTACCTGCCCAACTAACTATGTATCCAACCACCCATCTACCTACCTATCCATCTATCCAGCATTTCCTGACTAACTATCCAGTAAAATGAATTGTAACCCTCTGAAATCTTTAGATCACAATAGGAAATTTTGTCACAGGGCTCCGTACACAGGGTAATGTTCCATTGAAATTTTAAACTTCCCAAATTTTACTAACCAGAGTCTGGAATATCTGGCCATCCTCTCCGAACTAGTAAGGAGCTCCTTGGCAAAGTCTAGGATAAGTTCTATTTAATACTATTTCTAAATGTGGATTAAATACAGGAGTGTTAGGAAGAAATTGTCAAGGTATACAAAATAATTTATAGACAAACCGTACATTGAACACTACAAATAGTATTACCAGGATTAATTTTCTGAACTAAGGTTGAATAAAGAAGAAAAGTTTCACAGTAATTTTAAACTGACTAGGATAATTATGCCACCAGAATGGGGCTTGTGGTTTTATAATGGATCATGTACATTTCAGAGGTTAGATGGAATAACATTATAAATGTGCTACATTGCCAGGCTATGACCTCAGGATTTTATCTCCTATTCTCTCCAACTGTAGTCATTGTAATGAGGTCAGCCAGGTGGACCTCATAGAGTATGAGTTCCCTGATTGGGGTTGTTAATGTGGTCCAATTAAAGGGGGGGTGGGGGCGGCTGACAGACAGAAATAAACATTGTGTCAGACATTGTGTTCACTCTGACACCTGGCTCTGAGGGAGTTAGACCAGTGTCAAGGACTCTCTATGTGTAAATAAAGGATGACTTGGTGACACGATAACTGTCTTCTGTGCAGTTATTTCACCAACTGTATTATGGTGGATCTTGGCAACAAAATGAACTTATAAGCAATTTTATAACATGAATTCAAACCTAAAATCTACATTTAAAACTAATGCAATTTTCAAGTTCAAAATATATTTAGTACACAGATTCGCATTTTGTTATGGATACTTAGATATTGGATAACTATCACTAAAATTGCAATCTACTTATGTACACTCGTGAATGATTGCAATTTGTTTCTCCATAATGTATCTTTATTTCTTCCTATTCATGAATGAGTAGAGTAAATGTCTTTGGCTGTAGGTACTCAAAATCCAAAGGTGCAATCTTGGTCTCATGTGGCGCCTGCAAAGTGCTAAGGTGTACATGTTGACTCTTAGAAAGAAGGCCTGCCAGATCTGGTGTCTATCAGACACTAGTGGAGACCAGTGGACCTTCCTCTCAAATAAGGACCCCATGGTAGGATGTTCCAGCCACCTATAGCTGCCGTCCAAATAGAAGCTGGACATTCCGACACTTGGTGGTGTCCTGGAGGAGGCTGTGGCAGCTATTGCTACAGCACTCCTTGGGCACTCAGGATGGAGCAGTAACCAGGGAGAGAAAGGTAGGTGTCTGTGGACAGTGGGTGCTCTTGTCGAGTGAGGGTCAAGAGGCCTAGACAGGTCAGAAACAAGGGCAGGAGCTTGATTGCCAAACAGGTTGGAATAAGACTTTAAGCGGTGCTTAATTAACCACTTAAGAGTTTCAAGCGGAATTGGGGTGGAAGCTCACCCATGTGACTTCCGGCTGGAACTTACTTGGGGGCAAGAGGTAGGTGTAGGTATCAGCCCTGACAACAACTCACTTCATTTTCAAGGCCTCCACCTTCATATGGGCCTGAGGATACACATTTCGCGTAGTGTGTGTGCAGCATGTTTGTAGAGTCAATTCTTTTTTGAAAGCTCATTGGAGAGATATTCATATTATGGTTGGTCTTTACATAAACGTAATATGAGTTTTATCTGAAACTTTGAATCTTGTTATGAAAATTCAAATGTATTATTTCAAGAACAAATTTTCATTTTTTTTTACTGTTTGTCTGAGTGATAGCTATTGCTCTGTGGTAGCCACAAGTTCAGAAATGTTCCTTCATGGCAGGAGATTGTGGACTCAAATCCAAAGACCTAAAGACCTATGTTGATAATTGACTGAGGGACTGTTAGTAGCTGAGAGTACAATCTTCTGGATTGAGCACTAACTGAGTTCCCACCAGCCCAATTTGGAGGATTTAAAAGATTCTAATTTGAGAAGAAAGCTGAGGACATTTGTGGTTGCCATGGTCAATATTTACCTCTCAACATCTCAACAGAAGAAATGGTTATCTGGTCATTATGACATTGTTATTTATAGGACCTCATTAAAAAAAAAGCTGCATCATTTCCTGGCTGTGGAATACTTTACAATATCCTGATGCCGTGAAACGTGCTATATAAATCCATTTTGCTTTCTGCTTTAAACCATTTGCATTCAGTGATATGGAAAGTATTTAAGGCTGATTAGAGTCCTCTAATGAAAGTTATCAATAAATAAGTGAAAGGCTAAAACATCTTTAGTATTAAGAAAAGGCCAAGCCCACAGTGAAAGACATTAACAAGGGTAGAAAAATAAGACTGACGAGAGTAGGAGGAAAAGTAGAGTGAAGTCTTAATGTTGCAAATTTAAAAGCCTTTAGTTTACAACAAGAAGAAAATAGAACAAACATAAAAAGGTACCAACTGACAGCAAATAATAAAACAAAAAATAGAGCAAGGAAGAAACATTTTCAGAGAACAAATTACACTGAAAGCCAAATGGCAGGAAGAGCAAATAAATAGCCCAAAACAGAGCTGCGATTCATAAAAGTGAATACAAATCAGGTGGATTGTGAGAATCAAATGTGACAAGATTGGTAAAAATATTCTCATTTTGAAAAGCATTCCTTTATACAGTTTAAAGAGAAGCACAATGCTTCAGTGAGTTAGTAATACCAGCTCCTGCAAGAAGCAGTTCCAGGCAATTTATCAGAAAAAGTGCAGAAAGTGGCTTCTAAAACATTAAAAGCATTCGGACTACTTTTGATGGAACAATGCAACTGAGATGGCTCAGTCCTTAACCTGAGAAGCCGTGCTTGAGAGTGGGTAAGAGAATTACAATGGGAACATGCTTATGTGGATGATAAATTGTTTTTAGGAATTCATAGACTTCGAATTAATGCCACAGCATATCGACATCAGATGTGCAGTCATATTGGGATATGCTTATGAAAATTATGCAATGTGTTTCTGAATTTAAAGGTAAATTCTCAATGATTTAAGGCATATAATGTTTTATTTTAGCTTCTAGTTTTTCATGTGTTAATCCTTTTAAAAACATCTCAACAAATAAAAAAAGTTTAGCATAGAACAAATTCGATTTAATTTCATCAGTTAATAATGTTGCCTAATTTATATTTGATTCAGATCTTTTAGCATTGCTTTTGTTTGTGTTTGTTTCACAGAGATATGTTGTAAAAGACAAGTCAGATTGTGCTTTAAGCTTCCTAATCCATTATTATAAATATATCATGGGAAAAGTTGCATAAACCAAAGATGCTGCTTTTCAGACTTTATTTAAATTTTAAAATACCATTCTAGTGGGAAAGAAAGGCCGCAAGGTAGGACCTTCTAGAACTCCATAATACGACGGCAGGATCCCACAGTGGGAAATGTTGCACCCCAGTCACTGTAGTGCTTGTATTCTCCTTTTTCAAGCAGGTACTGTCTGCCCCTGTAGTTAGGATGCTCATAAAAGGCCCAAGCTCCATCTATCACTTGGCAGGACTGCAGTTCACGGTAAGGGAAACGATCACGGATAGACGGGCAATCTTCTGTCAGTTCTACCATTTGTCCACCAAACTCTGGCCTTTCATAGATTCGAATTTTGTATAAACCACCAGTAGCCTGTAGGATTAAAATAGAATAAGTGATGCTTAATAATTTTGTAATAAAATGAGTTAAATACATGCTAGATATCTTCTATGCAATAACAACTGAAATATGACAGACACTGTTAGACGTGAAGCAATTGTAAAGGGTAGATTTGTTTTAGTGCAAGGCTGTAATTGTGCGATCATGAATCGACAGTGCAATTTACATCTGTCTCATACTTCTATTGTTGGAATAATAATGGAAATAGAAGTTGGGAGAGATACAGCACAGCTTCTCACCATCATTCAATCTAAATCTGTATGTTTCATCAGATATTCCGTTTTGTGTCCTATAGAAAATCATTCAGATTTTTAAAAGTTACTTTTGCTACATAATCGTCAACAAATAGTCATAAAGAATCAAAAGGAAATGTATAAGACCTGTCCCATAGTAGTAATATTAGTTGGCCTTCATTTTAAGATGGTAGCCAAAAGGAATAGAAATTGGTGTCATTTTGACTTTGTACAATATTGTACAATATGTCATATTGAATCATTTGCATCACTGCTTTTTATTGACTTCGATGCAAATGTAATTTGGGAGAAGTATTAAACTGATTTATTATCAACTCTATTATATTATTGCACAAAGAAAAAAAAACCCACTGTAATTTGTTGAATAGAAAAAATTAGTGCAAATTGAATGATGTTCTAAGATGATTTATTTGCACTTTTGGATAATTCATTTCAAGACTAAACCGTTAAATTGAAATATATCAAATGACTTGGAAATAGAATTACTGTTGCTTCAGTGTTGCTAGGTCAAAATCTTGGAATTCCCTCCCTAATTGTTGTGGACCTACCTACAGCTCATGGCCTGGTTCAAGAAGGCCGCTCATCGCTACCCTCTCCAGGGCCATTAGGGAAGGTGAATAAATTCTGGTCAAGCCAGTGACATCCACATCCCATGAATGAATTTGGAAAAACGACAAAAAAAGGTATTGCAGGGAAGTTCATAAGTACATAGCAGAACATGAGAGTTTTCTAATTTTCACCAGGCACCGCAAAACTTGGTAAGTGAGTCGATAAACTGTAAGATTAGTATGTAGTCGGGAGCTGCACTGAAATATGAAATAATGTCGAATGAGCGAGTTGGACCAAAGTGTTTGTTTCTGTGCTGTATAATTCTATAACTTTGAAAGTCCTTCATCTAGAAAACTGGGCAAAGTTAGAACATATACCTTTGCCTGCACAAGGTGCAATTTTTACCCTTTTGCCCCATGGCAAGAGGGAGAAATAATGGATTCATTAACCCTGGAGAGAGATTCATCATCTTCTCATCAGCTCAGTAATTAAGGTCTGAGCGTGAACATTCTTGGACAACTTTCTCACCCACCAGCAACCAAGGAGTCTTAAGCAGTCAATGAATGCTCACGTAAGAGTCCCAACTTGCTACTGCTCCAATCACTTGCCTCATCAGTGGTTTCCTGACTGGGAAGCGAGGAAACTGCCAGGTTAGTGCGAGTGCTCAAATTTCTCTAATGGGGGGGGTGCGGGGGGAGGGGGGGTGGGCGGCAGTGAGGAAGGTCCAGGTGGACAGCAAAGGATTGACTGCTAAAAGCCACATGCCTGCCCTTGCCTCCAACATTCTGACACCACTCCCTCCCACTGCAGACACCCCAAAAGAGGAGTATAGAAATCTCACTGATGGATCCCCCAGGGAGTAGGCCTGAACTGACAAATTTTAGAAACCCCAGGAGCTGCCAAACTCTGATTTGCTGGCAGCGTTTGGCAACCCAGGACACCAGTGTCGAGGCCTGTGATTCGCTGAGAAGCTCGCCCAAGCTCTTAATGAGCTGATTGACTAGTATTTGGACACATTTTTTTGGTGCTGTGGGTGACATGTTGGTCACCACCTAACATCCACACCCATAGTTAAAAATTAGGGAAACCTTTGCCTACATCGAATTCTTAACAATTGACTGTTCCAATGGCGATAATAACATGATTGAACGGAACTAGAAGAATTTGCAAATAAAGGCCAATATAAACTGGGGAGTGGGCAGGGGAATGGAACTAGAGCTGAGTGCATTCATGTAAAAGCAGCAGCAAGCATCAAGAAAAATTTGTTTATTTCTAGCCAGTAATATTTATAACTCTATGGTCTAACATCCAAACCACTAACAGTGTCTAGCTGTTAAGGAGTACAATCATTGTAATGCTATAAATAGCTCATAACCAAATAAACCAATAACACAGTGCAATGGGACATAATGCTTACACTATGAAGTCACTGAGCATTGGAGAGTGAGAGGCATTTAGATTAGAAATAATGCTTAGCTGATATGATAAACTAAGTAAGGAATTGAGAGTTTACCACTGTTTTTCCAAGCTGTTATTTAACTATATAGTTATCTTTGTCGACAGCATTTTAAATCTCAAAGAATCAATCACATCTAAGTTTATGTTGGCATTTTGCTCTGATTTTGGCTAAGTTTCTATGTTATCAGCAGCTTACCGTATGTGTCCAGAGTCACTAATTTTGTTCCCTGTCTCAAGCAGTATTAATGCAAAGATATAAAGATTCATTGTTTTCAATTTGATTCTGGTATTAGTATTCTATTCAGATCTACTTTAAGGTACTAGCTAATGCATGCTTGCATTATTCATGATGAATATAATCAAGAACTGTAAAATTAAAATGCTCCTCCTTTTCTCGCATGAGGTCAGGAACAAGCAATCTAAAGTCAGATATAGCATGATGGATGTAGACCAAAGGTCCCTTTGTAATATCCCTTCACGGTACCCTAGACATAATGTTAGAAACACATCCTTCCTTATATCAGGCATCAGGTTCTGGGTAGTTCACTTGGACTTTGTAAAAGTGACTGCCATTTAATAATCAAGTCCAAAACAGTGGATCAGAGAAAGGAAACTCTGTTTTGGCTTTAAATCCAAACGGTACCCAATCTGAGAGTGCTGATAGTGACACTGTACACCCAACGTGAAAAGCTGATTCTGAAGTTCATTACGTCGATACAAAATTCGATGAAACTTTATCCTTTTAAAAATAAATTACAGCAAAGGAACAAGCCATTTGAATTAATTGATCTGTGCTGGTGTGTACACCATGAGTGTCCACACTAGCCTCTTCTCACCCACTTCATCTATGATTTTCCCTCTATCATGTACCTATCTCGCATTCCATGGAATTTTCCTGTCTGATACACTGCAACTATTCCCAACAATAGTGAGTTTCAAATTTCAGCCACTTGCTAGGTAATTAATACATTAAACATTACAGGATATAAACCTAATTAACCTAGTAGTTTTTAAATCCATGATAATCTTCCAAATACAGGTAGCATTATGTTTATATTATACAGGGTGTAGATTTAATACAGCAAAGTGATTGTATGGCAACACTGAAAATAAAGAATTACCATTCTTTGAGGTGGTTACTAGATCCCCAGAGGTCTGAGTTTACATCGAGCAACTAAAATGTCAATGAATAATCTCCCGAAAACTCTGTTTTTCTTCCATTTAAACTCGTACTCACATGGCGAATAAGCCGGCATGATTTAACACTGTCATTGTATCCATTCCAGTGCTGATAATCTGGATATTCTCCCCTGGTCAGAATATATTGATATCCAGTGTAATTTGCTTTCTCATAAAGCACCCAGCAGCCTCTCTCCACTCGGATAGAGTTACATCGAGTAAAGAATGAGTGCAGATCTGCACAGTCAGTGCTACACTCATAGCATTGGCCCTGGAAGTTCTTGTCCTCGTAAAAAATGATCTGCAGTGAGAAGAGGAAGGTTAATTTAATAAAATCTACATGATATACAAAAGTAATAAACAGCTGCTACATTTCACAATTAATATCAGCCTTACCTTTCCCATTTTGAATTTTCACCCAAAGGGTTATTTTGATGGACATATGGACATGGTGCTGGGATGTGAAATGTGAGGTTTATATATCTAACCAGATCATGCGCTGTAATCTAATGCTTTGTTGTTTTAATAACGTTTATTTGCATATCAGCAAAATTTAGTTGCCATATCCTTTGTGAACAAAATGATTGTTCAGTATTAAAGAAGTGCTGTCCTCTGTTGATTTGATTTCTGCACTAATGCTTGTGTAGCTTAACGTAGGAATAAATGTTTACCAAAGAGATCTTTTACACTTAGTGAATATTTTCTTCATATATTTGATTGTCAAGAATATTAATAATCAACAATGTGATTTATTCCATGAAATAATTTGTTACAACAGAATAAATTCTGACATTTCCTACGCTCTCTATAATTTATTTGTCATCTGGAATATCTTTAATAATAAGAATTCATTCAGAAAACCGCTAGAAAAGCTGAACTTTGAATATTCCAGGCAGATACTTCCATTAATTAAGAAGCAGAGCTGTCTGGCAAATCATCCACTGGGCTGCCATACTGATATGATTTTGATTGCTTCATCTGAATATACTTAAAACATAAACGTATTCACGACTTTCATTTTAAGATGAATAATATTGAGCAAGGAATGTTCATAATGAGTACTTTAAATACTGAAGTACCTAGGTACTGCTTGGCTAAACCGGCTGAACCACTGGAAAAATCAAACTGTTATATTTGAACATGTTGTACATTGACCAAGAATGTCTTCAGCTAGTTTTGTTTCTTTCTCCACAGTTACAAAATTGAGCTTAAAAGCTATTGTTCTTTCATGATTGTTGGTCCTCTTTCCTGTTAAGAAGTTGCATTCCTGTTAAGAAGTTGCATTCCTGTCAAAAACATTAATCAATGGCACTGAAAAATCATCATTTATCCTCATACTCTAGAACATATCTATCTTGTTTTACGAGGTCAACTTTTGAACTGGCAAAGTGATACGGTAGTTCAAGCAGCAATGCACCCCACTTTTATCCAGTTCTTGTGGTTAGCACTGTTGCCTCACAGGGCCAGGGACCTGCGTTCAATTCCACTCTTGGGCCACTGTCTGTGTGGAGTTTGCACATTCTCCCCATGTCTGCGTGAGTTTCCTCTGGGTGCTCCGGTTTCCTCCCACTGTCCAAAAATATGCAGGTTAGTTGGACTGGCCATGCTAAGTTGTCCATAGTGTCCAGGGATGTGCAGGGTAGGTGTATTATACATGGGGAATGCAGGGTTACAGGGAAAGGGCAGGAGGTACGTCTGGGTAGATGCTCTCTGGAGGATCGGTGTGGATCCAATGGGCCGGATGGCCTTCTTCCACACTGCAGGGATTCTCAGGTTCTATTATTCAATTATTTTAATCCTGTTGACACTGAAACTTTGTTTTGTCTACCTTCAGTTTCCTTCCATTACCTTTGTCAGGTAATTTTTGAAGTTTTGCATTGTTTCCTAATGCCCAGGGATCGGATGAGTTTCAGTGTACAGAAGGCCATGAGTACAGAGGTGCTGTCTAAATAAGAGCCTAGCCTACCCTCATCAGATGTCAGGAGGCAACCCAGTGTTAAGTGGAAAATGTTCAGCTCAGAAGCCATGGCAATGGCCTCAGTATATATGGATTCCTTAAAAATGTTGGGTCAGTTTTATGGGGGATGCTCAAAACTCAATGAAGACAGCATGTAGACAAAATCAAAAGGCCTAAAATTCTGGTTTGGATATAAATTCAACTGGAACAGATCTCAAATTTGGAAATTTGGTGATGATGCTCCGAGATTGCATTCCCAACGTTTTTCATTGAACTCCAGCCATTTTCTTTTGACGGGGGGAGTACCGTGGCTCATTTTCTGCACTGTTATATGTCACTCATATGTTGAATGCCAAAGGGAAATTCTCCACCAAAATCTTTTGTGCCTTTTGCTTAATTATTGCATACTATTACAGGTAATAGGATTGCCTGAAGGTGTGAAATCCATCTCATATTCACACCTATGTTTCATCAATTGAAGCAAATGGAGAAAAATATATCCCATAAAAATCGATTTTTTGTGTGCGTTTCCGTCCCCTTAAACTAATTTTATTATATCAGAAATTTATGGATACAGTTCAAATTAAGAAAATGTCAACGTTTCCTTTATTTGTATTTTCATATTTAGTCCTGTGAATGAACGTTTTCAACAAGAAAAAAATCTAACCATGTCTGGCAGCATATGTAAAGGGAAAAACAGAGTTAACATTTCGGGTCTGGTGACCCGTTCCTCAGAACTGATGGTAGCTGGGAAAACGTCAGTTTATATGCAGAAAAAGGGAGGGGGCTGGGGTTAGGGAGTAAATGATAGGATAGAGCCTAAAGAGTGAGAAGAGCAGTTGGACAAACAAAGAATTGCTAACGATTAGGCTGGGAGGGTGAATAGTTGTTAATGGGGACTATTAGTGAATAACAATGGGTATTGTGTAATGGCAGGCTATGTGGTGACAAGGCCTGGTGTGTGGGGTAGGGGGCTGGGACATGGGAGAGTTTAGGCCCTAAACTTATTGAACTCAATATTGAGTCTGGAAGGCTGCAGGGTCCCCAAGTGAAAAATGAATTTTTGTTCTTCCAGCTTGCACTGAGTTTCGCTGGAACACTGCAGCAAGCACTTCATCAATTTCGCCGCCAATTTCCACCTTACCCTCATTTTCACCTGGTCTATCTCTGACTCCTCCCTTCCCTTCCTCGATATTTCTGTTTCCATTTCTGGGGATAGACCGGCCACTAGTATCCACTACAAACCCACTGACTTCCCCAGTGATTCCCCAGCTCTGTGGTCAACAGGGCCCTCAACCGGGTTCAACCCACCTCCCATACTTCTGCCCTCACACCTTCTCTTCCCTCCCGCAACAGCGATAGGGTTCCCCTAGTTCTTACCTACCATCCCACCAGCATCCACATCCAAAAGATCCTCAGACGCCATTTCCGCCATCTCCAGCAGGATGCCACCACCAAACACATATTACTCTCCCCTCCTTAGTCCACCTTCCACAGGGACCATTCCCTCTGGGACACCTTGGTCCACACTTCCTTCACCCCCAACATCCCTCACAGCCCTCTGGCACCTTCCCCTGTAACCGGTGAAGGTGCAACACCTGCTCATTTACCTCTTCCCTCCCAAGTATCCAAGGGCCCAAACATACCTTCCAGGTGAAGCAGCACTTCACCTGCACTTCTCAGAATCTAGTCTACTGCATTCGCTGCTCAAAATGTGGTCTCCTCTACAGTGGGGAAACGAAGTGTAGACTGGGTGACCGCTTGGCAAAAAAGACCCTGAACTACCTGTTGCCTGCCACTTTAGTGCACCACCCTGTTCCCCGGCTAACATCTCTGTCTCTGGCTTGCTGCAGTGTTCCAGCGAAGCTCAACGCAAGCTGGAGGAACAACACCTCATTTTCCTCTTGGGGACCCTGCAGCGGTCTGGACTTAATATCGAGTTCAATAATTTTAGGACCTAAACTCTCGCATGTCCCAGCCCCCTACCCCACACACCAGGCCTTGTTACTATGTAGCCTGCCATTACACACCACCTGTTGTTCGTCACTAACAGTCCCATTAACAACTATTCATCCTCCCAGCTGGATCGTTATCAACTCTTTGTCTGTTCAACTGCTCTTCTCTCTCTTTGGGCTCTATCCTATCGTTTACTCCCTACCCACCCACCTCCCTATCTTCTGCATATAAACTGACATTGTCCCAGCCACCATCAGTTCTAAGGAACGGGTAACCAGACCTGAAATGTTAACTCTGGTTTTTTTCCTTCGCAGATGCTGCCAGGCCTGCTGAGCTTTTCCAGCAACTTTGGTTTTGTTCCTGATTTACAGCATCCGCAGTTCTTTCAGGTTTTATTAAGAATCTAACCATCCCTCCTTGCCATTCAATGATATTACCATTGCTGTACACATCATACCCTGGGACTACCATTGACCAGAGACTGATCTGGACCAGCCATACTGTGGCTACAAGCTTGGATGAGAGGATAGGAATTCTGTGGTGTGTAACTCATGTTTTGTCTTCCCAAAGCCTATCCACAAAGCACAAGTCATGAGCACAATGGAATACTTCCCACTTGCTTGGATGGATGCAGCCCCAACAATACTTAGGAAGCTCATCACATTCCAGGACAAAGCAGCCTGCCTGATTGATACTCCATCACCACTATCGGCATCCACTCCCTTCACTAATGACTCACAGTGGGACAAGTGTGTGCCATCTTCAAGATGCGCTGAAGTAACTCAAACAGGCTACTTCGGTAGCACCTTCCAAACCTTTGACATCTATCATCTAGAAGGACAAGGGCAGCAGGTGCATGGAAACAACAACATCTGCAAGTTACCCTCCAAGCTGCACACCATCCAGATTTGGAGCAATAACATTGTTCCTTCACTGGTGCTGAGTCATAATTCTGGAACTCACTTCATAACAGCACTTTGGATGTACCTACCCTCACGGACTTCAGCAATTCCCCTTTTCCAGGACAACTGGGCATGGGCAATAAATGGTGGCGCAGCCAGAATCATCCACATTCCTTGAACAAATGAAAAAAGGGCTCAGATACAATCACATTGCTAATTGAAGTGGATGTTCTGGATGAATGTGCGATAAAAGTCTAAAGCAGCAAACCTTGGACAGAGGCCCCTCTTTTAAGAATGAATGCACACAAAGAAACAAGTAAGATGTTGTTTAGTTTACATGTAAGCTTCTCATATTGATTTTTTGAATTGCAGTTGCAATTTTGTGTTTAATTTCAAAACTGAGATCAATTTAATGTTAAATAAGTACAATATACCTTGCACTTTTGGCAAGTTTACAGGCTCATTCTTAACAAGTTACGCCCATTTAGTTTTGAAAAAGTCAACTTGCCATCTCGATGTGTAATCATCTCGTGTTTTAGTTAATTATAGGTTCAATTAGAAATGCTTTTTTTGCATTTAGGTAATTTATTCAGTCTGTGAACCGAACCCTGTTTGTCAGCAGTCCATGATTGTGCTTCTGTGCTGATGTACAAAGCGTATGCTTAATGCATGAACAATTTTGGCAAACATTCCAGCTGCGACCAGCAACATTTCATTCTGCTTCATTCTACTTTTTTTGTGGTCAGTATAAAGACTGAAGGTGAACAATGTTATGGCCATAATCTAATATATAACAAAACCAAAAACAGAACACTAGAACATCTATTTATTTTCCTAATATTGTTATTAATGATTTCATGCAAACTAAAATGCATAACATTGAGATGAACGTGTATGCAGATATCTTTAGTAATGAAACTATGCACATAGGAAGAATATTTAACTCAAAAATCCATAATGATGAAGAGAAGTGAACAATAATGGATACTTCGCAGTTGTTATTTTGGATTCTTGTACAATCAAGCAATATATAAAAGCAAAATGCTACAGATGCTGAATGTCTAAAATAAAAGAACAAACACAAAATTGTTCAGATGAGGGAAGTGGGGGAGGTGGGCAACATGGAACTTGTACTTCTGGTTGGGAGCACCGGGCAGCTGGGCATAATCCACTCTGGGCACAATGGCCGGACGGGAGTCTGACTCGGGTAGTGCCATATCGAAATGCAGGTGGCCAAAGGTGAGTTCAGGGAGGACTGAAACTTCCTGTGGTGGAAACAGTGACTCATACACCTACTCCATCTCATCCCACACACTGCATTGAACCACTTCACCTTATAGCGACACTAGAATGTATAAAATGCTTCATAAAATATCATTCACTCATTACTTTCCACGCTGTTTTTTAAAAAAAGCTCTGTTTACTGCAGGGCCAGTACAAATGTCAATCATTCAGATCCTTTAAAGTATCAGAAAAACAGAAACTGCCGGGACTTGAAACCTCAAAATCCTTTTCACAAAAGAAGGTGCGATTGACAACGAAGATCAGAGAGGTAGAGCAGTCAAATAGTGAGGACCAGCTGTTCCAACAGTCTAATGGTTCCATGGGTTTTCAGTTCAGCCTCATCATGTATTATATTGAACCATCTGAACCCCATAGTGAATCTTCAAGTGTTCCTTGTAAACCAGGTACCTTCACTCAATCTTCTGAGCCTAATTGAGTGGATCTCCACAATAACGCACCCCCCGGTTACTCCTTGGTCTTTAACATTCACATGCCTCGTTTCTTTGAGTGGGAAGCCCATCCTCACCAGCAATGTGCTCTTAGTTAATCCAAAAACAGGCCTTTTCTTCTGCCTGCCATAGCAGCATCTTTTCTAGGTTTAATTCCACAGTTTATCAGCCTGACTGACTGAAAATCTGTAAGTCTCTACCCAGCAAAGTTAGCTGCCTCTTACTGTGTGCTAAGGTGTTAAAAATTTATACCTTACATTCAGTAAGATTTGATTTGAATTTCTGTTCCCATAATAAGCTGGTTATATTGGCTTGTCTCTGTACTGGTTTAGTATGTGGTCACGTGTTTGCCTCTGGGTAGATTTCATGGGAAGCAACATCTTACACTCCAAACTGCTCCATTTTAACTTGAATGGAAGGAGACAGTTTAAAGTATAACCATTTTGTAAAGTCTAGGATTTGCAGCACATAATTCTGCAAAGAAACATTAAAATATCCTCCCTTAAACAGCTTTTCTCAACTCAGAGTGCTGTCCATGTGATTCAGTTACCATGAGCAGAGGAACTGACTCATAAGCTTGTTGAAGCGCAATGACCTTTGACCCAGAAGCATTAACAGGTGGAAAATTTTTGTGCTTAGTTTGGCCAATTTGTTTTTGTAATTGTTTTCATAAATGCTTGAAAGCCACTCTTAAGCGTTTGAATCAGTTCTAAAGATATAAATTATAAGTTCCAAGTAATAGGAACACATAGATCCAAATCTTCTGAAGTGACGAGGTATCTGACTCCACTTACATTGCTGAAGTCCCCAGAACTCTGAGGATAGCCTGACGTACACATTTCCTCTGCACTTCACTGCAATGTTTGAACTTAGTAATTACTGGTTTAGCCTAGCCCAGACAGCTCTGTGATTCCTACAACAGTAGGATCGGATGGCTAGAACCAAGTAGACTTGGCTGTTGGCATTCTGCTGAATCTGGTTTTTACAAGGAATTACTTTGAGATTTTCATTGCACCACAAGACCAGCAAAACTCAAAGAAAATTAGCTACAGTTTCAAAAGACTCCAGTACCCCACAGGAATGTACAGCCTCCTTGCAGGTAATGTTCACCTCAATCCTGCACCATAAATAGAGCTCAGCCTAGGCCCTGTACCATGGACAGTGCTCACTCCAGACCTGCACGCACCTTCCCGCATATTTTCTGGAAACCCTGGCCAGCTGATGGTAAGGTCCAGCATTGTGAGGAAGTCCAGTTGAGAAGGGAATTGAGCATTTTTGTCTTTTCTTGGGGTGGAAGGTGAGTAGGGTTAAGTGAGGGACTTGAACTGTGTCAAGGGCCGGGGGTGGGAGGAGTAGAGTGGTTGTATGTTGTTCAGGGGTGAGGGAAATGGACATTCTTGAGCTGTGTTGGGATGGACATTGTCGAGATGAGGGAACAGAAGGTCTCGGAGGGTGAAGGAGGGGATGAACACTTCTGTGTGGTAAGAGGTGTTAAAATTGTCAGGGATGGTGTACTTGATGATTCGGGTGATCAGAGCAAGGGTTGAACACTGTCAGCAGTTGAAGGAGAGGGTGAAGACTCATGAGGAATGAGAGGGAATGAGCAATGTTGGGGTGAGGGAGGTGGTCAATACTGTTGGGCCTGTGGTAGGGTGAACACTGTCTGGGAAGTGAGAATGGGGGCGTGCGGAAATGAACATTTTTGAGGGAGTGAAGGTGAGTCACTGCTGCCAGTGGGTGTGAACGAGGCTAAATACTGTTGTGGGCTGACGGACGGGTGTCAATGCTGTTGAGGGGTGGTGGGGGAGTGAGTTGAGCACTCTTTGGTATGACAGAGGAGGATGAACAGTGGGAGTGGGGAGAATACTGTCAGGGGTGTACGGAGTAAGCAGTGTCATCGAGGTTTGGCTCTGCATATTTGAAGGCGGTCACCCTCCCGCCCAGCTCCGTTCATCCCAGCATACCTGTTGCAGTCAGCATCGGAAGTTTCAGTGTGAAATGGTAATTGGGCAGATTAAATTGGATGCACCCTCTCTGACATTAGACTGTCTTTATTCATAGAATCATAGAAACCATACAGGGTGAAGCAGGCCATTCAGTCCACCGAGTCCACACCACGCCTCCAGAGAGCATCCCACGTGGATGCGCCCTATACCCAAAGTCCAGGACAAATTTTATTTAATACTGCCTCTAAATGGGGACTAATTGCAAAGCACAGAGAAAATAAAATTGTTTAGATATACAAAATAGTTTAGAATCATTGAATCCCTACAGCGTGGAAGCAAGGCACTCAGCCCATCCCAACCCTCTAAAGAGCATCCCACTCAGACCCACCCCGTCACCCTGCATTTCCCATGATCAATCAACCTTGCCTGTACA
This sequence comes from Ginglymostoma cirratum, assembly GCA_024137785.1. Taxonomy (NCBI): domain Eukaryota; kingdom Metazoa; phylum Chordata; class Chondrichthyes; order Orectolobiformes; family Ginglymostomatidae; genus Ginglymostoma; species Ginglymostoma cirratum. The sequence goes on along the minus strand of JAHRHZ010000145.1, from coordinate 20,066,112 downwards.
TCCGTAGATACTGCAGGGAAATTTCGCACAGCGAATCCACCTAACCTGCACATCTTTAGACTGTGGGAGGGAACTGGAGCAGCCCAAGGAAACTCACATAGACACAGGAAGAACATGCAAAATCCACACAGACAGTTGCCCGGGGTAGAATTGAACTTGGGTCCCCGGTGCTGTGAGGCAACAGTGTTAGCCACTGAGCCACCGTGCTGGACATTCATCATAATGTTCTTTATTATCTCTGTGTATTGAATAACTTGCAATTGACTAGGCATACATTCTTTCCTGATAAAGGGAACTTAAGGCAAAACACCATTGTACATGGTGGTTTAGTGTCCCCATGTGACCTCTGATGTCATTTTATGTAAATAAAGGTTCATGCAATAGTCATTTTCACCCAATGTGAAAAATAAGGACCTCACCTAATTCCAATATTCTTTAGTTCAGGAGGTTCTTGCCAGGTTCTGCCAGACACTTTACACAAAGTATTTAACTGCCTTATTGAAAATAATGTGCCAAAGTTACTGTTCCAAATTACAGGGGTCATTACGCAAATAACAAGGTGCGATATGACATTTTAGTTCCTGACCTGTTTCTGGCCCCATTGTAATGATCTCAGTTTGGTAATGCTAACAAGTCAGATCCCAGAGTGAAACTGGGTTTGATAGATGCAAAGTTATTTTTGCAGCTGCCTACTATGGTTGTTATTCACTGAACATTATCACAAGGTTGCAAACTTCATCTTTAATGAAAGAACACAAATTTATCACACAGAAGGTGAAAAACGCAAACTTTGCTATGTAATTATATAACAATTTAGAAAGATTTTAACATAAACAGCAAAACAAAGTTTCAGCCCAATTCCAAACATCCACTTTATAAATATTCAATCCGAGAGAAATTTCTATCTTAAATCCTTATTTGCTTAGTTAACTGACTCTTCACAAATATCATCCTTGGATTGTTCATGCATTTTTATGACTTCTTTTCAGGTCTGCTGCCTGACACTTTATCAGTTCTGCTCAGTTGAAAACTTCTATACAAGTGCATAAAGTTTGCCAACTTCATAAACTGACATCCTTCCACTAAAGTGATTGGTGCCCCTGAACTGAAAATTTGTTCTTCTGCTATGATTCTTCTGTCCTCCCCTTTGAGCTGAACTCCTGATTCTTCAGAATGACAGTCAAACTAATGGCCTCTGGTCTGTTTTCTTTGCCTGTCATAAAGTCAGCAGTATAAACATCCATCCACTAACATCATTGGTGTCCTGTTAAATATTTAACTGCCTTTTGGAAATAATGTGCCAAAGTTACTGTTCCAAATTACAGAGGTCATTATAAATCTGAAACTGCACATCAGCCTCTATTTCAAAACACCAAAAATGCCAAAAGTGATAGTATTTCTCATATTTATCACTTCATTAATGCCTTGTTTGGGCTCTCAAACTGGATATAAAAATCAGCTTCATAATATCCTAATAACTCTATGGGAAACAAAAACCCTTTTGAGTAATAACTTTAAAATTTTTCCTTTATTTTAAACACTTGCTGGTCATAAGTGTCACTGCTTTACCTCATTAAACCTCTCATTTTTTTGAAGATTTCTCTCAAAGGAGATCAAACTGAGCACCAATGACACCTTGTGGATGAATGAAGACATACGGGAACAAGGAAGAGCTGTCCAGTATCCCCAAATACCAGACATGGACCTAATTTGTTACCTAGTATTGCATACACCAGTTAGGAGCTGGAGTAATTGAATCCCTTCTGGTTCTGGTATAAGGAAGAGTATACAGAATTTATTATGAGGCGATCATAGAACAATGCAAATACCATCAATGAATAGGACAGTCTGCTTGCTAGCCTACAGCATAAGGTGTGCGATAGATGACATTTACTTAGCTGTCTTTGAATTGAGAGTCTCAGTGCAACAGTGGAAGGCAAACTATAAGGAGGTACAAATATCTTCAACTAGAGCCTTCAAAACATAAATGTTCATAACTACAGACACCTTCATAGTCACTGACAATGCTATCCTTGCCCTGGTCTGAAATTGCATTTATAGATGCAGAAGTTGGCAGATTTCAGGCAGGATGTCCTGAGTGAAATGTGGACATCTCATAAATTGTCCTTTACTAGGTTTCAGGTGGGAGAATTGTCCTCTGAACATTCTGGGTTTGCACGGACCCCTGCTGCCACTGCTCTTCCCTCCTTCTTCTAGCAGTTTATTCTGCTCTGTACATCCTCTACCTATTCTGCCAGTCATGCTGTATTCAAAGGAGAATGCCAATGAGTTGAACCCAAGTTTGGGAATGAATTAAAGCAAAATACAGTGAATGCAGAAAAATGTTTGTGCAGCATTCCTTGAGTCAGTAGGAAATCTGACAACAATTGCAGCATACCTCATTGTAGGTATTGCATCTAGAAACAGCTAGGAAGTCACCAATTTTTTTTAAGAATTGTAGCCAGAAAATAATAACCAATGGTGTGTGATACATTTCTGTTGATAATCCTGTGTTCTCCTGAAAATAAGAGATGTTGGTAGAACTTTGAGCTCAGAAATGAGACCGTTGGCATCAAATTTGTGTTGCATTTTAATAAAACATTAGGATATGCCTGGTTTGCACACAGATTTTAAAAAAAGATTTTAGCTGCATGCATGCAATATTTTCAGCAAGGTGTTTTCAAGTGTAATTCATGGCAGGAGAGTACATTTAGCACGAGGAAAATATCAGACTCTGTTACAATGACTGATTAAAATCTGACTAATAATATTTTAATTTGTGATCTGATAATGTATTTAAGTGTTCCTTTCATGATAAGCTCATGGTATTTTGAGTGAACATTGTCAATAAACCATCTATCTGAGTAGCTGCTCGAATGAACAGTCATTGGTTTGGAAAAAAAAGGACCTGGTGCACAAACTTATGTTGTTGCTATGTATTTTCTCATTTTCAGTGTTATGGGGAATATTTATTTCTCAAAAATTATCACAGTTTCAAGATTATAAAATGTCTACTTTAGAAGAACAAAAATGCAATCCAAGAAAAATCAATTCTGATGCTAACACCTTTATTATGTTTCAGAATATATCAGCATGACAAAATGTAGCTTTTAACAAGAAATTAGAAATCTCTCATTCGCCTGAAAGATCCGACAGCTGAGCTGTAGCCTCCCCAGTCACTGTATCTCCTGTATTCACCGGGTCTCAGGAAGTACTGCCGCCCTCTGTAATTGGGATGTTCATAGAAGATCCAGTAACCGTCCATCACATGGCAGGAGTGGATGTCACGGTAACGGAAACGATCGTAGACAGATGGACAGTCTTCCATGAATTCCATCATCTGTCCTCCAAAGTCAGGCCTCTCGTAAATCCTTATTCTGTAGGAGCCTCCTTGGTACTGCAAAAGACAATAAATAAGGTATGTGAAATCACAGTAAATCTGTCTGGGTATATATTGAAGAGCATTCCAAGATTGGAGCACATGTCATATACTGATGAGTTTGACTTGGACCGACTTGGCACAAATTCAAAATTCACAGATTATTCAAAACATGACAGAATAATAAACCATGAGGAGGTAGGGATAGACTTCAAGAGGATATAGACAATCTAGTGGAATGGGTAGACACGTGTCACGCAAAGTTTAACACAGCAAATTGATACATTTTGGTAGGAAGAATGAAGAAAATCAACACAAAATAAGGGATACAGTTCTAGAGTTGAGTGCAGAAACTGAGGACCCTAGGGGTGTATATGCAGAAATTGTGGGAGACTGCAGGGCAGTTTGAAAAATACACGTGGAATTCTGGACTTTATAAATGGAGACAAGGAGTACAGAGACAAGGAAGTTGAGATGAAATTTTCTCAAACATTGGCTTGTCCTCAACTGTTCAACTGGAGCTTGAGGCACAATTTTGCCAATCACAAGTATGACTCAACATCAGCTGTATCATGTGTTATTGGCATACATGGGTGACTAGCAGGACTTCACTCTCAATTATACATGTGGTAGCTAATTAAATGGTTACTGCCAGGATTGCTTTCCTGTTTGGACAGCACTCTTACAAATCTTTACTTAAAAAAGAGCCCTATGGTTGCTACTCAGATGCTGCCTCCATTTAGCTCGTTGCCTCCGTATACAACAGAGGTGTTGATCTACTGTTGGAAAAAGTCTAATGACCTGTTAAAATGACCCTTAATGATGTCTTTGCAAGTACAAATCCCATATTTGAATTCACTAAATTTCTGTTATGGACAGGGAGTAAATCTGACTTGGCCTCCCATATTTTTAACCAGCTGTGTTTCACTCCCTTCCTGTTTCTCAGGTACCTGTACAATTCTCCCCATGGGTCCAATTCTGGGTATCATTCTTTGGGAAGGCTGTGATTCTTATTTTGTAGCATCTGTTCTAGAGATGAGGAATTCCAGTTAAGTGCATGGATTGGAGACACTGAGCTTCTCTCAGAGAAGAGAAGGTTGAAAGGGATTTCATAGAGCTATTCATAATCAAGAAGTATTATGACAGAATTCATTAATAGAAGGTCAATATCCGAGCAGGATAAAGTAAGGTTCAGGCTTAATTACAATGGTGGCATGATTGAATAGCTCTTCAACACTCACTGCATCAATAAACATTTCAACAACAGTCCTTTCAGCAAAAGATTGTAGGGCTGCTTATGTATGAGGGATAGTTCACCGGCAGAACTGTCTATACCAATGCTCTCAAAATCTTTACTTGGAGCCCTGGTCAAACCCATCAAAAGGTACAGAGGTGCACCATGAGCACAATGAATAGTTCTTTACTATTCATACATTCGAATTATTGGGTACTTATTGCAAATTAGTGACTAGTTAGAAACATGTCAAGACAGGACAGATAAAATTCTTTGTACCATCTTCTGCGATCTTGCTGTTTTTAATTTTTTTCAAATACTTTAAATAACACAAAACAGAATAATTCGATTCTAGATTTGTCACTCATGATAGTAAATGACTAAGAATAGTTATGCTACAATTAATATAAGCAAAGGTTACTTCGTTAAACAAGGGGTTAGAAACAGATTGCATCACAAGGCAATAAACTACTGATGGGCAATAGCAAATATAAGTGATATCAGAAAAATGATGTTAACTTGGCAGTTAACTAATAATCATTTCTTACTTGAGGGTAACTGCGACACGACCTGACACAGTCATTGAATCCCATCCAGCGCTGATAGTCAGGATATTCTCCCCTGGTCAGAACATACTGGTATCCCATGTAATTGGGTTTCTCATACAGCACCCACCAGTCACTGTCAACACGGATGGAGTTACAGCGGCTGAAGTAAGGGGACAGGTCAGCACAGTCACTGCTGCACTCATAGTGCCGACCCTGGAAGTTCCTGTCCTCGTAAAAGATGATCTGTGGTGAATAAAATGACATAGTTGAATTGGTGATTCCCCACTTTGATACTTTTCTAATATAACATTATTTGCAAATGTGAAAAGATTAAAAGTTGACCTTACCTTGCCCATTTTGAGCGTCACGGCTGGTTAAATCACCTGGATGCAGCACTGTTCTGTCCGCTTGATATTTATACACTGGAGTAAAATGCCACTCTAAGGAATACTTTTGTTATTCTAATTTTTTCAACAGCATATATCAGCACAACGACAAATTAGGAAAAAAAAAGAATTCTATGGCCATTACAGACAAAATCCCCTTATTCAGGTTTATAGATAGGGCACTGATTCTTCTCATTCTGCTTTGATGCTGTTTTAATTGTTCATGAAAAAATTGCAAAAGCCTAGAATGCAACGTGAATTAATGTTGTGTCCAGTGAAGATATTACAGTTCAAATTGAGCACCACAGGTTTGTGATCCCCACAGTGTGGGTTCAATTCCTATGCCAGCTGAGATTGCTAAGAAGATTCCGCCTTATGAACCTTGTCTCTTACTTGAGGTAGGTTGGCCATCATGTTAAGCCCTTCCCCAGTTGTCTCTCCAATGAGAGAGCAGCCCTATCATCCTCTGGGACTGTAATGGTTTGACTTACTTTATTCGTTTCAACACCAAAGCCTTTTCTAGCATGATGCAGTGATCCCTGCTGGTTGAGGTGCAATGGCATTGACCCCCCTTGTGTAGAACCACAGTATGCAAAATATAGACAGATTATGATATCAAACACTGATTTGGTGATGATATGACTTACAATCTGCCATTTTTGTGTTTGAAAACTTCTTAAGACCCTCTCTTAAACATAGATAGCTTCAGATACTTTCAGTGGAATAATTGACACCTCAGCTTCACTATTTGAGATCTCACCATCCCAGCATCAGGTGCCAAGGCAGCATTGCATTCCCGAAGGACTAATGGAGGCTGTTTCAGTCAGAAGCAAGTGCTGCTGAGCCATCTGAAGGGAGGTATTTTTGGACAGGCTTTTGCGTTCGACATATGTGGCCATCATGTCAATCATCAGGAATTTCCCCTCTTTTACAGCGTCAAGGGAAGATAGATCAGTGTGTTGCCTGGTTACCTCCCTCAACAACATTTTTTGGTTTGGCACAAAGAGGACAACAGTCAAGTCTGTATCAACTAATGACTACCTTTATTTGTTCAGTTAAAACAGATGTACAATTCTCGCCATTTGGTTAGAAAAAGGTTAACAGCAGCCATACGATTCATACAAGGCTAAAATCCAATGCACACTCACTAAGCTTGATGTCCCCGGAACAGTCAACAAAAATAAAAACTAATAAAAGCTAAAATTAAACCTGGACAAATGAGAGGTGATGCATTTTGGAAAGTCAACTACAGGTGGAAATTATGCAGTGAATGGTAGGACCCTTAGGAGTATTGATATGCAGAGGGATCTGAGTGTGCAGGTCCACAGATCACTAAAGGTGGCAGCGCAGGTAGGTAAGGCAGTAAAAAAGGCCTATGGCATGCTTGCCTTCATGGGAAGGGGCATTGAGTATAAAGATAGCCAAGTTATGCTGCAGCTTTATAGAACTTTAGTTAGGCCACACTTGGAATATTGCGTACGGTTCTGGTCGCCACACTACTAGAAGGATGTGGGTGTGTTGGAGAGGGTACAGAAAATATTTACCAGGATGTTGCCTGAAATGGGGGATTTTTAGCTATAAAGAACAGTTGGATAGACTGCTTTTTTTTCACCGGAATGCAGGAGGTTGAGGGGCAACCCGATTGAAGTTTATAAGATTGTGAATGGCATGCTTAGAGTGGAAAGTATGAGGTTTTTACCCAAGGACACAGGTCAAGGTGCTGGGGCAAGTTTAAAAGAGATGTATGAGGCAAGTTTTTCACACAAAGCATGATGAGTACCTGGAATGCACTGCCAGAGAAGGTGGTGGAAGCAGACACAATTGCAGCATTCAAGAAGCACCTGGACGAATACATGAATAGGAAGAGAATAGAGGGATATGGACCCTGTAAGTGAAGACAGTTTTAGTGTGGAAATGCAAAATGTGTCGGTGCAGGCTTAGAGGGCCAAATGGGCCTATTTCTGTGCCGTATTGTTCTTTGTTCTAAATGAAGCTTATGCTAGGCACTTGATTTTCTCCCAGGTCTTGGGGTCCTCTCCATACTTCTAAGTGAGCAGTCCACATTTCTCAAAGATTGTTCTCTGGAGTTTTCACTGAAGGCACACACTGAAATCCTTCATTTTTATCCTCTTTCCTTATCTTCCTGAATGGTGGCCCCGCATTCTTGTTTGAGCTTAACTCATCTGATAGCAGTGTCTTTCCACTATAGGCTGTCTCCAAGCACATCTTTAGGATTACCTCATTTCTCATCCTCCAAATAAGGATTTCCCCCTCAGAGGTGAACCAGCTCAAACTGGCTCAGACTAGTTGCTAGGGCTCTGGTAATTTGAGTTCACAGCTTCTGGCCAATAGGAGACCGCAGAAAGAAAAAGAGAAACTGATCACAGAACAGGTTTAGAAACAGAGAAGACTGAAATTTCAGCTGTAAGTCCCGAACTGAGAAGTGATTCTTAAGAAAGATTTTTGAGGATCCTGTATCCAACATGGAAAGATACCAGTGCTTGGAAGATAGGACAACCATTATATTGCTTGTTTCCATAATTCATCAATTATTCAAGGATTCAAGAGGACATTGGATGATTATTGAAATAACAGTACTATTTAAGGGCATGGGGATGAAGCAGGCAAGTGGCATTGGGTAATACAGTGTGGAGCTGGAGGTACACATTGGGCCAGGCAGCATCAGAGGAGCAGGAAAGCTGATGTTTTGTGTCAGGACCCTTCTTCAGAAATAGGGGAAGGGGAAGGGAACTCTGAAGTAAATAGACACAGGAGGGGTGTGGTTGGGGAAGGTAGGTGGGATGGTGATAGGTGAGTGCAGGTAGGCAGTGGTTGGGATTGGTCACTGGGCTGGGAGGAGCAGATAGGTGGGAGGGAAGATGGACAGGTTGTGTCAGGTCATGGAGGTGGGGATGAGATGGAGGGTTGGTCATGGGATGAGGCCGGGAGTGGGGAGATTTTGAAAATGGTAAAGTCTACATTGAGACAATTGGGTTGTGGGCTGCCAAGGCAGAATATGCTCCTCCAGTTTCCAGGTGGTGGCGTTGTGACACTGGAGGAGGCCCAGGACGGACATGTCACCAAGGGAGTGGGAGGGGGAGCTAAACTTATTTGCGACCGAAAGGTGTTGTCGTTTGTCGCGAACCGAGCACAGGTGCTCTACAAAGCGGTCTCTGAGCCTCCGCATGGTCTCACCGATGTAGAGGAGGCCACATCAGGAGAAGCAGATGCAGAAGACCACATTGGCAGATGTGCAGGTCAACCTCTGTCTGATGTGGAAGGTTTTTTTGGTTCCTTGGATGGAGGTGAGGTGGGAGGTGTAGGGGCAGGTGTAGCACCTCCTGCGCTGGCAGGAAAGGTGCCGGGGGTGGTGGGGCGAGTGGAGAGTATGGAACAGACGAGGGAGTCATGGAGAGAGCAGTTCCTACGGAAGGCAGATAAGGGTGGGGAGGGAAATATATCCTTGGTTGTGGAGTCAGACTGCAGATCGCGGATGTGGTGGGGAATGGTACGTTGAAAACAGAGGTTAGTGGGGTGATATGTGAGGACAAGGGGGATTCTGTCTTTGTTTTTGCTGTGGGGAGGGGATGTGACGGTAGAGGTGCAGGAAACACAAGAGATGGAGTCGAGAACATTTTTGACCACTGAAGGGGGGATGTTGCAGTCCTTGAAGTAAGAGGGCATCTGGGACTTTTGGGAGTGGAACACCCCATCTTGGGAGCAGATGCAGCGGAGGCGGAGGAATTGGGAATAGGGGATCGCATTCTTGCAGGAAAGTGGGTGAGAGGAGTGTAGTCTAGGTAGTCGTGGGGGTCGGTGAGTTTGAAATAGATATCAGTTTCGAGGCTGTCACCAGAGATGGTGGCAGAGAGGTCCAGGAAGTAGACAGAGGTATCAGAGATGGTCCAGGCAGTAAAGTTGATGACTCCCTCATCTGCTCCATACTCCCCACTCGCCCCACCACCCACGACACCTTTCCCTGCAACTCCAGGAAGTGCTACACCTTGGGTTAACTTCCCTGCTCCTCTGATGCTGCCTGGCCCACTGAGCTCCACCTGCTCCACACTGTGTTATCTCTGACTCCAGGATCAGCAGTTCTTACTATTTCTGGCACTGAGTAATGTCACTCATCCAATAAACTAATGCAGGCAAGATGGTCTCCCTCAGTGATGTTGTCATCTTGTACATCCCAGGCAAGTACAGACTATGAGCACAATATTGAGCTTTGGTTGTACATGTTGGCATTGTAAAGATCTATATAGATACCTAAGTGATATCCCAAGTGAACCTGCACACTCCTGCCACAAAATGTACTGAAAGTCATCAAGGGTGCTTGTGTGTGGACAATGTCCTATGTCCTCCAGTTGCATGCAGGGCAGCCAGTCTAATTCTAATCAGTGAGTGATGCCATTTTGAGCCCAATATTCCAGATGACATCCTCTTCAACCCTCCATGAATAAAGAGCAGTTAATTTCACCTTGGGTATTTCACCTTTAATGAGCTGACATAGTTAACTGTAACACTATCGCAGGCAGTGTTAACAGCAGCAAAGTAACTTGCAAGAGTATGGGCAGGAATTTACCAGCCCCTGAATGAACTAGCACCCCCCCAGAGCAAAAGTTGTAAAAATTGTGTGAGGCTGCCAACAAGGAGCTTCTCAAAATCAAGACCAAAAAATACAATTTTCTAATGAAATGTTGATAATGAGATTCTCACTAGTGAGTGACAAGAGTCCATTGCATTTATTAGCATACATAAAAATCTCTTATTAGTTAACGGTTGCCTCATTTATTTGTACTTGCCCATTCTCTCAGTCTTTGGACGAAGCTAGATGGTGATAATTGACAACATGGAAGTTAGAGTGGGTTACTTTGCATCTCCAACTCTCGGCTTGTTCCTCCATACCTCCATTTTGGACAGCGGTCAGCATCATGTCAGGACTCACTGCCCATGGTGAGGTTCTTGCTCTTGCCAATCAGAGTCAGAATTCACTCGTCATCGGGTGTGATGAGCTAAATGTCAGGCTCCCCACCACCCATCTTAGCTTTTCTTCCCCTACCATGAGCTGTTTTCTTTTGATTTAAGACAAAGGGTGGGATTGAGTGAACTAAAAGTGGGTAGCACAGCTGTTAGTGCTGTGAATGTATGGAAAAAATGATGTGGCATCTTGAGTGACTGAAAAGACAGCACCGAGGATGCAGGGTTTGTAATGGGGTGGGTGGGGCTTTGGAGGTTAGGTGAAAGCAAGTGGGAAGCTGTTGCATGCAATTGTGGGAGTGGTGGACCATGCGTGCCCACTAACTGGGAGGTGGGAGGTAGGAAATGGGTGCAGTATCAAGGATAGAGTGAGGTAGCAGACAGAAGATGGTGGCATTTGCCCTGGTAGAGCAGAGAAGGTCACTGACCTTCTTTCTGCATTGCTAGGATTTTACCCATTCTGTGGAGACTGCCACTGGGTGGCAACCTTGGACAAGATGGGCACATTGGGTATTGTGACGTAAAGTGATGGGGCCTTTTCTGCAGCGTCACATTCACTGGTACTCAGGTCCCTGCCCACAAAGTGGGGGCACCAAAGTTTGCTTTTCTGCCATGTCAGAATCAAATAAATCAAATCGTGTAGGGTAGCCCTGGATTGATCACACTTGACTGGGTACACAATGGCCTTTTAAATGTGATGCCTGTGCTGGGGATCGCACGATGTACCAGCAGTGGCAAGTACCTTGGTGAGCAAAGATTGGAAGAATTAGCTGAGTGGGGCACCGTGGGGGCATTTTCCATCGTTAATGAGGATGATAGTGCAAGAAAACTTGCCAGGCCTGTTGGAAAGCGAGCCTCAAAGAAGCACGCATTGAATCTGGGACTCAGGGGACTGCTAAATTCCAGGCACCTTTGCAGCCCCATGCAGATGATAGCCCCTTGTTCTGAGCCATTAAAGACTTTGTCAAACTGCAAAGACGGACACAGGAACATCACAAACTCTTGGCAGAGGCATTAGTCTTGAAGTATGGAGGTGTTTACTACATATTATCAGTAGAGTGTTGACTTCAGCTGGCATGGATCTGGCTATCTGCATGGGCAGGTTGACAACCACCTGGGAAAACGAGGTCCAGTACACTCAGCGTCTGCCGAATATGTATACAAAGCACATCAATAGGGAGCTGCTCTTCATCAGTCAAGCCATGGTTGCTCAACATCATTTTCAAGCTGGGATTGGGACTGCGAACTTCAGCCTCACTCCAGGTGCCCCTTTTTTCTCATAGTGGTGCCAACAGAAACCCAGAGTAGGGGAGGAGTGGCACACAGGCCCTTCAGTACTTCTTTTCAGGGCACTCTACCCAGTATCTTCAGCACCATCTCCATCCTGCCTATGATTGCAAGGCCTGCAGCACTTCTAACCAAGGAGAGCAAGCCTGCAGCTGGGCAGAGAAGTCTCAGCAAAATTGGACACTATAGGCCCAAAGGCATTGGAAACAATTGCCCAAATCTTCCAATCCAACACGGTCAATCACAGTACTGGTTCCCTCCCCACTAACTGCCAATGTCAGGACTGCGCATGGACATGGTAAGAGAGAGAAGAATAAAGGATACTGAGGGCACATAGTGGGCATGACTTTAGATAGCCTCAGGATTCTTGAACGTTAAAGACTGCCACCAGGTCATTGCAATTTAATGTTTACACCACTTAGGCTATGTGCTATAGGCAGGAATGGACCAGATCCTGGCCTTCACATATTATTCCACACCTTATGAGTGAGAGTACAGAGTCAGTGAGGATTCTATACATCTTTGTAAAGAAAGGTTCATTCTTTTTATCATTTAGTGCCATTCAGTGCTCCCTCATAACACATTGCCTGCCAAGAAACCATGCACAAAAGCATTGCCTCTCGTAATTTCATTACTGTCGTAGTTGATGCTAAAGCTTTTCAGGACAACTGAGCATTCTACATGAACTCAGGAGCAATGAAATGCTACTGATTATGGTCAAAAGTTGATAGCTAAGAATTTCTCTCAACCTGCAGCCAATCCTGAAAGAGTTCACTGCATAACACACTAATATTATTTCTTGATGAATGCTGTAAGAACTGCCTAATCTTAAGGCCATGTGATTGCAGTATCTCACAGACTGCTCCCTCTTACCTAATGGTCAGTAAGACATGTGATGTGCACATACATTAAAGTAGGATCATCCAGCAATATCAAACATTCAATGTTGTGAACAAAAAGGCATTTAATGGATAACACAAAAGGTCAAGGACTGCGAAATCAAGAAGGTCCATATGATCTTTGCAGCTGGTTTCCCAGATTAAACCGAGGATGTTAAACAATTAAACAATGTCCAAGCCTATTCATTCGTCTTCACTAATGTTCTCACTGGTCTGTTACATTCGATGATGCATGGCTCTTACTATCCTCCTTAGAAAGGCCTCCTCATCAATGCCTTGATCCTCGGCTTCATCTTCATCCTCAGAAGATTACCCTCAATCCTATATTGTATCCTGGACATCCTCTTTTTGTTGGCTGCAGTTATGAAAGGTACAGCATATCTCATAGATGAAGGACACCCTGGGCTATACGGCAAGGCCCACTGGGATGCTCCAAGTATCAAAACCTCAACATAAGGAAGCTGACGGTCTGTTCCACTACAGCCTTGTTGGGAAAAGATTATCATGAAAGAGTTATGAGCCATGTTTGGAAGGGGATAGCCTATGTCCCCAACAGCCATCCCTGTATAGCCTGATCACCTAGAAGGGAGACAGGAAACTAATGAGTTCTCTAATATGCAAGTGTCACAGCAGCTCCCAGGATATCTGGCAAAGACCTCGGAAAAATGGTATCAATGGTCACATATAATTCGATTATTCATGGAGTGCAAGCCTTTTTGATTGACACATTTTACAAGTTAGTGCTCGGCACTCCCAAAGCAACATGGGTGCAGTCGATTGCAATGTGAACCCAGGGGAAGCTCACAAAGTTGGAGGCTTTCAAAACCCAAGCAACTTGGCTCTCACCAATGCAGGGGATTGCCATGAAGAGCTGTCCTCTGGAGAAAGTGACATCCATAACATCCCAGATGCATTTACTGGTCAAGAATTTATAGATGTTGCACAGGTGCCCAATTATGTGTTGAAGTTAGATGCTGATAGAAAAATTAAGGGGATCCAAGACTGTGAACAGCACAGCCATCAGGATGACAATGAAGGTCAGATCTTCTGAGCACAAGTCATCATCCTTCAGGTTATGTAGTTAGAGCATGATGGGGTTGGACAGTCTTAATTGGTACCCAGCAAGCCAATGAGTTGTACCAATTGCTACAAAGTCTCATCAAAGAACTGAAACCAGATGAACAACATGGCACCAAGCTAGACACTGGAAAAGACAACGGCAGAAACAGTCCTGTCACCCCTGCAAATTTCTCCTTACTGACATCTGGGTTCTAGTGCCAAAATTGAGAGAGCCGTCTCACAGACTAGTCATTCCCACCGGCAGGACAGACCCGGTGGAGGTGGCAGCACGGTTGGGAGGGAGTTGCCACGGGCGTCCTAAAAACTGATTCCAAAACCCATGAAGTCTCATGATTACAGGTTAAATATAGGCAAGGAAACCTCCTGCTGATCACCACATACCATCTACCTCAGCTGATGAATCAGTATTCCTCCATATTGAGCAACACCTAGAGGAAGCAATGAGGGTGAATCGAGTGAAAAATGTACTCTGGGTGGGGGATTTCAATGTCCACCACCAAGAATGGCTCAGCAGCAGCACTACTGATCAAGCTGAGTGGGTCCTCTCGGACAAAGCTGCTAGACTGGGTCTGCAGCAGGTAATGAGGGAATCAACAAAAGGGAAAAGATGTATTTGACATCATCCTCATCAATCTGCTGGTTGTAGATGCATCTGTACATGGCAGTATTGGTAAAAGTGAGTACCGCACAATCCTTGTGGAAACAAAGTCCCACCTTCACATTGAGAACGCCCGCCATCGTATTGTGTGGCATTATAACCATGCCAAATGGGACAGATTTTGAACAGCTATAGCAACTCAAGACGAGGCATCCAAGAAGCACTGTGGGCCATCAACAGGAGCAGAATTGTACTCAAGCACAATCTGTAACTTCATGGTCTTGCATACCCCCAACTTAAACATTACCATCAAGCCAGGGGATCAACCCTGGTTCAATGGAAAGTGCAGGAGGGTATGTTAGGATTAGCACCAGGCATACCTAAAACTAAGGTGTCAATCTAATGAAGCTTCCAGACAGGAATAGAGAGTGCTAAACAACACAAGCAGCAAGCGATAGACAGAACTAAGTGATCCCATGACCAACAGATCAGATTTAAGTTCTGCAGTCCTGCCATATCCAGTCTTGAATGGTGGTGGACAATTAAACAATTCACTGGAGGAGGAGGGTCCACAAATATCTGCATCTTCAATGATGGAAGAGGCCAGCACATCAGTGCAGAAGATAAGGCTGAATCATTTGCTGCAATCGTCAGCCAGAAGTGCAGAGTGGATGATCCACCTGGGCCTCCTTCAATGGTCCCCAGCATTATAGATAGCAGTCTTTAGCCAATTCGATTCACTCCACGTGATATGGAGAAACAGTTGGAAGCACCAGATTCTGCACAGGCTGTGGGTCCTGACAGCATTCTGGCAATGGTCATACAGTCAGAGTCATAGAGTCACACAGCACGGAAACAGACCCTTCGGTCCAACCAGTCCATGCTGAACATAATCCCACCTGCCTGCTACTGGCCTATATCCCTCCAAAGCGTTCCTATTTGTGTATTTACCCAAATGTCTTTTAAATATTGTGACTGCACCCGCATCCACCACTTCCTCAGAGAGTTCATTCCTCATGCAAGCCGCCCTCTGCATAAAAAAAAGTCCCTCATGTCTTTTTTAGACCTCAGTCCTCTCACCTTAAAGATGTGCCCCTAGGTCTTGCAATTCTCCATCCTAGGGTAAAGACAACTTCCATAAACTCTATCTATACCTTTCATTATTTTATACACTTATATTGTTCCCCTAGCCAACCTCTTCCAGTACAGTTACAACACTGGCATCTACAGAACAATATGGAAAATTGCCCAGGAATGTCCTGTATACAAAAGACAGGACAAATTTAACCCTATCAATCTACTCTCAATCATCGGTAAAATGACGGAAGGTGTCACTTCAGTAGAAACGAATCAACAATATGTCTGAGGACTTTAGAGGATTTTGTCGTGTCACCTGCCTCATTGAAAATCCATGGCTAATTTCAACCAAATATGTATCATAACTAAGAGATAAAAGGTGCTGCAGATGCTGGAGAATCTGAGACAACAAGCATGGGGCTGGATGAACACAGCTCCTGTGATGCTGCTTGACCTGCTGTGTTCATCCAGCCCCATGCTCTATGTATCATAACTAAGTATTTTTAGGTATGAAAGGTGGTACTTAAAAATTGAACTGATTGACTTGCAGTAAGACATGACCCTGAAGGCATATTCCAAAAAAATGTTAAAACGAGAAACATAACTGTGCTGTGCAACATGCTACAAGAAGAGCAACCCCCTTCTCTGTTATAGTCTGCCAAAAAAGATACTTTCTCTTTTTTTGGGCCCAGGGTATTTAGGCCCTTCATTTTGTCAAAATACAGAAAGAACAAAGCAGGATCTAACTCACTAAAGTACACAGTGACCAGCTACTCAGGCCAGAAATTAGCAGCAACAAAATAATCTGGCAACCAGATTGGTTCTGTCCATCAACATCAATGGAATATGAGTTGATTATTGCATGCTGTTACTGTAGCTAATGTGTAAATATCTTTCATGATAATTTCTCTGTTTTAAGCACTGACATATCTTTTTAAGTAAAGTCAATTCATCAAATCCAAAGTATTTTTAACATTCTTCGCGCAGTCCTATTTTAATATCCCAATTGAATCTTGCTGTTTTCCTGGTGAAAACCTGTGATCTATTGGAATGGCTGTCTAAATGAGTAGTCACTGGTTTAAATAATGGTTCTGGAGTATAATCTTGCATTGCTATGCATTTTTCATTTTCAATGTTATTTGGAATATTTTTTAATAACTATGGTAGTTTCAAGACTTGGATGTCAGACATCACAGAGGCACAAATATAAAATCCAAAGAAAAATCAGTTCTGTTGCTAGCACTTTTATTATAGTTCACAATATTTCAGCAAAACAGAATATAGCTTGCAACAAGAAATTAGAAATCTCTCATTCGCCTGAAAGATCCAACAGTTGAACAGGTCGCTCCCCAGTCAGTGTATCTCCTGTATTCACCGGGTCTCATGAAGTACTGTCGCCCTCTGTAGCTGGGATGTTCATAGAAGATCCAGTAACCGTCCATCACATGGCAGGAGTGGATGTCACGGTAACGGAAACGATCATAGACGGATGGGCAGTCTTCCATGAATTCCATCATCTGTCCTCCAAAGTCAGGCCTCTCGTAAATCCTCATTCTGTAGGATCCCCCTCGGTACTGCAATATAATATGTAAAACATTGACAATGTAGCTTCAAATATGCCTGTGATGTATATTGACAACAGTTTCAAGATTATAGCACTTGAGAACAAGAATATATGTCAATGACTTGGACTTGGGTCTACAAGACACAAGTTCAAAATATGCAGATGACTCAGCCTGTGAAGCATAGTGGAACATGAGAAGGATTCTGATAACCTCAAAAGGGCATATACTGATGTAATCATGATCATGTGGCATATGGAATTAAACAAAGCAACATATAAAGTCATGCACGGTGAAGAATGAGGAAAGACAACTATAAACTTAAGCTATAACTCTAAAGGAGGTGCAGGAACAATTATAGTAGAAGGACAAAAAAAAAACAGACATTGCTGGAAAAGCTCAGCAGATCTGGTAGCATCTGTGGGGAGAAATCAGATTTAACATTTCAGGTCAAGTGACCCTTCCTTAGAATGAGAATAGTTGAAGCATAATTTGTAGAAGATTGCTGGACAGGCTGATACGGTGGTTAAAAAGACAACAGGCTCCATGAAATTATAAATCAAGGAAGACAAAAGCAAAAAAAAAAGCAAAAAAGTTGTATAAAACATTAATACGGCTTCAATTGTATTGCATGTCCAATTCTTGATACCTTGCTATCGGAAAAATGTGTAAGTGCAGAAAAGGTTTACGAGAATTATTCCAGGGATGAAGAAGTTATTGGCAATGTACTGATCAGCCATGGATAATCAAAAGTTGTTCTGTTGAGGGAAGTGAATGATGAGAAATATTTGACAGTTGCTGATTAGAAGCTGCTCCCATTACTGGAAGGCCATGTAATTTTGAAAAGAACCAAATGTAATGAACAGAAGAGCTCCTATGCAGCAAGTGGCTAGAATTTGTAATGCGTTACCTGAAAGGATTGTTAAAATAATGTTAAGTGTGGCTTTCGAAGAGAATTGAATGAGAATCTGACACGAAAACAGTTCGCAGAGCTATAGGGAAGGTGGAGAAGTGGACCTAGTTAAATTATTTGTGCACATTGTCACATCGCTTAATGGGTCAAAGTGCCTTATGCTTTTCAGTACTTATTGTAAGCTTCTGTAATTCTCAGTATCTATGCCTAGGTCTACCACACAAAGTTTAAACTGTTTGGAAAAGGATTATGAATGTTCCAATTGCTGTGAAGCAATAATTGTGACAACTAACAAGATGAAACACAAAACAATTGGCAATAGGTTGAACCACAACAAGATATTTAACTTGATTTTAAGTAAAGTTACATCAAGATTGTTACTGAGAAATCCTGGCATCAGAAGGACACTGAGTGAACAGAGAAAGACAGAAGAAGTTCATCAAGGACCAGCTCCATTTGCAAAGTAGGCATTGTTTGCCCATAGTATCCTCTATACCAAAGTCAGCAGAATCATTATTTAGATGTTAATCAAATCCACCAGGGGAATTACACATGAGCACTATGAATGATTCTGCACTATTTAAACATTAGTCTTTATATGTATGTATTACAAATTCACGACTAATTGAAAATGTATAACAGGGTACAGGCAAGATTTTAGTTCCATTTTCCAAATTCTGGCTGCTTCTAGTTGTATATCATTTTTTCAAACATTCGAAACAATACAAAACAGAATAACTCAAATATGGATTTGTCACTCATGACGGCAATAATTGTGCTTCATTTGATATTAAAACATAGAATATTTCAACAAGCGTAAGCCATTTGGTCCTTTAAGCTTGCTCCACCATTCAATTTAAATCTGAAAATATAGTTAATGAAGAAGCTCGAAATATATTGCATAAAAACAGTAAATGATTAACACACCATAACAAATATAAATCATATCAGAAGATGATCTGAGACAGGTAGTTAACATGCATATCTAACTTACTTGTGGGTAGCAGCGACATGACCGGACGCAGTCATTGAATCCCATCCAGCGCTGGTAGTCGGGATATTCTCCCCTGGTCAGAACATACTGGTATCCCATGTAATTGGGTTTCTCATACAGCACCCACCAGTCACTGTCAACACGGATGGAGTTACAGCGGCTGAAATAAGGGGACAGGTCGGCACAGTCACTGCTGCACTCATAGTGCCGACCCTGGAAGTTCCTGTCCTCGTAAAATATGATCTGTGGGAGATAAAATCACACAAGTAATTTCATAAATTTGAGGTTTCTTAGAAAACATTATGAGCAAAATTCAAAGATATGGAAGTTGACCTCACCTTGCCCATTTTGAGTTTCACAGCTAATTAAACAAGCACCTGGGATGTATCACTATTCCATGCAGCTTGGTATTTATACTCTGGACTAAAATGCCACTGTAGGGAATACTTTTGTTAGTCTAATGGGTTTCAACAGTGTATATCAGCAAAATGACAAATTATAAAAAACCTGTCATTGCAGACAAAATCCCCTTATTCAGGTTTATTGATAGGACGCTGATCCTTTTCATTCTGCTTTCAGGCTGTTTTCATTGTTCACTAAATATTTCAAAGGCCTAGAACTGACAATTCATTTATGATGCGTCAAGTAAAGGTATTATTGACGTGTAATTGGTCTCGCTTGCCTTGCTATGATGCTCCATTACAGGTCATGGATGGTGGACAATGGTGAGGACGTTTCTAGCTCAGTGTACCGATTGCCATTTTGAAGAGCTGTACACGATTATGTGTTTTGTGTACCAGGAATATGCAGGGTAAGGAGAGCATGTTGTTAGTCACTCATTTGACATTCAACCTGCTGATGTCAATTTCCTCCAGTAGGGTGTTTTATTTGATGTGGTAGTGTCTACATTATCACCTGTAACATTAAACAGAAATTACTGCGGCATTATAATATTGAAGAATCCAAGAGACATTCAATGCAGCGAACGGCCGTTCAAAGGTTACATTCCTCAGGTGCTGCGTGACTGGGCTAATATCAAACTATCCAACTATTATGTTACAACATAGGAACATGCTTCTAGTGGAGTGTTATGCTTCAAATAGTCTAAGTTAGGATGACCAATGAGACTATTATACCCTTGAGTCACTGCTGTGATACGGTGGTGATATAAGCACGTCCCTTAAAGTTATACTGACACACTAGTCATGAGACAAAGCACATCATCCCATTTTTACAATGATAAAAACCTACGCCAAACAAATATACTTGGTTGTACATATGCACATGGTGTCAATTAAAAACTTATACAAATCGGCACAACAGAGTTTACAAAACAAAACTAAAATTCCATGCTTCAGTATAATGTTTTTGAGGTTTGACGGCTTGTCTGGAAGTGTTGATTGTGCACCCATCTAGAGAGGCATGCATTGTTGCACTTGTTTTAACAATTTGGTTGTCACTTTGCTGGTGGCTATCAACATCAGTGTGCAATCACACACAACGCTACAAGAAGCACATTTTTCAGAAGGTGTTTGGGCAGGTTGATAAAGTGGTCATAAAGACAAACAGGCCCCTTGGCATTATAAATCATAAATAAATAAAGCAAAAAAAGTTGTGATGAATCTTCATGGAACATTGATCTGGTTTCATCTGAAGTACATGTTCAATCTTGGCATCATGCTATAGGAAAGGTGTAAGAGTGCCAGAAATATTTATTAGAATTTTTCCAAGAATGAAGGAACTTTATTAGCCATAGATAGGCAGAAGTTGTTCTGCTGAGTGAAGTGCATGATGAGCGATATTTAATACAGGTATTCAAAACCATAAGATGTCTAAATGGCACCTCTGGAGTGGTTTTCCTCACTCTCTTCAGACATAATTAGTGTGTTGTACATTGGACTGAGTTGGCTTCAGCTCCTCCACAATGTATTATCATGATCAGTCATGATTTCCTATCACCTGGTACTGGTTGCATTTTTATAGATTTTTGCTGATATCGGAGTAATTGTACTTCTAATTGACACCGCTCTTCCCAGTGCTTTATTTTGGTAGGCCTCCATCTGCTCACTCCTGCATAGTCCTTTCATTCTGTTCTGCCTTTGAAGAACAATATTCTGTGTCTTGGAATAGTTAGACAATTAGTTACAGGGAAAAGTAGTTCACACTTGTCATCTGAACATCTAAGTTGTCCTGGGATAATAATTCCTTCTTCCGGCGTTGCACAAAATGCAGCAAGGTGATGCAAAAAGCTTGTTGCTCCGCACTTAATATTCATTGATTTGATTGTTCACAACAAATATTCCGCTAAACAGTTGGAGTCTGGTTAGTGAGGTAGTGTGCTACAGGTCACTCACCATTTAGTACGAATGGTTTGCCAGTGAATTATGATTTGTTTTTGTTCACTATCTGAACTGGGACATCAAGTAAACTGAATGTAAAATTTATCATGTTAGCGATGGTCAAAGTATAATGGACCAACCTTAAGAACATCTTCAACTGCGTAATCTTGAATCTTATTGTGTAGGTCAAGAGGTATATCTTGGTCTGTGTGTAGTTTGGGTAATATGGTCATCTTGGTGCTTCAGGCATAATCATCCTGGTACCTGACTTAAATCTGACTTCAATGTTGTATCTTTGGAGACAATTGACAGATTCAGTTGAGTCACATGTGATCTGTTCTGCCACAGAATCTCATGAATCATGAATATACCAAGATCTGTGCATACTAATAATCCTATCACTCCCAATCCATTAGCATCTACCAGGTAGAAGACTTTGGGAAGCCATGATTTTGCTAATGCACAAAAATGGTGATCCATTGTACACTCTGATACAATGTCTTCTAAACTGAACTGCTTGGTGAGCTACATGTTTTTTTCCTGAATGCACAGGAGTAATACGTTGGCAATAACACCAATGTTAATTTTAGCTTTTAGTCAGCCTACCTTTTCAGACCATATGATAATAAATTATATAAAAGTTTCTGATTGCCTTATGCTGTTGACATGGTGTATAAAGTGAACAACATGAAAAGCTTGGGCATTGTCTGAAATCTGTGTTTCACTTGATTTTGATTCTAAACCTCATTGATGTATACGCATTTGTATACCTTCTTTATACTTGCCTTGTTGACAGAATTGTACCATCTAATTGGTCAACTGTGTTTTGTTCTGTTCCTGTCCTGGCCTTTAGAACCAGATTTTCAGCACATGCATGCCCCTCAACATGACACATTTTACAGATATCAAGAAAATTTGAATAGTTAATTGTAAATGAGACATAATAGATCTACTACATATTTTATGTATATTATGGCCCTATTACCAGTGTAAGTTATATCTAAAATGTCTAATTGTGTTAATCTGATGCTATGGCTTCATACTTGGATCAATCCTCGATTAATTCATCACACCCAGAAGATCATACATAAAGATTTAGCTGGTGTAAATATGATGATTTAACATAATGAGCTTCTCATATAGTTCCTCTTCTGAAAAGTCACACCCATGATCTTTGCTATGGAATTATGGTAAACTGGTCAGTGGACTCTTGGGGTTGCCATCTATATAATATGAATTGGAGTTTGTTAATCCTGAAGTTAATTCTTACTTAAAGTGAACGTCACATACCTCCCAGATCATTCTTGGATTTTTCTAACTGTCCATGGAAGGACCAGATGTGTTAATTCTATGAAAATCCCCCTTTCAAATGGCAAGTAAGAGTATTAGAGTTCTTTTCTGAGGACCATCTATGGTTTGGTCTGCAAAGTATTACTGCATATGTCGTTTGACCACATAATTCAATGGGGGTGTCACCAGATCCCTAATTTATAATGAGGTTTCTGCTATTCATCATTCCACCTTTAAAGTGTTGCATATATCACCTTAAGCTGTTTGCCCCTATCTTTGAATCAATTTAAGTTAGTAAGTACTCCTTCCTTAAGAATAAAAACCTTGCAAGTTTGAAAAAAAAAATTACATTATAATCAATAGTAAATTAGCTCTGTTTTCTTGGTGGTAAATGCCCAATCTAAGATCTGTACAGACTAACTGTATTGACAGAAATTGATGCTGCCTAAGGGTAAGGAACTCTTGGTTTTCCAACTGGTGTTTGATTAGTTTTCCAAGTATCTGTTACCAAGATATTGGAGCCTTTTACAAATCCCATCATTAACATTAGTGTGAGTTTGTCTCCAATAGGTTATTTTACATAATGCAGCGATGGAAATGTTGTTTCTTGTAACATAAGAACCTGGGTGTGGATATCATGGCATTGATTATTCCAAGAGATAGTTACTACAGCTATCAATTATGTACAAAGATTATATACCTCAGACATAGAAAGTGCCTTGCATAATGTCAGATGTT
Organism: Ginglymostoma cirratum; assembly: GCA_024137785.1. NCBI lineage: Eukaryota > Metazoa > Chordata > Chondrichthyes > Orectolobiformes > Ginglymostomatidae > Ginglymostoma > Ginglymostoma cirratum. The sequence continues at coordinate 20,042,811 of JAHRHZ010000145.1, read as the reverse complement.
TTGAATTAATCTGTTCGGATATGTTATGACTTATCCCTGAAGCAGTTGGGACTTATGCTCAGGCATTCGGCAAAGAGTTAAAGACACTACCACTGCACCACAAGAGCCCTCGTGGCTAATGTTAATCGATTGGATCATACAAGTGGAGATGCTTCACATGCTGTGACACAGTTGTAATTTCATGAGCGTGTCACTTAAGGGTGTACACAGTTATTGATTATGAGACATAAAATATCTGCCATTTCTAACCAGTTGATTATGTTAATTCACCCTCTTCAACACACACAGCTGCATTCAAACAAAGACCTCTTACTATTGCTACTTAAAGTCATCACCTTTCAAATGAGGTTGTTCTAGTTGCTGATACAGTGCTAGTGGAAGCATTGCATTGTGTTAGGGCTTAATAGAATAGAATAGAATAGAATATCCTTTATTGTCAATTGTACTCCAGTGCAGAATTACAGTGAAAAGTTTTTACAATAGCAGCCTTTTATGGCACTATCTTAGGTATATGTACTTGGTACAAATCTTAGAGTAAAAGAAATGTTGTTATGCATATGAAGATTAAAAGAAAAGGATTTGCATTGCAGTAAGAGTGCCAAACACCAGCTGCTTGGCACGTGGCACCAGGCCCAAGACCAACAACTGTCCTACATCACACCAGCCTCCAGTCCGCTCCTCACTGGCACTCAGCAGCAGCAAGGTATGTCACACTTTACTGGAATTCCCTACACGGAGTTCCAAGGCTCACTCCTCGTGCTATACCGGCTCATTCCCTGTGCTGCTCCATTGCTCGCAGCCCACACGCTGTACCAACTTGTTCCCTGCGCTGCTTTGGGGCATACAGATCACGAGGAGTTTCAGGGCTCACAACCCACGCACCCTATTAGCTCGTTCCATGCACCGCTCCAGGGTTTATTCAGTCAGAAGTGAGTACTATTAGACCTTTGGAAGGAGTGGAATTGATTAATAAAGCCCTTAGGTGTGCCATCTTCTATCATCATTGAAGCTTTGGTTGAAATCCTCCTTTGTTGCAACATGATGATAATCTGGAACAGATCTGGACACAGAGGAAGGATAGCAGCTTTCAACAGGATATCTCCTATTAGGCACCAACCTCACAAGAATATATAAAAGGGCTGTTAATCATGCAATTATACTGCACAGTTTTAAATTGAGTCTTATGTATACATACATATAAACAAATAATATTAGACAATAATATTCAAATTTGTTTTAGAGCAGATACAGAAACAATATTTTCTCTGGAGTCTGTGTCATAGGTGACATTTTAAAATTATTTCAATGTTTTTCTTTAAATCATTGACAATCTGGACATACGATGCTTCTGGAGTATTGTGTCTGGTCTGGTCGCCCAGTTATAAGAAGGCTATTATTAAGCTTGAGAGGGTTCAGAAGAGATTTACTAGGATGTTGCTGGGTATGGAAGGTTTGAGTTATAAAGAAAGGCTGGATAGGCTGGGACTTTTTTCACTGTAGAGTAGGAGGTTGATAGTCAACTTTATAGAAGTTTATAAAATAATGAGAGGTATAGATAAAGTTTATGGTAGTTGCCTTTTCCCTTGGATGGGGGATTTCAAGACTGGGGGCACATTTTTAAAATGAGAAGAGAGAGATTTAAAAAAGACATGGGGGCAAATTTTTTACACGGATGGTTGTTTGCGTGTGGGATGAACTTCCTGAGGAAGTGGTGGATGTGGGTGCCATCACAATGTTTAAAAGACATTTGTAGGAGTACATGAATAGGAAAGGTTTGGAGGGATATGGGTCAGGACCAGGCAGGTGGGACTAGTTTAGTTTGGGATTATGTTCGGCATGGGCTGGTTGGACCAAAGGGTCTGTTTCTGTGAGGTATGACTCTATGACTCTATGAAATAAGGAGAAATCTTTTCTTTCCAAGGATATTTGGGATCTGAAATGCTTTATGAAAGTTAATTCCTTCAGAATATGATATGATGCTAGTGGCTTTTATTTTAAAATTCACTCATGGGACGTGGGCACTGCTAGTTGGCCAGCACTTTTGCCCCAACCCTAGTTGCCCTTGAGAATATGGTGGTGAGCTTCATTCTTATAGTTGGAGTGTAGTGCCATCATTAATCCTTACTCTGATGTTAGCTTGAGTGGCTGTTCAGTAGCCTGTGTTGAAACATGGGCCACAAATAAAACTCAGTAGTGGAGGCACTTAATAAGATATTGTCGATTACATGATGGTAACCGTATACACGTTAGGTTAACTCAAGAGTGTAATCACTAATTGCAACAAGAGATAGAGAGGATAAATGCGTCTCCATCGGGAGGTGGTGCCAGAGTCCAACTAATTGATTCTCAGAAACTGTGTGACTCATCAGATGCCACGGAGCTCAGCACAGCTCAAACATTGCCTCTTTCAGAACCATTACTATCTATAAGCAGTCTTGAAAAGGAGTTCGATTGATACATGAGGATGAAAAAGTTTAAGTGTTACAAAGAAGTGTGGGATTGCTTGACTAACATCACTGCTCTTCCAAAGAGCCGATACCGGCAGAAGATACTGATCAACTTCATTCTGTCCTGTATGTTTTGAAGACACAATGATTCAAACTGTTCTACAGCATGGCATTAAATGGCCAACTTGAAAATGGCAAAAATGTAACAATGTCCAAGTACTGAGGAACAAAAGTGCTTGGTATTTTATTTTCTATTCATTTGTGGGATGCGGGCGTCGCTGACAGGCCAACATTTCTTGCCCATCCCTAGTTGCCATTGAGAAGGTGGCGTTGAGCTGCCTTCTTGAACCGCTGCAGTCCTCATGCTGTGGGCTGACCCACAATGCCATTAAGGCAGAAATTCCAGGATTTTGACCCAGTGACAGTGAAGGAACAATGATAAATTTCCAAGTCAGGGTGGTGAGTGGCTTGGAGGGGAAATTGGAGATGGTGGTGTTCACATGAGTCTGCTGCCCTTGTCCTTCTAGATGGAAATGGTTGTGGGTTTGGAAGGTGCTGTCTGAGGATCTTTGGCGAATTTCTGCAGTGCATCTTGTAGATAGTACACACTACTGCTACTGAGCGTCGGTGGTGGAGGGAGTGGATATTTGTGGATGTAATGCCAATCAAGCAGGCTGCTTTGCCTTGGATGGTGTCAAGCTTCTTGAGTGTTGTTGGGGCTGCACTCATCCAGGCAAGTGGGGAGTATTCCATCACACTCCCGACTTTTAGATGGTGGGCAGGCTTTGAGGAGTCAGGACATGAGTTACTTGCCGCAATATTGCATGTACATGTCCATAGAACCTTGAAGATTGAAAGGGTGGTGAAGAAGACAAGTGGAACACTTCCCTTCATTAGCTAGGGTGCAAAATATAGGAGCAAGAAAGCCTTGTTTCAACTTAGAGCATTGGTTGTGCCACTGATGGAATATTGTATGTGGTTCTGGTTGCCACAGTAACAGAAGGATGTGATTGCACTGGAGAGGATGCAGAGGTGTTTCACCAGGATGTTGCCTGGAATGGAAAATCTCAGTTATGAGGTGTGACTGGATAGGCTGGGTTTGTTTTCTTTGGAGCAGAGGAGGCTGAGAGGGGATCTGATTGTGATATACAAAATTATGAGAGCTGTAGATAGGGTAGATTGCGAAAATATCTTCCCCATAGCAGAAGTATCTGAGACCAGAAGCCATAAGTTTAAGATAAGGAATAAATGGTTTGGATGGGTAAGGAAAGGTTTCTCTCCCAGATGGTGGTGGAAATGTGGAGTGCACTGCCTATCTATCTTTGTCTTAAAGACACTCAATGACCTGGTCTCCATAGTCCTCTGCGGCAATTAGTTCTACAGATTAGCATCCTCTAGCTGAAGAAATTCCTCCTTATCTCGGTTCTGAAAGGTCACCCCTTCACTCTGAGGCTGTGCCTCAGATCCGAGGCTGGCCGACCAGTGGAAACATCTTTTCACAAGTCCGCTCTATCCGGACCTCTCAGTATTCAATAAGTTTCAATCAGCTACCCTCCTCTTACTTCGAAACTCCAACGAGTAAAGACTCAGAGTCCTCAACCGCTCCTCAGATGACTAGCCCTTCATCCCGGGGATCATTCTTGTAAAACTCCTTCGGATTCTGTCCAATGTCGGCATATCTTTCCTTAGATGTAGGGCCCAAAATTGTTCCCAATATTCTAAATGTGATTTGACAAGACATTTATAAAGTTTCAGCAGTATATTTCTGCAATTGTATTCTAGCCCTCCTGAAAGGAATGCTTACATTGCATTTGCCTTCCTAACTGCCAACTTCCTAACTGAACTTGTATGTTAACCTTAAGAGAACGCAAAACTAGGACTTCTGACTCCCTTTGGGCTTCAGCTTTCCGAAGATGTTCTCCATTTAAAAAAATAGTCTACACCTCCATCCTTCCTACCAAAATGCATAACATCACACTTTCCCACATTGTATTCCATCTTTCACTTCTTTGGCCACTCTCCTAGCTTGTACAAGTCCTTCTGCAGCCTGCCTGCTCCCTTTACCTCTCTTTGTATCATATGCAAAATCAGCAATAATGACTCCCATTCCTTTGTCCAGGTCGTTATTGTATAATGTGAACATTTGTGGTCCTGTCATGGACCTCTTCAAAACTTCGCTAGTCACTGGTTCCCATTCTGAAAAAGACGCCTTTATCCCTATGCTTTGCCTTCTGCCAGTCAGCAAATCCTTTATCCCCACCAGTACCTTGTTCCTAACATCTTGGGTCCTTATCTTATTTAGCAGCTGCACAGCACCTTGTCAAAGGACTTCTGGGAATCCAAATAGATCACAGTCACCAGCTTTCCTTTGTCTAACTTGCTCATTATCTCCTCAAAGAATTCTAACAGATTTTTCAGACATGACCTCCTCTTGATGAAGTCGTGCTGACTCAGCTCTATTTTACCATTTACTTCCAAATACTCCACCATCTCATCCACAGAATGAACTCTAAAATCTTACCAATGACCAAAGTCAGGCTAAACGGCTTATATTTTCCTGTCCCCTGCCACCTTACCTTCTTAAACAGGCATGTTACATTACGCATTTTCCAATTCTCTGGGACCATCCCTGACTCCAGTGATTCCTGAAAGATCACCACCAATGCCTCTACAATCTTTGCGGATATCTCTTTCAGAACTCTGGAGTGTAGCTCATCTAGCCTGGGTAATTTATCCACCTTCAGATCTTTCGGCTTCCCAGGCTCCTTGTCCTTGGTGTTAGCCACTACACTCACGTCTGCCCTCTGATCCTCTTCCAGCAGTTCTGGAATGCTGCTGGCATCTTCCATTGTGAAAACTGATGTGAAGTAACGAGTCATTTCCTCCACCATTTTTTCATTCCCCATTACCACATCTCCAGCCTCATTTTCCAGTGGTCCAATGTCCACTCTTGCCAGTCTCTTATCTTTTAGATATCTAAAAAAACCTCTTGCAATCTTCTTATATATTACTGGCTAGCTTATCCTCATATTTCACCCTCACCCACAACATTGTACTCATAACTTTCAATCTGCACTACAATCCCATTTACCTTGTTTCATATGTTATGCACATTTAAGTACAACACCCTCAATCCTGCGCTGATTGCCTCCCTTCTCATAGTTGTCCCCTATTCTGCTGTGCCTGCAGTTAGATTCATGATCCTTTCCATACTCTCTGTCCTACTACTTGTTCTGGAAACTTTAATAACTTCTGCTGAGTTCTTCTCCTGTTTTAACCTTTATCATAATTTTCCATGCAACAGAACCCACTACACTGGATTCACATTGCTAGCTGCATAGACATTTATCTGGAATCTCAAATCATTATCATTCTCCTGACCTTTTTAGGTTTCAGTAGTAAGCGCAGGGTTACCTTCTGTGCTATGAAGATATAACCTTGCCACATGAGGAATAACTGAACACAGTTACTATCCAATAATCACTTAAAAACCCATACAAATCCAAATAAAATTTTCTGGATTTTCAGTTAGTTGTTTGAGAAATCACTTCTATTGCTATTCATTTTTTGAACAGCAGGAGCCTTCTTTCAAGAATCAAGACCCATTAGCTGGATGACATTTTCTGAATAAATGATCTTACAAATTCTTTGCATGTTGTCCTAAAGACAAGTCATGATACTTTTCCTGAAATTTGATGGGGGAGTCAGTTACCTGAATGAATAATCATTTATTTAATTTGGAAGCTACATCACAGAAGTGTAATTCATTTTGTGGTGAGAATGTATTTCTCCATGATTATCATAATACACTGCAGCTGCTGAGAAACAAAAACATGACTCAAAAACAGGAATTAGCTTTGCTGATCCTTTATTTATTATGTTTTAGAATATTACAGAATGTCAGAATTCAGTTTTCAACAACAATCTAGAAATCCCTCATTCGCCTGAAAGATCCGACAGCTGAGCTGTAGCCTCCCCAGTCAGTGTATCTCCTGTATTCACCGGGTCTCATGAAGTACTGTCGCCCTCTGTAGCTGGGATGTTCATAGAAGATCCAGTACCCGTCCATCACATGGCAGGAGTGGATGTCACGGTAACGGAAACGATCGTAGACAGATGGACAGTCGTCCGTGAATTCCATCATCTGTCCTCCAAAGTCAGGCCTCTCGTAAATCCTCATTCTGTAGGAGCCTCCTCGGTACTGCAATAGACAATAGAAAGCATTTGTTAAAAATGTATCTGATATATACTGATGAGAATAAGCGTTCATTAAAACAAACAAAAACAAGAAAATGTGTGCAGACTTGCATTATCAAAGGCAGAAGTTAAAAATGATTCAGAAATAGATTACTGGCCATTGATTAAAAGTTTCCATTTGCAGTGAAACCACAGAAGCAATGCAGATAGCATATGAAAATGAAACAAAATACATTCAAGTGTCATGTATCATAACTTGGTATTCTAACTGCAAAGAGATCATTTGTGAAATTATAGTTGAATTGCTACTGGTAGTTCTTTGTTGCCAGAAAAAAGTGACTGAAATTCCATCTTGCCAAGAAAGGGTTGTCAATTACGAAGTGAGAGATACAAAACTGACCATCAATTCATTGGATAAAATAGGGTACCAAACAAGGCATGATCCATCTGTTACAGTGCTAATAGGTAACTAGCTCAGAGACAGTAGGAACTGCCGATGCTGGAGTCTGAGATAACAAGGTGTAGAGCTGGATGTACACAGCAGGCCAAGCAGCATCAGAGGAGCAGGAAAGCTGACGTTTCTGAAGAAGGGTCCAGTCCCGAAACGTCAGCTTTCCTGCTCCTCTGATGCTGCCTGGCCTGCTGTGTTCCTCTAGCTCTACACCTTGATATCAATAGGTAACTAGCTACCAACCTTTAATCTGCAAACACCTCCATCAGAGGATCTTGGGGTTTAAAAGAAACTACTGAACCTTCCACCTGAAGATTGGGAGGTGAGGTCCTGACCTAATAAAGGCCCTCACCATGTCTGAGCAGCTTCCTAAAACCCACAGTCTCTGACAACATTTCAATTAAAATACTTAAAGCGAACCGGAAAAATAAACCGCTAGTGCTTAGCTACAGTTCGCCTGTATACACTGTCAAACCAGGAATGCACGTGAAATACTTCGTACCTTGGTCAAATTCAACAGGCAATGGAAAATAATAAGGAGGATAATGAATCTTTTGCAGCATTGATACAACACATTTACTGCTCACTAAATACAAATTTACAACAAATTAGAAACATGCCAATACAACACAGATGTTTTTTCTTTCCATATTTCCAATTCTGGTTGGTATTTGTAATATTGTAATTATTTTTCCAACATATGAAGACAAAGCCGACAAAACTAAAATATGGATTTATCACTCAAAAAGAGGAAATAAGCTTAATAATTCAATTAATACAAAAGGGAATTTCATTATTGATGAAGGATTTGGAAATATACTGGATAAAACTAGGGAAAAATTTGATGGCTTATAAGAGGTATAAAACATATCAACAAATGATTGGAAATGCATAATTAACATGTCGATCAAACTTACCGGTGGGTAGCAGCGGCATGACCGGACACAGTCATTGAATCCCATCCAGCGCTGGTAGTCAGGATAGTCTCCCCTGGTCAGAACATACTGGTATCCCATGTAATTGGGTCTCTCATACAGCACCCACCAGTCACTCTCAACACGGATGGAGTTACAGCGGCTGAAGTAAGGGGACAGGTCGGCGCAGTCACTGCTGCACTCATAGTGCCGACCCTGGAAGTTCCTGTCCTCGTAAAAAATGATCTGTGGAAATTACACAACTAAGTGAACAATTTCCTAAATTTAAGATTTTATAAAATATCATTATCAAACTATCAAACGTAAATAATATGGGCGTTGACCTTACTTACCTTGCCCATTTTGAGCTTTACAGCGAGTGAACCAGCTACCTGGGATGTAGCACAGTTCGGTCCAGCTCGATATTTATACACTGGACTGAAACGCCACTCTAGGGAATACTTTTGTTATTCTAATGGTTTGATTAGCGTATATCAGCAAAACGACAAATTAGAAAAGTGAAGACCTATATTCATTACAAATAAAATTCCCTTATTCAGGCGTATTGATAGGGCTGATTCTTCTCATTCTGCTTTGATGCTGTTTGGATTGTTCCTGAAAACATTCGAATGGCTAGAATCCAAGTTCATTTATGTTGAGTCCAGTAAAGGTATTGTCGCTTTGTGAATCTGCTTTATAACCTTGTTTCCAAGAATGGATTGGTATTCTCTGTTTGTGAATATCAAGTATATATTAATGTAACAATTGCAAACAAATACTCAGCTTAATTTATTACTGTTCTTTTTTGATGGAAATCCAAATGTTTTACTTCATTCTGACAATGCAATCAGCATCATTTTCCTCCAGCTTTGTTACTGTACAATGTCTACAGAGCAGCTAAGTGGGATGTTACAGGAGCATTGGCTGTTTGAGTAAAAGTAAATTTACATCAGACGTGAAAGTTCTTTGGAGGATTGGAAGGGTTTCCTGTCCAACTAAAATTGGTGGGGGTGAGTTTTAAAGACCCTGTGCAGCCATACCTTGAGGCTGTTAGTCGTCTTCAGGAAGAAAGTTTATGTGAATGCCTGCCTCTGGACCAGAGGGATAATTAATGGAACCTCAAAACTGGTGCTACATGAGGGACAAGAGGATGATCATTTTCCCAAAGCACGATGAGGTCACCTTGACATGCAATAAGACACCTCTCACTGTCTACCCTTTGCTTCCATCTATCCTACCTCCTGTCCTACTCCTGATGCATTGATCTCTTCCTGGTCCTCACCATCACAAGGTCTACATTTCTCCAGATAGTAATAGGATGTTGTTTCAGGATGGCTGCAGCAGGAATCAGACCCTGTGTCGTCTAAGTCTACAATGTGCGCAGCATTTTCCAACATCAGTAAAGGGGAATCTGTTGCCTGGGTGATTCACTTGTCTGAAACTACCTTTGAGATGCCATAAAGTGGGCACAATTGACAGTGACCATCTGCTTTGAGAGTCAGAACCAGAGGAGAGGGATCAAGGACAGCAAAGAGAAAGATGAGAACAAATGTCAAACTGAACTGTTTGAGCTGAATTTCCACTCCCCAACGCTCATGAACACACGTCGGGAGGGCTAAGTGGTAACATGTGGAAACACAATTTCTTGTTTAGCTCCAATTCCAGCCCCCTGCCATTTTCCCAATTTAGAAAATGTGACTGATTGCAATCTGACACACATTTAAAGTGAAAGTTTGCTATTTAAATGGTCATTCCAAATTCAGTTTTCACTTAGACTGCTATTATTATGCAGACGGGTAGGTTTCTGATAGCTTGAGAATCACGCCTGGTAAGCCAGTTTGGAAACCCTGGAGTAAGCCTGGTGTGGAGTCAAAAGTTTTCCGATAGGTAAGTTTAGAAGTTCTTGTCAACTTCGACAATCATTATTAGATATTGTTTGAAATATTAAATATGTTATTTAGATAATGATTAATCATAACACTTTTTTTTAAAGTTAAAAGACCATTGCATTTACCAGCACTGTGTAAGAGTTTACATACTTTGGAGTCTTTTCTGCAGTGGATAACGTTTTGCTTCTGCATTCTGTAGGATCACATATGAATGCACGTATAGAACCCTGCGGTTTGATTTTTACATTGTTCTGATACTTGCTGAATTCATTCATAGATTCATAGAATCCCTGGAGTGTGGAAACAGGCCCTTCAGTGCAACACATCCACACTGACCCTCAGAGCATCCCACCCAGACCCATTCCCCTGTAAACCCCTAATCTACACATCCCTGAACACTACAGGATAATTTAGCATGGCCAATCCACCTAGCCTGCACATCTTTGGACTGTGGGAGGAAACCCACGCAGACACGGGGAGAATGTGCAAACTCCGCACAGACAGCCACCCGAGGGTGGAATCAAACCCGGGTTCCTGGTGTTGTGAGGCAGCAGTGCTAACCACTGAGCCAATTCCTTCATGCATTTTCCAACCAAAAGGCAAGTCTATGAAGAGGTCATGAAATGTAGAACAAGATCAAACAACCCTTTAAATTCTCTTTGATAAATATTGTTACAAAGATCTTGATCAAACATAGCCAGTGGAAGTCCCATTGAAAAGAAATCTTTAATCTACTTAACGTCTTGTATTCTTGTGCAAATGAACAAACAAACCACACCAAAGAAAGATAAAACTTTTACAAGCTCAAAAGCTGTAAAACAAAACTAACAGTCCTTTTTCATCTGTGTAAACAATTCCTCTGCCATATTGTTTGGAGATCAGACGAACTTTCATAATGAGACTGCCTGATAACTGTATCACGAAAGATAGGTTGAACAGATGGATGAAAATGTGTTTTTTCCAGATTGTCTTTTCATGAATGTTTAATTTAGCTCCAAGATATCTTCATTGTGTTAATTTTACAGAGAGTTGTTCACAGACCTGCAAAGTGGGTACATAGTGGATATTTAATGAGTGGTCATGGAAAATGAATGAGGGAAGGGTGGCAAAGAATGAAATTAAGATATGAGAGAACATGTGAACAAATAAAAAAGTATTGGGTTTGGGTGGGAGCATGAGAAATACAATGTAGTCGATGTCCCAGAGAATGGGGGTCGGCCTTTTCTCCTGCCCTCTTTATTGTGGCTCTAGAACTGCCTCAGTACATAAAAGCCCCACTACCAGCCTATCCCAGACTTCTGAAGACCAGATGGAAATATGCTGCCTTATTGATGCCAGGAATGCAACAAAGGGAAATCCTTCAACTCGCACCCTGAAACAAAGATCAAAATAAAGCCCCTCAATGACAATGGCCTCAATTTCTGAATGTGCAGCACCCATTTTTAGCTGCAGTCTCCCTTGTGCTTGACTGCTGTTTATACAGCTCTGTCCAGCTCGCTGATACTGAGGCAATGCCAATGGGGTGACAATCATGAACTTGCAAAGTTCTTCATGATGGCTTCATCCCTGACTTGTATGGTCTGCCTGTAGCGTTTGAGAATTTTAAATGTTTAAAAATTTTGGCTTACTTGGACTAGTTCAGACAGGCTGCTAGTCTCCAGATCTTTTAGGGAAAATTGCAATAATGCAGGAAACAGGCTTTTTAAGAAGTCAATAGCATTGTTATTTAGCCTCAGGATCAGTGCGGGCAAATTTGGAGGTGCAAACTCCCCCCGACTCCATGGGAAGATTGGGGAAGATGGAAATGGATGTAGGACTTCAGATCACATGACATTGCAGCCATTAGTTTTACCGGCCCAACTCAGTTCAACCCAGTCAAGGCCAGAAAAGTCCGGGCTAATGATGCTATGAAGATGCTTAATAAACAACCCCTTTTTGTAACTTGGGAACTTGGCTGTATGTAGGAAACCAAGTGTAGAGGCAACGGAAAGACACTCTAATTAGCAGGATGGGACTATTGATGTCTCTCATGTATCTATATTGTCACCTCAACTCTTCATAATTAATAATGAAATAGAAATCCAGATGTCCAAATAAGCCTGTGACTCAAAGGTTGGAAGCTTATAATTAATGCAAATAGAAACATACGTTTACAAAAAAATGATTAAGTCACTGGTTAAAACTGTGGAAAATAAGCTTTAATGCAGGCAAATGTGAGGCCCTCTATCTTGGCCCTAAAAGGATTGAACAAGGTCTTTTATAATTAATCAAAAGTTATAAACAAGGGAGAGATTGCCCATAGTACTTGGCATGGTACGTAGTGTTGTGGGCATATATTGTTATGAGTTGATACCAAGTTGGCATTGGAGCTATAAATGGACAGGTTGGATAAAGGGTCATTGGTTAGACTAAAAAGTCGAGAAAACTATGGGGCTTTGGTTTGCGAATTAGGAGGCGTAGAGCATACTGAGGAATGTGGAGGTGGGGTGGCTTAGATGGCATTCAATGGGTATGCCGTTTAAATGTATCAGTCAGAAAGAGGTTTTCATGATAGCTCTCTCCTAGAGATAGAAGCATGGACATGTGGAGTCTTTCAAGACTGAATTGTTATGGATGAAGATAGCCACATTTCTGGACTAACTAGAAGAATCTTACTGAGTAACCAATGGGAAGCCTATTGCATTATGGTAACCATTTAATGATTTACATTATCACAGAGACTGAAGGCTCACTAGCCTCCGGTCTGTCTCCTAGCAACTCCTCCTTTACTCTGACCATGTCCCATTGACATCATGACAATAGGTCATTCTTGCTGCACCCAATCAATTATTAACCCTTTCAGATCCTTTCCAACCACATGCAAACCCATATCTGGTAAAGGATATAATTGAGTTAGAAACAGGCCAGAGAATGTTCACTCAGCTCATTCATGTGATGAAGGGCTTGTCTTATGAAGAAAGATTGAACAAGTTGGGCCTTTGCCTATTGTAGTTTATTAGATTGAGTAGTAATTAGTTCTCAGGAAGAGTCACTGGACTGAAACGTTCACTCTGATTTTTTCTTCACAGATGCCGCCAGACCTGCTGAGCTTTTCCAGCAACTTGTGTTTATGTTCCTGATTTACAGCATCCACAGTTCTATTGGCTTTTATTGGGTTAAATAAATTTTTGTAGACAAGACCATCAATGAATGGTGGGAGGAGAACAGGAAAACAAGGAGTCGAGACCACAACCAGATCTGCCATGATCTTATTAACTGGTGGAGCAGCTTTGAAGGGCAGAGTGTCCTACTCTTGCTCATTTACCAGTGAGGATGCGAGTTTAAATGAACTGACTGAGAATGTAGCAGAAGGAGATTCGATCAAGACTTTTAAAACGTAAATGAATAGCCGCTGAAGAGGAAACATTTGTTGGGCTAAATGGGAAAGAGTGAGGGAGTAGTATTAGCTGCCCTGTTCTTTCAGAAGCTGGATCAGATATTACAGATGCTTGGCCTCCTTTTGCTGTAACTTCAAATGGGGCACATCTTAAAGCAAACTGGCCTGCTCTCAGCACTATATTACTTTGGCACAGAAGACTGAATAGCAATATCATCCAGGTTTTATTAACACTGTGGGGTGAAACAGTATCAGTTTAATCTTTCACTTAGATTGTGAACTCAAAGAAGGAAGAAAATAAATACAAGATAAACAAATCACAGACAAGCCCTAACAAAAGAAGAATATCTGAAATATGAATCTATCTAAATAAGCTATGGTATCATGAATAATTTACTCACTAAAAGCCTGGATGAATATCAGCAGCAAATATATGAGGGTTGTGTAAAGCGGAAGGCTGTGAAATATTTTGTTGATCATTTTGTCTGAATTGTCCAAGGTTGCGACTGATGAAATATGGACATAAATCCGTGATGTGCATCAGGAAGCTGCAGTAATCCTGCTTTATGCAGATGTGCTGTAATTACCTGGGAAGTTTAAACTTTCGGTGGGTTGATTCCTGCTTCCTATGACCCTCCAAGCTAGTCTGTTACATTGCAATCCATGTTGGACACTTTGGCTAGATATGTGGGACTTATCTGGATACTAACCCTGGAAACGATACATGGTTTAATCTCTGGTATAACGCTTTGGTTATCCAGCATAACTGAACACCACAAATGAACACCCATCAATAATCCATGCCACTCACCACAAACAAATTACCATCTCTAATGACCTGACCCAAGAGTCACAGAGTCATACAGCGCGGGAACAGACCTGTCAGCCCAAATCGTTCATGCTGAGCAGGTTTCTAAATTGAATTAGTCCCATTTGCCTGCGTTTGGGCCATATCTCTCTATAAACTTTTCCTATTCATGGATCGGTCCAAATACCTTTTAAACATTGTAATTGTACCCCTCTACCACTTCCTCTGGCAGCTCATTCCATACACGCACTACCCTCTGTGTGAAAAAATTGCCCCTCAGGTCCCTTTAAATCTTTCTCCTCTCACCTTAAATCTACGTCCTCTAGTTTTGGACTCCCCTCCCCTGGGCAAAAGACCTTGGCTATTCACCTTATCCATACCCCTAATGACGTTATAAACGTCTATAAGGTAACCCCTCAGCCTCTGATGCTCCAGGGAAAAATGTCCCAGCCTCTCCTCATAATTCAAACCCTCCAGTCTTTGTAAATCTTTTCTGCATCCTTTCCAGTTTCATAAAATCCTTCCTATAACAGGGCAACTAGAATTGTACTCAGTGTGCCAAATGTGGCCTTACCAGTGTCTTATACAGCCATAAGATGATGTCCCAACTCCTATACTCCTCTATAGATCAATTAAGGCAAGCATGCCAAATGCCTTCTTTGCTGGTCTTTCAACCTGTGATGCCACTTTTAGGGAACTGAATACCTGCACCCCTAGCTCTCGCTGTTCTACAACACCCCTTTGGGCCTTACCATTAACTCTGTAAGTCCTGCCCTGGTTTGTCTTACCAAAATACAACACCTTGTATTTCTCTAAATTAAACTCCACTTGTCATTCCTTGGCCGACTGGCCCAGTTGGTTAATATCCCATTGTACTTTTAGATTGTACTTCACTGTCCATTATACCAGCATTTTTGGTGTCATCCACAAACTTACTAAACATGCATTCTACATGATCATCCAAATCGTTTATATAAATGATGAACAATAATGGACCTAACACCAATCCTACGACACACTGCTGGTCACAGGCCTCCAGGCTGGACAACAACCCTCTACCACCACCCTCTGTCACCGACTGGCAAGCCAGTTTTGAATCCAATTGGTTAGTTCTCCCTGGATCTCATGTGAACGAAACTCTCTAACAGCCTACCATGTGGACCTTATTGAAGGCCTTGCTAATGTCCATGTAGACAATGTCTACCACTTGCCTTCATCTACCTTCTCGGTCACATCTTCAAAAAGCTCAGTCAAATTTGTGAGACACAATTTCCCACACACAAAGCCATGCTGACTATCCCTAACCTAGCAAAACTGAAAGAAATCCGGATGCTAGTAAATCAGGAACAAAAAAGGAAGTTGCTGGAAAAGCTCAACAGGTTTGGCAGCATCTATGATGAAAAATCAGAGTTAACGTTTTGGGTTCAGCGACCTTTCCTCAGAAGTCAGGCTCTGAGGAAGGGTCACCGGACTCGAAACGTTAACTCTGATTTTTCATCATAGATGCTGCCAAACCTGCTGAGCTTTTCCAGCAACTTCTGTTTTTATACCTAATCGATACTTGCCTTTCCAAATGCATGTAGATCCAATCTCTCAGAATCCCCTCCAACAACATATCCATCACTGACATAAGGCTTACTGGTCTATAGTTCCCTGGCTTTTCCCTGCAGCCTTCCTTAAATAATGGCACAACATTGTCCACCCTCCAGTCTTCTTGCACCTCACCCATGGGTCTCAATTATAAAAAATATCTTTGCTGGGGGTCTTGCAATTTCTTCGTTAGCCTCCCACAATGTCCTCAAATACACTTGATCAGGTCCTGGGGATTTATCTACCTTTATGCACTTTAAGATGTCCAACACCTCCTCTTCTGTAATGTGGACTCTTTTTAAGACATTGGTATTTCTTTCCTTTAGTTCCCTACCTTCTATGTATTTCTCCACAGTAAATATAAATTCATCTAGGATCTCACCCATCTCCTGTGGTTCCACATAGCTGGCCTCGTTGATCTTTAAGGAACTCTATTTTCTCCCGAGTTACTCTTTTGCCTTTAATATACTTGCAGAATCTCTTTGGATTCTCCTTAACCTAAAGCTATCTCATGTACCCTTTTCACCCTCCTGATTTCCCTCTTAAGTATACTTCTAATGCCCATATAGTCCTCTAGGGATTCACTTGATCCCAGCTGTCTACACCTAACAAACCCTTTCTCTTTTTCTTGACCAGAGCCTATCTCTAATCATCCAGTGTTCCTTATTCCTGCCAGCCTTGCCCTTTACTCTAACAGGAACATGCTGTCCCTGAACACTCATCTTATTTTTGAAAGCCTCCCATTTGCCAGGCATCCCCTTACCTGTGAACAGCCTCCCCCAGTCAACTTTTGAAAGTTCCTGTCTAGTCCCATCAAGATTGGCCTTGCCACAATTTAGAACTTTAACTTGTGACTATCCTTTTCTATAAATGTTTTAAAATTAATAGAATTATAGATCACTGGTCCCAAAGTATTCCCCCACTAACACCTCAGTCACTTGGCCTGCCTTAGTTAATAAGAACATAAGAACAAGGAGCAGGAGTAGGCCATCTGGCCCCTCAAGCCTGCCCCGCCATTTAATAAGATCATGGCTAAGCTTTTTGAGACTCAGCTCCACTTACCCGCCCACCCACCATAACCCTTAATTCCTTTACTGTTCAAAAATTTATCTAGCCTTGCCTTAAAAACATTCAGCGAGGTAGCTTCAACCGCTTCACTGGGCAGGGAATTCCACAGATTCACAACCCTTTGGGTGAAGAAGTTCCTCCCGACCTCAGTCCTACATCTGCTTCCCTTTATTTCGAGGCGATGCCCTCTAGTCCTAGTTTCACCTGCTAGCGGAAACAACCTCCCTGCCTCCATCTTATCTATTCCCTTCATAATCTTATAGGTTTCTATAAGATCTCCCCTCATTCTTCTGAATTCCAATGAGTATAATCCCAGTCTACTCAGTCTCTCTTCATAATCCAACCCTCTCAACTCTGGAATCAACTGAGTGAATCTCCTCTGCACCCCCTCCAGTGCTAGTATATCTCTTCTCAAGTAAGGAGATCAAAACTGCACACAGTACTCCAGGTGTGGCCTCACCAGGACCCTATACAGCTGCAGCATAGCCTCCCTGTTTTTAAACTCCATCCCTCGAGCAATGGCAGACAAAATTCCATTTGCCTTTTTAATTACCTGCTGCACCTGCAATCCCACCTTCAGCGATTCACGCACAAGGACACCCAAGTCCCTCTGCACAGCAGCGTGCTGCAATTTTCTACCATTTAAAACATAATCCATTTTCCTGTTATTCCTACCAGAATGGATGACCTCACACTTATCAACATTGTACTCCATCTGCCAGACCTTTGCCCACTCACTTAGACTACTTCTATCCCTCTGCAGACTTTCAGTGTCTTCTGCACACTTTGCTCCACCACTCACCTTAGTGTCATCTGCAAATTTTGACACACCACACTTAGACCCCAACTCCAAATCATCTATGTAAATTGTAAACAATTGCAGTCCCAACACGGATCCCTGAGGCACACCACTAGCCACTGACCGCCAACCAGAAAAACACCCATTTACCCCTACTCTTTGCTTTCTACTGGTCAACCAATTGTCTATCCATGTCAATACATTACCTGTAATACCATGCAACTTTATCTTATTTAGCAGCCTTTGGTGTGGTATCTTGTCAAATGCCTTCTGGAAATCCAGATGCACCACATCCACAGGTTCCCCATTGTCCGCCATGCAAGTAATGTCCTCAAAGAATTCCACCAAATTAGTTAAACATGACCTACCCTTCATGAACCCATGCTGTGTGTTCCCAATGGGACAATTTATATCCAGATGTCTTGCTATTTCTTCCTTAATATTAGATTCAAGCATTTTCTCCACTACTGAAGTTAAGCTAACCGGCCTATAGTTACCTGCTTTTTGTCTACATCCTTTTTTAAACAGTGGCGTCATATTAGCTGTTTTCCAATCTGTGGGAACCACCCCAGAGTCCAGTGAATTTTGGTAAATGATTACTAGCGCATTTGTTATTTCCCCATCATCTCTTTTAGGACCCTGAGATGCATTTCATCAGGGTCAGGAGACTTGTCTACCTTTAGCTCCATTGGCTTGCCCAGCACTGCCTCCTTAGTGATAATGATGTTCCCTAAAGGAGGTAGAGTTTTGCCCCTTCTTTAGCAGATTGGGAATGTTTTCTTGAATAAAATGAACAAATTCTTCCCCATCCAGGCTCTTAACACTTTGGCAGTCCCAGTTTGTAGTTGGAAAGTTAAAATCCCCTACTATTGCAGCTATATTATTTCTACAGCTGTCTGCAATCTCCCTACATATTTGGACCTCAATTTCCCACTGACTATTGAGGGGCCTATAGTACAACCCCATTAAGCTCATCATCCCCTTCTTATTTCTCAGTTCCATCTACGTAGCTTCACTGGATGATCCCCCATGGAATGTCCTCTCTAAGTACTGCTGTGATGTTTACCTTAACCAGAAACACGCTCTCTTTCATCCATTTTTAATCCTCCCTATAGCATCTATACCCTGGAACATTGAGCTGCCTGTCCTACCCATCCCCTCAGCCATGTTGTATCAGAGATAAAAGGTACTGCAGATGCTGGAGAATCCGAGATAACAAGCATGGGGCTGGATGAACACAGCAGGTCAAGCAGCATCATAGGAGCAGGAAAACTTGACGTTTCGGGCCTAAACCCTTC
>JAHRHZ010000145.1:19963007-20018974 GCA_024137785.1 Ginglymostoma cirratum | reverse complement strand
AGTGCTACACCTGCCCCCACACCTCCTCCCTCACCCCAATCCCAGGCCCCAAGAAGACATTCCACATCAGGCAGAGGTTCACCTGCACATCTGCCAATGTGGTATACTGCATCCACTGTACCCGTTGTGGCTTCCTCTACATCGGGGAAACCAAGCGGAGGCTTGGGGACCGCCTTGCAGAACACCTGCGCTCAGTTCGCAACAAACAACTGCACCTCCCAGTCGCGAACCATTTCAACTCCCCCTCCCATTCCTCAGATGACATGTCCATCCTTGGCCTCCTACAATGCCACAGTGATGCCACCCGAAGGCTGCAGGAACAGCAAATCATATTCAGCCTGGGAACCCTGCAGCCCAATGGCATCAATGTGGATTTCACAAGCTTCAAAATCTCCCCTCCCACAACCGCATCCCAAAACCAGCCCAGCTCATCTCCACCTCCCTAACCTGTTTTTCCTCTCACCTCAAGCCACACCCCCATCTCCTATCTACTAACATCATCCCGCCCCCTTGACCTGTCCGTCCTCCCTGGACTGACCTATCTCCTCCCTACCCCCCTACCTACACTCACCTTTACTGGCTCCATCCCCGCCTCTTCGACTTGTCTGCCTCCTCTGCACCTATCCTCTCCTCTATCCATCCTCTATCCGCCTCCCCCTCTCTCCCTATTTATTTCAGAACCCTCTTCCCCTCCCCCATTTCTGATGAAGGGTTTAGGCCCGAAACGTCAAGTTTTCCTGCTCCTATGATGCTGCTTGACCTGCTGTGTTCATCCAGCCCCATGCTTGTTATCTCTGACATCTGTTGCACGTATCTTCTTATTTAAAATGTTATGGCATCCTTAATACCTCAATGTCATAAAGTATCTGCCTCAGCAAAGACATAGAAACACAATTCAAAAGAGAAGAAATCAATACTGCTAATAGCACATTTATTATATATCAGAATATTTAACAGATCAAAATCTAGTTTCCAACAAGAAATTAGAAGTCCCTCATGCGCCTGAAAGATCCAACAGTTGAACAGGCCCAGTCAGTGTATCTCCTGTATTCACCGGGTCTCAGGAAGTACTGCCGCCCCCTGTAGCTGGGATGTTCATAGAAGATCCAGTAACCGTCCATCACATGGCAGGAGTGGATGTCACGGTAACGGAAACGATCGTAGACAGATGGACAGTCATCCGTGAATTCCATCATCTGTCCTCCAAAATCAGGCCTCTCGTAAATCCTCATTCTGTAGGAGCCTCCTCGGTACTGGAATATAAGGAAATGAAACATTTGGGATGCTGGTATGAGTATATCTACAGAACATTCTAAAATTATTGTCATGGGTTACTTCTATATTAATAGTATCACCAGGGCAACCATAAGAGTTTTGTTAAAAATTCACTGTTCGATCATTAACCAGCTATTGGCTGTTTCCAGATGCTGACAGACTGTTGTCTGATATTGGGCAATTCCTATATGGTTATGCAATTTTCATCAATCTATTACAAATATTTCATAAAATATATTACTGCTATGCATTATGATTTGGATGGTTTCAGGTTAAAGTCCAAGTCCAGACAGCCCTGGTTATTTCGAAACAAGAATTTGTTTTCTGAATATTGATTTGACATTCAGTAGTGTATGTGCATTTAATGGGAGCATACAACTCAGCCCTTTAAGTCTGTACTACCATTCAATGAACTCATGGCTGATCTTTGACCAAACTCCACATTCGTGCATTTGCAATATACGCTCCAATAACTTTGGTTAACAAAACTAACAATCCAACTAATGCTAATTGACTTTTTCAGAAGACAATTCCAAACTTATACCACTAAATAGAGGTAACTAATTTTATTTGCAAAATATCCTGTTCTTCCATTAATCATTCAAGAAATCAAATAAAGGAAAGTGGGAAGAATATATCAACTGAATTTTTGATTTGTCAAACAAACAGTAAGGAAAAAGACCATTACAAATACAAATCAATTGATCAGTTCATTTTGTCTATAAGAATAATGAATTTATGACATACATATGGGTAGGTACGACATGACCTGATGTTGTCATTGAATCCCATCCAGTGCTGGTAGTCAGGATATTCTCCTCTGGTCAGAACATACTGGTATCCCATGTAATTGGGTCTCTCATACAGCACCCACCAGTCACTCTCAACCCGGATGGAGTTACAGCGGCTGAAGTGAGGGGACAGGTCGGCACAGTCACTGCTGCACTCGTAGTGCCGACCCTGGAAGTTCCTGTCCTCGTAAAAGATGATCTGTGGGCAAAGATCATTTAATAAAAAAATTCTGTGTTACAATAAATTATTAATAATGTTAAAAATATCAGATTCTCCTTTACCTTTCCCATTTTGAGCTCACAGTTGGTAAACGCCTGAACATGCCATCGTTCTGGGTATTTATACATTTGAAGCCATTGCAGAGACTGCCTTTGTAATTTTAAACAATTTCAAGAACAGATCAGCAAAAAAAAACAAGAATTAAAGAAAACAAAGCATAGAAAACAAAAAAACAAGATTAGTTCAGCAAAATACCTTAATTCAGCGCAATAGATTGTTATGGGCTGTTTCTGTTTTGCTTTTATGTAATTTTGATTGTCCATTGGGAAAAAAATGCGACAAAAGATGAGATGCCCTAATTATTCTCCATGTAGAACACACAAAAAACGTTGAACTATGAAACTCTGTGAGGGAAATGTCATAAACTGGACATCATTGTTTTGTTCATTTGTTTATTTTCCAAACAGGTTCAATGTGGTTGATTACTTGTCATTTTGGGTACGCTTTAATTCCATAGAAGTATTTCAAAGTTTGTGGCTACGTCATCTGCAAACTAATATACTTAAATTCCCATCTCCTGTTTTAAATCTTCTGCAGTTTTTGTTTTCTCATTCAATTTGACTATTCCCATGAACTCCTGGACAACCTGCCACCTTTTAACCTTGGTATATTCCAGATCATCTAAAACCCATCTTCTTATTTCACAGATCACAAGGTGTGGAGCTGGATGAACACAGCAGGCCAAGCAGCATCATAGGAGCAGGAAAGCTGACGTTTCGGGCGTAGACCCTTCTTCAGAAATGGGGTAGGGAAAGGGGATTCTGAAATAAATAGGGAGAGAGGGGGAGGTGGATAGAAAATGGATAGAGGAGAGGATAGGTGGAGAGGAGACAGACCGGTCAAAGAGGCGGGGATGGAGCCAGTAAAGGTGAGTGTAAGTGGGGAGGTTGGGAGGAGATAGGTCAGTCCAGGGAGGACGGACAGGTCAAGGGGGCGAGATGAGGTTAGTCGATAGGAGATGGGGGTGGGGCTTGAGGTGGGAGGAAGGGATAGGTGAGAAGAAGTACAGGTTAGGGAGGCGGGGACGAGCTGGGCTGGTTTTGGGATGCAGTTAGGGGAGGGGAGATTTTGAAGCTTGTGAAATCCACATTGATACCATTGGGCTGCAGGGTTCCCAGGCTGAATATGATTTGCTGTTCCTGCAGCCTTCGGGTGGCATCACTGTGGCATTGCAGGAGGCCCAGGATGGACATGTCGTGTGAGGAATGGGAGGGGGAGTTGAAATGGTTCGCGACTGGGAGGTGCAGTTGTTTGTTGCGAACTGAGTACAGGTGTTCTGCAAAGCGTCCCCAAGCCTCCGCTTGGTTTCCCCGATGTAGAGGAAGCCACAACGGGTACAGCGGATGCAGTATACCACATTGGCAGATGTGCAGGTGAACATCCGCTTGATGTGGAAAGTCTTCTTGGGGCCTGGGATTGGGGTGAGGGAGGAGGTGTGGGGGCAGGTGTAGCACTTCCTGCTGTTGCAGGGAAAGGTGCCGGGTGTGGGGAGGCTGGAGGGGAGTGTGGAGCCGACAATGGAGTCACGGAGAGAGTGGTCCCTCCGGAAAGCAGACAAGGGTGGGGAGGGAAATATGTCTTTGGTGGTGGGGTCAGATTGCAGATGGCGGAAGTATCAGAGGATGATGCGTTGGATCCGGAGGTTGGTGGGGTGGTACGTGAGGATGAGGGGGATTCTTTTTTGGTTGTTATTGTGGGGACGGGGTGTGAGGGATGATTTGCGGGAAATGCGGGAGACACGGTCGAGGGCGTTCTCGACCACTGTGGGGGGGGGAAGTTGCGGTCCTTGAAGAATGAGGACATCTGCTTATTTCACAACTGGGAATAGGTTTTGTCCAGCTATCCCCTTTGTTTGCAATGACGTGTATTAGTTCTGTCTTGCAGCACCTTAATTTCAAAATTCTAACTTTGTTTTCATGTTCATGTAAAGCATGAAATCAGAGACTAGTCTTTACATAGTAACAAGTTTTTATTTAAAGAAATGCAAGATTTTTGATTTACAATGGTGTTAAAGATTGAGTCAGCAGGCAGGAAAATTAAGCGAATGCCACAACCAGATTAAGCAAGAGTGTGGGTCTTGTGCTGGAAGGTGTAGTGTTGCTTTAAAAGTAGCTTTGGCAGTACTGACTTGATGGACTGAGAGGCCCTTCTATCCCATATGGTTCTATGATTATGCATGATTAAACGGTTGAGCAAACTCTCAGGGCCCGAAACGTTAATTCTGTTTTCTCCTTCACAGATGCTGCCAGACCTGCTGAGCTTTTCCAGCAACTTTGTTTTTGTTCCATTATTTCTAGTATCTAGGTCGATGATAATTGGCTTGTCCAGTTTCATTTCTTTCTGAATTTTCTGTAGTGGCTTGGCACATCTTGAATGGCTCGCTAGGCCATTTCAGAAGGCAGTTACGAATCAACGACAAAAGAGAAAAAGTCAACCACATTGGGTCATCCTGCAAACACACGTAGACCAGACCAGCTAAGGACCATTGATTGCAGAGTAAGTCCTATACATTTTTCTGCATTGTCCACAAACAATGTAAACTTGGTTGACAGGTTTCAGTTCATAAAGGGCACTGATGAACTCGATGCAATTTTTACACTAATCCAATAGTTTTTATTAATTTAACTTAAATTCAACTCGCAGTTACTGTGTGATTTAAACCCTTGTCCTCAAACCATTTCTTAGGACCTTTGCATTCCTGGTCCATTAACATTACTACAGCGCTACCACCCTCTAATTGAATGACCAAGGAAAAGACAACAATAGAAGGGAAAGGCGAGCTAAGATTGTTGTAGAACAATCAGTATGTCAATAACTCATTGAGAGACGGATATTGTTACAGTGTCATTAACATGTGACGTAAAGACAGAAAGATATTAAACTCCCCCTTAACCTGAGGCCACTTGAAGCATGACATACTACATGCAGCAAGTTAATCTGTTGTAATCTCATGGCAGAATTTTAAGCTGCTTGGAACCAATGTTGGCAGTGACAAGAAATTTGAGAAAATATGATGACAAAAAAAAGGTCGGAATCTTGACAATGATAAGAATGTTTGCTGCTTTCCACTTAAACTTTAAAATATGACTTCAATATCTCACTATTGAACAGCTGCCTCCTTAGTTGCATGCATTTGCATCTTATAGATTGCTCAACTCAAATGCCATTTCTTCCTCAACACACTACCTGGCCCCAATTCCCACCTTGGGTGGTTGTCCTTATGGCCATTTGGACCCAGGGGGCCCAGAGTAGTTGAGAGTTTCCTGCCTGGATGTCGGCTCACCCTCTGCAACAAGGATTTATGACAAGCCTTGACATTGCAGGCAGGAGGGAGGTGAAGGGACCAGGGGCCTCTGGTGTGTTGTGAGACACTGATGTGGGCTCCTCCTTCCTATGGATGCCCACTGGCACCACCTGAACTCTGAGAGGAGGGGCATTGGGATGAAAGTCTTTGAACTGGTGACAATTTCGGATCAAAGCCTTGCCGGTGCCTCCACAGTATTCAGTGGCTTCCTCTTCAGAGATGATGTGGAGCTCAGAGTTTCCAGCATTAACCTCCTCCTTGCTAAGGTTTGCTGTGTGCCCTCAGCCTTTTGGTGTTGGCCTTCTCAGCTCATTTGTAGGGCAGTTGTTCCTACAATGATACAAATGGAAGGATTGAGTCTGATGAAAGTGGAACAGAGTGAATGAGTGACAAATCAAGAGCAATTTGGTGAGAAGTTGATGAGATGACTAGGAAATGCAGAGGACAGCAAGGGTTAGTAGTTTGGGAGGATAAGGTGAGTGAGAGCCATTGACATAATAAATAAACTGAGTTGTAGTTGCTGAACCTTAGTGAGAGATGCATGCAGTGTCAGAGCTAGATCGAGTGTACCCCTGTGAATGTGAGGTAGCAGAGAATATGATGGCACTTACCCTTGCAGAGACCAGAAAGTAATGATCCTGTTTCCAGAGGAGGTTAAGAGGTGACCTTATAGAGGTTTATAAAATCATGAAAGGTATAGATGGGGCTAAGGATGTATGTCTTTTCCCTAGAATGGGGGATTTCAAGACTAGGGATGAGGAGGCAGATTTTAAAAAAATGCATGGGGGCAAATTTTTTACACAGGGGGTCGTTCGCTTGTGGGATGAACTTCCTGAGCAAGCGATGGATGTGGGCACAGTTACAATGTTTAAAAGACATTTAGATATGTACATGTGTAGGAAAGGGTTGGAGGGACATTGGCCGGGAGCAGGCAGGTGGGACCAGATTAGTTTTGGGATTGTGTTTGGCATGGACTGGTTGGGCTGAAAGGTCTGTTTCCATGCTGTAATACTCCATGATTGAGAATTGAGGCTAACATACTGATATAGTCTCTGATCATCTGAACATATGTAGAAACTAAAAGACAGCTATAGGGAAAAGAAACGTCAGGTTGATAGAAGTTGCTTGTGGGGCTCTGAGGATAAGGCTATAGCACATTGTTAGGAAAGAGGAATGAAAGTTTTTCCCTGCATTTGAATTTTGTTCTAATGGTTTCTACATTTTATAAGACATCAGAACAATCTTCACCCTATAGTATTGGAATTGTTCACCTCAAATGTGCAAATATTACCCTCTGTGATGAGGTAGAATTAGGTGGGCATGTAAGCTGTGAGGAGGACCCAAAAAGGCTGCAGTGAAAAGTAGATTGGTGAATTGATTAGGTAACAGAATGGCAGATGGAGTTATGTGGCCAAGTGTGAGGTTATTTACATTGGTATTAAGTATTAAAAAGCAGAATAATCTTAAAAACATGTGAAACTTTCAAATGTTGACATTCACAGAGAATTAGATGTATTTGTACAAAGAACACAGCAAGTCAACATGCAGAAACTGAAGAAGGGTCCTGACCCGAAACGTCAACCTTTCTGCTCTTCTGATGCTGCCTGGCCTGCTGTGTACCTCCAGCTCCACACTGTGTTATCTGTAATTATACAGTGCCTATCGCAATCTTCTAGCCTGCTTCAAGACTTTTCGCATTTCGTAATGTAGGGAACGGACATTGAAAAGTAGATGGCCTTAACCAAACAGTGAGAGTTAATTTTGTCGTGTAACTCGATTCCTTAATCTGTTTATTGAGTTACGGTGTGCTGGAGTATATTTTTCTGCCTCTGCAATAGATCTTCCCTGCTGTAGTCCTCAACTTGCATATTTCTCTAGTTTCCCTTCTATTACAATTCTGAGGAAGGGTCACTAGACCTGAAACGTTAACTCTGATTTTTTTTCTTCACAGATGCTGCCAGACCTGCTGAGCTTCTCCAGCAACTTCTGTTTTTGATTCTGATTTACAGCATCCACAGTTCTTTCAGTTTTCTCTTCTATCATGTCACATGCTTTCTAAAGCTTATCTTATGCAAAGGAATGATCTCTGATTCCTTGATCCTACTCCCTGAAAATTGCTAAGCATTCTGTTTACTGACCTGGCTCCCATAAGAGCTGATATTGTGATTGGTTGCTTTTCCTCAGGTACTGTCTCCCTTGCCTTCAAATCTGCCTTAACCACCCTGTGATCCAGCAAATTGCAGAGGGTGGCTGGGAACTACTGACATTGCGAGTTCCCAATTGTCCAGTCTGCAGTTGCATTGTTAGAACACAGGAGTTTGTTAGACAAGCTGCAATATTGCAGCCTAAAGAAAGCTGGTAGTATGCCTTTTGAGGATGTTCAGGCTGCAAAATATGTGTTTATAGGTCATGTACAAATATGGTAATTTTGAGACGATCAGACAATGTCCAGCAAAATTAGCATTGTAGTACTTTTGGCCCTTTCTCAGTTTTATGGGTGGGATCTCTATTCACACATTTTCTACTTCTCTTCTTTTACATTAATGGTCGTCACATTACTGAGGTCATTGTAATGATATATTCTGTACATAATATCCAGATACCAGCTATAGTGGACCATTTCCGCAATATTCTAAACAAATAAGCAAGTTGGACATGATGCCCGTGTAATAGAGGGGTCTTTTTTATGCTGACAAATGATTATAACAATAGACTAGAAATCCCTCATTCTCTTGAAAGATCTGACAGTTGAGCTGTAGCCTCCCCAGTCAGTGTATCTCCTGTATTCACCGGGTCTCATGAAGTACTGTCGCCCCCTGTAGTTGGGATGTTCATAGAAGATCCAGTAACCATCCATCACCTGGCAGGAGTGGATGTCTCGGTAACGGAAATGATCATAGACAGATGGACAGTCATCTGTGAATTCCAATATCTGTCCTCCAAAATCAGGCCTCTCGTAAATCCTCATTCTGTAGGAGCCTCCTCGGTACTGCAATCGAAATAAGATCATATTAGTGATGAAATAGCAAATCCATGTTTCGTAACTGTAGAAAGAGGGAAAGAGAATGACAGAAGGGATACAGCAAGGCCCAATTGATGAAATCGATAATGAGAGCAAAGCTGGTATAATTCATTCGCATCAATTTAGTAAGTTGATTACGTTTGAGCAACAAACAGGCAGCTTCTATTTAATTTTAAACAGTTAATCAATGAAGTGTCTGCAAGAATATATGTGATTGATGTTAATTGGTTCACACAGACTAAGGCTTATCAATATCAGTAAAAATCTAATTGTGAAGAGACTTTCTCCAAGTGAAGGTAGCTTTTTTTTTAATAATGTTTTAAATATTTACAATAAAATGAATGGTGTGTACAAATATGTCTGTCAGAAAGATGTAGCCCGTTTTATCTTAGCCTGTCTGTAGATTACCTTACTACTTTCTACACTGTCAGAGCACCAATTTGGCTTTCAGGTTTGATTATCTTATTAAATACAAAAAATATGTATTCTGTGTCTCCCAGGTAGTCTTGAAAATTTTAACAGTGTACCACCACATTCACCTATCATAGATGTCCCAGTTTATGCAACAATTGACTTAAGAAACTGTGCCTGTGCATCTTAATTGTAGTTATGAAATTACAAAGTTTGATACTAAATTCCAATGTGATTGAAACATGTGCCAGTAGATTGGTAAATCAGCTTGGATCTGTGACAGGCCGACAATCCACTCCCCATTAATGTCACTGCTGTAAGAAAATTCAAACCAGTGGAAATAAGTGATACCTCTTCAGTGCTAGTCGGTACAAACTCAACTGTTGAACACATTTATTATTTTCTTAGTGTCATTATGTGTAGAAGATACAAATGACCTGAAATCACTTATATATGGGTAACTGCGACATGACCTGGCACAATCATCGAATCCCATCCAGCGCTGGTAGTCAGGATATTCTCCCCTGGTCAGAACATACTGGTATCCCATGTAATTAGGTCTCTCATACAGCACCCACCAGTCACTCTCAACACGGATGGACTTACAGCAGCTGATGTAAGGGGACAAGTTGGCACAGTCATTGCCGACCCTGGAAGTTTCTGTCCTCGTAAAAGATGATCTGTGGGAAGATGTAGGTTTATTAATTCATAATTTCTCATTTTGGAGCTATTTAATCAATAATCCCAATACAATGTAAAATATAAAACATTTTTATTCCAATATTTGAAATGATCTTGAAATCAACATAAAAGAAGCAAAGTGCACCACGCATGCACTCATTGTAAAAAAAAAATTATAAGGCAAAATCATTTTAAAGCACATATGTATCATTGTTTGCATTTTGCCCACATGTCACTTTAAGTATTGTTTGAAAGGCAACAACGATGCATTCGAGAAATTGTATTCTCTGTCCTTTGCTGACATTGGAATTCTCCAGAAATTGCCGTTTGATCATCATCTAGATTTGTTCCCAACAGTACAGTGCAATGATGGAAATCTATTCCAAAACGAGTCGAAATGATAATATACCTTTTCAGAATGAGTTGCTTTATTTACAGCACGCTCCACATGCTGTATAACTCCTAGAGTGTTTAGACTCCAGACGGCGCTACAAAGCCCATCAACTTTAATACCTGTATTTATCTATTTGGTAACATTTGTACTACAACATCCAGAGGATATTTATTAACAATATGGACAGTTTCATATTTTAATCAATTTCATTTTGGTGTATACTACTTGTCACCTATTTCTAATTTTTCTGAAATTGTATTGAAATATTAAATAAAACATAGAAAAGGGAATTGGGAGTATTACTGAAATGAGATTGCAAATTTGAGATCAACAATTGTATACTATCCAGATTTTGGGAAGAGAGGAATGGGAGCACTGTACTGGAGAGTTGTAAGTTAATATTCTGTAAACTGAAATGTAAATAACCCATTTACTGGAACCTCTGAACTTTGGACAGTAGTAGCTCTTAGGGAAAGGCATACATGCAGTAGATCAGATTAAGAACAGTCTGAATAATGAGAGCTACCTCAACAGTGACATGATACTTTTTTTGAACTGAAAGCCATTTAAGTGGATTGGCCAAGTTACTCCATTATTGAAGAAAACTGACAAAGAAAAACCAAGGACATATTGCTCAGTGACACTAGCATCTTTTCTTGGGAAGTTATGAGAAGCTAACATTGAAGATAGAGTGATGAAACATCTGGAAATTTTCCAACGATCAGAGAGAGCCTGAATGGATTTGTGAAGACTAGGTCATGCCTGGCCAATCTGATTTCGAAAATGTGAATCAACTAGTGGTCAGACAAGTGGAAGAAGGTAAGTTCATAAGAATTAAGAACAGATGGAGGCCATTCAGCACCATAAGCCTGCTCATCTATTCAATTAGAGCATGGCCAATTTCACTGTGGCCTCAACTTCCTGCAACCTCCACAACTCTTGACTTGCCACCTCATAGTTTCCCATTAAAGATTTCTAGCCAAAGTTGAAATTCTTGTGATTGAAAATTATTAGCCGATATTAGAGAAATTGGTGTCAGAAAATCAGGTTAATGGGAAGGTGACAAGTGGTAGCCTGTAAGAAACTGCATTGATCGCAAATATTCACAGCATTTATTAATAAGTTGGATGATATATCAGCCAGGTTTTCAAATTTAAAACCAACAAAACCATAGACAGTATTGTTAACAGTGTCAATCATGGAATCACAGAGATGATGATAAATTAAGTGACTGGGAAAATTTGTGACAAGTACATTTCAATGTAAATAACATAAGATCATTCAATTGGGATTTATGGTGAATAGAACAAACCATAATACCATGATGTGTAGAAGCAGAAATACACGACTCAGCCCATTGAGTCTGCGCCACCATTCTGTAAGATTATGGCTGATCTGATAATGTGTTGGCTTGTGAGAAAAGATATTACCCACAACGATCTACTTGTTTAAGCTGGGTCATTGGAATCACCTTCCTCTCTAATGTAGGGCTAGCTGTCTTCCCTGAAGTTGGGCGTTGCAGGTCAGAACAGATTTTCTCTCTCTCCTCCTAGGTTGTCAGAGGTCTGCTGCTGGTTGAGTTTTCACAGAGCCTTCACACTGAGACTCTGGCTTCCAATTGTGTGTTTTTTATCCATGCTTAGACTTTCCAGAATGTTCTGTGGCCTTTGGCCATAGGGGTCATGAGTAAGGTTCTAATCATCCAATGTGGTCACACCAATACACTTCACCGTTGCAATGCCAGGAGGTATAAAACGTTCATACTCAAGTAGTCAAGATGCCAGAATATCCTACACTTTTCCAACGTACAACCCTCAGGCTGGTTGAAACTAGTTCTCCTTAAACATTTGTAACCTGTTTGACCTTGGTTTCCACTGTTCTTTGTTGCTGATAGCTGCTGTCTGCTGTTTACTTTAGTTTGGCCAATTTTCTGTCTATCCCCATTTCTCCTGTTGTGGGTCAACTTTGAATGTCAAATTTTGGGCCCATGTCCCTTCTGCTGTTCACTTGATGCGTCTAGTGAAAATGGGATCACGGGCTCAGAACATACTCTCATGCAGGCATGTATCGAGTCTCAGATGGATAGCCCAACATGCTGAATATCTGGTTTCCTCACTGTACATAGACAAAAATATCCTATGCACTAACCATCTTCCTTACACACATCAATGAGCTTAACGGTATTCTATACAGATAACTTAACACATGAAGTGAGGATTAGCCACTATTTATATACATGGGTTCACCCTTAAGCCTCTTTGGCAATTAGCAGTCCTCGATAAAGTGAAATTGATTCTGTGCAGCAATCTCCATTGTTCTTTCATGATGCAGTCTGCATTAATTAACTTCTTGACTCCCACTGTAGGAACAAAGAATCAATAGTTAGTTTCTGGATGAGCTCCTTCTTCCAGCAGATGAATCTCACTGTGAGGAGAGTGAAGAGATTGAAGTAAACCAGCTGAACAACACATCCAGGTATGATAGAAGATGTACCCATGGGGGTATGTGCATGTTTGATCCCATGTCCCAAAAGTCATCTCACCAATAGTCACTTTGATTTCTCTGCTTGCCTCTTGAATTTGCTCTGCCTGCTGAATAACAGGAGCAAAAATTTCATGTGCATTTGCCAATTGTGCCCAGACCTGCTCTAATTTTTCTAGTAGGAGTTCAATGCCAGTATTGTACTTCTCCCAATAATCCCCTGAAGTTTCTGAGGAAGGGTCACTGGACCCGAAATGTTAACTCTGTTTTCTCCTCCACAGATGCTGCCAGACCTGCTGAGCTTTTCCAGCAACTTTGTTTTTGTCCCCTAAAGTTTGTCTGATTTGTCACTGACATTAACAATGTCTCACTCCTCATGTGGATTTTTGTGAGTTTGATTCGACCTACCTGGACTGGTATGCGTAGTGTTTTGGATGTTACACGTGAAGATCCGATACTGATAGTGTTTTCGGGAAGTTGTGATGTAGTATTCTCCCTTCTTCCTTTGGTTAACCTAGTGATGTCTGTACTCAGGCTCTGGATCTCTACAGTACAATTTAGAATGGTGTTTGTCTGAAAACCGCACAAGGCATAGCCATTTGAATATATGAGGTAGGGGCACACAATGACTTCTTTAGTCTGCTGACATTTATCCAGAGTGGTACCTTCCCTGTTTCTGAACAGCGTACAGAGGGGTGCAGTTGTATTCTAACCATGCTCTCTCTCGGATAATGCTGACATTTTCCATTTTGAAGACTTTAACCCGTAGGCACATGGAAACTCTTTAGCTGGTCAATATGCAAGGGAAGCAAACCAACATGTGAGACATGGGAATTTACTTCCTTCCAGAATATACCAGTGGTAAGCTTTCCAAATATCACTCCACAGCACATTGACCTTCACCCCTGACAGATTGAACATGAGCTTCACTAACAGACCCAGAAGTGTCAAAACAAAGGAGAACATCTTCCACAACCCACGTCACATTCTGTTTAAAAGACCTGCCTAATCCATGTGTCACATATGATGCCAATGCTCAGTTTTATGTTGGTCACCCAGTTACACAGAAAATGTTTTCTAAATCTTTTCCTTGTCATCTATGGTAAATCTAGTTTCATTGGAAGCAATTTAAACCACAGGGACAGCCTCATGACCCTCTAAACCAAGTATCCTTCTCAGTTCATTTATGATTATTTTGTTTGCAACACAATCCAGCAGTATTTTTAAGGAGGGCGTGTATGCCAGACTGTCAAGTTCATTTTATCAGGCCATGTCTACAAAAGCCACGTGGTCTTGTGGGTTATCTAGTCATCCAGGACATATTGACTGAATTGATACAGGGTATCCCCGTAGACACCAACACAGCTCTAATTGCAGGTTGCGTACTTTTGGTAAGGTAATCTACATGTTGTGGATCCCACTATGGTGGACAGTGATTCAGGTGTCATATCTTGAAAGGAACATTTTATTTTTAGGTGTTTTTTTAATTATTACATGGCTTAGTGAGTGACATTCGCTAGATCAGCAGCCAGCTACTGTAAGTGCACTCACATAAGGGTTCTAAGTTTTTGATGTGGTTGTAGTGAAATGATTGTTGAGTTAGTTCAAAGTCAGGATAACATGGTAGAAGATTAAAAAATAGAACCTTAAAAGTAGCAAATTCTGGTTTACTCCCAATGCCAAACTCGAATGAGGGAAGCAACAAAAGACTAAAGGAGATAAATCAATGGCTGAAGAGCTGGTGTATTGTTTAGGGATTCAGGTTTTGGGACAATTGGAATGTCTTTTGGAATAGAAAAGACCTGTTCAAAAAGGATGGGTCTAAACTAAACTGAAAAGGGAAAAATACCTTAGCAGGGAGATTTGCTTGTTCCATTAAGGGAGATTCTATACTGATAGAGAAGGGGACTGGATGAATTCTAAGATGCAGTGTAAACAGAAGGATTGATGGGAAGGTTCTGAATGTGAGGAGAGTGCATCATTTAGAAAAGAAAGACAGGAGAGAGCCAGAGTATGTAATAACATTGAAGAACAAAATTACATTTATTTCAATGAAAGGGGTCTTACAGGTAAGGCTTATGAACTCAGGATATGTTTAAGAACATGTGATTGGGATGTCATAGCTATTACAGAAACTTGGCTGAGAGATGTACAAGACTGGCAGCCCAACGTTCTGGGTTTTAGATGTTAACAGAAGGGTAGAAAAGGAGGCAAGGAAGAAGAGGGTGATGGTGTTTTTGATTAAGGAATATATAACTGCTATAACTAGGGAAGATATTTCTGAAAAATCATCCAGTGAAAATATTATGGGTAGAAATTGCAAATAAGAAAGGAAAGATCATTTTGATGGGCTTGTACTGTAGGCCCCCCCAGTAGTAAGAGGGAAATGGAGAAACAAAAATATAGGGAGATCTCAGGTATATATAAGCATAAGAAGGTTGTAATAATGGGGCTTTTAATTGACTGGGGCTACCATAGTGTTAAAGGTTTGGATGGTGAAGAATTTGTCAAATGTGTTCAAGAATGTTTTCTTTATTGATATGTGGATGCTCCTACTAGAGAAGGAGCAAAACTAGACCTTCTTTTGGGCAATAAGGCAGGGCAGGTGACTGAAGTAAAAGTGGGGGAACACTTTGGACTAACGATCATAGTTTCAAATGGTTCTGATAAAGGAGAAGCCTTTGATAAAAGTTAAAGTTTTTAATTGGTGTAAGGCAGATTTTAATGGTATGAGACAAGAACTTTCAGAAGTTGATTGTAGTAGACTGTTCTTGGTGTGCTGCAGGATTGGTTCTGGGTCCACTTTCGGTCATCTTTCATATAAATTATTTGGATGAGAATATAGAACACATGGTTGGTATGTCTGCGGACAACACCAAAATTGGTGGCATAGTAGACAGTGGAAAAGGTTTTCTAAAATTACAAAGGGATCTTGATCAAATGGGTCAATGAGCTGAAAATGGCAGATGGAATTCGATCTGAATAATTGCAAGGTATTATATTTTGGTACAACAAACAAGGGGTAGAGTTTATACAATTAATTTGGGTTGTGTTGTAGAACAGAGGGACCTAGGGGGTCTGGTACTTTGTTGAAGTTCTCATCACGTATAGACAGGTGTTTGGCATGTTTGCCTTCATTGCTCAGTCTTTTGAGTATAGGAGTTGGAAAGTCATGTTGAGGTTATACAAGACATTGTTGAGGCCTCATCTGGAATACGGTGTCCACTTCTGGTCAGTCAGTTATAGGCTGGATATTTTCAAGCTGGAGAGGGTTCAGAAGAGATTTACCAGGATGTTGCCGGGTATGGAAGGTTTGAGTTATTAAGAAAGGCTGGATAGGCTGGCAGTTTTTTTGGCAAAGTGTGAAAGCTGACACTAAATTGAAACTATATTGATCGATCATGCTAGGTAGGATTTAAAACACCAGTTTGGTGCTAGATGCTGCTAGCCATAATTTCAACTTACTAGGTGGTTTTAAACAAGACCACGTTTACCAACTAAGTGCTGATTAGACATAACTTCCATGGGGATGGATATGTGGACTCCGAGCGCTCAACTTCATTGAAGCTGTGGCATGCATTCTCTCTCCCAGAGTCGGGTTTTGCAGGATGGCTAATGAACCAAAGAAGAGAGCAGCCAAGGTCTTAAGAGGTGGAGTGGAGGTCTTGTTGGAGGAGTTACTAAGGATGAGGCATTTCTACCTGAAGTCTTGCTCTTGATCCTAGCCCTGGCAAGGGGAAAACCTAGCAAGATGCCCTTGGACAAATGCATCTTTGTTCCAGATGGCTCTTATAATGTGTCCCAAATGGTGCAGTTGCACATTATTTAATCTTTTTACGGAAGGGTCTCAGAGAATTTCTGAATAATTCCTTATTTTTAATATTACTGTCTCAAGTTCGTAAAAGTTCTATACTAATAGAGGCACAAAAACACAATTCAAAGATAAGAAATCATTTCTGATGAAAGGACATTTATTTATGTTCCAGAACATTTTTGCATGCTAAAATCTGGTTCAGCAAGGAATTAGAAGTCCCTCATGCGCCTGAAAGATCCGACATTTGAGCTGAAGCCTCCCCAGTCAGTGTATCTCCTGTATTCACCGGGTCTCATGAAGTACTGCCGCCCTCTGTAGCTGGGATGTTCGTAGAAGATCCAGTAACCGTCCATCACATGGCAGGAGTGGATGTCACGGTAACGGAAACGATCGTAGACGGATGGACAGTCTTCCATGAATTCCATCATCTGTCCTCCAAAGTCAGGCCTCTCATAAATCCTCATTCTGTAGGAGCCCCCTCGGTACTGGAATAGAAAGAAGTGAAAGATTTGTGACACAGCTACTTTAATTTGACATTTAGCAGAGTACGTGTTAATGGTGGGAACCGAGAATCATAAGAACTGGAGTGGGCTATTATGCCCCTCAAGCCTATTCCAATATTCAAGGAGCTTGTGACTAATTTGTGATGTAATCCCATATGTTGGCCTTCACTCAATTTCATTTAATAAATTTCCCTAGCCAAACTAACCATTGATCTGCCATTACTTATCATTTTTGGAAAAGAATTACATCTACCACTCTTAGCAAGTAGGATAGTGCGCTAAGTTCGGCCTGAAAGATTAAGCTTTAATTTTTTTGGTATGTTCCTTATAGTCCCTAACAGCAGAAATAATCTCTTGTTCCATTATAAAGCGTCAAACCTCCATTGCATCCAAGACAAACTCTTAGTTCTAGCCAGGCTAATGATAGGCCAGATAAAAATCTTCATTACAGAAACAATCTAAACTTTCTCCTTTTGGATGCAACCGCAGGAGAAGACATGGCTTAGCTCAAGTCTCAGTGGACATGGAAGACAAGAAGATGTTCACTTACCACGTTTGTTTTTATGGTTATAATTCCAACTTTTAAATCTACTAATGATAAATGACATTGCATTTTCAACCCTTATTTGAATTGAGGCATCTCCAAGCTAGGCTCTTTGATATCCTCGTATCAACTGTGAAAGAAGTAGAAGATAACCCCGGAAGTTTGCTTTGGCACTATGTTTTCAAGTTAGTTAGTTGACAAGTGAAGTCAGCCTTAGCTTTAAGTATGTTGCTGTCTGATACATACTTTAATGTGTTCTCTCATTATTTTAGTGCCTACTTTGTCATATTTATGCACTCTTATGTTTTCCCTTTCACAAGTGATATGTCATCGGCAATTTGTTCAGAAATTGTCTTGATTGATCACCTTCTGAGAAGACTAAGAAAAGTCCATTCATCAGCCCCACCTTCCCCTTGATCTTATCAGGGAATCAGCTTTTCCATTGCTCTCTCATAAAAGTTATAGCAATCAATCAGGACAGTCCTGAGGAAATTACTGAGCAAGCATAGGCCACCAATTTGCAGGCTACAATTTAAATTCCAAATTAAAATTTCAATTGACCAGCTCATTTTTTTCCACAAGGACAATGAATTTGTGACTCACATATGGGTAGGAGCGACATGACCTGACACAGTCATTGAATCCCATCCAGCGCTGATAGTCAGGATATTCTCCCCTGGTCAGAACATACTGGTATCCCATGTAATTGGGTCTCTCATAGAGCACCCACCAGTCACTCTCAACACGGATGGAGTTACAGCGGCTGAAGTAAGGAGACAGGTCGGCACAGTCACTGCTGCACTCATAGTGCCGACCCTGGAAGTTCCTGTCTTCGTAAAAGATGATCTGTGGGCAAAGGAAACAAATGAAATATTTGTATTTTCTGATGAATCATTAATAAAATGTAAATAATATCAGAATCAACCTTACCTTTCCCATTTTGAGCTCACAGTTGGTAAAGCAGTGCCTGAACGTGCTGTCACTCTGGATGCTCAGTATTTATACGTTTGAGAGACCATTGCAGAAACTGCCTTTGTTATGGTAAACAATCTCAAGCACAGATCAGCAAAAAAAAACTAAAATGTGTTACAGATATTTCAGCACAGCACCTTTATTCAGAGAGACAGATAACAATTGGCTCTCTGTGTTTTGCTTTCGTGTCATTTTGATTTGTCCTGCAGGAAAAAAAGAAACAAAAGTTGAGGGGCCCTAGTTATTCTCAGAATACAATACACAAAAAACATTTGAACTCTGCTGAATTGTCATATGCCAGGCATTGTTCTTTTATTCATTAGCTATTTTATATAGGTAAGTAGAAAAGATGTGAATACTAGCCAGGCAAACAGGAGGCTGGGAGAACACAGCAAGCCAGGCAGCATCTGGAGGAAAAGAGCAGTCAACGTTTTGGGTATTACCCTTCTTCAGGACTGGCACATTGGCTATCGCATTGACTAAATATGAATTTAGACAACTATTTTGACCTTTTATTGTCAGAAAATCAGCAACCATTAGGTTATGGCTCATCATGACCTCTCCCAATCCTTTACTATTCCCATGTACACTCAGCCAGCATCTCAACATTCACCCTTTGTAAACTTCCATGTACCTTGCCTCCCACTTTATAACTTGTACCAAATCTTGTAGACTCATCATTCTTGAGTTCAATAACTTGCATTTGCTCCCAGTTTAATAAAATCCTCAATTTGTTTTAAATGATTCCATTTCCCCCATCACTGATATCCCCTTATAAAACCATGCTGCGAAGGATAGAATAGTTTTCATCCTTTGTTTACAGCCGCTTTGCATACTATGCAGCTACAAACCTACAATCAGATAAATCCCCAATGACTGTACATCATCTGAGTACAATTAAATTAAAAACTTAATATGCAATGAACACAGTTTTGTCTCATGCAGCTCCCCAGTTATCCAAGATCTCTCTCTGCACTCCCAAATTTTGGAGTCTCAAACATGTTTAATTTTACTTGCTCCACCCATTACAAGCTGGTCTTTAGCTGCTTAGGTCAGGAACTCAGGAATTCCTCCCTAAATTGCTCCTCCTCTCCACATCGCTCTGCTCCTTCAAAAGGGTCTGTAAAAGTAATTCTTAGACCAAGACTTTGGTCATCTGTTGTGATATTTCCTAAGTGCTTTGATGTCAAATTTTGATTCTTAGCATTTTCAAACATGTGAACTTAACTCTATATTTTGACTATATAGTACATATTTCCATAACAAAATCTTATGAATTAGGGAAACTTAAGAAAAATTTCAAATGCCAGATATCTGAAAATAAAATCAAGATGCTGGAAATGTTCAGAGTGTGGTAACATCAGTGGAGACAGAAACACCAGGATACGACAGGTCCTAACTGTTGCTCATTGAATTGACATTTTAAGAAGCTTGAGAAACTGTTTGTTTCTCAATTTAAGCTTGATAATTAAGCATGACAGATCTGTTAAGTTTTACTCCTAAAGATCTGAATGAAATTCCGCAGCAGCCTTCACAATTTTTTTAGTGCTGGGATCTTATATTTATGCAGCACCCATAGAGAATTATTTTTTAATCATACAGTAATTTGGTGAATTCCATCTAAACGGTCAACACTTGGGGTTCAGTCTTTATGTCTGGCAGCACTAGTTATAGCTACTAAATAACCGTGATATTGCTGCATGGTATTTGAGTACATTGAATGTGGAACTGTCTAAATATGCTGAATTGGATGGTGGAGTATCCAAAATCACACTGCCAAGAACATTATTTCAACGAGATTCAATCACAAATGGCCTTTTTAGTAATTCCAAGAGCGTTCATTATACATTTACAGCCTGACTGTAAAATATCCACAAATACTAATAGACCGTATATAGGTTGAGCTTAGAAGCTACTGTAAAGTGAAACATATTAAATTTGGTACACAGAAGTGTTTTGGGTATTTCCATAAAAAGTGCAGAATAAGCCACAGTTTCAGAAAAGTGGCAGTATTAATTGTTCCATGTGTAAAATGGTCTACAAATTAGGATACCCACCACCACTAGAAAAGATACCTGTGTTTGATGAGAATCTTCCAATAGAGAAGATAGCCAAGGCAATCTTAGGGGAACAAGCTAATCAGATGAGAGAGAGAGGGATGGAACTTGTCTATGATAGTGGACATCTATATGACTTTGTGCTTGATTCAGGATTAAGTTTTATTGTCCTATCAGATCAGTGAGCCTGTGAGTGGGTGTTTGCCGATGATTGCACAATATTCAGCACCATTCATGACTGTCAGACATCTGACAAAATTTTATGAAGAATTCTAACAAGCCTTTCACTTATGAGTTCTGATCTCAAATCTCCATATTCACAACTTTCCATTAATCTATCGAGGTTATTGATGAAATTAAATATGGATTCTTCTTGAACCATGTTCATTTATTTGTTCTTAAATTGAAGCATTTATCAGAAGTTTCTAGGACATCTGATTAATGTAAAGCTTTTAAGATATATTCAAAAGTTTCTGTACTCTCTTTGATGCTTTGACTGTTAATAACATTATTCCCAAGGTATCCATTGAATGCAGTAGTGTATTCATTTACTCACTCTCAGTTTTAAGGCAGACTTTTCCATTCCTTGGATGTAGTGAGAAAGATGTCAAGAAAGAGGCATGATTGAGTGAGTTGGCTCTGGCAAGGTGCCAATATGCCCTTGCCTTCAACCCCTGAACTTCTCTCCCCATGAACTCTACCCCATAACAAGAAAAAAGAAAGAATTCAGCTTCCCATTACTGGCCCTCCAAAGATCACGCCTCAACCAGTGTTCTTGATTTGCCAGCGGCTTCTGGCAACTTTAGATGGTTGAGTAACTCACCTACACTCATCTATCAACTCTTAATGATCTGATGGGGTAGAATTGGATATTTACACTCAGCAGTGGGGGTGGCATGTTAATACCTAACACTGTCATCATACATTTTCAATACAAATTGAGAAATTATACCTTGTAAGTTATAGGTTACAATATAAATTCTAAGCCTATTATTTATTTGTTAATCTGAGACTTTAACCTTTTAGACAAAAGGACACAGTCTGGAGAGGGAACTCAAGGAAATTTCCTTAAGTTATGATGTAACTCTTATCAAAACAAGGCGATGGCTTTCCAGGCTTACTACAGTTCTTGCTTTCTGGTTTGGCTTCGGGTTTTTTTCAAGTTCGTTTACGATGTGGGAGTTACTGACTCGACTAGTGTTGATGCCTGTAACTAGTTGACCTTGAGAAGGTAGTGGTGAGTTACCTTCTTGATTTGCTGCAGTCCATGTGCTGTCAGTAGACCCACAAAGCTTTTGGAGGGGAGGGTTCCAAGATTTTGAACCAGTCACACTGAAGGAATGACAGTGTATTTCCAAGTCAGGATGGTGAGTGGCTTGGAGAGAAACTTGCAGATGGTAGTATTCTTTGTATTCTAGTTGCCTTTGTCCTTCTAGATGGTAGTGTTTGTGGTTTGGAAAGTGCTGTCTAATGAGTTTTGGTGAATTTCTGCAGTGCATCATATAGATTTTACACACTGTTGCTATTCAGCAATCTCATAAAACAGTACCTCGATATTTGTGATCAGCCTAGTGAACCTTTTCTGGACTGCCCCCAATGCCTGTGTATCTTTCCTGAGATGGGAGACCAAACATTTTCACAGATCACCAGCTAGGCTGGGGCCATCTTCCCAGGAGCGTTGAAGGCTGAGGGGTGACCTTATCGAGGTTTATAAAATCATGAGGGGCATGGATAGAGTAAGTAGACAAGGTCTTTCACCCGGGGTGGGGGAGTCAAAAACTAGAGGGCATTGGTTTAAGATGAGAGGGAAAAAAATTAAAAGGGACCGAAGGGGAAACTTTTTCATGCTGAAGGAAGTGTGTGTATGGAATGAGCTGCCAGAGGAAGTAGTGGAGGCTGGTACAGTTACAACATTTAAAAGGTGTATGAATAGGAAGGGGTTAGAGGGATATGGGCCAAATGGGACTAGATTTATCTAGGATATCTATTCGACATGGACGAGTTGGATGGAAGGGTCGGTTTCTGTGTTTACATCTCTATGACTCTGGGACTCTACTTAGTGATTTCTTTAGTTTTCACAAAGTTTCTCTATTTTTATTCTCC
This sequence comes from Ginglymostoma cirratum, assembly GCA_024137785.1. NCBI lineage: Eukaryota > Metazoa > Chordata > Chondrichthyes > Orectolobiformes > Ginglymostomatidae > Ginglymostoma > Ginglymostoma cirratum. Next base: position 19,996,342 of record JAHRHZ010000145.1, on the reverse strand, counting down.
ATTTTACTTTGAAATAAGGCCAATATTCCACTTGCCTTTTCTATTACCTGCTGAAATTGAATACCAGCCTGTTGTATTATGTACACAGGACTCACAAATTCCTCTGTGCTGTAGATTTCTGCAGTCTTTCTCCATTTAAATAATATTCAGCTTCTCTATCCACACACACACGCGCACAAAAACACACACACACACACGCACGACACACACACGCACGACACACACGCACACACGCACAAAAACGCACAAGCACACACACACGACACACACACTCACAAAAACACACACACACAACACACACGCACAAAAACACACACACGCACACACACACACACACACACACACAGACGCACATACATGTACATATAAATCTTAGGGGTGAATTTGCATTTGCAAATTTGTATTTGCAGACACATTCTATTTTGTTCAAAAAGTACACAATTTGTAGACACAGTCAGTCAATGGGCCATTTTATAAATTCTACTTTGGAAATAAAACTGGTCTGGCTCCGGGTTAAAACACAGACAGATTCTAAACAAGGCCTCATACACCTCAAATGCATTGTCTGACCTGAGATGTTACCTCTTGCATACACCTGTAAAACCTTTCGTTATCTCAGGGCAGTGACTTGAAAGAAATTCTGGGATTTGCATTTTAATCAATTGAAACCTGCATCTCCTTTCTAACTGGTTAAAGATTTAACAAGAGCGAGTCAGCCAGCTGTTTTAGGTTTATTTGATGCATTTTGCATCAGTTGTATGAACCTTTTATCTTTTACTTATAAATTCTACGTCTTGATACCTCTCTCACTGCATCTGATGAAGGAGTAATGCTCAGAAAGCTAGTGTTTTCAAATAACCCTGTTGGACTATAAACTGGTGTGGTGTGATTTATGACCCTGCATGCCAATGTGTATAGAACATAGAACATCGAACAGTACAGCATGGCACAGGCCCTTGGCCCATGATGTTGTGCCAAACTTTTACCCTAAACCTAAGGTCTATCTAACCTCCACCCCTACCTATATGATCATCCATATGCCTATCTAATAGCCGCTTTAATGCCCCTAATGAGGCCGACTCCACTATCCTCTCCACCAATGTATTCCATGCCCCTACCACTCTCTGAGTAAAGAACCTACCTCTGATGTCTCCCCTATAGCTACCTCCACTCACAATAAAACTATGTTCCCTCGTAATAGCTACCTCCACCCTAGGAAAAAATCTCTGGCTGTCCACGCTGTCTATATCCCTGATCATTTTGTACACCTCTGTCAAGTCACCTCTCATCTTTCGTCTTACATTTTCTCACATTACCTTCTGTCTGCCAAGTTTTTTGCCACTTGTTTAACCTGTCTATGTCCCTCCAAATTCTCTTTATGTCACCCTCACCACATGCCTTCCCAACTATTTTTATGTCATAACCTGAACTAGTCATGAACCACCAAATTCCTTGTTAGTCCTGCAGTGCCTAGTGTTTGATTTTGAAGCAACATTATATCTTAAGAACTGAAACTGTAGGGTTTTGGTTTGCAATCAGTTATTTGCTGATTTTTAAGTTGTTTGAATCATCCCCAGATGCCTGGTTCTGGACAATGGATCTATTTAGGGAATGTGAAATGAAGAAGGCAATAGGCAGGTGTTTAAGGACAAAAGAATCTCTGCGTTTATTTAAAACTCAAAGGCAAATATAATACAACAAAAATACGTAAGTGCAATAATCAGGATTATGCAATAATGCAGGATTTTGTCAGGTATTTTAAATACTTGGGAATTTTTCCTCGATCCTATAACTTCTCCATGAAGTCCAGTCATGTGTTCTGTGTGGTCACTCTCTGGCCTAGAACCCACTAGAAAGTGTTGTAGTTTTTCCGGCTCAATGAGCTGATTTCACTTATCACTGTAATGGCATTTTATATCTATATCATTTCCAGATTTCTTTAACTCAGCTGTTCTTTAACTTTGTATATTTGCATTCACTGTTGTAACACCTCACTGGGGTGAAGCACTGAAAATCAAGCCCTGCTATTCCTAGAGTTAAAAGATTTTTAAAAATACACAAAATTCCCAATTTACCTAAAATTTAGACCCAGGCTAGTAGAAAGCGCAGACCAGATTGTTGTTCTGAGCAATAATTAATATTTAGTACAAGTAATTATAGCCTAACTACAGGTACAGGGATATAAACCATCAATATGCGAATATACTAACTATAACTCTAATTCCTTATAAATTTCTCCTTAGACATATGCAAGCACACAGAGACTTAGACAGGGAAAAAGAAAACAACATGGACAGAGTGAAACTGGAAAAACCATTCAGTAATCTTTGTTCACAAGACGTGTTGAGTTGGTCTTTGCTGATCAAAGGTTGCCCCTCGCCTTGCCATTTCTCAATGCTCCTACTGTTTTACAAGAGACGCAGGATGGCTGATTTGCTTACAAATAGTCTCCAACTCATCAATTAAAAGTCATAGCTCACAACAAATGCTGAAGGAATGGTTAACTGATTTTCTTCAGGGTTAAAGTGGGTTTTGAGTACAGACACCAGAGAGACAACACCTGAACTGGTGAAGATATACTTTCCTGTATCTTGTTCCTAGATCAAAATGTTAATTAGTGATCCTCTAGAACTCAACTCCATTCTATTTTGGAATAAAATAGATAGCTTAAAGTGTAACCATTTACAAAATCTGATACTCCTAATGCCTTCCTGTGATTTGGAGACTAATACCTATCCATAATCAGCATAGCTGGTGTAATCACTATGAATAATTTTCACTTTTTGCCAAGTTAAAAAAAAACTTGGGCCCTGATAATTTTTAAAAGGCAAACTAACCAGACTCGTCATTAGGCAGAATTCAGAACAGATCGCATGACTCCATTGATTCATCCATTTTATCCTAAACTGAAGAGACAGTCCCAAAACATGATAATCCTCCAAGATTTCGATGATGACAACACAGTCATCTCCTTGTCACTTTACTTCGTAATGTGTTCCTTACTGAATGATTCACATTCTCCAAGAAGCTTGGCTGCCCCTGTCCCAACTTCCTTGAGCTTATTGGACAAAATACATCTCATGCCCTGCCTCAACTATAAGCCTTAATTCTAATTCCTGAAAATGTATGACTATACAGTATTGCTTTCTATCATGTAATTGATAACATTCTTCATGGTTTCCTCTCCACTGTTATTTCTCCATTTCCTTCAATTTTTGCCTCTGTCACTCCTGTGTTCAAGTAAACATCATAGGGGTATCCACAACGGGTGAAGACAATGTGTTGCAAGTTCCTGATTTTTTCAAACTTGAGGAAAATTCAGACATCTTCAATGAAGATAAACCAAAGAACTGTGGATGCTGGACATTTGCAACAACAACAGAAATTCTTCTAGAAACTGAGCAGTTCTGGCAGCATCTGTGAGGCAAAAGCAGAGCTAAGGTTTCAGGTCCGGTGGCTCTTCATCAGAATCTGATGCACAACCAATAAAGAGTCATTACATTTGCTTTCTCCCTCAGATGCTGCCAGACCCTGCTGAGCTTTGCCAGAAAGCTCTGCTCTTGAATGAAAGTCTTGATGTCAATGCCCAATTGTATGTGTGTCATCAGTTATGCAGAAAACTTCTTCCAAATGCTTCACCAGTCACCTTAGGGCAGTCAAGTGTCATTAGAAATGATTACCTTTAAAACTAGAGAATCAACCCAGCGACCCTTTAACTGTGACATTGTTAATACAGTTGAAAAATATTTAATTTTTATGCAGCTCAACTCAAGTGTTAGTATACATTGTGTATTTTTCTGATACTTACTTCTGTCAAACTATCCTCCGATCACATTGAATTTGACTTTATTGGGCCACTACCAGGCAGATTTGTTGGCCACCTACTCATTTTGCACAGGTTTATTTAGTGGGTCAAGGGCATCCCAACACACAGTCATGCAGCTTTAACTGAAGTTCAGATCATATTGTGCAAACTAACCTGTCAGTTAAGAATATCACTAATGGTGGAAGATGATGTCAAATCAAAGCTCATAGAGATAAGTTCACTCTTATTTATTCATTCTGAGGTTCTGTGCATCGCTAGCAAATTCAGCATTTATTGTGTATTCCTAATTGCCCTACAGAAATTGGTGGTGAATCACCTTCTTGAACCACTGCATCCAATCTGATGTAGGTACATCCACAGTGCTGTAGGAAGAGAGTTTCAGGTTTTGACTCAGTGAGGGTGAAGAAACAGCAATACTGCTCCAAGTTAGGATGGTGTGTGAACTTGAAGTTGACGACGTTCACATGCGTTGTCACTGTTGGCTGCACGTTGGAAAGTACCAGCAAAGGAGCTTTGGCAAGATGTTGCAGTGCTTCTTTCATATTGCACATACCACTGTCCTTGGTGCAGACCCTGTAGGAAGTCAAAATTGAAGGTGCTGGGTATGGAAGGTGCCAGTCAAGTGGGTCACTTTGAAATGCCTGGAATCAAAAAGATTCCACTGGAGCTACTGGTGTGAGAGGACCAGACAAGGAAGAATGTTCTGTGCATAGGAAAGACGCTGCCTTAGCCTCCTCAGATTCTCTTCTGCAACTGGTGCCGTTCTGCCTTGTGTGAACTTTTGTATTTCATGTACAGTCCTGGAGTTCGGTGAGCAAAATGTCCACAAGTAAGTGCTCCCTTTCTGCTCCTGAGTCCTGTAAGGTGTCAAATAAAGTGGAATACCACAACATTTAATCTTTTTAGGTGCAGCCTTCATAGATTTTCTAGAATAAAATTCCTAATGCCCTAGTAAGTCTGAAAGCAATGCAAAGTGTTTGAAATGTTGAGCTTGATAATTTTCAGAAAACACAGGGGAACAATACCTTGTTGGTATGCATTATTTCATTTTCAATTTTATTTGAAAATTTTTCTCTCCATAATTATTGTGCTGCTAAGGTAATAAAAGATGGCTGGTCTAAAGAAATAGAATCCAATAAAGAATATTAGTTATGCTAATTGTGCATTCATTATTTTAGGAATATGTTAATTTAACAAAATTTAGTTTTGAACAAGTTAAAAATCCCTCATTCGCCTGAAAGATCCGACAGTTGAGCTGTAGCCTCCCCAGTCACTGTATCTCCTGTATTCACCGGGTCTCAGGAAGTACTGTTGCCCTCTGTAATTGGGATGTTCACAGAAGATCCAGTAACCGTCCATCACATGGCAGGAGTGGATGTCACGGTAACGGAAACGATCGCAGACAGATGGACAGTCATCTGTGAATTCCATCATCTGTCCTCCAAAGTCAGGCCTCTCATAAATCCTTGGTACTGCAATAGAAATAAGATGATATCAGTGAGGAAACTACAGATCCATGTATGGCACTTTTAGAAAAAGAGAAACGTCACTTAAGAAGGAATATAGTGAGGCCCAGTCAATGACACCATCAATAAGGGCAAAGTTGATATAATTTTTTAAATTGATTCAGTAGTTTGATTATGTTTGAAGTTTCTTTACCAATAAATAGTTCCTATTTAATTTCGTACATATAATGAATGAAGTGTCTGTGAGCCTGCATGAGACTGATATTAGACTGAAGTTCATTAATTTCAGTAAAAGTCTAAATGTACTTCTGGTTCCTATTGTGAGGAATCTGTTTCTCCAAGTGAGGACAGCTTTATATTTCCTGTAACGTCTCAAATATTTGCAGTAAATGAATGGGCTGTGTGCAAATACATCTCTCAACATACTGTATGAAACTAGTCCATCTGTAAAAACATGCTTACTTTCTACACTGTAATTGCAGCAATTTGACTTTTACTGGCTGCCTAATTAATGACAATAACCATTTCTCTTTACATCCCAGATGTTCATCAGTGTTGCAACAGAATCATGTCAGCTGTCACCTAGAAACTACACTGTTCACACAATGATTGACTTAAGGAATAACCCATTTTACTTATCTGGAAGGACAAAATTATAAGAACTGATAATAACTTTGGACAGTGACAGATACATGTATTAGTGGATCAGTAAATGTGTTGGGCTGGCACGGTGGCTCAGTAGTTAGCACTACTGTTTCACAGCACCAAGGGCCCGGGTTCGATTCCACCTTGGACAACTGTCTGTGTGGCGTGTGCACATTCTCCCTCTGTCTGTATGGTGACCGGGTACACTGGTTTCCATCCAGTAAACCCAAGGTATTCAGGCTGGGTGGTTTGGCCATGCTAAGTTGTCTGTAGTGTCCAAGGATGTGTCAGTTAGGTGTATTAGACATGGGAAAAAATGCAGGGTTACAGGGTAGGATTGTGGGGCTGGGTGAGTTTGGGTGGGATTCTCTTTGGAGAGTTGGTGTGGATTTGTTGTGCTGAATGGCTTGTTTCCACACTGTAGGAATTCTATGACGATGACTTGGATGTTTGTCAGGCAGCCACTTCACCACTTCCCAAAGTATACTGGCAAAAGTTAAAATCAGCCCTGTGGAAACAAACAATAATTCTACAGACTTGATGTACACAAACACGAATGTTGAGCACACAGGTCATTTTTCAATGTCAGTTTGGCTAGAAAACACAAGCTATCAGAAATCACTTACATATGGGTAACAGCAACGTGACCTGATACATTCATTGCAATAGCTTACGTATGGGTAAGTGCGATATGACCAGATGTTGTTTTTAAATCCCATCCAGCGCTGGTAGTCAGGATAGTCTCCCCTGGTCAGAACATACTGGTATCCCATGTAATTGGGTCTCTCATACAGCACCCACCAGTCACCGTCAACACGGATGGAGTTACAGCGGCTAAAGTGAGGGGACATGTCGGCACAGTCACTGCTGCACTCATCGCGCCGACCCTGGAAGTTCCTGTCCTCATAAAATATTATCTGTTTTATTTGTTAAAAGATGCATTTGTCAATTAATAATTTCAAAAGCTAGACAATCTTTAATGATGAATACATGTGCAAAGTATGATTTATCCTTGCCTTTCCCATTTTGAGTTGAGAGTTAGATAGATCACTGAATGAGTCACTGTTTCACACAGCTTGGTATTTATATGTTGGGCATCTCCCTGGATTGTACTTTCATCATTGTAATGATTTCAATGGTTTCAGATCAACACAAACGCAGCAAAACACACGTCATATATGTACTCACTGTAGGCAAAGCCAACTGAGGTACTGAATTATCATTGTGTGATGAAGACAATAATGTATGAAATTCCACTGTTTTTCCAATACTGCACTTGCATTGAAATTTTCAAATGGTTGCTATTATGCATTCAAGTAGGTATGTTTCCAATAGTTTAGCATTCTGATTGAAACTGACTCCATTATGTTCAAGATGCAAATGCACATTTCCAGAATCATTGGCTTTATTCCCAATGCTCTACCTCGTGAGTTGCTCTACAATTAATTGTACATTTACACCTCCAGATTGTGCTGCAAAGACCATTAACGTTTATCAGCGTAAACATCTATTTAATGTGGTTACTACTGCAGTAGTGAATGGTCGTGCTTATTAACACAGCCTGCAGTTAATATTTGGTTTCATACTTTAATCGTTGTCTTTCACTTGCAGACTACCTTGCATTTCATTCTGAATTTCAGGTTAGCTAATGTCACACAGAAATGTCAACGTACGATTTTGGGAGAAAAGAAGGCAGTGTGACCCCTAGAGTCTGCTTCACCACTCACTAAGATCATGGCTAACCTGATTGTGGCCTCAACGCTATCTCCCTGCCTACCTGCAATCACCTTTGCCTGCATTGCTAGTGAGGAACCTATCTATGTCTGCCTTAAAAAAAACAATAACCCCTCTTGCATTGCTGTCTGCTTAAAAATATCTGAGGCTTTCTGCAAGTCTTCTTTGTCTCTGAGAGCAAGTATGTGTCATACATCTTCAACTTTTCCTGGGTCTGGGTGAAACCCACAACTGAACAGATCTGGCTAAAAATCTTAATCTGGCCTATTTTCACCTAGCACTTCTTGCCGTTGAAGGCAAATCCTTCACAGTGAGCTACTGGCATCAGTGAGTGTAGATTTCAATGGCGTTCTTCTCTGATTTTGTCCATCAGTGCAATATCACTTTCTATAATTGTGTCCTTATGCTGTTGGATCCTGACTGATGGATAAACAAAGAAGGAGTCTCAGGAAGTCATCTTCCAAATGATGTTCTGAAAGTAGCGATTTCTTGAGGATCAATTGCAAATGAATGGACTAATGTCTGTGTATGGCATCTAGCTTGGAGAAAAATTTAACTCCTGTGAATTTGGGATTCAGTTTGAATAATGCTGGAATTGTCTGTGGTCTTCCTTTAGAGAAAGATTAAGGTCAAAACATATCCTGATTGTGTCATTTATCTTTAGCAAGCATGTAATAGAACTGCACTGGTCTGTTCTGAAGCACACTTTGGATAAGATCATTATGTTCCATCTCACTCTGAAGCATCTGCTGTATATGAACACCACTGTTTTGAGGCAGTCAATTAACTGAATTGTACCTTTTCTGAGATGCAATACCATGTCACCTTTAAACATTTCCTGTGATGTTGAATCTGTCTGTGTGTTATTGTTGTAATTTCCACACTAACTCAGTGCAAGTAATCTTGCTCTTTCCTGCTGCGATGGATATCTTGTTGATCTTGTGAATGGCCACAATACTGAGGCCCATGCATGCCAGTAGACCTGCACTAGGGCAATACTCTTCCAACTTTGAATGGCACTGAAAAATAAGAGGATCCTAAATTTGGGAAAACCAAGATTCATAACCAGACAGAATATGGCTCTGACCTACTCCTGTATAAATATGGCTGTTTCAGTTCAGTTTGTCATCAATAGCAGCCACCAGAATTTTAACAGTGGGAGGTTCACTGATGGTGATGCCATTTAATGTGAATGTGAGATCATTAGATTCTCTCTTGGTGGACATAGCCATCGCCTGGCACTTGTTTGGCATCAATGTTATTGTAATTTATTACAAGGCAAACTGTTGTCCAGGTTTTGCTGCACATAGACATGGATGTTTTCAATATCTCAAGTGGTGAATGGTGCTGAAAGTTGTGGAATTGTCAGTGAACATCCCTCTCTGATCTTATGATGGACAGAAGGTCACTAATAAAGCAGCTTAAGATGATTAAATCTGGGACAGTACCCTCAGAAACTCAGGGCTCTTCTCATGCAGTGATAGTGTCCCTACCTAGAAGGTTAGGGTTCAAGTCCCACCTGCCTCCAGATATGTGTTTGGACAGCTCAAAATATCTACCCTGGGGAACACTTGTGGGGGTTTCGTGGGACTGGGAAAATTATTCTCCAGTTGCTACAACGATTGTCCTTTGTGCTAGATATGATTCTAATCAGTGGAATTTTTTTCTTTCTGAATCCAGTTTTGGTCAGGATCATTGAAGCAACACACAATCAAATGCTGCCTTAGTGTTAAGGACAGTCAGTCTCAACTCAGCTCGGGAGTTCAGCTCCTTCGTCCATGTTCAGACAAAGGGTGTAATGAGATCAGGAGATGATTGGCTCTGGAAGAACCCAAACTGAGGATTAGTAACAGGTTATTGCTAAGCAATTGCTGCTTGATAGCACTGACAATGACAAGTTTCATCAATTGTTTGGTAATTAAGACCGTAATGATAAGGCTGTAATTTTCCAAATTGGATTTGTCCTGCTTTTCATGGACATACCTGGATAATTTTCCACATTGGCAGGTAGAAGCCAATGTTATAAATTGACTTGCTTCAAGACTGACATCTGTGATGCTGGAGGCCTCTAGAGAAAGCCAAGACCGATCATGCACTTGGTGTACCTGGTTGAAGGTGGCTGCAAATGCCTTTCACTCTGATGTGTTTGGCTGAACCATTGTTGACGATGGGGTTATTTGTGGAGTGTCCTCCTTCTGTTAGCTATTTAATTATCCACTACCTCTCACACTTTGATCTGACTGGACTGCAAAGGTTGGGTCTGACCCATTGATTGTGCAGTCATTTGGCCCTGTGTATCAATTGCTGTTAATCTTATTTGGCATTCAAGTAGTCCTATGTTGTAGCTTCACCAGGATGCTAGCTCATTTTTAAGTATACCTGGTGCTGCTCCTAGCATCCCTCTCGCATGCTTCATTGAACCAGAGTTAGTCCCCGATGCTGGTAATAATGGTTGAATGATGGAAACGCAAACCCATGATGTAACAGATTGAGTTTGAATGAAATTCTGCTGGTGCCGATGGTTCACAGTTCTTCATGGATGCACAGTTATGAATTGCTCGATCTGTTCAAAATGGACTCCACTAGGCATAGTGATGGAACCATATAACATAACAGAGATAACAAGGTGTGGAGCTGGATGAACACAGTAGGCCAAGCAGCATCAAAATAACAGAGATTATGCTTGGTGTAAAGATGGGACTCTGTCTAGCACCCATGTCTTTTAGGACTCCACTAGCTTGATCAGCAGTGTTGCTACCAAACCCCTCTTGGAGATGCACCTTGAAATTCTCCACCCAGAGTACTTTGTGTAAATTTTCCACCCTCAGTACATTTTCCAGTTGCTGTTCAATGTGAAGGAGTACTGGTTCATCAGCCATGGTGGCATGGTAGATCAACAGCATAAGGTTTTCTTCCCATTTTTGTTCTGAAACCACGAGACTTCATGAGGGCTAAAATCAATGTTGAGGACTTCCAGAGTGACGCTCTTCTGAGTGTATGCCACCACATCTGCTCGGTTTGTCCTGGTGTTGGGGCAAGTCATATCCAGGGATGGTGACGATGGTTTCGGGAACGTTGGCTGTAAACTATGATTCGTGAGTATGACTGTGTCAGGCCATTGCTTGAGTAGTGTGTGAGACAGCCCTTCCAATTTTGGCACTAGCCCCCTGATGTTAGTAAGGAGGAACTCTGCAGGGTGGACAGGGCCAGAGTTTTCCATTATTGTCTACATGGCCTTGATCAGTGCTGGGTAATTTAACCAGTTTCTTTCCTTTTCTGAAACTTTGTAGCAGTTCGATAAAAACTGAGTGTCTTGCTAGGCATCACATGAAGGTTACACCAGGGGACAATGTCAAATATCCTTCCCTGGAGGACATTAATGAAAGAGATAGGTTTTTACAACAATCAATAATGGTTTCATGTTCACCGTTAGACCTTTAATTCCAGCATTATTGGGCCACAGAACACCAGGCAGTTTTGATTGTTATCTCAACATCTTGGTTAAACTTACTGAATAGATACAGGACATCCTTGTACATAACAACGTGTTTTATTTTGAGTGATAATTTTCAGGTGTGGAATATTATCAGTGAGTCATATTTTGCAGGGAACGTTTTCATTGAGTTACAAATAATGGAATTCAAACAGAATTGCACATTTCCCATCCCAGTAGCAGAAGACTGATTTATTTTAGCAAAATGCAAAAAAAAAACTGGATGGATACTGTACTAATAAGATGTGTAAATTTGAAGGTCTGAATTTTGCACACAATTTGGTCCTAAATTACCAACTGCAAAATGGTAGCTTCCCTGAAAGTGCTAATCAGGATACCTGCAGGTTTACCACTCAAGTGCTGATTGGACAAGTCTTCATAGAATTGCGTATATAGGCTCCAATTCCAATGTCTTACACATATCAGCACTTTGCAGGTTAATTGAGGCCCCAAAAAAGATAGTATGCAAGTTGACAGTGTTAACAGTGCAGGTCCTGGTGGAGAATAGCCAGGGGAGGAAGAATGGTCTGCATGAATTGGGAGGAAAGACAGGACCTCAGCTTTCCTTGCACTCTGTCCCTGCAGCAACTGAAGCTGCTCTGCCTTGAGTCTTCCTAACAATCATAGACCAGCTGGGGGAAAACTAAGCAACATGTCTATGAGCAAGTATATCCTTTCTCCTGGTGACGTCTGGAAGCGCCCATTCTGGTCCAGCAGCACAGTGCATAATCTCTTTAGGTAACAACCTCAGAGAATGTTTGAATTTGGCAATGTGCCCCAGAGGTTGGACATACAAACCAAATTTTGTGAATGCTCAGCATGTATTTTTCATAAAATATAGCATGGTTCATCCATCTGCAAACCTGTCTGAATCAAAAACAAATTCAAAATAAAAATATGCTTCCTTAATTTCAACATTCTGGCTGCACTTTATGTCTCCATTGTCCTTCTCTTGAGATAAAATAACTATAACAGAAGGCAAAGAAAACGCAATTCAAAACTGTTATGCTGACAGCATATTTATTATGTTTCGGAATATTACAGAATGTCAGAATTTTGTTTCAACAACAATTTAGAAATCTCTCATTTGCCTGAAAGATCCGACTGTTGAGCTGTAGCCTCCCCAGTCAGTGTATCTCCTGTATTCACCGGGTCTCATGAAGTACTGCCACCCTCTGTAGCTGGGATGTTCATAGAAGATCCAGTAACCGTCCATCACATGGCAGGAGTGGATGTCGCGGTAACGGAAACGATCGTAGACAGATGGACAGTCATCCGTGAATTCCATCATCTGTCCTCCAAAGTCAGGCCTCTCGTAAATCCTCATTCTGTAGGAGACCCCTCGGTACTGCAATAGAATATTTTTTAAATTCTTTCACTGGATGAGAACATCACTATCAGGCCAGAATGTATTGCCCATCCCTAATTGTCCAGACGGCAGTTAAGAATCAACCGCATTGCTTTGGGACTGGAGACATGTGTAGGCTGGACCATATAAGGACAGCAACTTCCTTCCCTGAAGGACATTAGTGAACCAGATGGGTTTTTCTGACAATGGTTTCATGTGCATCATGAGACTCTTAATTCCATCTCAGGAATGAAACCTAGGTTTCCAGGACATTAACTGGTTCTCAGACTTAATAGTCTAACAATAATATCACTAAAGCCATCACCCCCCCCCTGAGATGGAACATTTGTAATGCAGGTAAAATATATTGTACAAAATGCAGTCAAATTATGCAAAAGAGGATGTTTTTACACTTGTAACATTAACAGGAAAGCTATTTACAGTTTTGATGAAAATTCTCAAGCAAAGGCATTTAACAGGCTGTTTTGTATGAAGCTGCTCATGTCCCTTTTGTGTTTTGCAGTATGCTGTGTTTGGCTACCAGATGTATATCAATCCGTGAAGAAAAGATCAGAGTTAACCTTTCGGGTCTGGTGATCCTTCCTCTGTTCTGAGGAAGGGTCACCGGACCTGAAACGTTAACTCTGATCTTTTCTTCACAGATGCAGCCAGACCTGCTGATCTTTTCCGCCGACTTCTGTTTTTGATCCTGATTTACAGCATCCGCAGTTCTTTCGGTTTTAATTTTGTATATCAATCAGTGTTTTAATAATATTCAATATCGTCAAACGTTGAATAAAAATTACTGCTGATAAAAATAAAACCATGAGCTGAAAATTTTTTGGAATGAAATTACACTGTACCCTGCCTTGGGACTAGAAATGGATATCCAGTTTGTGAATACTGATTTTGTAAATATGGGAACATAGGAACAGGAATAGGCAATAGTGCCCCTCAAGCCTCTTCTGGCACTCAATGAGATCCTGGTTGATTATGACCTAATCTGTACACATGCCAAAAGAGTTACTTCCAACCAGTACTTCCTGGGAGAGCAATGGAAGAAAGTCAAGAGACCACTTTGATGCACTGTTTTCTCATGAGTTGACCAATATGTAGACACATCTATGAACATTTGTTGGCTGAATAAATTCAGGCTACATTTCTCTCACCTTTCCAGTATCTGGTTTATCATGAGTGCTTAATCAATCTGTTTACTATTTCTTTTGTGAAGACATATATCAATGAGAGTTTATGCAGACATTGTTTTGACTGGTCCCTGTGATACCTATGGAAGACGAGTGGGAATCCACCCCTGACCCTCTCAGTGTATCGCAGCAATTCTATCTGTTTCCCATCAACGCTATGACGATCAATGAGGACAAGTCCTGAGGAAAATCATGAATGTTGCAGCACAGGCAAACAAATGCAGCTTACCACTTAGATTCCAACTTAAAATTTAAATTAATTATGAACAGATGCCACACAGGAATGTGGAAATGACAAACCATTGAACTTTTTGATTGATTAAAGCAATAGGTGAATAATCCTTCATAAATATAAACCAAATGACCAGTCATTTTATCTATAAGGACAATGTTTAACTTACAAACGGGGAGGAGCGACATGACCTGACACAGTCATTGAATCCCATCCAGCGCTGGTAGTTAGGATAGTCTCCCCTGGTCAGAACATACTGGTATCCCATGTAATTGGGTTTCTCATAAAGCACCCACAGGTCAGTCTCAACGTGGATGGAGTTACAGCTGCTGAAGTAAGGGGACAGGTCGGCAGAGTCACTGCTGCACTCATAGTGCTGACCCTGGAAGTTCCTGTCCTCGTAAAAGATAATCTGTGGGCAAAGGAAATGAAACAAAATATTTGTATTTTCCAATTAATTATTAATAAAATATGACAACTATAAGTGTTAACCATACCTTTCCCATTGTGAGCTCACAGTTGATATAGCAGTCCCTGAGCATGCCATCTCTCTAGGGAATCTCTCTCCCACTGCAACTCTCCTCTATCCATCCTCTATCCGCCTCCCCCTCTCTCCCTATTTATTTCAGAACCCTCTTCCCCTCCCCCATTTCTGATGAAGGGTTTAGGCCCGAAACGTCAAGTTTTCCTGCTCCTATGATGCTGCTTGACCTGCTGTGTTCATCCAGCCCCATGCTTGTTATCACGGATTCTCCAGCATCTGCAGTACCTTTTATCTCTGATACAATCTCTCTGGTTGTTCTGTATTTATATGTTTGAGAGGCCATTGCAGCAACTGCCTTTGTTATTTTAAACAAGCTCAAGCACAGATCAGCAAAAAAAAGAACTAAAATTTGTTACAGATGTTACAATAAAACACCTTTACTCAGAGCGATGCATTCTATGAGCCCTTTATAGCTTGTTTTCGCGTCATTTCGATTGTCCTACAGGAAAAAAAACGAAACAAAAGATTAGGGGCCCTAGTTATTCTCAAAGTAAAATACACAAAAAGCACTGAACTGTGAACTCCGCTTAGGTTATAATCAGATATCGTTGTTTTGTTTATTGTTTAGTTTGCATATACAAAGAAATTGAAATAGTAAGTATGTGTCACTTTGACCAAGCTTTATATCAATAGAACTATGTGGATATTTTAGGGCTACGTAACCAGAACACTTTGTTTAACCTGATCCCATCACATCTTTCAAATTTGCTGCTGAATTGACTTTTAGCACTGGCTGACTGTTCCAATGCTAGCCTCCCACCTTTGCGCATTGTAAAGTTCAAGCCCTCTACAACTTATCTTCCCATTCCCTAAATCACACAGCTTTTGTTCACCCTTCACCCTTGTGCTCCATGACATGCATTGGTTTGTCGTTTTAGCTATATCTCACTTCCAAAATTTTCACTTTTGCTTTTGAGTTGCTCCATATCTTTTCCCTTTCCTTGTTAAAACTCAGATAGCCAGAGGGTAAATGTTAGAACTGGAGAATGGTCTTTAACTACGAACAAACTTTTATCCAAGACGTGAGTAATATATCATAGAATCATGGAATTATTATTGTGTAGCTGGATTCAGCCACATTGCTATGGGTCTGGAGTCACACGTAGGCCAGACCAGGTAAGGGTGGCAGATTTCCTTCCTGAATGGGCATTAGTGAACCAGATGGCTTTTTTTTACAATAATTGGCAGTGGTTACATAATCTCCATGAGCTGGCTTTTAATTCCAGATTGGAGTATATGTGGATAATGTTCACTGAGAGCTTAATATTATATATCCTATTTCTTTGCTGTTGCTTCAGAGTGACTAACAAGTCATTGAACTAATACATCGCATCCAGTTGAGGTGGATGGTGATTGACAGTCATTTAAAAGATTCACTTTTTAAATGGTACTTGCACATTGTATCTCAATACCCCCATTTCCTAACTAAAGGTTACCCTTAAATAATCAAAATTAACAAAACAAATACAGAGTACTAACTTCACCAATATCTAAAATGTAGCAACAATTTAGTTTGTTCGTGTAACGTTTCAGATTGTGTTCTAGTCACAATAGGATTATTGAGTTTTTTCTGGAAGTGGCACTGTTCAGATTTAGTATCTATTTCATCGCGCAACCTTGCTTCTGGAAGTGTGCTGATGATTTTGGCTTAATTCCAAGAGCCATCAGTAAGATATGGAATTCAAACTTCCTGTCTCATATTCACATTGGGTGATTTGCCCACATGCTGGTTAAAGAGGTCTTTTATATCCTCCCCTTCACTCCACTTTCATCCAGTCATGTATTATATATTCCTTGGAATATAAGAGAGTGATGATCGGGGAGTATTTGTTTGTGTGGGCTTACCAAATAGTATTTCCATATTGGTTTTGTGGTATAATATTTGCAAGTTCAGAATGGCTGGTCACCCATTGGCTGATTATCTTTGTCGCGTTATGTAAATTTCTCCCAGTATAAGCATAGGGGTTCCTCTGGTGCTACTTGTGATCTGTGGTCCTTGTGATTGTGTTGGGATACTATGGATGGTGACCAAAGACAGGCCTCTGCATGCCATTTACATCCGGGCACTGGACTCTTGGTGTCCATAATGCAAGATATTTGGGTGGGTACAGTGAGTTTTCAAGTGATTCTAAGTGTAGTGGATCCTATTCATTGTGCAAGTTATCCTCATCACCTGATGGTGCCCGTTAGCTGGGTATTTCATTGTCTAGGACACTGACTTGGTTGGTTAGAATACTGTACATATCTGGATTTTTGTTGTGGCATCCCATGATGTTGCACCTGAGGGTCCCTTCTGGAGTACTGTGTGCAGTTCTGGTCGCTCTGTTATAGAAAAGATATTATTATATTGGAAAGGGTTCCAAAAAGATTGACCAGAATAGAGGGTTTGAGTTATAAAAATAGACAGGAGAGGCTGGGACTTTGTTCACTGGAGTGTAGAAAGTTGAAGGATGACCTTATAGAGATTTATAACATCATAGGGACATAGATAAGGTGAATAACAAAGGCCTTTTCCCTAAAGTGGGTGAGTTTAAAACTTAGCAGCATATTTTTAAGGTGCGAGGAGAAAAGTTTAAAAAGGACATGTTTTCCACAGAGAGTGGTGAGTGTGTGGAATGAACAACCAGAGGAAGGGGTGGATGCAGGTACAGTTACAACATCGAAAAGACATTTGGATAAGTTCATGAATAGGAAAGGTTTAGAGAGATATGGGCCAGACACAGGCAGCTGGGATTAGTTTAGCTTGGGAACATGGTTAGAGTGGACTACTTGAACCAAAGGGTCTGTTTCCATGCTGTATGACTATATTTACTTTTTTTTTGCATTGGTGCTTCCAGTGTCCTCTGGTTCCACATTCCTTGAAAACTCATTAAAAGCTGAGGATTGTTAGGGTGCGTGCATGAGGCTGTACTACCTGCACTGCACAAAAAGATTGCCTGCGTTGGCTACCATGTCAATGGTTGATACATTACGTATAGCCTGTAGACTCTGTCAGAAGGTGGCCGTGCCAGTCAGGTGGCTGTGAAGGTCACAGCTGCCCTGAATTTTTATCGCAGTGCTTTTATTTCAAGAAGCAACTGGCGACCTGTTTTTGACTCATGAATGCATCCAGGATGTAACTGATAACCTTTTTTATTTAGATCGCATCTGTTACTCTCCTTCTCTCATACAGAGGTAAGTAAAGCAACGTGTGCAATAGGAGGGTCCACCCCCATTGGCTTCTCCTAGGTTTAGGACACTAGCAACGGTACCGATACTCCTTTCAAATTCATTTATCATCAATCATCAATGTTCATCAACAGAAGAGTTTTTCACTCCATCAATGACCAAGGGACATGCAATCATTGATCCCAGATCTTAGAGGTCTGTGCAAGATATCCTGGGAGCTGCTATGATTCTTATCTTCCAGAGAATTCACAGGTTCCTGCCTTCTTTCAAGGTCTCTTGAACCATACAGAGTTACTGTTGAGCTACAAGGGCTACCTTCTTCAAGCATGGCTCATGACATCTTTATGAGACCCTCAGACTGACACAGAAATATGGTACAACACCAAGGCCATAGTGGAACAGACCATAAGGTTTCTTAAAATGAGGTATATGTGCCTGAGCAACTTGAGTAGAACATTGCAATATAAGCCAGAAAGGTTATATCAGATCACTGGGCATCCTGTGCACTTCACAACTGAAGTGGACAAGGGAGACCTCCTGGACTCAGAGAAAATAGGGGATTGACAGCAATATTCTGTGGGAGAAAATAATGATGAGAATCAGGAAGTTGACCTGTACAAGAAAATGATACTTCCTCAAATGTGAGAAGCCAGAGATAGCCTCATTCTAACTTCTTCTAGAATGAATGAGCTGGGCTTGGGTTTCCTTGAATTGTATAGCATTCTATTGTTAATTTGAGAAACATCCCCTGCTCAGTGCAAAGGACACGTGATCAAAATTACAATAATTTTGTTTGCATTGTAATAGAGTCCATCCGATCACATTGAATGTGGGAGAGTCTTTTCATGCTGAGATTATGAAGAAGAATCTTGGAGCTTATACTTTGCTGTTCTCTGTCAGACACAAAGGGGTCTGTAGCAACACTAAAGCAAATGATTGTAGGGAGTTCGCATTTAAATTGAAATAGCACTAAGAACTGGAAAGAATGAAAATCTGCCATTCTAACCACTTTAGACGGTGAGATTGAAACAGTAAACTCGGAAGAAAAATGAAATTCCCAATCTAAATTTTTCAGGTTCTTGAGATCATGGCAGAATCTTGTTTTAGCTGAGACTAAGTATGGGGATGAGGCCTAAAAGCAAGAAGCACTGAGGTTGGGACCAGGGCCATATGTCCTATGCCATCATATTCTTCTCAGCTCATTGTATATACATGCATAAATAGAATGCCAAATCCATAGGCAGGAACAAAGTATGAAGGCAATTCCATCCTTCAGTCTCCAATTTCCAGGTGCCATATTTAAAAGAAACCGAGACAGCACTTCACATTTCTCTGCATTGAAATTCATCTGTCAGGAGTCTGCCCATTTCGCCAACTTGTCAATGTCCCTCTAAAGGTGCTCAGCCTCATCCTCACAATTCACTATTCTCCCTAGCTTAGAATCATCTGTAAATTTAGAAATTTTTCCCTCAACACCCATCTCCAAATCACTTGTATAAATCAAACAAAACATAGGGTCCCAACACCGATCCCAGGGGAACACCACTTTCAACTCATCTGCTAATCTGAGAAATAGTCATCTGTTTCCTATGTTTTAGCCAATGTCTAAACCATGCTGCCTAAGACACATCAATCCCAATTGTTTCTAATTTACTAGCCAACTGCCATGTGGCAATGCATCAAATGCTTCCTGAAAATCCAAATATACAGCATCCACAGCACTACCCTCATCCGTTGCATGTGCCATTTGTTGCATTTCTTTCATAAAAGGGCAACTGGCTATTACACATCTGCCAGGTTTCACAGTTAAAACATAAAAATGCACTCCAACACATAGCAACTTATGCACCATCAGATCACTGACTTTCCATCTCAACTGGGAGAACTTGCACACCAGAGGGTTGCATTGGACAAAAACACAACTACAAACGTTGGTTTTGATCAAACCATCTCAGAGGTATCTCAAGCACACATATTAAATAATACTTTATTGTCTTTCAGCTACTCTAATTCTGTAAAGAAACACCATTCATTCAGAACCCTTCACTCCTCGAATGCCCCAAACCAAAATTTTCTTAACGGTAATGATAAAACAGACATTCATGACTCAAAGAAATAACATCTCAATCTGTGTCAATGAAAATGGGGAAAGTGCTCATATACCCATGCTAATGTTTCTTAATGCGTCTGTCCTACTGCATGCGAAGCACATAAACAATCAATGTGAACAATCGCAGATGGGTGGATTGGAGGTTGGTGGATTGGGAACAGAGTGGCTGGCATATCTTACGTAAGGAGAAGGACAATGTAGTAGATTTGTCAGAACAGTAAGAAGCTGTGCCAGCATTGGTGGAAAAGTTGGAGGTGTACACTCCTTTATACCGATAGCCTTGACTCTGCTGCTCCTTGATGCTCTATGTGTTAAATTGCTAACTATCCAACTTCTCATCTTGTCTACCACCTTGATTGATATTGTTATCGGTTCTCTCTTCTTGTGAAAACTCAGAAAGGTAAGTCCTACAAGTTGGGGTCTATATGTTGCATGTTACCCCTTTTGCAGTCGACAAGTGTGCTGGTGCAACACTGGAACTTGTGAGGCAGAGTGAGCTGAAACACAGCAGCTTCAGGAAAACTCAGAGTATTTCTTAGCAGAGAAAAATCAAAAGATTTTCTGCTTCGCTAATTGCTACTTTTAATGATGATATGACTAAGATTGTTGAGGTAAAATATTCTGCATGAGATCACCAACTGAAAGTACTATTTTGGACAATTAAGATACAAATCTTAAAATGAATGAATTAAACATTATGATCGTGTAATGGAGAGTATGTTATTATGTTGGCAAATATTTTACAATGACAGTCTAGAAATCTCTCATTCGCCTGAAAGATCCAACAGCTGAGCTGTAGCCTCCCCAGTCAGTGTATCTCCTGTATTCACCGGGTCTCAGGAAGTACTGCCGCCCTCTGTAGTTGGGATGTTCATAGAAGATCCAGTAACCGTCCATCACATGGCAGGAGTGGATGTCACGGTAACGGAAACGATCGTGGACAGATGGACAGCAATCGGTGAATTCCATCATCTGTCCTCCAAAGTCAGGCCTCTGGTAAATCCTCATTCTGTAGGAGCCTCCTCGGTACTGCAATAGAAATAAGATAATATTGTAAATATGTATTTTAAAAATTTAAAATGATTAGCCATGGTCTAAATGACATCATTCCCTGTAAACAGAGAGAAAAAGACACTTACACATATGGATCTTTGTTGTGAGATACCACCTCATACTAATCATGGGGAGGGATAATGAGCCAGACCTCCAAGAACTGTCCCAATCAGCACAGAGACTGAAAACACACTTCATACTAATCTGCATTTCTCAACCATTCGACTGAGCTAAACAAATCCCACATATGGCAGTAATAATAGAGTGAAACATGGTGAATATTGACATATAACGAGGCCCAGTTGATGACATCAATCATGGGAGCAAAGCTAAGATAACTTATTAATATCACTTTAACAGGTTGTAATGTTTGAAGCTTCTATGTAATTTTGTACAGCTAATCAGAGAAGTGCCTGTAAGAGTACATGTGAGACTGATATTAGTTGGACACTGACTGAGTTTTATCAAAGTCCATGAAAATCTTTTTGCAATCATTGTAATTTTGTGTTTCTCCAAGTTGGGTAACTTCCTCTCTGTTATAACATATGTCAAATACTTGCAAACAGCTAAAGTGAGTAAGTATAAATATATCAGTTAACTGGTTGTATTCAGTTATCTCTTAGTACAGCTGTAGATGACTTTATTACTTCCTACGCAGTCATTGTGTCAGTTTGAACGGACTGCCATCAGATGGTACCCAAAGCAAAATGCTCAGTTTGCACAACTATTGACTTAAGAAGCAAACTGCTTAATTATAATTTTAAGATTGAACTTGCAGAGACCCTTACTAGTTGTTAGACTCTTACTAGTTGTTGGTAGTGACAGAAACATGTGAATCGATAAATGAGGTTTTGGATGGGTGACAGCCAGACAGTCTACTGCCTGCTAATACCAGTGGCTGAAGTTAACTTCAGGCCTGTGGAAATGGCTTCTACAGACCTGCTGTTCAGGTTATCAAATGTTGAGCAAATTGATCATTTTCTCAGTGTTACTTTGGGCCAGGTATACAAACCAGCAGAAATCACTTACATCATCGGAGCAGGAAAACTTGACGTTTCGGGCCTAAACCCTTCATCATGCTTGTTATCTCGGATTCTCCAGCATCTGCAGTACCTTTTATCTCTGAAATCACTTACATATGGATAGGAACGGCATGACTGGACACAGTCATTGAATCCCGTCCAGCGCTTGTAGTCAGGATATTCTCCCCTGGTCAGAACATACTGGTATCCCATGTAATTGGGTCTCTCATACAGCACCCACCAGTCACTGTCAACACGGATGGAGTTACAGCGGCTGAAGTAAGGGGATAGATCGGCACAGTCACTGCTGCACTCATAGTGCCGACCCTGGAAGTTCCTGCCCTCGTAAAAAATGATCTGTGAAAAGATATAAGTCTTCGTAAATTACTCATTTCTCAAACTATGTAATGCTTTATGGAAGATTCTGACACAATATATAAACAGTATAATTCTTGCCTTTCCCATTTTGAGCTCAAAGCTTAGTAACTGACTGAATATTTCAGTTCTTCACACACACAGCTTGGTATTTATATGTTAGGCAGAAATACCTCACTGGGCCATTCTTTTGGTATTGTAATGAGTGCAGTAGTTCAAAATCAGCACAAAAGCAGAAGAACCCAGGTCATGTTCGTGAATTGTAAATCAAACTACTTAAAGTCACCTACGTAACATTGAATGTGTTTTGCCTCCATGTCATTTTAATTGTACGAAGAAGGTAACAATGCATTGAAAGCCATTGTGTTTCCAATACTGCACCTGCACTGAAGTTCTCGAACAGTCGTCACTAGTTGTTCAATCAGGTACATTTCCAAAATATTGGTATAGTGATTGTATTTGACTTTTGAACTGGCCAAAAGGCAAATGCGTATATTCAGAACACAATTCTTTATTTGCAGCACTCTACATCATGCTTAATCTCTAGCTGCCAGGGTTATTTGACTCCATAATATTCTCCACAACCTATAAACTTTTATCACTGCATGTTTTGTGCATGCTATTTAGGAACACCAGTTACAGTCCATGCTCAAATTCATACTTTAATCAATGTCCTTTTGTTGCATTGGACTTGGTTCTATTTTGTTGCATTTGGTTCCAAATTTATACCTGGCTGAGACCACTTTAAAATTATAAACAGAGGAACTGAAAGACAGGTGATGGTGTGATCTTAACCATTAGAATCTACATACTGTGGGTAAGTAGCTTGATTCTTTCAGCGATAACTAAATTAAAGTCGGTGCAGCTTTGGTCTGACCCTATGTGGAGCAACAAGCAGTGTTACAACAGGAGTCAAACGAAACAGCAAATGTATCCTGAGAGAAAATCCTAATAAAAATCCGTTAAAAGTCCACACAACAGTGAACTTAGTATTTGTGTAGAACAAAAAGGAGCTAATGACAATCATTTGCTGGGACAATACAGGAGGGACAAGTGGGGTTAAAAGAAAAATGATTCAGATGTTAAAGATCTGAAATTAAACAGGAATTGATAGAGAAACTCAGCAGGTCTGCAGCATCTATGGAGAGAGAAAACAGTTAATGTTTTGAGTCTGGTGTGACCTCTTCGGAGCACATTAATCAGGTCTGGGAATTCAACATTGTAAGTTATATCATATTTGAAGAAAATAGGGAGGACAAATGGAGGGAGTTGTGTTTGTTGAAGACAGCCTCATGCTAATAAAAAAGGGACACAGTTATCTTCAGGATAAAAATAGTAAATAAAAAAGCATCAATCACATTTTTATGTTTGGTCCACATACCACCTAATAGGGAAAGAGTGATGATTAAAATAACATGCAGACAACTTAGAGAAATAAGTGAAACAACATACAATACAAAATGTTGGGAAACGTTAAGTAATCTGATATCGATTGGAGATAAGAGTTGGTCCCAATGGTTAAGGGATAACAGACAAGGGAATAGCATTCCTACAATGTGTCCATAACTCCTTTCTCAACAAATATGTAAACAACCCCTTAATGGAAGATTAATTAATGGATTAAAGAATGGGCAATGAATTAGTGCAGAAGGAAGAATGAGATAATAGTGACCATGATAAAATGATAACAGAGAAAGTTTTAATATGAAAACCACGTTAACAGGTTGGAAGAAAGGTGATTTTGAGGGGCTGAATTAAGTTAAGAATGCACCCAAATTCTTGCTTGTGTAATTATTGAGATGGAGGGTGGAAAATATTGTGAAAAACCTTGTGACCTAGAGAAGGTGCTGGTGAGATGCCTTCTTGAATAACTGGAGTCCACCTAGATACACTAACAGAAATATTGAAAATGACATTCTAGTATTTTTAATCCAGTGACAATGGGCAACAGCAGCATAGTTCCAAGTCAGGATGTTCTGTGGCTTTGAGGGGAATTTACAGGCGATGATGTTCCCATCTGTCTCCTACCCTTGTCTTTGATAACGGTCTTGAATGTGGAAGGTGCTGTTGACGCAAGATTGGCGAAATACCATAGTGCGTACGGTGCTCACAGCTGCCATGGTGCTTTGGAGGAAATGAACATTTAGGTGCTGGATGTGGTACCAAACAAGCTGACAGCTTTGTCCTGAATAATATCAAGATTCTAGGCATTGCTGTAGTCATACTCATTCAGGCACTATTTTACAATATCAGCAACCCCAAAGACAGAATTTCCTTGCCACGATTGACAGCTCAGACCAATGTGAAGCGTATTTAATTCTGTGCACAATATCACCCAAGATGTATTTCTATTAGACAGCACTGCCATTCATTAATACACCCAGATCCTTCACAATTACAGTTCCAGTGCTTAATACACTTCCTTGATTTCCAGACAATGTACCTGAGCAATTTGTTTTTGAATGTTTGCAATGTCCATCTTGATTTAAGTATAAGCATTCATAGCCGATTTTCAAAGCATTAATATGCAACATTAGTAAAGATAACAGTTAAAGATGACGGTTCTGACTCCTGGTTGTCCTCAACCACTTCTTATTACTGAAGCAGTTGTATTTGCATAACTCTCTCTCTCTCACACAAACATTATTTCTGTCTCAGTCCATGCAGTTGCTTGCAAATCACCTTTACCTAGTGGCCACCAAAAACAAGCAGGTTATCAAAATCTACATAAACAATACCAATGGAGTTACTTTCATCCATAATTTTCAATAAAATATCCCTAAGGAATTCTAACTTGCATCCTTCCATTAGGATGTGTATTTTTGTTTTGATTCCAAGTTCTTTTGCGTTAAATAATGCCTTTGGTTAAGATAACCTTTTAACAGTTCCCCCGAAACAAAGGTCAAATGTATTAACCTTTAATTTCTAGCACTTTCTTTTTATCCTTTTAAATTTGATGTTTATTTTAATTTCTCTCCATAACTTTGGTATGAATTCTGATTCTAAAAGTCTCCAATGAAAGATGACTTATTTTCTTGGAACTTGGCTTAAGTACTCTGTGGTCTGTTCCCTGGGTTTTATCCTGTTCCTGTTCTTCAAATAGTTTATCCAGTTCCTCTTCAGTAGCAATCTGTAATCTATGTTTTGATTAAACAGTGATAAACAGGAGTGAAATTAAACAGTGTAATTTCGATTTACATCTGTGCTGTAATTAATATTACGCATACAGTGATTAGAAGAAACTGAAAGCGAAGCAGTTGCTGATTGTTTTCAGTCGATAAAACACCAAACGCCTTCAGTAGTAAAATGTGTAAGAGGTGTGACTTCCATGCACATGATCTCACTGAGAAAGTGATATAAGGAAGTCTTAAGATCATCAACTCATATTTTATCAAATCAGCAATATTTGAGCTAAGGCTAAGTTAGAAATAGTGTCACCTGTGAAATAACAATAAATGATAGAATGATAGAATTCAAAAGAATGCTCGGGGATAAAATTGACTCTGCGGAACTGAGAAGAAGCCAGTGAAGGATACACAAAACAAGGTTCTGTAGTTAAATTTTTTTAATGCATTATTAGCAAGAATGCACCCATTACTTGGCCAGTTGTTCATATTCTGTTGTGTAAATATGTGTGTGGGTGTGTATGTGTGTGTATCAATGCTATGACATTCTTCTTGAAAACATATGAACCTTTGTAATAGATGGGCAGGGAAAGGCCACCTTGGGTCCTCAGACCAGTCCTATCATTGTGATGTAGGAAGCATCATGAAAGGAATGGCATATCACCTCTTCCTATCTCCAATATTCCACTGGGACACCACAATATGTTCACTGTCATTAGAGATTCAGTGATTCAAACCTTCTCACGTTCTTGTTACTTTTCCTTCAGCTTTCAAGCCTTACTTCCCAGGGAATGTCAGAATCATAGCTGATCTCCTTCAGAAACTCTGAGGAAAGGTTATAATCCTGTAAAATTAATTCATTTTACACACTGTTGGTGCTATACAGTCAGAGAGTTATAGAGACATACAGCATGGAACCACCCTTTGGTCTAACTCGTCCATGCTGACCAGATATCCTATATAAATCTAGTCCCATTTGCCAGCATTTGGCCCATATCCCTCTAAATGCTTCCTATTCATATACCGATCCAGACGCCTTTTAAATGTTGAAATCGTACCAGCCTCCACCACTTCCTCTGGCAGCTCATTCCATACATACACCACCCGCTGCGTGAAAAGATTTCCCCATAGGATACTTTTAAATCTTTGCCCTCACGTTTTGAACCTATGCCCTCTAGTTTTGGACTCCACCACCCTGGGGAAAAGACCTTGGCTATTTACCCTAAGCATGCCCCTCATGATTTTACAATAAGGTCACTCCTCCACCTCCGACGTTCCAGAGAAAATAATCCCAGTCTATTCAGCCCCTGCCTATAGCTCAAACCATGCAACCCTGGCAACATCCTCGTAAATCTATTCTGAATCCTTTCTAGTGTCTCAACAACCTTCCTATAGGAGGGAGACCAGAATTGCACACAATACCCCAAAAGTGGCCTAACCAATGTTTCACTCTCCTGTCTACCTGCGATTCCACTTTCCAGGAACTATGAGCCTGCACCCCAAGATCTCTTTGTTCAGCAACACTCCCCAGGACCTAGTCATTAAATGTTTGAGTCCTGCCCTGATTTGCCTTTCCAAAATGCACCACCAAACATTTATCTAAATTAAACTCCATCTACTACTCCTCGGCCCATTGGCCCATGCGATCAGAATCCCATTGTATTCTGAGGTATTCTTCTTTGCTGTTCAATACACCTCCAATTTTAGTTTCATCTACAAACTTACTAACCATACTTCCTTTGTTTACATCCAAATCATTTATATAAATGACAAAAAGCAGTGGACCCAGCACCGATCCATGTTGTGGGAGAAAATGGAGTTGCATGAAGTACTGCATAAGCATTTTACTTGAAACTTATTCCAGACTTCCTTTATCCAACTCAGATGATATAAAACTTCTACACTGATTCATAAAATTACAGGTTGACTATAGCATAGAAGGAAGCCATTTGATTGCCATGTCAGTACAACTGAGAGGCATCATTTTTAACTCAAATTCCCAAAGATCTCTGAGACAGTGGGTGGAATCTTCCCAGGCTCTTAACAAGATGGGTTTGGTAAGAAATTTGGGAATATTATGTAAGGTTTTCAGTGAGGTGATTCTCAACATCCAGAGTAAAATGTCCCATTTCCCAAACAATAATTGAACACCGTGATGAGAATCTCATTATGGAGTAGCAAGATACCTATTTGCGCGCATTATCATGCATTAACTTTCTCACTATTAACTCATCTCGCCTCATTTATAAGCATCTTCCCATTTTCCCACCTACGGTGACAATGGCTGACATGAAATCAGCACAGTAACCTGGCAACTTGAATTCACCTCTTGTTCCTCTGGCCCTCCATCATGAATATGAGTCCCTAAGATCTCGGGGCTTCTTTCATGATCACTAATAGCACACACCACCCATTGATAGGCATTGGTACCAGATCCATGCCAACTGCAGAGCAACCTCATGGCATATCTCAATATATGTGTGTGAAACAAATATCCATGTCTCAAGGTCTAAGGGTAGTAGTTTTCTGTCAAATCAAGGAGTTGCCCTTCAACCACGGATTCCCAGCATAATAAGTCAAGGGAAACTTCCAACATCAGTCCAGGGACTTGAGCATGGTCACTTTGCCACTTGGAGCAGGCAGAGTCAGGTTCCTCACCTCAAAGGGGCTAAGGAGCTGAATGTCAGTCTCTTCAGTACGCATCTTGGCTCTTTTTCTGCATGATTATGAGCAATTTACCATGGAATCAGGCAAAGAGAGGGAAAAGAGAAAGACGTTTGGAAATCAGTCAGTTTTGCCAAAAGAGCCTGGCAGCCTGCAATTAATGTAGCCACGGAACTCGTGAGGAACAAGCAACCATCCCTCTCTCAAAGCCTGTTCTATCTAGAAACCTTCCGTCTCTCAAAGCTTGTTCTACATATTGGGGCTACCCATACAATCAACTTCAATTATTTAGCTGGAGAAGCCATTACAGTTGATAAGTTCTGACTTCAAATATTTAACCTCTTCCCTCATTTGAAAGAGAATCTGCAGCAGGTAATGAAGAAGTCTGGATTTCATCCCTAAAAGTATGTTTTATCTGTAATAACTTTTAATCTTTGCACTTGCATTTTGCGTAATAACTAAAAAATATTTTACTTATTAGCTTTCAGCAATAGTTGTATAGCAGACTAAACTCCAATCTCACTTCAAACTAATGCTCTGCTGCTCTTTGTATTTTACATTGGAACACTGAAAAAAAAATGAAAAGGAGCTAATGAGGGATCTCAATTGATGGTTGACAGAATATGTTGTTGTGCCATAATTGTGCCCGGCACCATCACACGTTCAGAAAATCCATCCCAGATTCCAAACCCATCTTAGATAAAAATGTTTTCGTCTCTATCACCTTTGGTGTTTTGCTGATCACCTGAAATCAGTTACTTCTGTCTCTAGACAGTTCCGCCGATAGAGATAATGTTTGTTTAGTAATGCTTCCAGATCCACTAGCTCCTGCGCTCCCTTTACAATTGTACATTTTTATTTCTTTTAAATTGTCTCTACCGACTTGTCTGATGAAACAAAATCGATTCACATTTCTCTGGGTTGAATTTCATCTGGCTCATATTCACCTATCCCACCAACATACCGATATCTTGTTAAGGTCTGTTACCACTCTCCTCGCAAATTAAAATACTTACAAATTTACGTAATCTGCAAAGTTTGAAATTATACTGTGTACACTCAAGTCTAGTGCATTATTATATAGGACCATAAGATATAGGAGCAGAAATTAGGCCATTCAGTCCATCGAGTCTGTTCCACCATTCAATCATGGCTGATAAGTTTCTCAACCCCATTCTCCCACTTTCTCCCTGTAACCCTTGATCCTCTTGACAGTCAAGAACCTATCTACCTCTGTCTTAAATATAGTCAATGACTTGGCCTCCACAGCCTTCTGTGGCAGTGAATGCCATAAATTCACCACTCTCTGACGAAAGACATTTCTCCTTATCTCTGTTCTAAAATTCTTCCTTTTACTCTAAGGGAGTTCCCTCGTGTCCTACTCTCTCCTACCAATGGAAACATCTTCCCAACATCCACTCTGTCCAGGTCATTCAGTATTCTGTAAGTTTCAATTAGATTTCCCCTCATCCTTCTAAATTCCTTTGAGTATAGACCCAGAGTCCTCAAGCATTCCTCATCTATTAAGCTTTTCATTCCTGGGACCATTCTTATGAACCTCCTCTGAACCTGAATATATATGAAGAAAATTTCTAAAACACATCTGAGTCTCCTTACTGCATAGTTTCAGGCAGTCTGAAAAAGTCCTGTTCATTACTATCCTCCGTTTCCTTTAACTTTGCCAACCTCATATTGATGCTTCCACTTCTTCTTTTCCATGAATTTTAGTTATGCAGCACGTCTAATAAGTGCTATTTGTCAATCACTATTTGGTACTTCACATAGACTATATCAACCACTTTCCACGCATCAATCTACTCTGTACCTTAACCAATAAAGTTGAATCAAGATAGATAAACATCAATCCCTTTTAACCTGTTATCGCGGTCTTTTTATCTATTTATGGATAAGTGCCAAGTGACTGGAAATTGTATTTCATGTTATACTATCTAAATGTTTTGCTGCCACCAAGGTTAAACTGATGAGCCTTTAGACGCTAGGTTTGCACTTAACCCCATTTTTTGGAGTTGACCTGAAGTATATTGGTTAACTGAGATAAAGAATGTAAAATAAATGACATAAGCCATCATCACTGAGAATTCCATGAGAGTTCTATTGATCGCAACAGAAAAGCTTAAATAAATGAGAATAATACTGTGAAGTTCAGAATGTTTTATTATTTTTAAGAATATTCAGCAAAGTAAATCATAGTTGTCAAGAGCAATCTAGAAGTTTCTCATGCGCCTGAATGATCCAATAGTTGAACAGGTCGCTCCCCAGTCGCTGTATCTCCTGTATTCACTGGGTCTCATGAAGTACTGTCGCCCCCTGTAGTTGGGATGTTCATAGAAGATCCAGTAACCATCCATCACTTGGCAGGAGTGGATGTCATGGTAATGGAAACGATCGTAGACAGATGGACAGTCTTCCATGAATTCCATCATCTGTCCTCCAAAGTCAGGCCTTTCATAAATCCTCATTCTATAGGATCCCCCTTGGTACTACAATAGAAAGACAAGATACTTTGTGAAACAGCTACGACAGTATCTTTAATGGGTAAAATTACTGCAAAGTAGTTCTGTTATGCCTGTAATATTGTCAGCCATTCCAATGAAAGTTCACCCAAAGCATTAAGCAGTCTTTTCTGCCTCCGGATATAGACAGACCTACTGCAAATATCCAACATTTACAATTTTGGTATTCATGAGAGTCAGCGGCTATATGTATCCTGTGGTATCAACTTATAAAATATTTAGTAAATGCCATTACTGTTCAAATGTATGACCATGTTTTTGGAATGAAATTCTATTCAAGACAGCTGTGAGGAGTGGAAACCAAAATTTCGTATTTGAATACTGATTTGACATTCAGTTGATTATTCGCATCTAGTGAGAAGAAAGTAAAAGGACTCAATCTTTTTGCACTTTTACCCTGTTTCAACATTTCATGAGATCATGGCTGATTTGTCACCTAAGTCCCTGCGTGGTGTGTAATACATTACCCTTAGTTGTACGACCTGGGAGTGAAGTGAAAGAAGGACTGGGGTCTTTATCCATGCTATGTTTTGTGGCAATTTACTCAAGATGTCATATTCGCTATATCACATGTTTGAGAATTGGAATTATTCATGGCAGATTTCAAACTGATTTCCAAAACTTGATTAATTTAAATGTTCAGGGAAACTAATTCTTTCTTTTAAGGCTCATTCAACTAAGGGCTTGCTCAGAAATTGTTTTGACTGGCCCCTGTGTTTTCTATGGAGGTTGAGTGGAAATCCACAAGCCCCCATGCCTAACAGTGTTTCCAGCAGTTCCATTGATTTTCCATCAGTTACAGTGATCAATCAGGACAGCCCTGAGGAAATGTTATCGTGAATGATACAGCATTGACAAATAGTTGAAGCTTACAACTTTCAAATGTGGATGAATGATGAAGGAAAGCGGGAATGCAAAACCATTGGAATAGTTTTGATTCAACGTATAAAAGATAAAGAAACTAAAAATTATGAACATAAATCAATTGAGTAGCTCATTTTGTCTATAAGAACAATGAATTTATGACTCACATATGGGTAACTGCGACATGACCAGACATTGTCATTGAATCCCATCCAGCGCTGATAGTCAGGGTATTCTCCCTTGGTCAGAACATACTGGTATCCCATGTAATTGGGTCTCTCGTACAGCACCCACCAGTCACTCTCAACACGGATAGAGTTACAGCGGCTGAAGTAAGGGGACAGGTCGGCACAGTCACTGCTGCACTCATAGTGCCGACCCTGGAAGTTCCTGTCCTCGTAAAAGATGATCTGTGGGAAGAGATAGATTTGTGTTATAATCTTGTCAAACAACGAGATATGAAATGAAGAATTCTAATACAAATTCTTAAGTTTTTCTTACCTTTCCCATTTTGAGCTCTATTTGCTGAGTAACTGAATGTGTCACTGCTTCCCATGGCTTGGTATTTATAAGCTGGATAAATACGTCCCCCTGGGCTAAACTTTTGTTATTTTAATGATTACAATAGCATGAAGTCAGCACAAAAGCCACAAAACACATGACATATGCACTTACTGTATAGAAAACTATTTTAAGGCACTTGTACATCATTGGCTGCATTCTGCCTCCATTTCATTTTAATTGTGTGAAGAAGATAACAGTGAGCTGGAATCCACTGCATTCCCAATGCTGTACCTGCAATGAAACTCTCAAACAGTTCTCATTACCCATTTGTCCAGCTCAGTTTCCAAAGTTCAGTGTCATGACTAAAGTTTTCTCCAAAATTGGTGAAGATGCAGATACCCATTTCTGGAAGTGATTGCTTCATTTAAGTGGCCTATATAATTGCTGATTTAAAACTGACAGTGCATTTTGTTTTCAGATTGTGCTCCATAGATCTTAAGCTTTTATTATTGAACAGGAATGCATGGTGAGATTACAATACAATGTTGAGCAGAGTATTTGTTAACCCTACTTACAGTCCATACCCGTTTTCATGCATTAATGAGTATCCTATTGTAATATTTTATCTTTCATTTGGTTCTAAATTTCAGCTTTGCTGAAATCATATGGGACCAGTAAGCAGAGGGGAAGTGGGGCTGGATTCTTTTGTGGTTACGAAAAGAAAATCAGTGAAGGAGAAAAGATGAATGAAAGTATGATTTTATTGTCATGTGTGTTTTACAGTGAGAAAAAACAGTAAAATGCAGTGAATAGCTTTTCCACTGTCACCATGATCCAGCACCATATTGAATAGTTTAAGAAAAAGGATTTTTAAAAATGCATTTCAATAGATTCTTATTAACAGGAATCCAACATAGGTTTGACAGATATTATATATTCAGTTCCAGGAGACAATAAGCTCAGAAAGAGAAATTGATATGGAATCATTGAAACCTCTGGTGTCGATTCTGGCCATTCATCTCTTTGTGCCTGCTCAGTTCCTTGAAAGAATTATCCAATCCAGCAGAGTCCTTTATAATTAAACCAAAATACTGTGGATGTTAGAAATCTGAAACTAACACAGAGAAAGCTGAATAATCCCAGCAGGTCTGGCAGTGCCTGGGTAGAGCAAAACAGAGTGCTAATGTTTTTAGTTGGATCTGGCTCTTCTTCAGGACAGAAAGGCATTGGAATTTTTTTTCAAAGACACTTTGTCAGTAGCAGAGGAGAGATGAAGGGATCAGATGTATCAAAATTATATGAAGGTTTAAGAATAATTCTCCATTGGGCAGCAATAACAATGCCTTACCATTTTATAGAGTCTACAGTTGACATACAGAAAACATCCAAAAGTCTCATGTAAGAGCTATAAAAAATATTTCGC
>JAHRHZ010000145.1:19898416-19962997 GCA_024137785.1 Ginglymostoma cirratum | reverse complement strand
CATTTCACAAATGGCAGCCATGCCATCAAGCACAAATATCCAAGTCTAAAATTTGCTTCAAAAATTTCATTCACATCTCATTTCTCATTTAAGCTACTCCCTAAAATTGACCTCTTTGAGCATCGTTGTGGTCATATTCTCTAAAATCTCTTTATATGGTTGAATGCGAAATATTTTTTATAGCTCTTACATGAGACTTTTGGATGTTTTCTGTATGTCAACTGTAGACTCTATAAAATGGTAAGGCATTGTTATTGCTGCCCAATGGAGAATTATTCTTAAACCTTCATATAATTTTGATTGAAATGTGCACTTTTGTTTCATGTTTCTGAGGCAAACTGGAATGCTAAATAATTGATCACCTTAGGTTCCATCGTGGGACAAGTACTTCTCATTCGTTGTGAAATATATTCTCAGTCTGCTTTTTCTTGAAGTCACCACATCAAATTGTTAATGTCACACTGATTCAATTGGCATGGCTTAAAGTTCTTTAGGTTCACCAGAGGTCTGACTACAGAGGTGGACTAAAGATCTCTGAATCAAAGGGAGACTAAATCCTGAGCTTAGTTAGAATTCCTACATGGAGTCTGCTAAGTCCTTCTCGGGCATTTTCAGCAAGGGATGGAGGAAGTTGAATGTCTCAAGTTCCTTTTTTTTAAAATTTATTCATTCATTGGGATGTGGGCATCGCTGGCTGTCCATCATTTAATGCCCATTCCTAGTTGCCCTTGAGATGGTGGTGGTGAGCTGCCTTCTTGAACCTCTGCACTCCACCTGCTGTGAGTTGACCCACAATGCCAGTAGGGAGGGAATTTCTGGATTTTGACCCAGTGACAATGAAGGAATGCTGATATATTTCTAAGTCAGGGTGGTGAGTGTCTTGGAGGGGAACTTGAAGATGGTGATGTTCCCAAATGTCTGCTGCCCTTGTCCTTCTGGATGAAAGTAGTTATGGGTTTGGAAGGTGCAGTCCGAGGATCGTTGGTTAAGTTCTGCAGTGTGTCTTGCGGGTAGCACACGCTGCTGCCACTCAGCATCAGTGGTGGAGGGAATGGAGGCACACATAAATTTAGAGCAGAAACATTGGAAGCCGATAGACTCAGTAAGGTGCAACATGTCTCAAGCCTCATGAAAGTTGGAAATAATCATCACTGAGGCAGGTCCAGCCTGGGTCATGTACGGTTTCTCTCTTATTGACTCCAGAAATTCTAAAAAAACATCAGCAGTGGGTGGTAATGGCGGGTCATTCACAACGCTTCTGCCTTGGTCTGGTATTTCTTCCTTTTCTAATGACTGACTTTAATATGGATGTTGTCACTGAGTTCACAATGGTAATGTATACTCCATGATACCACTATATGCCAGCACTATTTTGAACTATTTTAATGAGGACCCAATTATGAGTGAATTAGAAAGGGGGCTATGTAATAAAGGGTGTTATATTATATTGACAAATAATTCAACAAAATAAAGTCAGGTGTTACAGTTGCAGGCTAAAAATCCCTCTTGTCCCTGAAAGATCCTACAGTTGAGCTGTACCCTTCCCAGTCACTGTATCACCTGTATTCACTGGGTCTCGTGAAGTACTGTTGCCTTCTGTAGTTTGGATCTTTATAGAAGATCCAGTAACCATCCATCACATGGCAGGAATGGATGTCAAGGTAATGGAAACGATTGTAGACAGATGGACAATCATCTATGAATTCCATCATCTGTCCTCCAAAATCAGGCCTCTCATAAATCCTCATTCTGTAAGATCCTCCTGGGTCCTGCAATAGAAAGAAATGAAAGATTTGAGGTATAGCTACAAATATATCCACAATCAATTCTTGTGGGACTGGTAATATTTGGTGCATACGGACAGAAGTATATTGATATCAGTAAAAATGTTAAAGTATTTCTGGTTCCTGTTGTGAAGAGACTGTTTTTCCATGTTGGGTCGGCTTTCCCATTTCTGTAATCTTTTCAATATTTACAGTAAGATAAATGGGATGAAAACAAACGTGTCTATCGACAAATTGTAATGAGTCATATTTTAGTCAATTTGACCTCGTTACTTCCTGCAATGTCAATATGCCAAATTGACTTTCAGTTCTGAATATCTGATTCGTAATTAGTAAGTGTTTCAATTTTATCCCAGACGATTATCAGGTTTGCAACAGGTTGTCAGTATGTGACGTGCAACTAACTTCCCAGTTTGCACAACTATTGGCTGAAGATCCAGCCATATTTCAAGTGCAGTTACAAGGTGTCTAGGGCAGTCCCTAACTTTTGGTAGTGACAGGAACACAACATAGTGGATTGGTAAATCAAATTGGTTGTGTGGCAATCCACTACTTGTTACCATCACTGATGAAAGTTAAAATCAAAACTGTGAAAATAAAGAGATAGTAGGAACTGCAGATGCTGGAGAGTGTGAGATAACAAGGTGTAGAGCTAGATGAACACAGCAGGCCAAGCAGCATCAGAGGAGCAGGAAGGCTGATGTTTCGGGCCTAGACCCTTCTTCAGAAAATTTTCCCCCTCTGATGCTGCTTGGCCTGCTGTGTTCATCCAGCTCTACACTTTGTTATCTGTGAAAATAAAGATGTTCTTTACAATGATTCACACAAATCCAAACGTTGTGTGCATTAATAATTTTTTCAGTGTGAGTTTGGTCAAAAAATACAAACCACCAGAAGTAGCTTACGTATAGGTAAGTGCGATATGAACAGATGTTGTTTTTAAATCCCATCCAGCGCTGGTAGTCAGGATATTCTCCTCTGTTCAGAACATACTGGTATCCCATGTAATTGGGTTTCTCATACAGCAGCCACCAGTCACTGTCAACACGGATGGAGTTACAGCGGCTGATGTAAGGGGACAGGTCGGCACAGTCACTGCTGCACTCATAGTGCCGACCCTGGAAGTTCCAAAGTTCCTGTCCTCATAAGAGATGATCTGCGGGAAAGAAACAGGTTTGTAAATTCATGATTTCTCAAACTCTGCAATATCGAATGGAAAATTTTAATACAGTATATGAATGCAAAGTAATTCTTGCCTTTCCCATTACGTGTTCAGAGTTGGCTTCATAACTGAATGTGTTACTGCTTCACATAGCTTGGTATTTATTTGCTGTGCAGAAACGGCTCACTGGGCATTTTCTTTTTGTTATTTAAATAAATACAATGGTTTGAGACCAACATAAAGACTGCATAACACATGACTTATACTGTCAATGCTAAGGAAACATTTAAAAGGCACTTAAATATTATTGAAAGTGTTTTGCTTCCATTTCAATGTAATTGTTGTGTGCAAGAAGGCAACAATACTTTGGAGCCTATTGTGTTCCCTATACCATGCTTCCACTGCAGTTCTCAGTGTCATTGCACAATGAAAAAAATATGTTTCCAAAAGTTGAGTATGATTAGATAGGTCCACTCCCAAACTGGTTAACACCTAAACATGCGTGTCTGGAGAGTATTGCTTAAAATATTACTCAGTCCATAAGTTTGTATTGATTTATAACTGATAATGTGTTTTGATTCCAAATTATTCATCAGGGTCCAGCAGAATTTTTCACTCTCCACATCTGTTTGAGAACAATACTACTTATAGCTATGATGTTGCATTAACATGTGTTAATGTATACTTTTGGTTCAATACTCTCATGTACGTCTGTTCGTTACCTATCATTTTCCACTTTCTTCTAAATTACACAATAGCTGCCATGAGATCTGAACAAGAAAACAATAGAAAGGTGGTGGTGTTTTGATCAAAGCTAAATTCAGGATGTACATTCAGAGTGTACATACATGGGATAAGAGCTTGGATTCTTTAGTTACTACAAAAAGAAAGCAGTGAAGGAAAAGCTTTGGGGAATCCTAATTCAAGAGATATAGATCAACTAAAATCTGACACGTTTATGCCATGATCACAAATTTGGGTACCAGAACTGACATGTTTAAACTCAAAGGAAAAGGGAAAAGTGGAATAAATGAATCTGGCGGCACAGAATGTGGCCATTCGTCCCATTATGACTGGCTAGTCTTTTAAAGAGAACGAGAACTAGTTGCACTCCTTTGCACTTTTCATATAGCCCTGTAATCTTCTTACTTTTCACATGTGATCGGCAGTTCCTACTACCTCCACATGTAATCAATG
Source organism: Ginglymostoma cirratum (assembly GCA_024137785.1). Lineage (NCBI taxonomy): Eukaryota > Metazoa > Chordata > Chondrichthyes > Orectolobiformes > Ginglymostomatidae > Ginglymostoma > Ginglymostoma cirratum. Next base: position 19,958,854 of record JAHRHZ010000145.1, on the reverse strand, counting down.
GTGGCCTGGCTTCCACAGCTGTATCAGAGCTTAGGTCTTTCCTTGGGTTGGTGATCTGTGACACAAAGTTCATACATAACCTGGCCCCCATTCTGGCACCCTGCATCAACTCTTAAAAAGGGGTCAGCCTTGGAAATTTTCACGTTCACTATCCAACGTGGTGCCATTATTTAAGAAAGGTAGTGAGGAAAAGCCAGGAACTTATAGACTGGTGAGCATGAGATCAGTGTGGGTAAGTTGATAGAGGGAATTCTGAGAGAAAGGATTTACATGCATTTGGAAAGGCAAGGACTGATTAGGGATACTCAATACAGCATTGTGCAGGAGAAATCATGTCTCACTAACTTTATTGAGTTTTTGATGAAGTCGCAAAAAAGATTATTGAAGGCAGCGAGGTGGGCATTGTCTATATGGCTTTCCGTAAGGAGTTTGAAAAGGTTCTGTATGGCAGGTTAGTTAGCAAGGATAGATCACAAGGAATCCAGGGATAACTAGCCATTTGGATACAAAATTGGTGCAGAGATAAGAGAGATAGAGTGGGGGTGGAGGATTGCTTTTTGGAATGGAGACCTGTGATCAGCAGAATGCCACAGGGATTGTGTTTGGGTCCAATGCTATGTGTCATTTATATACATGATTTGGCTGTGAATATAGGAGGTATGGTTAGTAAGTTGCAGATGAAACCAAAGTTGCTGGCATAGTGGGCAGTGAAGAAAGTTACCTCAGAGTACAACCATAATGAAATGGTCAAATGGGCCAAGGATTGGCAGATGAAGTTTAATTTAGATAAATGTGAGGTGCTGCATTTCAGTAAGGCAAATCAGGGCAGGGCGTAGGCATGTAATGGTAATGTCCTGGGGAATGTTGCCAAAAAAAGAGACCTTGGGGTGCAGATTCAAAGTTCCTTGAAGGTGGAGTTGCAGGTAGACAAGGTAATGAAGAAGGCATTTGGTACACTTGCCTTTATTGGTCAGTACATTGAGTTTGGAGTTGGGAGGTTATGTTGCAACTGCGCAGGACATTGGCTAGGCCATGTTTGGAGTACTGCACTCATTTCTGGCCTTTCTGCTATTGGAAGGATTTTGTGAAACTTGAAAGGGTTCAGAAAAGATTTTCCAGGGCTGGAGGGTTTGAGCTATGGGGAGAGACTGAAAAGACTGGAGCTATTTTCTGTGGCATGTCGGAAGCTGAGGGGTGACCTTATTGAGGTTTATAAAATCATGAGGGGCATGGATAGGGCGAATAGTCAAGAGTGGTGTGTGTCTGGAATGAACTGCCAGAGGAAGTGCTGGAGAGACGGTGGAGCTGGTACAAAAGGCACATGGATAGATATATGGAAAGGAAAGGTTTAGAGGGACGTGGGACAAATTCTGAAAAAAATGGGACTAGATTAATGTAGAATATCTGGTCGGCATGGAGGAGTTGGACTGAAGGGTCTGTTTGCATGCTATACATCTCTCTGACTCTATGAATCTAATAGTCTTCAGGGAATTGAGGAAACAGTTTTCATCCTCTCAGATGTTGACAAACTATAATCACAAGCAAGACCTGGTACCTTGACACCTTTGCCACCTGAAGAATAGAATGAATTTCGTCCAAGACAGTCTGGACGCAAAGGTGAGCTACTGTCTGTTACGTGCCGCACATATCAGAGGCAGAGTTGGAGGAACCTGATCCAGTGCTGTAATCCTTCAGAAGAAGCTGCAAAAAGGAAAGAACTGGCCGATATCCTCATTCAGACGGGAAGGAAGCAGTGATTATAACGAGGCCGGCCAGATAGACCTCATAGAATGTGAGCTCTCTGACTGGGGCTGTTAACCTGGTCCAATCAGGGAGCCCTGGCTGACAGATATCAACAGGTGTGTCAGAGGTTCGGCCACTCTGAGAGCTGGCACTAAGGGAGCAGGATCAGTGTAATGGACGCTCCACGTGTAAATAAAGGGAGATTTGGTGATGGGAAACCATCCTCTGTGGAGTTATTTCATTAAGAGCAGAAATATTGGAAGCTGTTAGAGCCCATAAGCTGTAAATTGCTTGAAGCCTCAAGAAAGTTGGAAATAGTTTTCACTAATTTAGGTCCAGCTTGGGTCTTGTACAGATTCTCTCTCATTGACTGCGGAAACTCCAAAAGAACATTAGCAGTGGGTGGTTCTGGTAGGCCATTCACAACCGTTTCCTCCTTGACCTGGCATTTTCTCCTTTTCTAATTACTGTGTTAATGATGATGATGTCACTGAGTTCACAATGGTAATGTATTCTCCATGATACGGCACTATTTTGAACTACTTTAATGCGGACACAATAATAGGTGAATTAGACAGGAGTACATTGTAATAGAGGGTATCTTATTATGTTGACAAATAATTCAATGAAGTAAGGTGATTCATTAAAGTTGCAAACTAAAAGGCGCTCATTCGCTTGAAAGATACAACAGTTGAGCTGTAACCTCCCCCGTCACTGTATCTCCAGGTCACCCTCTGTAGTTGGGATGTTCGTAGAAGATTCAATAACCGTCCATCACATGGCAGGAGTGGATGTCACGGTAACAGAATCAATTGGAGACAGATAGACGGTCACCCATGAATTCTACCATCCATCCACCCAAAATCAGTCCTCTTGTAAATCCTCATTCCATTGGAGCCTCCTAGGAACTGGAATAGGAAGACAAGAAAGATCTGTGGTGCAACTACAAATGAATCTCCAATCGATACTTGTGGAACTGGTGATATTTCGTACTATGGACAGAAGTATATTGATATCAGTAAAAATCATAATTTGTTTCTGGTTCCTGTTGTAAGGAGACTGCTTTTCCAAGTTGGGGCAGTTTTCCCATTTCTGTGATCAGATCAGTAAGATGAATGGGATTACTACAAACATATCCATCCACAAGTGTAACTGAGTCAACTCTAAGCCAATTTGGCCTTGTTACTTTCTGCAATGTCAATATGCCAATTTGACTTTCAGTTCCGAATATCTGATTTGTTGTTACTAAATGCTTCAATTATATCCCAGGCGATCATCATCTTTGCAACAGGCCATCAGTATGCGACGCAGAACTAACTTCCCAGTTTGCACAACTATTGGCTGAAGAACTACCCATACAATAAACACAGCTACAAAGTGACAAGGACAGTTACTAACTTTTGGCAGTGACAGAAACACAACTTAATGGATTGGTAAATAAAATTGGGTGTGTGGCAGTCCACTCACTGTTGCATCTCTGATCAAAGTTAAAATCAAACCTGTGAAAATAAAGATGTCTTTTTGACCTGATTCAGACAAACCCATATCCCATGTAATTGGGTCTCTCATACAGCACCCACCAGTCACTCTCAACACGGATGGAGTTACAGCGGCTGAAGTAAGGGGACAGGTCGGTACAGTCACTGCTGCACTCATAGTGCTGACTCTGGAAGTTCCTGTCCTCGTAAAAGATGATCTGTAGGGAAAAAAAGAGCATGTTTGTAAATTCATGATTTCTCAAATTTTAAAACAATGTATGAATTCAGAATAATTCTTGCCTTTCCCATTATGAGTTCAGATTTGACTTCTGTCACATAGCTTAGTATTTACATGCTGGTCAGAAATGCTTCACTGAGCATTTTCTTCTGTTAGTCAAATAATTACAATGATTTGAAATCACCACAAATACCGCGCAACTCATGACTTATAAAGTAAATGCAAAGAAAATATTCAAAAGGCACTTAGGGTATCGGTTGTAGTTTTTTGCTTCCATTTCATTTTAATTGCATGAAAGGAGGCAACAATACATTGGGACCCTTAGATAACACAGTGTGGAGCTGGAGAAACACAGCAGGCCAGGCAGCATCAAAGTAACAGGAAAGCTGACATTTCGAGTCGGGACCCTGGAGCCTATTATATTCCCTATACCATGCTTCCACTGCAGTTCTCAGTGTCATTGCACATTCAAAAGGATATGTTTGGTATAATTAGATAGGCCCAATCCCAAACTGGTTAATACATAGACATGCATGTCTGGAGAGCGTTGCTTAAATTATTACTCTGCAGGTAAGTTTGTATTGGTGCATAACTGTTAATTTGTTTCCATTTCAAATTATTCATCAAAGTCCAGAAGACATGTCACTCTCAACATCTGTTTGAGAACAATATTGCTTATAGCTATGATGATGTAATAGCATGGGTTACTTCTGGTTCCATACTCTCATGTATATCCTTTTGTTACCTACTCTTTTCCACTTTGTTCAAAAGTACACATTAGTTGATATGAGATTTGAATAAAAACAAAACAATAGAAAGGCAGTGATAGTTTGATCAAACCCAAATTCAGAATGTGCATACTTGGGGACAGGAGCTTGGATTCTTCACCGGTTACAAGAGGAAAGCAGTGAAGGAAAAGCTTTGGGGAATCATAATTCAAGAGATACAGATAAACTAGAATCTGATACGTTTATGCCATGATCACAAACTTGACAGCTTTAAACTCAAAAACAAGGGAAACATGGAATCAATGAATCTGGCAGCACAGAATGTGACCATTCATCCCTTTTTCTTAAAGAGAACTACACATAGCTGTTTTGTTTTTGTTTAAAACTTGATTTTCTAACTGGATGTGTTACATCAACATTTTGTCTTCTATTCACTCATGGGACATGAGTGTCACTGGCTTGGCAGCACTTATTGAACTGAATGGCTTGCCAGGCTATTTCAGAGGGCACTTGAGAGTCAAACATATTGATGTGCATCTGGAGTCTCATGGAGGTCAGACCAGGTGAGTATGGCAGATTCTGTTCCCTAAATGATGTTACTGAGTTAGATGGGCTTTTCCTGACAATGGTTTCGCGCTCATCAGTCAATTCTTAATTCCAGATGTTTTACTTTATTGAATTCAAACTGCACCATCTCCGATGGCAGGATTCAAACTCGGCTCCCCAGAACATTAGCTGAGCCATTGCCTCTCCTAATTGTGGCACCTAATTCGGCTTCATGTCTTGTTTTTATTCCTTCTACTATTTTATTACAATTTCTTTTGTGTTTTTATTTTTTGCAACACATTTTGTCACACTTTATTTTCCAACTACTTTTCAATTTTTTGATTGTAGATTGATCACAGAATAGACTTATGTCTGCCTGCCTTGCTCTCCTTTCCTCCACCTCAATTTGTACAAATGCTTCTGCTCATGGTTAATAGACACTCAGTACATTACTGCTCACATTCTTAAAATTAAAATTACATTTCCATATTTAGTGTAACTTTGACTACAATCCCTGCATATGATGTGTCCATGTTTTAAACAGAGCTTTGTTATAAATATCATAGATTATAATAGCCTGCAGCAAATGTATAAAATGTAATTTGTCATTTAGATATAAAAGTGATGTTTCTTGTTTTGGAAAAACTGTTTAAGCCTTAGCAGTTTGAAATTACAGCGCACTTGTAATTACTCCTACATACTCCCACTCTCCATGAGAAGTATAGACAGGGAGGATAGCAAGAAGCTTTTCCCCAGAGTGAGACACTCAATTACTACGGGTCACGATTTCAAGGTGAAAGGGGAAAAGTTAAAGGGAGGTATGCGTGGTAAGTTCTTTACACAGAGGGTGGTGGGTGCCTAGATCACGTTGCCAGTGGAGGCGGTAGAGGCGGGCACGATAGCGTCATCTAAGATGTATCTAGACAGATACGTGAATGGGCAGGGAGCAGAGGGATACAGATCCTTGGAAAATAGGTGACAGGCGTAGGTAGAGGATCTGGATCGACGCAGGCTGGGAGGGCCAAAGGGCCTGTTCCTGCGCTGTAATTTTCTTTGTTCTTTGTTCTATAAGGGCTCGAAAGCAGAAAGGTGGTAGATGACAGATCTTTGGATATTTTCCTCGTGTTATAAAGATACATTCTTTTGCAGCTGTGTGCATAGTGATATTTTTTATATTTTTACTTTAACTTTTTATGTCAGCTTTCATCGAAGGTAAAAATTAAGCATTGATCATCGTTGACGTCTATTACTTTTATGAGATTCCTATTCGTGGTACTTTACAGTTTCATTTTCGTTTTCAGCAGTTAAGTACATCAAATTTGCATAGCGGAATTTATTTGATCATTTCCATTATTCTGCATGAATGAGAGCTGAGACCAAGTGGTGAAATATTCTGCCTGGGAACCTGGGACATCATTGCTAACTGTGCTATTTTCATCAGAATTCAAAGATAAAACCACAACATGGTAGGTTAGTAAAGGTTACTTTATTATTCTCATGAATATTTCTACAAAGAAAAATATATTTTACAACAACAATCTAGAAATCCCTCATGAGTCTGAATGATCCGACAGTTGAGCTGTAGCCCTCCCGGTCACTGTATCTCCTGTCGCTCTCTGTAGTTGGGATATTCATTTAAATCTAGTAACCGTCCATCACAAGGCAGGAGTGGATGCCCTGCTAATGGAAACGATCGTAGACAGATCGACAGTCATCCATGAATTCCATCATCTGTTTCCGAAGTCGGGCCCCTTGTAAATCTCATTCTGTAGGAGCCCCTCGGTACTGCAATCGAAAGAAATAGAACACTTTTGATGAAATTAACAATCCTCCATACCTTGATGTCAGCCGCTGGGTCAGAAGAAGCGGATTCTATATAATATTTATTAGAAAACAGAAAGACAGTGCAATAACTTTCATTGAGGCAAGTTTCATTTGCAAATAAGGAGGCACTGTGGGCCATCAACAGCAGTCAATTGTACTCCAGCACAATCTGCAACCTCATGGCCTGGCATCTCCGCCACTCAAATATTACTATCTAATTAGGCCATCAACCCCGGTTTAATGGAGAGTATGGGAGGGCATACAAGGCACAGCACCACACATACATAAAAATGAAATATCAATTTGGTTAAGCTACCAAACAGGGCTATTTGCATGCCAAACAGCATAAGCAGCAAGTGATAGACAGACCTAAATGATCCCACAACTAACAGTTCAGATCTAAGCTCTCCAGTCCTGCCACATCCAGGTGTGAATGGTGGTGGACAATGAAACAACTCAAAGTAGGAGGAGGCTCCACAAATACCCCCATCCTCAATAATGAAAGACCCCAGCACATCAGTGCTAAAGGTAAGGCTGAAGCAATCACAGTAATCTTCAGCAAGAAGTACCTAGTGGATGATCCATCCCGGCCTCCTCCAGTGGTTCCCAGGGTTACAGATGCAAGTCTTCAGCCAATTTGATTCACACCACTTGATATCAAGAAATTATTGGAAGCGTTGGATACTGCAAAGGGCCCTGACAATATTTTTGAAACTGTGCTGGAGGCGTATGCTCCAGAACTTGCTGCTCCCTGAGCCAAGCTCTTCCAGTACAGTTACAACAAAGATATCTATCCTTCAATGTGGTAAATTGCCCAGGTACATGCTGCATGCAAAAAGCAAGATAAATCCAACGCGGCCAATTACCGCCCCATCAGTCTACTCACATTCATCAGTAAAGTGATGGAAGGTGTCATCAACAGTGCTATCAAGCAACACCTGCTCAGCAATAACCATCTCAGTTATGCCCAGTTTGGGTTCCGCCAGAGCTACTCAGCTCCTGACCTCGTTACAGCCTTGGTTCAAACATGGACAAAAGAGCTGAATTCCAGAGGTGAGGTGAAAGTGACAGCCACTGTCATCAATGCTGCATTTGACTGAATATGATTTCAAGAAGCCCTAGGACAGCTGAAATCAATAGGTATCATTTGGCAAATTCCCTGCTGGTTGGAGTCATACTTGGCACGTAGGAAGATGGTCATGTTTGTTGGAGGTCAATCATCACAGCTCGAGGACATTTCTGCAGGAGTTTCTCATGGTAGTGTCCTAGACCCAACCATCTTCAGCTGCTTCATCAATGACCTTCCCTCCATCATAAAGCCAGAAGTGGGGATGTTTGCCAATGATTGTACAATGTTCAGCACCATTCATGACTCCTCAGAGACTGAAGCAGTCACATTCAATTGTAACAAGATCTGAACAATATCCAGGCTTGGGCTGACAAGTGGCCAGTAACATTTGCGCCACATAAATGCGAGGAAATGACCATCTCCAATCAGAGATAGTCTAACCGTTATCTCTTGACATTCAATGGTGTTACCATCACTGAATCCTACACTATCAACATCTGCAGGGTTACCACTGACCAGAAACTCAACTGGACTCACCACATAAACACAGTGTCTATAACAGCAGGTTGGAGGCTAGGAATACTGCGGCGAGTAACTCACCACCTGACTCCACAAAAGCCTGTCCATCATCTATCAAGCACAGGTATGATGGAGTACTCTCCACTTGCCTGATGAATGCATTTTCAACAACACTCAAGAGGACTAACACCAAACAGGACAAAGCAGCCCGCTTGAGAGGCACCATATCCAGAAACATCCACTCCCGACACCACCAATGCTCAGTAGCAGCAGTGTGTACTATCTGCAAGATGTGCTGCAGAAATTCACCAAAGACACTGAGACAGCACCTTCTAAACCCATGACCACTTCTATATAGAGGGACATGGGTAGCAGATATATGAGAACACCAGAATCTTCAAGTTCGCCTCCAAGCTACTATTGTGACTTGGAAATATATTGCCGTTCCTTCACTATCGATGGGGCAAAATCCTGGAATTCCCTCCCTTATGGCATTGTCGATCGACCCACAGCAGGTGGCCTGCAGCAGTTCAAGAAGGCAGCTCACCACTACCTTCTGAAGAGCAACAAAGATGGGCAATAAATGCTGGCCAGCCAGCAACACCCACGTCCCAAGAACAAATAAGAAAAAGTGGAAAATACCAAGAAACTGAAAGAGAAAATTGTTAAAGAAAAGCAAAGAAATATTTACAACAGCCAAATGAGGATCATTTTTATTTCCTCACATTCAGATGGTAGATTTTCAGAATTATGATTTAAAAATTCTACATTAGGAGTGCGATATTTGTTTCTTGTTAATTATTTTTAAAGCTGTAATATAAATGAGAGCAATGGCATCAAAGGGAAGCTGTCTGAAGTCCAAGTCTCTTGGTAAATGATATTTTTATATTGCAAATTTTATATCTAACCATTAGCCTTTCAGATATAAATCATTAGGTTTTCACAAAATAATTCATGGAAGTAGGTGGATGATCCAGTGCAGACGCAGACCATTCAGCTCTATTAAGCCGTGTTGGTGTCTACTCGCGTCACAAGATTCCTTGTGTTCCATCTACCTAATCAGTGACTATGATGTAGAGACGCTAGTGTTTGACAAGGGTGGACAAAGTCAGAAATCACACAACATCAGGTTATAGTCCACCAGGTTTATTTGAAATTACAAGATTTTGGATCACTGCTGTTCACCTGACAAAGGAACAGCGCTACGAAACCTTGTGATTTCAAATAAACCTGGTGGACTATAACCTGATGTCATGTGACTTCTGACTTAATTAGTGACTGCTCCACTGAACACCTCCATTCTTTCCAAGCATGGCCTTGGTCCTAACAATTTGTCTTGACCCTCCTGGGTTTAGTCTTTCTGCAGTTCAAATAAAGTTCAACACAAGCTTTCAGAACCCACTATAGCCCTCTAGTCTTAATAATGACAAACATAAATTTACAACTGCAGACAGTGTAAAGCCCAGGAAGGGAATGGATTGGTAGAAGTAACAAGACAATGCTAAGGTTGGACACTTCCTTTATTTCTTCATTTTTCAGCCTTTATATTCTATGTTTTGGTTCATTTTTCTGTGTTTTAAGATGCCACCGGAGAGTGGGGACACTATGCAACATCTTTCACTGTATTTTGTAACAAGAGACGCATGACAATAAATAAATAAACTCCAAAAGAAACCAAAAAGCTTCACATATCTTTCTAGTGTTTTCTCTTTGCCTATCTACACACCTAGTTTCCATTCCATTGCATTTCACTCAGTGAGTCAATTAATTTCTCAATTCATTATTGAATTTATGAGTAACTATCTTGGCTTCTGGTTTTTGATTGTCCCTCGACTGGAAACATTCTCTCCATATCTACCGTGTCAAATCCACAATTATATTTCTGCATTTTATATAAAATCTAAACTGCTGCACGCAATAGATGTCACTTAGAATGTTAAGTATGGATAATTGCATTCTCGGAAACAAAACTGTGAATTGAACAAAAACAAGGAAGAACAGGAACAGGCCCTTCAGCCCTCCAAGCCTGCACCGACACATTTTGCCCTTCCATCCTAAAACTGTCTTGTCTTGTAGGATCCTTATGTTTCCTTCCAATTTATGTATTCGTCCAGGTACTTCTTGAATATTGTTATTGTGTCTGCTTCCACCACCTCCTCTGCCTGCACGTTCCAAGCCCTCACCACCCTTTGTGGAAAAAACTCGCCTCGCACATCTCTTTTAAACTTGCCCCCTCGCACCTTGAACTTGTGTCACTGAGTAATTGACCTCTCCACCCTGGGAAAAAGCCTCATACTTTCCACCCTATCCATGCCATTCACCATCTAATAAACTTCTTTCAGGTTGTCACTCAACCTCCTGCATCCCAGTGAAAACACAGCCGGTGTGTTCAGAGATAGTAGGAACTGCCTATGCTGGACAATCTGAGATAACAAGGTGTAGAGCTGGATGAACACAGCAGGCCAAGCAGCATCAGAGAAGCAGGAAAACAGAGCTTCGGGTCTGGACCCGTCTTCAGGAATGGAATTTCTGAAGAAGGGTCTAGACCTGAAACATCAGCTTTCTTGCTCCTCTGATGCTGTTTGACCTGTTGTGTTCATCCAGCTCTACACCTTGTTGTCCTAATATATCCAACTGTCCTTTATAGCTAAAATCCCTCAAACCAGGCAACATCCTGGTAAACCTTTTCTGTACCCTCTCCAAAGCATCCAAATCTTTCTGCTAGAGTGGTGACCAGAAGTGTATGTCATATTCCAAGTGTGGCCTAACTAGAGTTCTATAAAGCTGCAGTACAAGATCATAAGACCATAAGACAACAAGACACAGGAGCAGAAATTAAGCCATTTGGCCCACTGATTCTGCCATTCAATCATGGCTGATAAGTTCCTCAACCCCATTCTCCTGCTTTCTCCCCGTAACCCTTGATCTCCTTGATAATCAAGAGCCTATCTATCTCAGTCTTAAATGTACTCTATGATCTGGCCTCCACAGCCTTCTGTGGCAGTGAATTCCATAGATTCACCACTCTCTGGTTGAAGCAGTTTCTCCTTATCTCCATTCAAAAATGTCTTCCCTTTACTCTAAGGATGTGCCCTCGGGTTCTAGACTCTCCTACCAATGGAAGCATCTTCCCAACATCCACTTTGTCCAGGCCATTCAATATTCTGAAAGTTTCAATTAGATCCCCCTCATCCGTCTAAACTCCAATGAATATAGTCCCAGAGTCCTCAAACGTTCCTCATATGTTAAGCTTTTCATTCCAGAGACCATTCTCGTGAACATCCTCTGAACCCGCTCCAGGGCCAGTACATCCTTCCTGAGATATGGGGCCCAAAACTTCACGCAGTACTCCATATGTGGCCTGACCAGAGCCTTTTGAAGCCTCAGTAGTACATCCCTGCTTTTATATTCAAGTCTCTCAAATAAATGCCAACATTGCATTTGCCTTCCTGACTATGGACTCAAACTGCAAGTTTACCTTGAGAGAATCCTGGTCTAGGATTCTGCAAGTCTCTTTGCAGTTCAGACTTCTGAATTTTCTCCTCATTTAGAAAATAGTCCATGCTTTTATTCTTCTTTCAAAAGTGCATGACCTCACACATTCCCACATTGTACTCCATCTGCCACTTCTTTGCCCACTCTGCCAACCTGTCTAAGTCCTTCTGCAGCCTTGCCACCTTGTCAATACTACCTGTCCCTCCACCTATCTGTATCATCTGCAAACTTAGCCAGAATGCCCACAGTTCCTTCATCCAGATCATTAATGTACAAAGTGAAAAGTTGCTGTCCCATTACTGACCTTTGTGGAACTCCACTTGTCAACTTTATACTCAGTGCCTCACCAATGAAGGCAAGCATGTCATAAGCCTTTTTTACTACCTTATTTACCTGTGCTGCCACCTTCAATGATCTGTGGACCTGCACACCCAGATCCATCTGCTTATCAATACTCCTAAGGGTTCTGTCATTCACTGTACAATTTCCACCTATACTTGACCTTCCAAAATACATCACTTCACATTTGCCCGGAATCTTTATTGCTGCTATAAATATAACAACAGGAAGAGATATACCACTTACAAAGCCTAGGCTTTTAAGTGGAGGTGGTACCCCATTTACTGGCCCAAGAAGCAGAGACAAGTCCACTTTCACTGGCTACAGAGATCACACCTTAATTCTACCCTGAACAGCTTCTCTTGTTAACACATAGCTTCTGTTCTTCTGAGGCAAAGTGTCCCACTGACAGTGGCCACTGCTGAGATGGCCACAGACAGACCAGAAGCCATTAAAGAGGTTCAGAGAGGCAAATGTGTCCAAAAATTGCCAAGAGCTGCCAGGCAGGCCATGTGGGGTGAAGGTGAATTACAAGGGCGGAGGCATGGTCTGCCAGCAGTGAAGAACTTAAGGCTAGTGAACCTTAAATAGATCTCACGTTGACTGTGAGCTGGAAGGATGCTGACTGAGTCCACGAGGAAGGCAGCACATGGTGATGTATTTCAACAGTGGCAGTTGAAAGAGGCCATTAAATGGTCATTAACTGGCTTTGTCCACTCTCCCATTGAATTGAATAACCTCCCACAACATACCTCTTTCTGGGTTGAGCATAACAAAACCTTAGTACACGTGAAAATAGCTTATGGTTGATACTGATAAACTTTATTGACCCACAAGTTATTATTTCCTAGTCCTCCGTTGCAGTGAAATATACAAATCAGCAAAGGTAACTTACATGTGGGTAGGAGTGAAATGACCTGACACAGTCATTGAATCCCATCCAGCGCTGGTAGTTAGGGTTTTCTCCCCTGGTCAGAACGTTCTTGTGTAAGGGGGGGGGCCATGTTTGAAAGACACAAAATGGCCGACAAGGCATAAACAGAATTTAATGCCTGCTCCAGCATTTAAGTGAAGCACAATGGTACCATTGAACAGGGCTACTCCAAGGTGAACGGGAGGCCCTACACAAACAGATATCAATGACAGTTCGATAAGAGAATGTCTAAGATTCAACATGAGTTCATTAAACTACAAAAAGTGATTGATTCCAGCCTTATTAATGAAAGCATGTTGTCCCATTAGGCGAACAGTGCCAGATAGAACAAGGAATGTAAATCTCATTTCATAAGACAGTCAGCCTATCTCATTGTGCAGTCGTGAAAACAATAGCTAAAGTTATTTTGTAGTCTTCAGTTGTTTCTTTGAAGTTATTCCACAGTATTAAGAGGTAGGTTCTTGTTAAAGATTCTTCAGACAATCACAGAGATAGAATTCAATGCAATTATAGATACATATGTATAACCTAAATATCATAGAAGCAGTCGGGGAACACACTCAAACATAGATGTGAAAGTTTAGTCTCAGGAAACGCTTTCCTCATCTCTAAAATGCCTGACACATGCTGTACGAAATAGATTGTTTGCAACTTATTAAAGAGTGCTAACAGTTGGAGTAGCTGTAAAACTTTCCATACAACTAACTTTATAGTAGGAATCAATATTACAAATCTTACAGGAGTTAGTTAGAACCGACTGTCTTTTGTATTTTTTATATATATAATTGGGAGATTGGAAGATATAAGAGGAATAACAGAATTTGATAGAGATAGAAAAGGAATACAAGGGCTAACAGAATTTAAGCAGTCCTTAGAGGTAAGCACATCTGGAACATGTCCGAAGGAGTATAACAAGTAACATTAGAATGAAAATTAATAGGATGCATAGAAAGATCCCAAGACCTGGAGATTACAATGTCTGTTAAACACCATGAGATCATGGGAACCTGGGGCTGTCCATAGGAATGCTCATCATTAATTAGGTGTTTCACAGGATTGGACGCATAGAATAAGGGGGAAGGACACAGTGATCGTGTTGTATGTGTTTATTGCAACACAAAATGTATAAAAATGTTGTATTTCCTGTAAAAACCAGAGCACCATTAATTTCTCTTCCAATCGGACCTAGGGTTAAGAGAATGACTGGATTCTTACATTGAGGCCCGATTCAGGGAAGATCTTTGGCCCTCTCTCTGCATTAGCCGGTTGTTGCCTGAATAGGAATAAAGTCTGCCACATGCCTGCCTGCCTCCTGAGTCTTTGTCCTGAGCTGGGGGGGTTACACACCTACAACTAGTATCCCGTGTAATTGGGTTTCTCATACAGCACCCACCAGTCACTCTCAATACGGATGTAGTTACAGCGGCTGAAGTAAGGGGACAGGTCGGCACAGTCACTGCTGCACTCATAGTGCCGACCCTGGAAGTTTCTGTACTCATAGAAGATGATCTGTGGAAAAGATATATTGCAACAAGTTAATTATTTCTCAAGCAAGGTGATTCTTGAGGAAGAAATGAAATGAAATGCAAAAACACAGCGTTAGCATTGCCTTTCCCATTTTGAATTTACAGTTGATTTACTAACTTACTGAATGTTTCACTGCATCACATAGCTTGATATTTATACATGTTGGGCAAAAGTGCCTCAATGTGCTGTACTTTGCTAGTCCAATAATTCAATCCTGAAAAATTAACTAATTTTACAAAATGCATGTTGTATTGATTGTAGTTAAACACTTCAAAAACATTTTATGTGTATTGATTGTTTTCCGTTTGCCTTCATGCCACTTTAATGGTTGTTGGAAATGTAGCCTGGAGCAGTCCTATCTCCTGACACACCTGGATCTGTTTGGTGTAATCACCTACTATCAGAATGGTGAAGATGAAGTCGTGGATATCCAGGGAACCTAACTTTAGATATGACCATGTGCATTCATAGTTGATACATAATTGTCAGGGGATTTATTTCCCAGTTTGTTCAATCATCTAGACCCAGAATGTGCTACGTAATGATATCACGGTTGGCATCAGTCTGCTGATATTGTTCTTATGAGTGATGTTTATCGACACAACAATCAGACCAAGAAGTGTTTCCTGCAGTCTAAACAAAACCCTGTGTACAAATGTATCAGAGATAAAAGGTACTGCAGATGCTGGAGAATCCGAGATAACAAGGCATGGGGCTGGATGAACACAGCAGGCCAAGCAGCATCATAGGAGCAGGAAAACTTGACTTTTAGGGCCAAGACCCTTTTTCTGATGAAGGGTCTAGGCCCAAAACGTCAAGCTTTCCTGCTCCTATGATGCTGCTTGGCCTGCTGTGTTCATCCAGCCCCATGCCTTGTTATCCCTGTGTACAAATGTACTGGCTAGATTTGATTTTAGAATTAGAAACAACGAAATACAAAGATAGGAACATGTAAGACAACAATGGAAAGTTAAGATGTCAAAAGCAGTGATAGAATCAGAAGAAATTTTTAGCTATATTTATCCATGGGCAGCAGGATAAACATCTCATACCAGTGACAATATGTAGGACGATGTAAAAACACACACACACAGATGCACATACACACAGATGCATACACACACCCCCGCCCCACACACACACACACGACACACATTATGTAAGCCAATGTATTATTTACTCTTGTGTCATTTGAATCAGTTTGAATCATGTGACCTTGCTTTTATTTTTCTCTGTTAGTGGAAGTAAACTGGCTGTAATAAAGTCCTGTGTTCTGGTCTGGTCTTACAGTAATAGACTGGAACATCGAAGAAGAACCCTGATTGAGGAATTGAATAATGAACATGAGGATTAGAAGGCAGGAGTGGAAGGTACTGGCAAGCCACACATTTTTGCTAAAAGCCTGTAAAGTAATTTTAAGCTGGGTTGGAACTGTCAGGGAACGGTGCCCCTTTGTTTCTGTAACTATAAATATGCCTTCTCCACTCAAACATTGGAGATTAGAGGTAACATTCCAGACAGCCGCCTGTGTTTCTTCAAGCATAACCCTGAAAAAAAAGGCCAGGGAAAGTACATCTGGTAAAGACTTCTAATAGGACAATGATATTATTAGACACCAATTAAATTGGCTGAAAATAGATGAAAACCTTAAATGGAACACTGTCATCACTGGAAAAAGATATACAAAAAGATATCAAAAACATCTCACTGGGGGTGGATAGAACAGTTTTGCCAACTGCTCTAAAGACATGTCAGGAAATCTGTTGATGGATGGCCATGTGACACAGTCCTGGTTCATAGGATTTGTCAGCAGCCAGTGTCATTGTGAATCTTTACTATTGTTAAATAGTAGAGTAGTTGTAAAGGTAGACTAAGATAAGTGGAATCGTATCCAAGTTGAACTGTACTATTGATATCTGGGCCGGCACATTAAGACTATGTGAAGAGGTTTTACAAATAGAAAATAAAACTTTAGGAAACAGCTGGCTCGGATGAAAAAAAAATTGACTGGATAGATGGAAAACATCAGAAACTGGACAAATGGAGGAAAGACAATGGTGTACAGCAACACAATAAACAGAGAGAAATCCCCTCATGGAGAATGGCTGATTATTGTTAGACCTTGAGGCCAAAATTTTTCAGAGAAATAACTTGGAAAAAGTGAGATAGTTTAATTTTCATAGAATACACAGTTTCACTTAAACATCTCCATAGGGGAACCAAAGACCCAAATAACTAAACTTATTGAATTGTCCCCAACAGAAGGAATTACCAACACCTTTCATAATTTTGACTTTAACATGGTTAAGAATAAACATAGGTCAAGCAAGAATTAACAAGCAAATGATACTTCATAAATAAAGGCAATATCCAACAATAGACATCATCACCAGGTTTCTTGGATTTGATCGTCATCAGCAAGTTGAGAATTTGGCAGTCCTAATAATTATACTTTCCAGAGTTCCTTTCTAACCAACTTACCAGCAACGTGACCCCAGTTCGCAGTTTGGTCACTGCCAAGGTAACACCTAGCTCTTTAGCGTCTCTGAGCTGTTCCAGGTTGGACGTAATTTAAACCTGCTCATGCATTGCCTCTAAAAGCTCCCTTTTCCATTTCTGAGAAAAATCCAAATTTGATCTCTTTCTGAGAGAGATTTACTTCTTCCTCCTCACAAGAATTTGTCTGCTTTCTCTTTGTGACTACATGTGTGTGCTAATTGGCTTCTTCATCTAGCTCTACTGATTTTTTTAACAGCTGTTCTTCTGTGTCTGGCTGTATGGCTTTTATATTTTAACTTCCTGTTGGTCCTGGTCACCTGGTTATATGGAACAGTATTTCTTATTATTGAAGAAAATAATAATTGATCTAGTTACAATTGATGCAAGTTCGTAGAATTTCCAAACATTGTTAAAACAATTATAGATTCCATAGACTATTTCAATAAGTTAGAATTTTTTATTATTGCACTTGGTCCTGGTCAAGTGTTGTCTCAGTATCCTCTCAGAACACATAATTCTTTCCTAGAAGTCACTCTACTTACCAGGAGTCACTTTAATTATCTTAGGGAAATCTTCCTTTTTTTAAGCTTGTATTGCAGATTCAATCTAATGCAATTTCGAAACTGTGAATTTTGCATTGACAATTGTAGCTGTGATAATTTGGCAACAAATGGTCACTGGATTTGGCCTATATATTCAAAAGCTCATATAAATGGGGAAAGGTAGCTGGGGCAAATGGTTGAAAACAGATAAGGCATGGTGGCTCAGTGGTTAGCACTATTGCCTCACAGCACCAGGGACCCAGGTTTGATTCCAGCCTTGGGTGACTGTCTGTGTGGAGTTTGCACATTGTCCCTGTGTTTCCGTCCACAATCCAAAAATGTGCAGGTTAGATGGATTGGCCATGCTAAATTGCCCTTGGTGTCCGGGGATGTGTAGGTTAGGTGAATTAGCCTTGGGAAATGCAAAGTTACAGGGATAGGGTAGGGGGTGAGTCTGGGTGGTATGCTCTTTGGAGGGTCAGTGTGGAATTGTTGGGCTGAATGGCCTGTTTCCACACTGTAGTGATTCTGTAAAATTATTAGAGCTGGGATAAATAAATAAACTTGACACATGAAAAATTGCACAATTTATGTCATATTCACCAAAAGCAGGACAAATCCAAATCCAATCTGATCAATTACCACTCCATCAGAACCTTGATGATCCTCAGCAGTGACTTAAACTGCTGTCAACAGTACCCTCAGGTGGCACTTTCACAGCAATAACTTGCTCGCTGATGTGGCATCAACAAGCACTAGCTGAACTCTCCACTGCTTGGAGTCATAACTAGCAAAAACGAAGATAGATGTGGCTTTTGGAGAAATATCATGCATGTCCCAGGATAGCGCTGCATGAGCTCTTCAGAGTACAATACTAAACTCAATCAGTTTCAATTGTTCCATTAATCACCTTCCTTCTATGAAAATGTCAGAGGTGAGGATTGTTGTGTTGTGACTCACGGTCAGTGTATCTTTAAGAGACACCTAATGACATTATCACTATACGATAGCATGTAACCTGAGGGCTTAACAGTCTCATACTCCATCTTTTCCTGGGATCAATTGAAGCATGACATGCTATGGAAATCACACTGCTGTAGTCTAATAATTGCATATAATAGTTAGCTGTAATAAACATCTGTTGGATTTTCAATACTATAATATCCATGCTCAGTTTATTGTTTTTATTCATTAACAGGATGAGGATGTCACTGGCTAGGCAGCATTTATTGCCCATCTCTAATTGCCCAAAGGGCAGTTGAGAGTCAACCACATTACTGTGGGTCTGAAGTCACATGTAGGCCACACCAGGTAAGGAGGGCAGTTTCCTTCTCTAAAGTGGACCAGATGGGTTTTTCCGACAATTGACAATGGATTCATGGTCATCTTAGATTCTTAATTCCAGATATTTTATTGAATTCAAATGCCACCATCTACCATGGAGGGATTCGAACCCGGGACCCCAGTATATTATCTGGGCCACTGGTTTACCAGTCCAGCGATATTACCATGAGGCCATCACCTCACCTCCTGTTACAAGGTATAAGGTAAGCATTGGAACGTCTGCTAAGAAATCCTTTCGGAGGCAAGTTCACATTATCAGTTGCATCTTTAATGACCTTCTCTTTATGACAAAGTCAAAGGTGGGGATGCCTGCTGAAGATTGTACAGTGTTCAAGAACCATTCACTACTCATCAGATACTGAAACAGTCATATCTATAGGCAGGAAGAGCTCAACAGCAATTAAGCTTGACCTAATGTATGGCAAGTAACAATTCATACCACACAAGTCCCAGACAACGATCATCTGAAATAAGAGAGAAGCTGGTCATCTTCCTTTGATGTTCAATGTCATTTTAATCACTGAATCCTCCACTATCAACATCCCAGATATTGGGTTACCATTGACCAAAGTCTTATTATAATTATTGTGGCTTCAAGAACAGGTCAAAGACAGCATTAAAATTTAATTGTAAATTCTAAGAAGAGGAAACATCCTCTACCACATCTGCTCCACCAAGAAACATCACAGAATTCTGCTAGTACACATGTTTCAATTAAGTCAGCTGTTACTCTTATAAAATCCAGCAGACGTAAGCCAGCCTGACCCATCTTTTATCATAAGATAATCTACCCATTCCAGGAATTAATCTTGTGAATCTTCTCTGAATTGCTTCTAATTCATTTATATGCTTCCTTAAATGAAGTAACCTGTACTGTAGACAGTACCCCAGGTGTTGTCTCATCAGTGCCCTGTATATTCTTAACCTCCCTATGTATATACTCAATTCCTTTAACAATAGATGATACACTCTACAGTTTTCCTAATTACTTGCTGTACCTGCATAATAGACTTCTGTGCTTTATGAAGTATGATACCCAAATCTCTCTGCATGTCACAGCTCTGCAATCTCACTATTTAAATAATATGTCTTTTTATTCTTCCTGCCAAAATTGACATTTTCACATTTGCCAACATCATACTCCATTTATCACATCTTTGCACACTTACTTGACTTATTTTTGAAGCTTTCTTATAGCCTCTTTACAGCTTAATTTCCAACCTATTTTTGTGGCAGCAACAACTCTGGTCCTTCATCTTAGTCATTTTTATAAATTATAAACTGTTGAGGTCCTGGCACTGATCCCCTTGTGCACACCTCTTGTTACACACTGCCAACTTGGAAAAAAGATCCATTTATGCCTACCCTCTGTTTCTTGTTAGGCACCCAATCTTCAATATATACCAATATGGTACCCTGTACACCGTCAGTTTTTAGTTTCCAAGTAACTGTTGATGCGCCACCTTATCAAATGTCTTCTGGTAATCTAAGTACAGTACATCCACTGGTTCTCCTTTATCCACAGCACAAGTTACTTGTCAAAGATGCTCAGCAGTTTTGTTAAACATGGTTTTCCTTTTACAAGACCAAGTTGACTTGTACTGTTTCTTGAACTTATCTCAGTGTCCTACTATAATTTATTTAAGAATACCTTCTAATATTCTGTCAAATGTTAAGTAGTCTGGTCTGTAGCTTCTTCCTTTCTGTCTCCCTCCATTTTTGAATATAGGAGTTCCATTTGTGGTCTTCCAATATAGGGTGTTGGAAAATTAAAGTTAATGTATCACTCATCTCACTAGCCTACGGTGAATTCCATCAGGACTTGGGTGCTCGTACGTTCATAGCTCCAACAATTTACTTAGTACTACTTTTCTGGTGATCAAATTTCCATAGTTCGCTTTAATTTCCTGATTTCCTGCTTCTGTGATGTTACTTACATCTTCTGCATAGTAGACTTCTGTGCAGGGTGGCTAATGTTGTCCCACTTTTCAAGAAAGGAGGGAGAGAGAAGACAGGGAACTATAGACCGGTTAGCCTGATGTCAGTGGTGGGAAAGATGCTGGAGTCAATTATAAAAGATGAAATTACGACTCATTTGGATAGCAGTAACAGGATAGGTCAGAGTCAACGTGGATTTACGAAGGGGAAATCGTGCTTGACTAATCTTCTGGAATTTTTTGAGGCTGTAACTATGAAGATGGACAAGTGAGAGCCAGTGGATGTAGTGTACCTGGACTTTCAAAAAGCCTTTGATAAAGTCCCACATAGGAGATTATTGAGCAAAATTAGGGCACATGGTATTGGGGGCAAAATACTGACTTGGATTGAAAATTGGCTGGCTGACAGGAAGCAAAGAGTAGTGATAAACGGGTCCCTTTTGGAATGGCAGGTGGTGACCAGTAGGGTACCGCAAGGTTCGGTGCTGGGACCGCAGCTGTTTACAATATACATTAATGATATAGATGAAGGCATTAAAAGTAATATTAACAAATTTGCTGATGACACAAAGCTGGGTGGCAGTGTGAAATGCAAGGAGGATGTTATGAGAATACAGGGTGACTTGGACAGGCTAGGTGAGTGGACGGATGCATGGCAGATGCAGTTTAATGTGGACAAATGTGAGGTTATCCACTTTGGTGGCAAGAACAGGGAGGCAGATTACTATCTAAATGGAGTCAACTTAGGTAAAGGGGAAGTACAACGAGATCTAGGTGTTCTTGTACATCAGTCAATGAAAGCAAGCATGCAGGTACAGCAGGCAGTGAAGAAAGCTAATGGCATGCTGGCTTTCATAACAAGAGGAATTGAGTATAGGAGCAAAGAAGTCCTTCTGCAGATGTACAGGGCCCTGGTGAGACCGCACCTGGAGTATTGTGTGCAGTTTTGCTCTCCAAATTTGAGGAAGGACATTCTTGCTATTGAGGGAGTGCAGCGTAGGTTCACAAGGTTAATTCCCAGAATGGCAGGACTATCATATGTTGAAAGATTGGAGCGACTGGGCTTGTATACACTTGAGTTTAGAAGGATGAGAGGGGATCTGATTGAGACGTATAAGATTATTAAGGGATTGGACACTCTGGAGGCAGGGAGCATGTTTCCGCTGATGGGTGAGTCCAGAACCAGTGGACACAGTTTAAAAATAAGGGGTAGGCCATTTAGAACAGTGTTGAGGAAAAACTTCTTCACCCAGAGAGTGGTGGATATATGGAATGCTCTGCCCCAGAAGGCAGTGGAGGCCAAGTCTCTGGATACTTTCAAGAAAGAGATGGATAGAGCTCTTATAGATAATGGAATCAAGGGTTATGGGGATAAGGCAGGAACAGGATACTGATTGTGGATGATCAGCCATGATCATAATGAATGGTGGTGCTGGCTCGAAGGGCCGAATGGCCTACTCCTGCACCTATTGTCTATTGTCTATTGTCTATTCTACAGTGAACACTGAAACAAAGTATCAATTGAATTCATCTGCCATCCCTCGATTTACTATTATCAATTCTCTAGACTCACTTGCCACAAGATCAATGCTCACTTTGTTCACATTCTTTTAAATATTTATCGATAGTTTATCGATATCTGTTTTTATATTTCTGGCTAGCTTATTCACATACTCTAACTTTTCCATCCTTATTAATTCTTTTACTAAGTCCTTGTTTTTTAAAACATTCTTCCCAATCTTTTGACCTGACATCTGTCTTTGCACAATTAAATGCTTTTGATTTTGATATGAATTTTAGTCATTCGAGTCAACCATGCATTGTAGGTCCTGTCTTTTGAAAATTTTCTTGCTCATTGTTATCATTTTGTTATTGGATCTTTTAAAAATGGCCAAATGGTTTCCTTCTGTACTGTAGTATTTTCTAAATTAATGAAACAGATACATCCTATGTAATGCTTCAAGTATGTATTTCATTTGCAGTTTTAAGAAAAAGATCATTTGTAATTCAAAACTGCTTCCAGTCATTTCATGCAATAGTCAGCAGCCTACTTTGTTGTAATCAGGGTTGGTCGGGCAAAGAATGATAATTAGAACAAGCAGCTTCAGTGTATGGTGAGAAAAAGTAAGGAAGATATCCATAAAACCTATTACTTAAATCACAGCATACTTGAGCAGTTGCAAAACATTTACTTTACATTTAGTCCATTTGTTTTATTAAGTAAATCTCTCCGCTAATGAGCAGATAATATGTCCGAGCTTGACTGGGTTGCATAGGCAAGGGTTTAGAAAAATGAGCTTGAAGCAAGGTGGTCAACACCAGAAAAGCTCTAGGACTGGACATGTTGGAGAGAACCTCTGAACTAATGTAAGGTGTGAAGTATATGAACCGAGATGTATTGAGATCTTGCCATTCATCTAAATTTTTCTTTGATCATCTCGTATGTAGTAATGTAAAGAATAAAGCTTTTGATACTATATGCCCTAACATCACATTCAATGCAAACTCAGGACTGACTCAAGCTATGGATTCATTTGCCTTCCATCTTTTATATTCAGAAGTCATGATAACAAAACTTCTGTTCCTCTTTAGTGAAGCTAGAGTCCTGATTGATAGTGAGGTGCTTTTGCGTTTTCATTAAATTGGTTCATCTAACTATTAGTGTCATAGACACAATTTGTGTGGAATTTTCACATTCAGCACCATAGAATGGAAAACACGGCAGGGAGTATAATGAGTAGAAGATCTGATATCTATCTTGAACTTGTCTTTTGTACCATCTTGAATATATCCCTGAAGCTATTGCCTTAGTTATTCTGTCTCCATCCCACACAATATCTTAGAAAGGTTCCTGAGAATCCAAATACAAGTCATTTGAGAAAAACAGCAATGAATGCATGTGCAAAAATTGAAAAAATCTGTAGATTCTGTAAATCAGAAACCAAAATAGAAATTCCTGCAAAAACTCAGCAGGTCTGGCAGCTTCCGTGGAGATTAATCAGAGTTAAGGTTTCGGGTCAGAACCCTTTCATGAATGCATGTGTATTTATTTGCTGACACATATTACAAAAAAAGTCTCTGACAATCCAAACACAAGTCAACTGAAAGAAACAGTGGTCAGTTCCTGAATATTTACTCTGCTGACATAAGTGTCAGAAAAACAAAACCATGACTGTCAAGAACAATCCAGAAATCCCTCATTTGCCTGAAAGATCTGACAGCTAAGAGATAACCTCCCCAGTCAGTGAATCTCCTGCATTCACTGCGTCCCATGAAGTCTGTCACCCTTTGTAGTTGGGATGTTCGTAGAAGATCCAGTAACCATCCATCACATGGCAGGAGTGGATTTCACAGTAATGGAAATGATCGTAGACATCCATGACTTACTTCATCTGCCCTCCAAAATCAGACCTCTCATAAATCCTCATTCTGTAGGAGCCTCCTCAGTACTGCAATAGAAATAAGATGATATCAGTGAGAAAAGTGTCAATTATACATTTAAAACGTAAAAAAAAATGAGCTAGATCATTCAAATGGAACATCTTGAATGATTGTCTCATTAACGTTGAGAGTAAAGTTGAGAAAATTTAATAACAGGATGTATGGATCATTTCTCATCCAATTATAATTGTTCAACTTTGTGTAGCTTTATATAAATTGAAAAGGGAATATTGGTCACACCAAATGTAAGGTCCACACACACAGGAGGTTTCTTCATATTTGTAAATGTCTGATGTGCTTTTTCCTTCAGTTTAATATTTTCTCATGTCTCCAGGTGATTGATGTGGGAATGAGAATTCATATTCTGTGACTACCTTAGGGCTGTTTGTGAAATGAGCGCATCATGAGTTCCAAAAGCTCACTGCTGAGCATTCATACATTGTGCAAGTAGACCCAAGTTAAGGATATCTTCACAGGTAATGGGCTGATAGAATTCGGTGCAACTCACTCAATGTGACTGAGATAGTTTGGAGTGTATAAAGTTGATTGCCTGTGTTTACGCGGAATGGGAAGAGTTTCTGAGGGCAATATAATGAAAGCAGGAGAATAAGTGCAGCAGTGGGGATTCCTGTTGGGCCATGCAGTTATTGGGATGTTACCTCTGTGTATTTCTGGTGTAACGTGAATCATGGCTGACATTCTCTGAGCTGCACTCATATTGGAAATGTGAAACAAGATATTTCAATGACAAACTTGATTTTACATTGTAATAAAACACGTTCTAACATGAAAGTAATCTGGAAAGTAACATTAATATTTTGCATCAGAAGGATTTATCTGTCAACTTCTTATCCTTAACCTACACTCTAGACCCTCGATCCATGGGCTTCTTTTAAGAGAAACGATATATTTAACATGAATGTTTACTCCCGCTGCAGTTCTGTAGCATATTTAAATGAACAGATCTGCTTACAGTAGAGTAAAATGGTAGAAATACTAAAAATAGAAAGTGTACTATTCATGCATTTAAGGGAAAGCTCGGTAACTGCATGAGGGTTATAGGAATGAAAGGATACACTCATTGGGCCAATTGTGGATAAGTGTAACTGGAAAAAATTGTTGAACTGAATGGTCCATTTCCGTGCTATGAACTCTCAGTAAATAATTGATCTAATTATAGTAAATAAAAACCAAAAGAACTGCAGATGCTGTAAATCAGGAACAAAAACAAAGTTGCTGGAAAAGCACTTCCGAAGGGTCACCGGACCCGAAACATTAACTCTGTTTTCTCCTCCACAGATGCTGCCAGACCTGCTGAGCTTTTCCAGCAACTTTGTTTCTGTATCTAATTATAGTGTTCATCATCTCTAACTAATAGCATTTATGGAGTACAAGTTTATTCAATTTCATTTTTATTTCCAGACTTGCAGGCAGACACGTGGCAAGCTAAGGACCAAAATTAAGCATTAGCACTCATTATCATTCAAGGCCCAAATGTGAGAGGTCGTGACCACATAGACTATGGAGTCAGACAAACACCCCTACATTCTTTAGCCCAAGTGGCGGCTTTTCATCAAACAAGCAAGTCTTATTGGTCACTGCTTAGCACACTGCAGCCATTTAAGAATGCCTCACAATCAAACTTCCTGACAGAGAACTAAAACAAAGTGTTAAACTCCTTATTTTCATTTGCGGTAACTCTACCCCTGATGGCCACCTGCAACGCCTGAAAATTTATTTAATATGCAATGGGTTCCATTTATGACTTTTGCACATCTATAAACTTAAGAACTCAGATGTATGTCTTTAGATTTGATATACATATCAAGTGTGAATTACAGGAAAGCATCTGCAAACTTAACTTCTTTAGTTTGCATATTACCTGAACCTTACCCTGAATAGAATATGTGAATAACCAAATCATATATGGGATGAAGTGATGTGATCCAACACTATCATTGAACCACATCGAATAAATCCCATGCATTGAGTAAACAATAGAGGAACTGACAGTTTTTTTTCCCCCCTTTTCATTCACGGAATGAGGGCGTCGCTGGTGAGGCAGAATTTATTGCCCATCCCTATTTGCCCAAAAGGCAGCTAAGAGTCAACCATATTGCTAAGGGTCTGGAGTCACATATAGGCCAGACCAGGTAAGGATGGCAGTTTCCCTCCCTACAGGACGTTAGTGAACCAGATGGGTTTTTCCTGACAATCGATTCATGGTTATCATTAGATTGTTAGTTCCAGATATTTATTGATTTCAAATTCCACCATCTGCCGTGGTGGGATTTGAACCCAGGTCCCCAGAACATTATCTGGGTCGCTGGATTAACAGGTCCAGCGATAATACCACCACGCCATCGCCTCCCAAATATAAGCCAGTTAATAAACTCATTTATGCCAACAAGGACAATGATTTTATGACTCACATATGAGTTGGAGCAACATGACCGGACACAGTCATTGAATCCCATCCAGCGCTGGTAGTCAGGATATTCTCCCCTGGTCAGAACATACTGGTATCCCATGTAATTGGGTCTCTCATACAGCACCCACCAGTCACTCTCAACATGGATGGAGTTACAGCGGCTGAAGTAAGGGGACAGGTCGGCACAGTCACTGCTGCACTCATAGTGCCGACCCTGGAAGTTCCTGTCCTCGTAAAAGATGATCTGTTGAATATAGTACAAGATAAATTGATAGACTTGGAAATCCAGATTGAGTAATCAGAACTCGAGTCATGTATAAAGTCAGACCTTTCCCATTTTGAGGTCGCAGCTAGTTGAGTAACTGACCTAACTTTGCAGCATTATCTACAGTATGGAACTTATATGATGGGAAAAATGGTTTTTCTGCTGCAGACTCTTATGATACAAATGATTTGGTGCTGAACATCAGCAAAAAAAAAAACACTTGACTTGTGACTGATTCTTGCCAACGTGCTTTCCCTTCATTTTACTTGTTGTTTGAAAACAAAGTGGGAGAGTCTATTGTGTATTCGACACTTGAACAGTTTTGAAAATACATGGTCACAGAAAACATTTTCAAGATCTTATTTTGAAGGCATACACAGCCAGATCAGTTCCTAAATGAATCAAAAGCAATGAAACAAAAGCTGCATTAGGTGTTGAGCTGATTGGTGCAAATGCTTACATTGATATTACAAATGTAAAGAGGTTTGCTGCTGTGTAAGGTGCACATTAACACAATATTTCAATAAAGTTGGAAGCAGTTTGCAGGTATAGCAACGACCTGTTTTACTGTAAGACTCCATCTCTGATTTCATTTTCTATTGCTTTCATTGATAATGTATCGCACGACAAAACTTGTCAGCAAATTCAAATATCACGGAATGAAACTTATTTTTTTCCTTTATTCATTCATGGGACGAGGGTGTTGCTGCCTAGGCAGCATTTATTGCCTGTCTATAATTGCCTAGAGGGCAGTTAAGAATCAACCACATTTCTCTGGGTCTGGAGTCACATGGAGGTCAGGATGGCAGATTCCTTCCCTAAAGGACATTAATGAACCAGATGGGTTTTTCCCCTAACAGTTGACTCCAAATGCCAGATATTTTATTGAATTCAAATTCCACCATCTGTCATGGTGGGATTCAAACCCAGGTCCCAAGAACATTATCTGGGTCTCTAGATTAACAGTCCAGTGATAATACCACTAGGCCCTTGCCTCCCCACTATGTGTGTGTGCACAGGAGCATGAGTGGAAGGTTGGCTGAGTGATGGGAAACAGAATGCAGGCTGACCAGCTGTTTTCACCTGGGGGATAGTATGTTGTTGGTATCCCCAAGAGAGACATAAGGAACTTGCTTGACTTCATTAATACCGATGACCTATACTTTGGTGTAGAGGATATAATTCCAATATTTTCAGATCATACAATGTTTGTGAAGTTTGTGAAATGTAAGAAGGAATATGTTAAACTTCAAGTGGAATTAGTCAGGCTTGTGACATCGCAATAAAATACAATGCAATGAAGTGTGAAGTGAATCAATTAGACAGAAGGAATGAGAAAAGGAAATACGAAATAAAGGGTACAATGGAATAGAGGATGCAAGAGCAGAACAGGCCCATATTTGCTCAAATCCTTCAAAGTGGCAGGTATAGTTGAGATAGCGATGTAATGATGAAAGTCTATGAATGTCTGGTTCTGCGTCAACCAGAGTGTTAATTCCAGTTTTGT
Organism: Ginglymostoma cirratum; assembly: GCA_024137785.1. NCBI lineage: Eukaryota > Metazoa > Chordata > Chondrichthyes > Orectolobiformes > Ginglymostomatidae > Ginglymostoma > Ginglymostoma cirratum. The sequence goes on along the minus strand of JAHRHZ010000145.1, from coordinate 19,930,448 downwards.
TCCCTCCACTTGAGAAATGATGTGAAAACCTGAGGAGTGGCTGCAGAGAATATTTGGGATCATGGGCCCAAGAATGAGCAGCCTACATATTTATATGGATTACAGAAGCTGGGGATGTTCTCTGTGAAGAGACGATTGAATCATGAAGAACATGAAGAGAAAGTATAGACAGAAACTGTTCCCATCGCTTGTGGACTACCAGAAGATACAGAGTGAAGGTGACTGGTGAAAGAAACCACAATGACACAAGTGAAAGGTGTTTTACATAACAACTAATTAGAAGGAATGCTCTACCTTAAGAACAGAATGGAAGCAAATTCATTTGAGATTTTTAAATTATTTGTCATTAATAAAAAAAATTGCAAAACTCCTGAGAATTGCCAGAGGATTACGACTTGGTGTGTTGCCCACGCAGAGTAGACACAGAACATACAGTGCTGTAATTGTTCTATGGTTCCATGAAATCATGCAGCTTGATGTCTGGTGTCAAGCTGTCAGAGTAGCTGTCATTGATGCCTTCAATCTCTGGCACTCCACTATGCTAACTGCTATAGTACCCATCACAGGAAGTCAAAAGGTTACAAGATACCATCTGCTCGTGACATGAATGATGATTCCAACGTGCGGCCCACGCGCACATATACAATGTGTAGACTGGGAAAGTCATGCTGGCACCCAGAAGAATTGTGTTGCTGCGCAGGATCCACGCTGCTGCTGTCTGAATCATTCTTCATGAATCCTGCACAACACATCTGTGCACAGCAGTTCTCAGGTTACATTCATGATCTGCTGCATGCTATACAACTTCACGCTCATCAGGGAGCTTCTCCCACTATACACGTAGACGTGGAAGAGCAAGAACAAGATGAAAATTGAGAAAAAGAAGAAAAAGAGGGTAAAGAGGTAGGGAGGGTTGTTCAAATCTGCCTGAAAAGGTAGACACAGATTCCATGAGATTCCACATGGTAGACTGCTCTGGAAGGTTAGGTAACATGGAATCCAGGGAGAGCTGGCAAACTGGATATACAATTGACATGATGGGAGGAAACAGAGAGTAATAGTGCAAGGATGCTTGACAGACTGGAGGCCTGCGACCAGTAGTGTGCATCAGGGGTCAGTGCAGGGCTTATTGCTGTTATCTGTGCGAACAATTTGGATGAGAATGTGCAAGGCATGATTAATAAGATTAATAAGATGACATTAAAATAGGTGGTGTCGTGGACAATGAAGAAGGTTAACAGAAATTGCAGCAGGATCTTGGTAAGCTGAGGAAGTGGGCTGAGAAATGGCAAATGGAGTTTAATATAGACAAGTGTGAGGTGTTGCATTTTGGAAAGTCAAATCAAGGTAGGAGTTCCATGGTGAATGGTAGGGCCTCAAGGAGTGTAGTGGAACAGAGGGACTTTGGAGTTCAGTTGCACAGTTCTCTGAAAGTGGAGTTACACGTAGATGGGGCAGTGAAGAAGGCTTTTGGCACACTGGCCTTCATCAGCCAGGGCATTCAGCATAGGAATTGGGAAGTTATGTTGCAGTTCTATAGGATTTTGGTGAGGCCGCACTTGGAATATTGTGTTCAGTTTTGGCCACCTTGCTATAGGAAGGATGTTGTTAAACTGGAAACAGTGCAGAAGAAATTTACAAAGATATTGCCAGGGCTCATGGAACTTAGTTATGGGAGAGATTGGTCAAGGTAAGACCTTCCTGTTTAGAGCGTAGACGACTGGGTGAGGATGTTATGTGAGTGTATAAGATCATGAGAGGCATGGATAGGATGCATGCACTCAGTCTTTTTCCCAGGGTCAGAGAATCGAGGACTAGAGGGCCTCGGTTGAAGGTAAGAGGGGAAAGAATACATGGGAACCTGAGGGGCAACTTTTTACACAGAGGGTAGTGGCATATAGATTGAGCTGCCAGCAGAAGTAGTTGAGGCGGGTGCATTAATAACATTTAAAAGGCATTCGGATGAATACATGAATAGGAAAGGACTAGAAGGATTTGGGCCAAGTGCAGGGAAATGGGCTTAGTGTGGATGGACATTTTGTTTGGTATGGACATGTTTGGGCCAAAGGGCCTGTCTCCGTGCTGTAGGACTCTATAGCTCTATGAGATATTTCAAGTGGCAACTGAGCATGTACTTGAATGTTATTAACTTTTAGGGACATGAGAAAATTGTTGAGGAGGCTAAACTGAACAGCGAGTTGACACAGGCTGAATGAGTCAGGTAGCCTCCTCCTGTGTGGTGAAGTTAGATGATGCCCGAGAAACTCAGTGCTAAAGTTTTTCACTTGCAATGAGATGATGTCATTCAGTTGTTATTTTTTATAGTTTGAGCAAACCCACGGAAGGTGGGTTGGCTCCCCTCTCTGGTCACACCACATTTCTTGATTAAGTGTCAATTACACCTCAATTGAAGGGGTGATTAATCAGATTAGATCCAAGGAACCAAATTGCAAAGTTTTCCTGAATTGAAAAACAGAAGGAATTTTATTACACACTACCAGGAAAGGAAATACAAACGCAACATCTGGCAGGAAATAAACTTAAAAGGAAGGGGAGGATATCTATACAAAGTGAATGTTGATATTTAAACTTCTTAAATTCCTTGCAATATGAGGGTAAGTGTTGACTGTTGAGTTCCCTTGTTTCTTCAGCTGTGGCGAAATTTGCAGATTGTGAACTTTCAGTGCTTAGTGGCTGTGCCGGAATGAACACTGAATTTTGAGGTATAATGAGAGAGACAGACTGAGGAAAGGGGAGAGAGAGAGAGACTTTCAGTTCTTGTGTACAAATTTTTTTCCCATTGTCTCTGCTTTGCTGCTTTAATGTAAGTAGCTGTAGATACAGGTTCATTCTGAGGAAGGACCACCAGGCCCAAAACATTAACTCTGATTTTTCTGCATAGATGCCTCCAGACCTGCTGATCTTTTCCAGCAACTTCAGTTTTTGTTCCTAATTTACAGCCATCGCAGTTTTTTTTTTTTGGTTTTTGTATAGGTCCGTTTGTATCTTCCTGAGTCAACTCATTATTTCTCCAAGGTAGCTATTGGGCAGGCAAGCACTGAATAGCCCAATCCATGAAATTATCATAATTATGTGAATTAAATAAATTGCAAATTTTTTGATTCTGATGACTGGTTGGGATGATTTTCTTTGGGTGAATGGGGATTTTACTGCAGGCGAGCTATGATAATCTCATCCTGATTTCACTTCACTCAATCTGTGGTCAGATGATCACAGCATCCATTTTTTGGCTATTAGTTATTCTTTTTAAATGCACTATTGTCTATTAAGTTTGCAACAATTAGACTTTGGATGCTGGCAGTTCTTAGAATCCTTACAATGCAGATAGAAGCCATTCAGCCCATCATGAGCCTTGAAAGAGCATCCCATCCAGATCCCACCTCGCCCATCCCTGTAACCCTGCATTTCCCATGGCTAATCCACCTAGCCTATACGGTCCTGGACACTATGGGCAATTTAGCATGGCCAATCCACCTAAACTGCACATCATTGGACTGGGGGAGGAAACCGGAGCACCCAGCAGAAACTCACACAGATATGGGGAGAACATGCAAACTCCATACAGAGAACTTGATAATTACACAGTTTAATCCATATTTGCCATTATTCAAGCTGATGGGAAAGTAAGCTGGTGGGTGACTGAGTGAGTTGGTTAATGGGGATTGATGTGAGTGAGGCTAGTTGAGGTGGATGGTGTTGGTAGATGGGTCAGTGATTAGGTGGTTAAGTGTCTCGGTGATTGAGGTCGGTGAAATGGGTAGATTGGTGAGACAGTAGATAACCCAGAGACTAAATAATATGGGCTGCTGTAATATTAGTCATTTATCTGTCACTGCAGCACTGTCAGTGTCTTAGGACAAGACACATGTTGCATTCCCCTTTGTGTTCAACACAAGATATAATCATTGAATTCGCTGTAGGATGGATGGCAAGGACTTGAAGGGATGCAAAGAAAGTTCACTTGAATGGCACAAGGACTGTGGGAATGTAATTACAAGACATTTGGAATTGGCTTTTGGTGGAGTGGAAATGTTCAGGGGAGTAGTAATAAATGAGTTCAAAATCATGAGGCCTTTCATTACAGTATAACTCAACTGTTTCCAGTGGTGGAAGAGCTGGGTAACAAGAGGACACAGATTTAAGGTAATTGGCAGTAGAATCAAAGGGGAGGCAAGGAGAATTGTATCCTACACAGAAAATTGTTATACTTTGAAACACGTTGCATGAAAGCGTGCTGCAGACCAATTCAATTGTAACGTTCAGAAGGGAATTAAATGATGGTCTTGCTACTGAGTCAGAGCTTGTGAATTTAAGTCCCATTCCACCACTTCAGTGAAACAATCCAGCCTGGTGCTCCTCTATAGTCCTCTGAGGAGTGCTGCATTGTCCAAGATACTATCTTTTGGAACAAACTCTAAATCGGTGACATGTTGCTCTTTGAGTGAATGTAAAAGATTCTAGAGCACGATTTTGAACGAGAGGAAGTTGATCTTCAACTTGATGTCATAAAAATGCATTTCCTGCATTGCAATTTAAAGGAGATTGCTGTGTTTTCATCATTATGACAATAACTACTCTATAACAATATTCACTGAATGTGAAGCGCTTTAGGACAACCCATGGCCATGGAAGGTGTTCAAAAGCAGCAAGTCCTTCTTGTTTAAATCAGCCTGTGTGACACTTGTAAAGAGCGATATTCATAACTGACTGCTTCCATAGATGATGAGAAAATGGAAAGGTATACCCTGTTTAAAATTCCTTCTTTTGGAGTTTTGGACAGCATTCAGAACCATGAACATTCCAACACCAAGGAATAAATTACACTTAATATATATGGTGAAGGGAACGCTTATTGTGCCTACTCCATTCTTTTATTAATATTATTTAAAGCTGTTATCTATCGAGTGGAGTGCCGATCAGATCTTGATTGGAGAGCATATAGGGGATGGGTTAAAAATGAGCTTTATCCAAAGTACCAAATAGGAAAAGCGCTGGGACTAGACATTTTGATCAGAATGTTTCATACTCAGACAATCAGGAATGCAGTTATATTGAGATCTTACTGTTCACTGCAACTTTATTCAATCAATTCATGTGTTAATACTCTACTTAAAGCTTTCTGCCCTAACTTGGATTAATTTCAAAACCAGACCACAAAGGCCATCTGCTGTTATTTGATTAACTTTTCATGTCTTATGCTCTAAAAGTTTAAGGAATGGAACTTCTGGTTCCCTTTAGAGAAGAGACACAGGGAATTAGATTTGCATTATCACAGAACTGGTTGAACTAATTGGCAATGGTGTGGAATTTTGAAGTTTAATTCTGAGAAATCGAAAATGGGGCTGGGTGCATCATCACTGATATGTCCTGAATTTGACGTTAATCATTGTGTACATAAGGTAAGGTTTTACACTCTGATTCTTGCACCAATTCTATTGAATATCTTAGTAGGATAAAATATGTCCCAGACATTTGTAACACAATCAACTGAGAGAGACAGCAGTAAATTTGTGTCTATTTATTCTGGTTAGGTATGTGTCAGAAAAATTGAAATACTTTTGTCAACAGCAATCTAGAAATCCCTCATGCACTTGAAAGATCCAATAGTTGAATTGTAGCCTCCCCAGTTAGTGTATCTCCTGTATTCACCAGGTCTCATGAAGTACTGCCGCCCTCTGTAGTTGGGATGTTCATAGAAGATCCAGTAACCGTTCATCACGTGGCAGGAGTGGATGTCACGGTAACGGAAATGATCATAGACAGTTGGACAGTCATCCGTGAATTCCATCATCTGTCCTCCAAAGTCAGGCCTCTCGTAAATCCTCATTCTGTAGGAGCCTCCTCGGTACTAGAATATAAACAAAATATAAGAGGATAAGTACAAGAAGCAGAAATCAGCCATTATGCCTTTTAGGCAAACTTTAATACGATTTCAGGTGACCTTCTACTTCACCACCATTTTCCTGATGTTGTTAACATGTGGAAATCAGTTAATCTCAGTCTTGAATAGTCTCAATAACTGTGCTTGCACAGACCTCTGCAGCAAATAATTCAAAAGATTCACCACTGTCTAAATAAAGAAAATCCTCCTCAACGGAGTGGTGTATGGCCTGTCCCATGTTCAAAGGCTGTGTCTTCCATTTCAAGACACCCAAGCCAGTGGAAACATCCTTCCAGCATCTACTTTGACGGTCACTGTAAAAATTTTCTATGTTTGAATGAGACCACTTTTCATTCTTGTAGACCTTAAAGAACATAGGAACAATCTATTTAATCTTTTCTCAGAGGACAATCCCACTGTCGCAGCAATTAATGTGGTAATTGTTAGTTGTGCTCCCTCTATGGGAAGTAAATCTTTCCTTAGATAAGGAGACCAAAACTGCCCACAATACACCTGGTGCGGTCTCACTCACCTTTCTGTAATTGTATAGAAACTATCTTTAATGTTGTGTACAAATCCTCTTGTAATAACATACACCATATCATTTGCCTTCCTGATTGGTTGCAATACCTTCGAGTTAACATTCACTGACTCATCATTGTGAGCCCTCAGGAGCATTTGAAGTTCAACACTTCCCAGCTTCACACCATTAAGAGACACTCTGTACTTCTGTTTTTCTTACATTCTTACTGGATAACCTAACCTTTTTTCTAGATTATATGTATTCCATTTGCAAAATTTCTGCCTATCCACTTAACTTGCCCAAATAATTTTGAGGCATTTTTGCAATCTCCTCTGATCCTACACTTTCATCAGTTATGTGCCATATCCAAACTCAGAAATGATACATTCAATCTTCATATGCAAATCATCAAAATACATTTCGAAACACTCACTTTGTACTGCCTCACTAATCACAACATGTCACTCAGAAAATGACATATTTATTTCTACCCAGAGCCTCTAACCTCATTGTTCCCCAACCCCGCACCACCCGTTTCTATCTCCTTCCCAAAATCCATAAACCTGACTGCCCTGGTCGACCCATTGTCTCGGGGCCTGCTCCTGCCCGACCGAAATTATCTCTACTTATCTTGACTCCATTTTCTCCCCCTTGGTCCAGGAACTCCCCACCTACATCCGTGACACCACCCATGCCCTCCACCTCCTCTAAAACTTCCGATTCCCTGGTCCCCAACACCTCATCTTTACCATGGACGTCCAGTCCCTATACACCTGCATTCCCCATGCAGATGGCCTAAAGGCCCTCAGCTTCTTCCTGTCCCGCAGGCCCAACCAGTCCGCCTCCACTGACACCCTCGTCCACTTAGTTGAACTTGTTCTCACCCTTAACAACTTCTCCTTCAATTCCTCCCACTTCCTACAGACAAATGGTGTGGCCATGGGTACCCGCATGGGCCCAAACTATGCCTGCCTCATTGTAGGATACGTGGAACAATCCCTCTTCCAAAGTTACACTGGCCCTAAACCCCACCTCTTCCTCCGTTACATCGATGATTGTATCAGCGCTGCCTCGTGTTCCCACGAGGAGCTCGAACAGTTCATCCATTTCACTAACACCTTTCACCCCAACCTTAAGTTCACCTGGACCATCTCTAACACCTCTCTCTCCTTCCTGGATCTCTTTGTCTCCATCTCTGGCATCCACATGGAAACTGATATCCATTTCAAGCCTACCGACTCCCACAGCTACCAAGAATACACTTCCTCTCACCCAACTTCCTGCAAAAAGGCCATCCCCTATCCCCAATTCCTTCGCCTCCACTGCATCTTGTCCCGAGATGAGGCATTCCACTCACGGACATCCCAGATGTCCTCATTTTTCAAGGACCGCAAATTCCCCTCCACCGTGGTCGAAAATGCCCTTGACCATGTCTCTCGCATTTCCTGCTATTCATCCCTCACACCCCATTCCCACAATAACAACCAAAACAGAATCCCCCTTGTCCTCACGTACCACCCCACCAACCTCCGAATCCAACGCATCATCTTCTGACATTTTCGCCATCTGCAATCTGACCCCACTACCAAAGACATTTTTCGCCCCACAACCTTATCTGCTTTCCAGAGGGACCACTCTCTGCGTGACTCCCTTGTCCACTCGTCACTCTCCTCCAGCGCCACCATCCCCGGTACATTTCCCTGCAACCGAAGCAAGTGCTACACCTGCCCCAACACCTCCCCACTCACCCCCATCCCAGGCCCTAAGAAGACCTTCCACATCAAACAGATGTTCACCTACACATCTGCCAACGTGGTATACTGTATCCGCTGTTCCCGTTGTGGACTCCTCTACATCGGGGAAACCAAGCAGAGGCTTGGGGACCACTTTGCGGAACACCTACGCTCGGTTCGCAACAAACAACTGCACGTCCCAGTCGCGAACTATTTCAACTCCCCCTTCCACTCCTTGGACGACATGTCCATTCTGGGCATCCTGCATTGCCACCCGAAAGCTGCAGGAACAGCATCTCATATTTCGCTTGGGAACCCTGTAGCCCAAGGGTATCAATGTGGATGTCACAAGCTTCAAAATCTCCCCTCCCCCGACCGCATTCCAAAACCAGCCCAGCTCATCCACACCTCCCTAACCATTCCTCCCACCTCAAGCCCCACCCCCATCTCCTACCCACTAACCTCATCCCACCTCCTTGATATGTCTGTCCTCCCTGGACCAACCTATCCCCTCCCTAACTGCCCACCTACACTCACCTTTATTGGATCCAACCCCACCTCTTTGACCTGTCTGTCTCCTCTCCACCTATCTTCTCATTTATCCATCTTCTATCGGCCTCCCCCTCTCTCCCTATTTATTTCAGAATCCCCTTCCCCTCCCCCATTTCTGAAGAAGGGTCTCGACCCGAAACGTCAGCTTTCCTGCTCCTCTGCTGCTGCTTGGCCTGCTGTGTTCATCCAGCTCTACACCTTGTTATGTCTATTTATTTCTACTGTCTGTTTTCTGCCCTTTAACTATTCTTCAGTTCATGATAGTATTTTCTCAACATTCCGTGTTTGCTGTTATTTTGTTTGCCAATCTCTGATGTGGGATTTTATCGATAGCCTTCTGATAATCTAAGTATAGCAAAATCAGTTCTTTCATTTGTCCTCTTTTGCTGGAGTTGGACAAGAAAACAGTAACTATATTAATTTAAATCGATTTTTCTTGTCCAGTAGCTTCTTAGTCTAAACCAACATTCAAAATACTTAGAGTTAGTAGGAACTGCAGATGCTGGAGAATCTGAGATAACAAGGTGTGGAGCTGGATGAACACAGCAGGCCAAGCAGCATCATAGGAGTGGGAAAGCTGACGTTTCGGGCCAAGACCCTTCTTCAGAACATTACTTCATTCAATAGTATCTTTCGTATATCTAAACATGTATTGAATACGAACAGCTCCAGTTGTGAACCTGCAGTTTATTTGAATTGATCCACTTCAACAATGTAGAAGTGGGAATGATTATCAGAAACAGATAACACGATATCAATACATTTCAGGAAAATCTTAGCAGGTGCATGAGGGTAAAAGGAATAGAAAAGGCAAAGTTAGATGAATAGATCTGGGCAAATACTCATGTGCCTTGAGTACAATGTGCCTTGTGCACATGTGCCTCTTAGCACAACTGCCAGCATTTCATCAAAATAATCCTCTGTTGTTCACTGCTTAGGATAGTGCTTAGTCATCTAAGAATCAATCACAATCAAATATGCCTACTGGGAACTAAAATATAACATTAGGCCATTCGTTTGCATTTAAATTAAATCAACCCTGGTTATCATGGTGACCAGCAATGCCCAAAAAATTACTTGGCCAATTTCAAGATGCATTTGTTCCATTTGCTATCAGTTAGCTTTATGTTTTCACTGTTATTGCCAATGACAAATGTGAAAAAGAGGGCAACATCCCCAAATGCAACAGCTTTGCTCTGTTCAGAGACAACACAGTATGGAAGTGGTGGAACTTTGCTCTGTGACCATTTTAAAGACCTCAATCTGTGATGAATACATAAACATGTAACTTACCTGTGGATAACTGCGACACGACCTGACACAGTCATTGAATCCCATCCAGCGCTGATAGTCAGGATATTCTCCCCTGGTCAGAACATACTGGTATCCCATGTAATTGGGTCTCTCGTACAGCACCCACCAGTCACTCTGAACACGGATGGAGTTACAGCGGCTGAAGTAAGGGGACAGGTCGGCACAGTCACTGCTGCACTCATAGTGCCGACCCTGGAAGTTCCTGTCTTCGTAAAAGATGATCTATGAAATGATACAAACAAAATTAATGTGATTGAAAATCAGAATGTAATATGAAAAATGTCTAGCATTTTCAGACTTGGGTCTTACCTTTCCCATTTTGAGCTCACAGCTAGATGAGAAACTGATCTAACTTTGCAGCATCTACAGTGTGGTATTTATATGATGGACAAAATGGCCTCCCTACTGCAAACTCTTGTTATTTAAATGATTTGGTGCTGAACGTCAGCAAGAAAAAAGAACAATTTCTGATGAAGGGTTTAGGCCCGAAACGTCAAGTTTTCCTGCTCCTATGATGCTGCTTGACCTGCTGTGTTCATCCAGCCCCATGCTTGTTATCAATGAACATCACTTGACATGTTGCTTGACATGTGACTGATTCTTTCCAATGTGCTTTCACTTCATTTTAGTTATTGTCTGAAAACAAACTGAGACAGTCTATTGTGTGTTCAACATTTGAACAGTTCTGAAAAAAAAATGATCACAGAAACATTATCAAGATCTTCAAAACATACACAGCTAGGTCAGCTCCCAAATTAATCGAAAGAGGTGAAACAAAAGCTACATTATTGTTGTAAATACTTACATTTATATTACAACTGAGATGGATTTGCTGACCTATTTGGATCCAATTAAACCCTGGTATGTATTAACAAGGTATTTCAATGAAGTTGGAAGAATTTTGTAGGTAAATCAGTGTATTTTATACCATATGACTCCATCTCTGATTTTATTTTCTATTGCTCTTTGCCTTAACTGATAATATATCTCATAACAAACTTGTCAGCAAATTGGAATATTATGAAATGAAATGGGCAATGGAACATGGATAAAATGTTAGCTGAATGATGGGAAACAAAATGCATGCTAGCTAGCTGTTTTTCGCATTGGAGGATGTTATGTTGTGGGGATCCCCAGGTGTCAGTGGTTATTTCCCCACTGTTCCCAATTAATACCAATGACCTATGCTTTCATGGACAGGACACAATTTTGAAAATTTGTAGATAATGTGAAACTTAGAAATATTGCAAAGTGTGAGAAGGATCATAGAGTCAGAGAGTTATACAGCACAGAAACAGTCCCTTCGGTCCAACCAGTCGATACTGAACATAATCGCAAACTAAACTAGTTCCACCTGGCTGAGCTAATCCTCCCAATCTTTCCAATTCACCTACTTATCATGTTAAACTTCATTGCTGGTTGAATGGTTGATGAAATTTAATGCAGAAAACTGTGAGGTTAATTAATTAGACAAGAGAAATGAGGGGAGGTGATATAAAATGAAAAGTACACTGCTAAGTGGGATGCTAGAACAGAGCAGCCCTGAGGGTATATTTGCACTGATCACTAAATAATGCATACGGTTTCCCAAGGCTTATGGATATGTGTGATGAGTATAAAAATATGAAATTAATGAATAATGTTTATAAATGCCTGGTTCAGCCTCAACCAGGGTGTTGTGTCCAATTCTGTTCCCTATACTTGAGAAAGGATGTGAAGGCATTAAGGGCAGCTGCAAACAACATTTGGGATCATGGGTCAATGAATGAAGAACTTTGTATTGAAGAAGCTGAGGATGTTCTCTTGTGAAGAGACAACTGAATCACGCAAGGCATAATGAGAATTTATAAATAGAAACTATGCTCAGTGACTGTAGGTGGAGAATCAGAGGACACGAATTGAAGATGACTGACAAAAGAAGCCAGAAGGATATGAGTGAAAAGTGTTTTACACAACAAGTAGTTAGAATCTGGAGTGCTGTATCTTGAGAACAGAATGGAAGCAGATTAATTTGAGATTTTCAAAAGGAATTTCATAATTATTTGTCTTTAACAAAAAATTGCAGGGATACCGGAAATTGCCAGAAGATTGTGACTAGGTATGTTGGTCATGCAGAGAGTAGACACAGAACCGCAGGACAAATGGCCTCATTCAGTGCTGTAATTGTTCTGTCGTTCCATGAAATGGCACAGTTTGATGTCTGATGTCCAGCTGTCAGAGTAGCTGTCATTGATTTCTACAATCTCTGGCACTTCAATTTGCCAACAGCTTTTTTACCACCACAAAAGACACCACCTACTTATGACATGACTGATGATTCCAGTGTGTGGTCTAGAATGGACATATGGCTTATCCGGGTAATATACTTTCTTTTCATCCACTTCTGGGACATGAGCAACACTGGCTGGGATTGCATCCTGAGTTGCTGTTGAGAAGATGATGATGAGCTGTTAGTTTGGCCTTGGACCATAACCCTTTCTTTGATTACTTTAAAATAAAAGGGTAGTAACTACTGTTCAAATTATCTTTTGGAATATATTTTATTAAGTATTTATTTTCTTTTCAGTGAAACTGGCAAGCCATACTATGATTGAACGCTCCACAGCATATTTTAAATAGCAAATACAATCAAGGCAGATCCCACAGCTTTCTCAGCATCTCCTCCCAAATGTTAGCAACACAATTGATCATCAAATCTCATTAAACTTCACCAGGGATTGTTGTTCTTCCATTTTGCTGATCTGGCTTTGAAAGTCACTCTCAAAAGCTGCATCATCAAGGAGATCCGAAATGACTGCACTTAATCTAGTCGATCCCGGTCTGTTCCTGTGTCCATCATCCCCTGTTTATCCGCGCTATAGATTGCTATGACTGACTCTGACTCTAAAAGACAAAAGGTTAAACACACATGCTATGAGTGAGGAAAAATTGTATAGGCAGGCTAAAAGAATGTAGGCAGTGTTAACAAAAGTCGGAAGATCAAACGTCCAAAGCGCAAGTGGTTAACGGATATACTTTGATTAAATATTTGATGAAGTGGACCTAGGTACTTCTTTGTTTTACAATTCTTTCTTTTCAGCTTTGTTGCTTTCCTGTCTTTTTCAAATGGATGCTTTCTGTTTGCAGACTCTGAATGTTTCACTCTCCGCTGTACTGTCACTTACAGCTTTTAGAGCTCAACAAATCAGAGGACTGTTGTTCGGCAACATTTCTTCAACTCAAAAGAATCTCAGTGCCACTCAGTCATGAATCCTTCACTCCAAGCAGCAACATTGTATTACACAGCTCAAAAATATGCAGCACTTGATTCTCAAGTTGCAAAATCTCCTAGTATTTCAGCTACATAGCTGTCCAAATTCAGTCTATAGTCCCGACAAAAGGTAGGTGATCTCTTACAATGCTAACCAAGTATTGCTTCACAATTCAGCTTCACAACAACCCAAAACCAAAAAAAAAAGACAAACGCCGCTTCAGAAGATTTGGAACCAACCTCCAGCAAGAGTAAGGGGCACGGAACATTCCCATCACTGCTGATTGCCCTCAGGACCTGTTCTGTGGGTGTTAACCACATGGAAACATGGTTTTATGCTCAAACTCATTCTGTCTTTGTGACCTAAATGAAGCCCAAGGTGGTTTGCCGAACAAAGTGAAGCTCTTTATTCGGATGAACTGGATAAACTGTGATGTCACAGGGTAATGCTAACACTCATGTAAGATCGTAAGACATAGGAACAGAAGTAGGCCATTCAGCTCATGAAATCTGCTCCAACATACAATTATGGATGATCAGCACTTCTGAACAGGTTTGTTTTGTGAAGGGGACATGAACGATGGACATATTGCTAGCTGGCTGATACTGAGAAGATTGCTGCTGTAAAAGCTTTGTTTATATGTATTATGCAGCTGATAGTCATTTAGATGACTGATATTGAGTGTAGTTTTGGAATGGAGTGAACGCTAAAGGACAGAGGCTGACACGGAAGGAATGATAAATGAATAATCAGCTTTATAGATTATCCAGAAACACAGAGAACAGCTTTAAAACGTGGACAATGAAGGGATGGGGTGTTAAAAAAATTCCTCAAAGATTATTTGCGTAAGTGGCTATTGAGACATGAACTGTGAAATGATCTGAAGAAGTTATCCGTTCTCTAATTTCAAAAGCAATGGTAAGTCCCTTTTAATACTAAGCAGGCACAAATAACATTACAAGGAAGGAAATAAACCAGTAGGGTGGCCTGGTGGCCCAGTGGTTAGCCCTGCTGCCTCCCAGCACCAGGGATCTAGGTTCGATTCCACCCCCAGGTGACCGTGTGTACAGTTTGCACATTCTCCCTGTGTCTGTGTGGGTTCCCTCCAGGTGCTCTGGTTTCCTCCCACAGTCCAAAGATAGGTGGATTGGCCAGCTAAATTGCCCATATTCCCCAGGAATGTGTAGGTTAGGTTGATTAGTTGTGGGAAATGAGAATTAGAGGGAAAAAGGGTGGCAGGGCAAATTGGTCTGGGTGGGATGATCTTTGGACGTTCACAGTGGGTGGGCCAAATGGCCTGCTTCTGCACTGTAAGGATTTGACAAACTGGTTTTGCTCCCAGAATCTATTCAATTTTTAAAGGTTAAATGATTTCACTGTATGGGTAAGCTATATGACCTACCTCAGTTGTACTTGTTGCAATCCAGTATTTTCTGTTTCTGATTTCTACTCCTGCCACAGGTAAACAGCTGTTGTCAGAATGAGTGAATGAAATGCAGTTCCTGTCAAACAGCCCACAGACATTACTTGAGAAACAAAACAACAAAGGCAGGTGGATCCAAACAAGAAAGAGTAAATTCAGACCAAAAACCAATCAATGCCAGTGGACATATCACAAACAAGGGAGCAAGGCAACTGAAATTCTTCTCACGTTATCCCTCAATATCCCATCCATTGCTCACTCTCAGTGCGATATCCTTTCAATTATGTTATAATTTACGGTTAAAAACATCCCAATCAATCTTTTGAAATGCCTTGTGAAAGGGAACAGTTGAGAGAAAGACTGTTAAGAGAATTCTTCAGGAAAAATGTGGATAAATATTCAAAGTAGTTGAAACCCATTGATTAGAATGAAGGACCTGATGAGGCTGCCTGCAGCCACTGGGGCTGTGGTCTGGAGATTGGTTTCACATCGAACCCTCATGTCCATTCGTTGATATTTAGAACAAATCCTGCTCACACTTCAGGCTCAGTTTGGCACTGTTTGGTGCTAACCGCAATGTTACAGATTAAGGATACTCCACATGGCCGTCTCTGACCAATGTTTACCCGCAACAACACAGGAAAGTCTGAAGGATAGAGAATTGTTGCAGTATTCTGCATTTAGTCAAGACCTCTGGGGGTGGGGGGGGGTGCGGGTCAGGTATCATAAAATAAGATGGTGTCGAGTGGGGGGCAAAGGTCATGGTTGTGTTGGTGTCACCTGAGGGCCAGTGGATGCCTCTGCTGAAGAATGAAAAGAGGTGAATGGAGATAGCTAATGTGCCAATGTACACGGCCACTGCAGAGCCAGCTGATGCCAGTGGAGGAGTCTTCCTCATTGTGCCATGAAGCACTAGTGTGTATTGCAATTGTTGGTCTACACAGTGCTGTGCATTTGGATGGCAGAAACTGTTAATGAGGCATCATCAATATTGCATCTTACTTTACATTATCAACACATAAAACCTGCTCCACTTTTCCCTCCCTGAGGTTTTCCTGCAGAAAGTAGGACTGACCTGAACCAGCAATGTAATAGATAAGAAGATGACTGATCGATGCAGGGAAACTGAAAGGCAAGGAGTGGTGAAGCTAAAGAGCTGAAGAATTAGGGCATTTAAAACCCTTAGTTGTTAGAACTGACACCTTAACAACTTAGAGATCTGAGAACTTAGGGAATTTCTGGAGGTAAATTCTGTGATATATTTCAGTGAAAGGAGTCAAATGTTGTTACTCTCAGCCAGGATCAGGCCATAGATCTGTAACCATGACGGTGAGGTGTTCCTGTTCATAACACTTCTTCTGAAAGTTATGATCACAGCTTGATCACACTGGATCCCAGCAATGAAATTGCATCAGGAGATTCAGGCTTTCATGGCAGGTTATTGCTGAGATCTGCAGCCTCCCAGAGCAGGACCCCCTTCCCAGTGGAGCAAGGTGGACTCACATTGCCACTGGTCATCAAGGTGTCTTGCGGACTTGGGCAGTTCAGTTTCCATAGGAAGCTGTGATGCATCTGGACAGGATGCTTTCTATGGGGCATCCATAAAAAGTTGGTAAGAGTAATTTTTGAAATGCTGAATTTTTTTAGATGCATTTTGTGCTTTATATTTTTTGAGACCTGAGCAGAGTGTTGGTGATTGTTACTCCCAGGAACTTGATGCTCTCAACCACCTCTACCTCAGCATCATTGATGCAGACAGGGACGTGCCCTCCTCTCTGTTTCCTGAAGTCAATGACCGGCTCTTTTGTTATGCTATGTTGATGGAGAGATTGTTCTCTTTACATCATGCCACTAAGCACTCTATCGCTTTCATGTACTCTGTCTCGTCGTTGTTTGACCTCTGACTCACTGCAATGGTGTCATCACCAACTGTATAAATGGAGTTGGAGCAGAATTGTGCCACACAGTCATGAGTGTGTAAGGAGTATAGTAAGGGGCTGAGTATGTACCCTTATAGGGCACCAGTGTTAAGGATTATCACGGAGGATGTGTTGTCACCTATCCTTACTGATCAGGAAGTCAAGGATTCAGTTGCGGATAGTGGGGAGACCAGAGTCCTAGGTCTTGGAGTTTGGAGATGAGTTTGTTTGTAATTATGGTGTTGAAGGCGGAGCTCTTATCATTTCATAAGAGCCTGAAGTAGGTATCCTTATTGTCTAGATGTTCCAGGAATGAGTGTAAGCCCTGGGAGATGGCATCTGCCATCAACCTTTTGCGATGGTAGGTGAGTTGTAGAGGATCAATGCAGTCTGGGAGGGTAGAGTTGATGTGAGCCATGCCTAATCTTTTGAAACATTTCATCATGATGGATGTCAGAAACACCAGGTAATAGTCATTGTGACACGTTGTTTGATTTTCCTTTGGCACTGTGATGATAGTGGTCTTCTTGAAGCGGGTGGTAACTTCAGACCATGGTAAGAAGAGGTTTAAGATGTGTGTGAATACTCCCACCAGCTGGTCCTCACAGGATCTGAGTGCAGGGCTGGGGACTCCATCTGGGCCAATCGCTTTCCATGGGTTTTCTCTCAAGAAGACCGATCTAACGTCTGCGGCAGTGACTGTGGGTACAGGTGCACCTGAGGCTGTTGGGGCAGGAGACATCATTTCACTGACCTTCTGGTCAAAACAAGCATACAACACATTCCATGGGAAGGGATGTATTGTTGCCAGCAATTCTACTTGACTTGGCTTTGTAGAATGCTTTATTATGTATGCCTTGCCACAGTCAATGTGTGTTGGTTTTGTTAGTCTGTGACTCTAGCTTTGTCTGGTACTGTCTCTTGGCATTTCTGATAGTATTGTAAAGATCATATGTGCATTTCCTTTATAGTTCAGGGTCAACTGTCTTGAATGCCTCAGACCTGGACTTCAGTAGGGAGTGGGCCTCCTGTTTCATCCATAGTTTCCAATTGAGGAACACTTAGATGAAATTCTTTGGCACGCAGTCTTCTACACACTTGCTGATGAAATCATCATTGACTTCTGGAATGAAAACCGAAAGAACTGCGGATGCTGCAAATCAGAAAGAAAAACAGAAGTGTTCTTCGATATGGACCAGCCCACCGACTGTAAGCAGTCATGTAGAGCTCATCTGTTACCTGAGACCAACAGTGTACGCCTTTCTGCTTGTGAGCTGGGAGAAGGAGCACAACGTTACGGTCTGACTTTCCAAAATGTGGGTAAGGGATAGAAAAGTAGGCATCTTTGGTTGTGTAGCAATGGCCAAAGATGTTTGGACCTCTGGTGAGACAAGAGGCATGTTGACTGTATTTTGAATGATCTAGCATTCCTGAGGTTGGCCTGGTTGGAGTCACCAACTACAACGAACAAGGCTTTCGGGTATTCCATCTCAAGGCTATTTGTGATGGTATATAGTTCTTAAAGTGCACTCTTCACTTCCATGTAGGATGGGATGTGAGCTACTGTCAAGATAGCAGAGGGGAATTTGCGCAGCAGTTAATAAAGGTGGCATATCACTGTTAAACATTCTAGGTCTCGAGAGCGGTAACTCAGCAGGGTGACCACATCTGAGCACCAAGAGGTATTGAACAGGAAGCAGACCCCTGTGCCTTTTGCCTTGCCTGAGGACACTGTGCGGCCCATCTAATAGATTGAGAAGCCCTCCAGTTGTCAGGAACAGTCAGGTGTAGCAGGAGTGAGCCATGCGTCTGTAAAACAGAGCACACAGCAGTCTCTCAATTCTCTTTGGCAGGTGACTCTAGCTTTAAGTTTGTCCAGCTTGTTTTCAATAGATTGGATATTTGCCAGGTGTCTGCTGGGGAGGGGACACTTGAAACAATGTTGTTTCAATCTCACCTGTAGGCCAACATGTCTCCCACATTTCCTGGGTAAGTGGCTGCCTCTGGATGGGCCCAGGACTCGGTGAGGGAAGTCTGCTGCTCCAGAAGGTAAGTGGGTACATCCAGTAGGATCCTAGGCACTGGTCTTGGCCTCAGATGCTCTTCTTCCTGGCTGGTTGGGCCTCATTGGGTTTCCGTGAGGTTAGGCCTTTGAGAAGGCTGTAAGTGTCAGGTCCGTCTGGGCTTGCAGTCACTTTCCAGCGTCAGTAGTCGGGCCTTGTCAGTTAAAGGATCTCCAGAGCTGAAACTGGAGGAGAAAGTGAGGACAGCATGCTGAGAAATGTGTGTCCCTTCATTTCAGAATTGTTTCCAGGTTTAATGGAGAACAGTCCTGCTGCTCATGTCCACAGCCACTTCTATCCAACCATGTCTGGTTTCATGGGCTTTCCATTTTCTCTCATCCTTGGCAAATAACACATCATTTCAATCCCTTAGGTCCCGCTGCAGGCCCTTCAGCTCAGCTTCCCAATGTTCCATTCTCCCTCAGGATCTAGCTGTCCAGTTATAGAGTCATTCTAAGCTCTGCCAGGGTCAGAGCTTGTCCACATACTGCAGATGTCAGCAATGATCTGCCAATGAAAGACCGAACCTCATGAGAAATCCTCCCTGTGTCAGATTTAGCATGTTAGCATCGCCCAAACTCCCGGCTTGTCCAGCAAACACGGGATCAGGAAGCTGGCGCTGTCTCTGGGTAAAATGGACACCATAACATCCGCTTGGGAAACAGAGTTTTCCGAATGGATAATGGATAATGATCTCGCTGTTGTGTGGAGAACATTTTGTCTGAGATTATCCATTGATATTTGGCTCATGAAGTGAGATTGCTAGAACCACACTTAGTCCCAGTGGGCAGACAATGTTCAGGACAATCAGTCATCCCAGATCAGTCCAACCTGACCAGTGGATGATCTGGGATGAGTTGGTCTGACTGAGCTGGTCATGATGCTGCAGACACTGTGCCAGATTGATTCTTTACTGGTCCATTTCCCATGCCTCTCAGACATTCCTGGTGTTGAATGGTGCCAGTCTGAACTCAGGGACAAGGGAGTAAAGTTCACCATCCAGGGGAATGTTAATTATCCTGAACAATATCCAACTGTTCAAACACGGCTACAACCAGTTCTGCTGTCAGTAGTTTAATCATTGTGATATTCATGAGTACAATGTCTGAACAATTAAACTGAACTGCTCAAATCTGGATCCTGCCAACACCAGTTTGTTGGTCTGTTGAATTGAGGTGGATTACCTATCAGATTTCTGTACATGGCGGTTTCATATCAGAGACCCTGAATCAGAGACCCTGCTTCTGCTTGTATTTATTTTTGCTTTAAAATTCCGTTGGGACTGGTTTCGATGAAGCAACTTCTGGTTGCCTGATTGTAATGGTGTTCCTCGTGGTGGGAGTTTGTATGTTACCCTTATTGCGGCTCACATTTATGTTTAAACAATCAGCATTATACAGTGTGTCAAACATGAATAATCAACAAATTACAGAATTTGAGAAAATCTGTGCTTATGATCTCCTCACTTAGAACATGAAAAAAGTTGTTGTAACTGAGGTCATGCCCCAGTAGAATTTCTGAGATAAATTGTGCCAGTACATGCCAATTATAGGATCTAGACCCGCTCCTTTCAGCCAGTTTGGATGCAGCAGAGCTATGACAGTGTGAGATGTTGTTCATAAAGATCCTTCTGAAAGATTTGTTCACAGCTAGGCAGGGATTTCCAAATTCCTCGATGTCCATTCAACTTTCTTGTAACCTCTGGCCCCTTGATCTGTGTTTCCCTTCCATCAGCCATCACCACAGGTTGGGACCAATTTATGTATCTGCGACCTGAGATATTAATGTCGCAGAAGAGTCACTGTCACGCAAAAACCAATAGCACCAACGGCAGCAGCAGGAGCAAACCCAGCAGAACCCAGCAGCAGCAGCTCCTTCTCCTCGGCCACGCGTTCCTCCGTAGGACAGAGCTGTTGGACACACTGACATTCACCTGGGAGGAGGGAAGACTGCCCTCACCCCCACAATGGGGTCAACAGACAGAGCGTCAGCCCTTCCATCTGCGCTGAGCGCCAGATTCCAGATATGAAGCTGGCTCAGGCTTTCATGGCAGGTCATTGCTGAGATCTGCAGCCTCCCAGAGCAGGACCCCCTTCCCAGTGGAGAAAGTTTGAACTCATATTGCCACTGGTCATCCAGGTGTCTGTTCACTGGACAACTAGACCTTGTTTCCCTTCTGGTCTCTGCAGTTCTACACTGTGTTCTCTTGTGAGGGCAACATGTTGAGAATTGTGTATCCTTTCTTCACAGAATTGTCTCCAGATTTCAAGGAAAATGCTTTTGCTACTTACTTCCTCTCACATTTCCATCCACCCGTGTTTGTTTTGATGGACGATCTACTTTCTCTCATCCTTAGCAAATAACTCATTTCAGTCCCTCAGATCCCACTGCAGGTCCTCCAACTCATTGTCTGGAACCTAGGGTATGCCTTCCCAATGTTTCACTCTCCCTGTTTCCCAATCCGATACTGATCTCACCACAGTGTGCAGGTCTATTATGATAAGATTGCTTCCACTGTTATGTGATCCATGTTGTGACATTCCTGCTGCCACATTTAGCCAGAGTTGGAACACAACATTCAGGACAATCAGCTGTGCTGCAACCACCCTGACCAGTGGACGAACCACACGGAGCCAGTCCACATTCTACAGGCAATATTTGTAAGGAATAGTTCACCATCCCACCAAATGTGCTTCTCAGATGCACCTGGCTTTGAACGTTACCTGTCTGACCTCTGAGGCACTGTGCTGAATGCCAGGCTTGGAAGTTTATAATTGGCCCTCCCGTAATTCAGGGATTCTTAATTTTTCCAAACACTGTCCATCCATTACTCAGATTTGTAAGGGTTTCTCCCATGAAGCCACAACAACCTGTAGGAGGTTATTCCTGGGAACTGGATGCAAACTGCTGACCTGAGCTGTGTTGATCTGTGTTTTTGACTTGACTGTAAGGTGAAGTCCGATTCCTATCAGATTGTTTTATACTGACCATGTGATGACAACTGTGATGAGCACACTATGTATCCCAAATACACCTATAACATGGAGTCTCCCTCACATTTCTAGGGAACCTCATTGCTCATATCTTTACTCATGTCTGATGTTCACATTTCTATGTATGTCGAAGTCAGTCACATCTCCACTCCCTTGCAATTACCTCCTTCACCCTTGCCTTCATTCTCATCAGTTTGTTATCAGCAGCCTGTACCAACTACAGAGTGAGATTTTGAAGTGGATACAGAGTCACAGATAAACAAGGTTAGTTAAGAATGACAGGCTTCCCTCCCTAATATCACAGTCATGTTCTGATGCAGTCGGGGGTCTTTGGGCCCATCATGTCTACACTAGCTTCTCAAAATACCATGATGACTTACTATCATTTCCTGTTTTGTCTCCGTGCACTCAGTCAGGAGCTTAATGAAACAGACAAATTCTTACAACTATCTGATTGTTTCTTGGTCATCAATACTGGTTGGCATTTTCAAACGTTTGTTTAATTCACTGAATTCATATCCACAAAATACATTGGAGGGATTCAAAGTCACCTTTCTAAATTATGAATCCTGTGCTTTGGATTATAAAACCATCAATATAACCATTGCACCCTCTTCCCAACATGATTGCAATGAGATCATATCCCAATGACACTTTTAAGAGAAATATTGGAACCATTTTGTTCAAGCTACAGCAACAAAGTAACGGGAACTATGGACGATCCATCAACAGCTTTCAAATCAGCAAGGAGTGTTGGGGAATTGCCTGCTGGTATGGAACTGGACCGGAGATAGCTGAAACCCAGGATCCAAGGCCTTGAGTTCATATGGTGTCTGCAAAGTACGTGAAACAATCGCCTTGTAAAACCCGTAATAGGACCAGAGTATCTCCCAGAAATTTCCCAGGAAGTTTTCTCCAAAATTAATTTTTAACACATTTTTGCTTCTACTGGAAGATGTGATAGTCTTGATTGAATCGGGAAAGTCTATACACTTTGCAGTACAAAGTATTGCGAGTACATGGGACAGGCTGATCAGACCAGAGGATCATTTACTACTGGTCATGTTTTGCATATGCTTATGTTTTATTTCAATGACTTAAATGCAAAACATTTAACATCTGGAAATAAATGTGGAAGAAAAATTACTTAACTATGTGTACCCTGGTTTGTGCATGGATCCGAATACGGAACAAATGGAGGACAAACTGAATTTTCAAATGGGACATTGTAATCTGGGGATTGTGAATAGACTCAGCTACTGACTGGGAGAAATCCCTGAGCCACACTCACCAGGCGAGGCTCAGATAAATGCACAATCTGCACAGATAATAGGTCTTTACCCACCCATCATTATGTACATTTCAATTAGATCCATCAAGTTGGTTCTATCTAGTTTATTGTATCAATTCACACATTGCTGTTCCAACATGTAGAAATGCTTGGAACAGTCATTTCAGGAAAAATCTGAGGTTTCGGGAGAGTGTTTAACAATTGTTTAACCTGTTTAAACTTCCTGAAACTGGTAATGTTCTCTTAGAAAATGGTCAAATTTTCATTTAAGTGACTGTAATGAACCCACACACTCCACATGCTGCATGTTCCTTCAGAATGTGATGACTCTGATAACAGCAGAGCTGTTGAGGCTCAATAGCTAGGGGATAAATGACAGAACACTCAAACCAAGACTTTATACCTTTTAGAGATAGTAGGAACTGCCGATGCTGGAGAATCTGAGATAACAAGGTATAGAGCTGGATGAACACAGCAGGCCAAGCAGCATCAGAGGAGCAGGAAAGCTGACGTTTTGGGTCTAGACCCTTCTTCATACCTTTTATCAGGTTTTGCCGATAAACACTATGCGTAGCAAGAGCTCTCTTTCACCCTGCTCCCATTTAAAAAGTGATTTTAATCAGACCGTTATGACACACTTCCAGTGCAAGTGGAACTTGAGCACACACTGCCTAGATGCAGTAATACTACCATAAGACCAACTGCTTCAGAGATAAAAGGTACTGCAGATGCTGGAGAATCCGAGATAACAATTTGTGGGGCTGGATGAACACAGCAGGCCAAGCAGCATCAGGGTCTAGGCCTGAAACGTCAAGCTTTCCTGCTCCTATGACGCTGCTTGGCCTGCTGTGTTCATCCAGCCCCACAACTTGTTATCTCATAAGACCAACTGCTTCTTGATATAACTAATCTGTCAGACAGCTCCAGGTTGGATAGGATTTAAAATTGAAACTTCTGGTCCAGGAGTAATAACACTGGCACTGTGCCACAAGACCTTGTAAAGTGATCAGCCTACATGAATGTTATGACCCATCCCCCCATCTTCATATCCCGAAGTGGGACCTAGACCAAGCAGTACTGACCCAGAGGTAAGGAGACTACTACTGCACCACACACGAGCACAAGACGATCTAAAATTAATATCCTCCAACTGAGTTTCGTTAAACATCGATGATTGTACAATGAACTGATTCCTTTCCCTCCCTTTGAACAAAAGCAAATAGAAATTCAGGTGGACAGGACATGCCAGAGGTGGAGATGGCGGTATCTGGGACATTGTGTGTAACATATGAATTGGTGGGAATGACACCGTCAGGCTGTTGTGTACCTGGTCTTTGGTTAGTTAGATAGACGGTCTTCTTTTCTCTAGAAAAGAGACAGCTGACTGGTGACATGATAGAAGCATTAAAGGTTATGAAACGGTTCAATAGTCTGTACATGGGCGTGATGTTTCCACTTGTGGGCAGGACAAGAACTTGGGAAGCCATAAAAATGAGACTATCAGTCACAAAACCAATTGGGAATTCAGGAGGCATTTCTTTTATCTAAGTCCTGACTGAATTGGTCATATTCTCTTTTCTGAGCCACAAAGTTCCAGGCTGAAGGCATACTCTAGCGCTGAAGCTAAAACTAAAGTCTCACATTTCTATTGTTATGATCCCAGCTAATGTTACTACCAGACAAATCAGATTTCAGACAAAATCCTTGCTTCAAAGATCATATTTTGATATGTTTTGATTTTAACGTAGTGGTCTCTCCCTTAAGCATAAGTATTCAATTCTGCAGGTTTTGCTCTCTCAACAAAACAGAAGTTAATCAACAAAAGTAAAGATGAAATAGAACAAACTATCTACTGATAATACAAATTTAAAATGTTTAAACATGGTGTAAAATTAGAATCCCATTAACCCCCAAGCACTCCTTTGTAAATTGAAAAAAAAAACAGCTTTTGAATAGTCTCCAAAACACCACACGTACAATATTCACACCAATATCTAACACTTTGATAGGTTTAAGTCACTTGTGACTTCAACTTTTAGACAGGAATTATAAGTACCTTCTTCCTGGAGCTGTTACACCTGTTAACTTTAATGACAGCTATAAACAATCTCTTCAGGGTTTTATCTCAATACTTCTGATTTGGGACAAACACAAACTCTGCACTCGAAGATAACCTAGTCCAATATACATCCTTCCCTGCTCTGGAACACTGGTCCACAAAACCATCCTTTTTCAAGGACTTCACAGAACTGCCCAACTCTAAGTCAAAAGTGAAACTAAAAATCTCTCTCAGCTATATGTGTCTCCTTACTTCTTAACAAAAACAATATCTAGAACTCCTTCACAAGCCTTGAGGTCCTATGATTTTACTTGCTGTGTTGTAAACAATCTAAATCAACAAAAAGTCCTTTTAGTAACATACAAACCTTATTCACTCTAAAGCCAGACATCAACAACTGTTTTACAAAGAAATCATGAAGGCTACATAAATGTGAGGTGCTGCAGTTTGGAAAGGCAAATCAGGGCTGGACTTACGCACTTAATGGTAAGGTCCTGGGGAGTGTTGCTGAACAAAGCGTCCTTGGATTGCAGGTTCATAGTTCCTTGAAAGTGGAGTCCCAGGTAGATAGGATAGTGAAGAAGGCATTTGGTACGCTTGCCTTTATTGGTCAGTACACTGAGTATAGGAGTTGGGAGGTCATGTTGCAGCTGTACAGCACATTGGTTCAGCCACTTTTGGAATACTGTGTTCAATTCTGGTCTCCCTGCTATAGGAAGGACAATGTGAAACTTGAAAGGGTTGAGAAAAGATTTATAAGGATGTTGCCAGGGTTGAAGGGTTTGATCTATAGGGAGAGGCTGAATAGGCTGGAGCTATTTTCCTTGGAGTGTCAAAGGCTGGGCAGTGACATCGGATAGGTTTATAAGTCATGAGGGACACGGATAGGGCGAATAGATAAGGTCTTTTCCCGAGGGTGGTGGAGTCCCAAACTAGAGGGCATAGATTTAAGATGAAAGGGGAAAGATTTAAAAGGGGCATCAGGGACAACCTTTTCATACTGAGGGTGGTGTGTACATGGAACAAGCTGCCAGAGGAAGCGTTGAAGGCTGGTACAATTACATTTAAAAGGGATTTGCGTGGGAATATGAGTAGGAAGAGTTTAGAGGGATGTGGGCTAAATGCTGGCAAATGGGATGAAGTCAGATTGGGATATCTGGTCGGCATGAACAAGTTGGGCAGAAGGGTTTGTTTCCATGCCGTACAGCTCTATGAATCTATGACTTTATTGAAATGCTTACAAATGAATTATTAACTTCAGGCATACAGAAAAATCCATCATCATTTACTCAGTCAAAAACCAGAATCCAAAACTTACATGAAACATTATTTATACATTTCCTGTAGTTATAGTATGTTGACCTGGACCTGTGCAGCAAGCAATATCACAAAAAAATCTCCTTGTCATTATCATATTGCTGTTTGTAGGAGCTCACTGAGTGTAAATTGGCTGCAACATTTCCTGCATGACCACACCACAAAAATATTTTATTAACTGTGAAGTACTCTGAGATATCTAGTGGTTGTGAAAGACAGAAAGTACAAGGAAATTGTTTTGGTTTGATGCTAAGCCTGCAGTGCAAAGGCACAGTAGATGTAGGAGTTATTTTCATAAAATATCTGTCTTACAAAGAATCAAATTATCTGTCATCATAGTGGCCAGAAGTAGACATTTGAGCTGTGAGAATGTTAACTTCTTTTGGCTTTTCAATTAAATATTTTTTTTTTATGGTTTGCTACTTCCAACAAATGACTGAACACTCACCTATATACATCTTAATATTTAAAATGAAGCTGAATTATTGCATACATTGTATGCTGTAATTGCTGTGCTCTGTGTGAGTAGGGGACTGATGAATTTGAATCATTCTGTTTTTGCTGGCAGCTTGTTGCCCTGCATGGTAAATTGATCTGTGAAGAACATTTTGTGTCTGACTGTATGGAGGAGTTAAGGTCTACAGTGAATGTCCTCGAGGACAAAGTTATTTTTCTTCATTGGAATTGAGCTTTGTTGGGAAAAACCTGCAAGATCAACCAAACACCATAAGACCATAAGACCATAAGACATAGGAGTGGAAGTAAGGCCATTCGGCCCATCGAGTCCACTCAGCCATTTAATCATGGCTGATGGGCATTTCAACTCCACTTACCCGCACTCTCCCCGTAGCCCTTAATTCCTTGCGAGATCAAGAATTTATCAATCTCTGCCTTGAAGACATTTAATGTCCCGGCCTCCACTGCGCTCCGTGGCAGCGAATTCCACAGGCCCACCACTCTCTGGCTGAAGAAATGTCTCCTCATTTCTGTTCTAAATTGACCCCCTCTAATTCTAAGGCTGTGCCCGCGGGTCCTAGTCTCCCCACCTAACGGAAACAACTTCCCAGCATCCACCCTTTCTAAGCCATGCATTATCTTGTAAGTTTCTATTAGATCTCCCCTCAACCTTCTCAATTATAATGAATACAATCCCAGGATCCTCAGCCGTTCATCATATGTTAGGCCTACCATTCCAGGGATCATCCGTGTGAATCTCCGCTGGACACGCTCCAGTGCCAGTATGTCCTTCCTGAGGTGTGGGGCCCAAAATTGGACACAGTATTTTTTGAACATGATTTTTTCATCTTCATATTTCTTACATACATTTGATGGACAGTGCTGTATAATTTCTTACCTCATACTGCACCTTGTAGTCAGAATCTAAACATACAATACAATGTTAGAGATTACCTACACATCAAAAACTATAAGTCTCTGCTGTGCTCTGTTCTGCAATCTGCTGTGAAACTGTCCAATAAATGAGGTATTAGCAGTTCACTTCTTCAGAGATAGCTGTTGATCTCTGTAATTAACTTGATATTTGAAAATATGATTCTACCAAGTTACTTTCTTAAGTAGTTTGATCTTCGCCTGACACAACAATGGAACAAAATATATCTGTATGCTAATATGTTTCAGTGCTACACACATACAGAAGAAATCAATATTGCTCATCTTGACACCCCAAATCATATGCTTGGGAAATGTAACAGGAACATTTTCTGATTTCAGTTATTAGTTTTGGGCCTCACTGTACATTACACTAGACAGCTGGGTGAGTGACTAAAGTGCTCAAGTGAAGTAGGCAAATCATTACCATTTGCAAAATGAGATACAGAAGGGCAGAATACCAAATACTGGCTCAAATACATGATGGATGCTAAATTTCCATCACTTCCTAAAACAGTTGGTGGCTGGGAGGTCTTAGCGCAAGAGTCCTCATTCAGGCTGAGGATATGAGGCCTGGGGCTGTGGGTAGAAAGTGATAACTAGAAGGCCTTAGGCTGACTGGCAAGAAGATTGTCCTCTGAAAAACCTTCAGATTTTAATGATATCTGGATTTCGCCTTTTAAACATCCTTGTCCTATTCTCAGACAGCACCCCTGCCAATGTGTAGTATTCTGGTTTGAGTAGTTTGCTGCCTCTAGAGTCCTCATTCCTATATGCTGAGTGTTGATGGAGGATAGACCATTGGTAAGGCTAAACTGAAAAGACTTGTCCAACACAACCAGATAATTAATTGTATGATAGCAATAGATACAGTTTACATTAACCGCTTGGGAATAATTCTGAAGGAATCTTGGCTGACGTAAAGATGTACTGCCTCTCTTCAGGCACTTGTGCAGAATGTAATTGTTTCTACCCAAAAGCTGTATGACTTAATCAGATTGAGTGGAGCCCAATGTAACATGAACATTAACTCCTTCTGAATCATTACCCATATAACACTTCCCATTTATTTTCCATTTCCTTAGCCGGTTGTTTTAAATTTATGTTTCCCCACTGAGGTCCCTTCATTAATGTCAGAGGAGATGCCTCCAGAGATCTTTAAGCTTTAGTGTTTGAGGAAGAAGTTGAGAAATAGAGAGGACCTCTGTCCCGCCTGCTCTTACCCACTATCATACTACCAGCTACATGGAGAGGGAGCATGTTTCATATCAGCAGCTACTGGTGGAGGTTCTCTTCCTGATGGAGATTGCACCAGGACATCCAGGGTGATATTGCAAAGGGATTTTAATACCTGGCTAGACATTTGACGCAAAGGTTATTTAGAAGATCAAATTAAACCGCAGCTCACATTTTGTTTAGTCTAACACAAATGAAGGTTTGTCAGGAACATCAACTGACAATGTTTCCAAAAACCTCACCTGCCATCGTATTACTAACCACATTTACAGAACAAGGAAAATCTCCCTGGGAATGACAATGAGAAACTACATTCTCTGAATCAACAGAGGAATAGATGGTGACCCATGCTGCTTGCTGCCGGAGACATTTGTGTTCACAATGCAGTATAATGCAGGGTCATACAGGAACAGTAAGGGTCGGCTATGGCGTGAAATCTGTGTATATTTCTCACTGGATCCTTGCAGTGTTAATCTATAAAATAATGTTGCAATGTGACAGAGAAAAACCTATGTTGCAAATACCACGCATGAAGTCACCTCAATATCAACAGTCATTATGGGCAAGGCTTGTGCTGAGCTGCACCATAATTTGCCTGTGGAGTCATTACTACATCTAAATTTGTTAATTCCTTGCTCCCGGAATGTTGGAAATGTCTTTACATGACTTTAGACACAAATGGTCTCCAGTTTCTCCTCTTTGTGACGCACTGTTTAACCGTCCCTGTCATTTAAAATGTAACCAGCCCATTTGTTTCCTCTCCTATTACATGACAGACAACATTGGCCAGTGATTTCCAGTGATTTCAAAGACTTCTCATGCATCACCTTGAGAATTCCACAGAACCAATCATTAAATGAACACACACACACATGCACGCATATACGCATACACACAAACACACACACAGATCAAATATGATTAAATACATAAACACATGAATGAAGCCGCACAAATATATCCAAAAATACTTTCACAGCTGTGGGTGGTTTGTTTTGATTTTACTTTGACTCTGAGAAAAACCTTGCGTCCACAGTGTGATCTGGCAAATATAAATTAAAATCAGTGTTTTATTATCCTGAATGTAAAATGTATCCATAATTGTACAATCCAATTATGTGGCTCACGTCTACTTGAAGCAGAATTTTATTTATCTGAAAAGGTTCCATTAAGGTATTTCTCGTCATTTGCTGCTAATTGGCCAGGATTATTGCAAGAATATTAATCGTAGTAAAATTACCAGTGCTTTTACATTGTCTTTGTTCATTCAGGAGATGTATCTTTCCTGGCTGAGTCAGTATTTATTGCCCATCTCTAGTTGCCCTTGAGAAGGTGATGGGAGCTGCCTTCTTGAAGGAGCACAATCCATTTGGTGCAGGTAGACCTACAAGTCTGGAGACTTGGTCCAGTGCGGTCTTAAACCAATGATGTGTTGTGCGTGGAATTGCAACATATTCTCCTAATAATATGCTGACACTTTGAATGATATCAAGAACTCAGTTGATATCAATTGGAATCTTTTGGAGTATGTCACCTCCCAACAGTTACATCCACAGTTTTCATACTTTTGTACTTGTCCTCAGAAGGTTTATTGAATAGATAATCATCAAAGTAGATTGATGGCTATATTCATGATTATGGTAGCAACAATCATTTTAAATAACACGTCTAGACATAAAAACATTAGCATACATGCTAATGATATAAGAATTGGAAAAATGTGCACTCACGGACCTTATATCAGTCAATATAAGTTATGTTTATTGAGATACTGTGTCACAACAACAGATTGTAATCCTGATATATTGGACTTCAAGTACAACAGGCTTTTTTTTGAAAATACATACAAGTCAAAAGGCTGAGGGATTATTCAGCAACTGTCTAATATCCTGGTGTGAACTATAATGACTCACAAGAGGAATCATGTAACACTCAACCTGATGAGAGTCAACTAAACTTCAGCCAATAACATTTCAAAGGCAGCAATACCTTTCAGCTGTGATTTCACAAGTGTTATGGCCCAGATTACAAATACGATATTAGTTGAGGATATTATTGGTGGAGCTGTTGAAATCAGGAATGACCAGAATTGATTGAATACTAATATCCTGGAAGTTTTGGGGCTGGAGGTGATTTAAGAGCTGTGGAAGGCCAAGGCCATAGGTGAATGTGAAAACAACAATTAGAGGTTGTTTGAATTTGAGCCAGTTGCTAGACAGAAGTATAAAAATGGTAATGAGGAATTGCAGTTTGCAGTGGGGACCAATGTAAATGGTGTCAATTTCACTGATTATTCATTGAAAGAAATTTCAGCTCCTCCAATCCTGGATGTCAGATTAAAGGTCTGATAATTTCAAAATGATGAGGAATCCAAGAGAGGTGGTAATGCACAGAGCTGGCTATTGCCACCAAAGCTGTAATGAATCAATGTTCTGCTGAGAGATGATTTCACCAAGGAGCATCATGTAGATGAGAAATAGGACAGGTCAGACTTAGGCTGAGACAGCTAGTTGGAGAAGGATGCTGTACCTTGGGATATGGCATTTAAAACTGTCTGTCAATAGTTGGGCTGCATTATCAGTGATGTCAGATGACATGGAAGTGGGAGCTGCTGGATGAAGACTTAATCATGCCTCTGTGCTGTTTTGTATGGTTAATAAATATTCATCCATTTGCACTAGTACATTGCCTAGCCCTCATGTTTCCAAGACCTCAGAACCTGCAAATGTACAGTGTCAACCATTCTCAATTGCTACAAATTCATAACATTCAGTTCAGAAAAGTCATGACAGAATTGAAACATTAACTCCATTTCTCTCTCTGATGATGCTGTCAGAGCTGCTGAGTTTCTTCATCATCTTCTATAATTATTTCAGCTTTCCAGCATCTGCAGTATTTTGTTTTAATTGTATAATATTTTAATTTGGCCATGGTCAGATATTCATGCCTTTCCCATGTGTGCGTCCTCAAACTATGTGAAGATAGGGTGAGGTAAGCCGTGTCCAACTTACAACACAACGCACAGAACAATAGTTATGATCAAACTCAATTTTTTTGATTTGAAAAC
>JAHRHZ010000145.1:19849497-19893416 GCA_024137785.1 Ginglymostoma cirratum | reverse complement strand
CCTGAAGGGTTTAGGCCTGAAACGTCAAGTTTTCCTGCTCCTATGATGCTGCTTGACCTGCTGTGTTCATCCAGCCCTATGCTTGTTATCAGGGCTACAGCGAGGATGAGCCAACTGCAACATGGTACAGGAAGTCATTCAAGAGGGGGCAGCGGAAGGACAAGTGGTAGTTGTAGGAGATTTTATAATCAGGGGAATGGATAGCATTGTTTGCAAGTAGGATTGCGAGGCCCGCATGGTGTGTTGCCTGCCCAGTGCCACAGTAAGGGATATCTCTGGCCAGCTTGAAAGGATATCGGAGCGGGAGGGGGAGGATCCAGTTGTTGTGGTTCATGTTGGAACAAACAACATAGGCAAGACAAGGAAAGAAGACCTGTTCAGGGATTATCAGGAGTTAGAAACGAAATTAAAGAGCAGGTCCTCAAAGGTTATCATCTCTGGATTACTGCCCGAGCCATGTGCAAATTGGCACAGGGACACAAGAATAAGGAAAGTAAACACATAGCTAAAAGAGTGGTGTGGGAAAGATGGGTTCCTTTTCATAGGGCATTGGCATCAGTACTGGAACAGAAGGGATCTGTGCCATTGGAACGGTCTCCACCTGAACCGAACTGGGACAAATGTTCTAGCGAAAAGGGTAAATAGGCTGGTCAACAGGATTTCAAACTAGAAAGTTGGCGGGGGGGAAAGGAAGAATAAAACTTCCACCAGTGGGGAACAAAGCAGCAAGTTAACATCTGTAGGGGTGGATTCAACTGCATGGAAAAATATGAAAAAAAATGACAGGAAAGGAGAACTCAGGAGAGGTTATTAGAGTCTCCAGCACAGACACAAATAGGACAGAGTGTTTGAAAAGGGCTAGGAATCAAACTTCAAGCACACTGGATTAATGAATAACAATGAGTAGAGGGGCTCTTAATACAGGACTGAAAGTGTTATATCTGAATGCATGCAGTATAAGAAAGAAGGTACATGAGCTTGTGGCACAGATTGAAATTGGCAGATATGACATGGTGGGCATCACGGAGACATGGCTGCAAGGGGATCAGGATTGGGAGCTGAATATCGGAGGATATACATCTTTCCAAAAAGATAGGCAGGTGGGCAGAGGGGGTGAGGTTGAAATTAAACCAAAAGTAAGAAACAAGGTAGGGTCAGATGGTTAGAATCTGCGTGGGTAGAGTTGAGGAACTGCAGATGTGAAAAAACCATAGTTGGAATTATGTACAAGCCTCTAAACAGTAGTCAGCAGCTGGGGTGCAAGATATGTCAGGAGATAGAAAAGGTGTGTAAGAAAGGCAAAGTTACAGTGATCATGGGACATTTCAAAATGCAGATGGACTGGGGAAATCAGATAGGCAGTGGATTGTAAGAAAAGGAATTTGTGGAATATGTATGATATGGCTTTTTGGAGCAGCTTGGGGTGGAGCCCACTAGGGGACAGGCAATACTAAGTTTAGTGTTGTGCAATGAGGCAGACTTGATAAGGGAGCTTAAGGTGAAGGAACCCTTAGGAGGCAGTGATCAATATATGTTTGAATTTCCTCTGCAATTTGAGAGGGAAAGGATAGAATCAGAGGTAATGGTATTGCCTCTAAATATTATGGAGACATGAGGGAGGAGATGGACAAGTTTGACTGGGAGAGGAGCCTAGCAGGGAAGACAGTGGAACAGCAAAAGCAGGAGTTTCTTGGAGTGATTCAGGAGACACAGCAAAAATTCGTCCCTAGGAAATAGAAGCATGATACAGGGAGGATGAGGCAACCATGACTGACTAGGGAAGTCAGGGATAGCATAAAAGCAAAGGAGAAATCATATCATGTGACGAAGGGCAGTGAGAAGCCAGAGGAGTAAGAAGCTTACGAAGACTAACAGAGGACAACAAACAAGGAAATAAGGAGGGAGAAGATTAAATATGAGGATAAGCTAGCCAGTAATATAAAGGAGGACAGCAAGAGTTTCTTTAGATATATAAAGGGCAAAACAGAGGCAAAAATAGACATTCGACTACTGGAAAATGACGCTGGAGAGATAGTAGTGGGGAACAAGGAAATGGCCGAGGAGCTGTATAATTACATTGCGTCTGTCTTCACAGTGGAAGACACGGGTAATATACAAAAAATTCAAGAGAGTCAGGGGGAAGAGCTGAGTATGGTGGCCATCACCAAGGAGAAGGTGCTAGAAAAACTGAATGGCCTGAAGGTGGATAAATAACCTGGACCAGATGGACTTCACCCCAGGCTTCTAAAGGAGATAGCTGGAGAGATAGTGGAGGCATTAGTGGTGATCTTTCAGAAATTGTTAGAGTCAGGGAGGGTCCCTGAGGACTGGAAAATCACGAACATGACATCCCTGTTTAAAAGGGGAGCAAGGCAAAAGATGGAAAATTACAGGCCAATTAGTCTAAACTCAGTCGTGCGTAAGATTTTGGAGTTAATTGCGAAGGATCAAATTTCTGAATACTTGGAAATGCATGGTAAAATAGAGCAAAGTCAGCATGGCTTCATCAAGGGGAGGCCATGCCTGACAAATTTGTTAAAATTCTTTGAGGTAGTGACGAGCAGGTTAGACCTAGGAGAGCCAATGCATGTTATCTACCTGGACTTCAAGAAGGTCGTTGACATGGTGTCATAAAGGAGGCTACTGAGTAAGATAAGGGCCCATACTGTTAGAGGCAAGGTACTAGCATGATAGAAGATTGGCTCTCTGGCAGAAAGCAGATAAGAGGGCCTTTCTCAGTTTGGCAGCTGGTGACAAGTGGTGTTCCACAAGGGTCATCATTAGGACCGCAACTTTTCACTTTATACATTAATGATCCAGATGAAGGAACTGAGGGCATTCTTGCTAACTTTGTAGACAATAAAAAGATATGTAGAGGGACAGGTAGTATTGAGGATGTGGAGAGGCTGCAGAAGGATTTGGACAAGTTTGGCGAGTGGGCAAAGAAGTGGCAGATGGAGAACAATTTGGGAAAGTGTGAGGTCATGCACTTTGGTAAGAAGAAAAGAAGCATGGACTATTTTCTAAATGGGGAGAAAATTCAGAAGTTCTGAAGCACAATGAGACTTGGGAGTTCTAGTCCAGAACACTCTCAAGGTAAACTTGCAGGCTGAGTTCGTAGTTAGGAAGGCAAATGCAATTTTGGCATTTATTTTGAGAGGACTTGAATATAAAAGCAGGGATGTACTTCTGAGACTCTATAAGACTCTGGTCAGGCCACATTTGGAGCGTTTTGTGTAGGTTTGAGCCCCATATCTCAGGAAGGATGTACTGGCACAGGAGCAGGTTCAGAGGATGTTCAGAGAATGGTCCCTGGAATGAAAAGCTTAACATATGAGGAACATTTGAGGACTCTGGGTCTATACTTGATGGAGTTTAGAACGAGGAGGGGGAAATCTAATTGAAACTTACAGAATACTGAATGGCCTGGAAAGAGTGGATGTTGGGAAGATGTTTCCATTGGTAGGAGAGACTAGGATCCAAGGACACAGCCTTAGAGTAAAGGGAAGACTTTTTATAATGGAGATAAGGAGAAATGTCTTCATCTAGAGAGTGGTGAATCTATGGAATTCACTGCCGCAGAAGGCTGTGGAGGCCAGGTCATTGAGTACATTTCAGACGGAGATAAGTAGGTTCTTGATTGTCAAGGGGCTCAAAGGTTATGGGAAGAAAGTGGGACAATGGAGTTGAGAAACACATCAGCCATTATTGAATGGCAGAGCAGACTTGATGGGTTGAATGGCCTAGTTTCTGCTCCTACATCTTGTGGTCTTGTGGTCTTATAGTAGTCATGCAATAGGACTCTGCTCGACAGTTGGGACTTCTATAGATCAGAGAATAGAGCTCTGCAACCTTACTATTTGATGATAAATATTGTTTAAAAGCTCCCTGGAAGTCTGATCTGAGCTTGTGCAAGGTACAGAAGACATCACACCATAAAATGTCAACAATCGCAAATGTATCCTGCTCCTGCATAAAGAAACATTCTTTTCTCATATTTCTAACACCCTGGACCAAGAGGCAAGAAAGGCTGTATATGCAAATTATCAATCTTTTCCTTACCTCTAACTACCAAGGGTTGCCTAGCGATCACAATATCTCTTGTTTTTGGGGGTTTTCATTTTTACAGTTGAAACAATGACCTTTCAACCAAGGCATGTGTGAATTTTATTCCAGTTTTCCTACAATCCACAGAAATGATGTGGAATTGAAACATTCAACTTCTTTAAAAGCAAACATCATCAATTAAACTGGTTTACACCATCATTTGTAAAATTAGAGCATTAGGTGCAATATTGTGGTTAGAATTGTTTTGTAGATAATAACTCATTGAAATCATTTCTAGAATAGGAGATACCCATCAGTGTTGTAAACTTCTCACAAACATCCAAGTGTCAAAGTCCATATAATTGCTGATGATCAAATAGGAGTTATTTTATTTAGGTTCAGAAGTGATTTAAACAGAGAAAATCAAATATTTCAACAGCAATTTAGAAATCTCTTATGCGCCTGAAAGATCCAACAGTTGAATATGTTGCTCCCCAGTCACTGTATCTCCTGTATTCACCAGGTCTCATGAAATACTGCCGCCCTCTATAGTTGGGATGTTCATAGAAGATCCAGTACCCGTCCATCACATGGCAGGAGTGGATGTCATGGTAACGGAAACGATCGTAAACAGATGGACAGTCTTCCATGAATTCCATCATCTGTCCTCCAAAGTCAGGTCTCTCATAAATCCTCATTCTGTAGGAGCCTCCTCGGTACTGCAATAGAAAGAGGGTCAAGATTACAATTTTCTTCAAATATGGTCAGGTCCTATTCTAGAAGGATAACAAATTCTGGAAGAAAGAGATTAGCTCCAAATCCCTTCAGCCAAGCAGCAACTGAGAGTGCAGATCTTTTTAACTAGTTTTTGGCTAACTTTAGAAGATCTGTATTGACAGTTATTTCATTAAATTCTGGCTGTTGGATACATTACTCATTGTAAGGATGAGCCTTCAGAATTCACATAAGGGGGTGTAAACCATAACTACAAAAATACAGATCACAGGTATTAGATTCATTTACTTGTGTTCTGCCCAAAGGCAGCTGTGTCACTTTCTATCTGTGATTGCTTGTCATTGCCTTTCAGTTCTTAGGAGCAGGCTGAGGAGATAGGCCCAAGTTCATCTCAGCAGGAGTAAGAACTGTTTCAGAGATAGTAGGAAGTGCAGATGCTGGAGAATCTGAGGTAACAAGGTGTAGAGTTGGATGAAAGCTTTCTTGCTCCTCTGATGCTGCTCGGCCTGCTGTGTTCATCCAGCTCTACACCTTGTTATCTCAGGAGTAAGAACTGAACTATATGGTTGCCATCAAGGCAACTGAACTAACCAGCCATTAGTAACCTCAACAGTGAACTTAGGATTTACACCTTTACCAAGAGGGTGGTTAGAATGTGGAAATCATTACCATCAGGAGTCATTGAGATGCATAGCATACATGTATTGAAGATGATGTTAGATAAATACATGAGGGAGACTGGAACAGAAAGTTATACTCGTGTTCGTAGATAACGAAGAACATAAACAGAATATCAGGCCTTTTGGGCAAAATGGCCTGTTTCTAGGCTGTAAATAGCATAAATACATGTAACATTAGGAGCACTGGTAACATATTTTAGCAGATCCTATCCAAGCCATCCACTTATCAGCAGATGAGTATATTAGTTATTACAATGCAACCTAATAATTCAGTTCTTACTTCTCAATATTTGATCTATATTACAATTCAATTATCCTATTGAATGATTGGATTTTTCTGGGTGTGAAGCTTAGATCTGTAATGCCATAGAAGGTAATACTATGGAGCCAAATGTTCTTCTGTTCATATTGGAGACACTTACAGCCACATGTGCTTGATGCTGAAAAGGATATTCATACAAGCATTCCCTAAACGCATCTGAAGCTGATAAATTGCCATTTCCGACTGATGTGATGCCCTAGTTCCACATTTCAACTGCACAAGCCTATTCAACAGAAACACATACCATTCAACAAATATCAAACCTTCAGTTGCAAAAGAGGCCAAACCAAAATTGCAAGTGTTAAGCATCCAATTTAAAATTAAAGCTATTTTGAAGCACTTCAACAGTTGCAAATCTTCTGAAAGTATAACTTCTAGAAAGACAAGGTCACAACTTATATCATACAACTGAATCAAATAGATGTTTTCACAATATATGAACAATGTCAGTGATGAGCATCCAAGTCAATTTCTAGTCCTCTTGCTAAGAACACCTAACTCAGCAAACGATGGAGATTATTAATACTGTTTGATACTGACAATAATCCTTCATAAATAAATATTAATTTACCTGCGGATAGCAGCGGCATGACCTGACATGGTCATTGAATCCCATCCAGCGCTGGTAGTCAGGATAGTCTCCCCTGGTCAGAACATACTGGTATCCCATGTAATTGGGTCTCTCATACAGCACCCACCAGTCACTCTCAACACGGATGGAGTTACAGCGGCTAATGTAAGGGGTCAGGTCGGCACAGTCACTGCTGCACTCATAGTGCCGACCCTGGAAGTTCCTGTCCTCGTAAAAGATGATCTGTGGAAAGATACATGTTGTACTCAAAAATGGTTAAAGTAGGAAGTAGCAAAAAACAAATTATAATGCAATAAATACAAAAGCCTTACCTTTCCCATTTTGAACCCACAGTTAGCTGCGTAACTGATTGATTGCAGCCCTGGGTGACACAGCTTGATATTTATATGCTGCTGTACATTTGCCATTTAATTGATTCAGAACTGAAAATCAGCAAAAGTGCAACAAAACACACATCACACACAAAGTAAAGGGTATAAGTTCAAAGGCAAATGATGTGCCATTGATTGTTTCCCTTCGCCAACACATAATTTAATTGTTACTTTGCAAAGGAGAACAGTGTACGAGAGGATTCTATGCTTTCTATGCCCTGGTTCTGCTGAACCTTCAGAAAAGTCACAATTCTGATACAGTTTTGTTTGCAACGTGACAGGATCATCCCCTGCTGAACTGACTAAAATGGGGACAAATCTATCCATTAAAAACTGGTTCCATGATACATGGTAGAAAACCAGTGTGATATAACTACATTAAAAACATTTCATGTACACATTCAGAAAATCTCAGATTTTTTTATGGAGAAATGCTGCACAGCATTATGCAAGAAGAATAGAAAAAGCCAAAATTATCAGCAGAAGCAGGCTATTCAGCACTTCGTATCTGCTCCACTAATCTCTATGACCATGGCTTATCATCCATCTCAATGCCATATCCCTGATTTCCATCTACATCCTATGATGTCTTTAAAGTCCATGTATTTAAATTAATTATCTTTTTTTCCCTCTCTTGTTACAAAACTGCTGTAAATCCCAGTGCCACACACACTCCTTGCTCCCTGGGCTGAAATCTAAAGCCATCTCTACATCTCCATTGTTCTTATCTTCCATTCCACCAAACTTCCCATGTAAGCAAGCATCTCCCTTATTTCTACTAGTATGATGCCACCAGCAAACACATTTTCCCTTCTTTCTGTGGGGTCAATTTCCTTCAAAGCACCCTGGCCCATTCCCCTATCAGACTCAACATCCTCTTCCATTCCCATAGCACTCTTCCACACAAGACCAGCAAAAGCAAAAGCAGTGGTCTTACCTCCCCCTTGTCACTATCCAAGGCCCATAATGTCCTTCCAGGTTAAACTGCAATTATAGAGCCATAGAGTCATGGAGATGTACTGCACAAAAAAGACCCTTCGTTCACTTGTCCATTCTGACCAGGGAGCCTAAATTAATCTAGTGCCATTTGCCAGCATTTGGCCAACATCCCTCCAAACCCATCCTATTCATATTCCCATTCAGATGCCTTTTAAATGCTCTAATTTTACCAGCACACCCACTTCATCTGGCAGCTCATTCCAGACACGCACCACTCTTTGCTTGAAAAAGTTGCCCTTTAGATCCCTTTTAAATTTTTCCCCTCTCACCTTAAACCTATGCCCTGTACTAAGGGTGACAGCAAAAATGCAACCATTCCAGTCAAGTAATGATGGAAATTGTCAGAGTAAGTTCAATAGCCAAAGTGGAACAGAATTTCCCAAACTGGAGACAACTAGAGTTACAGTCCTTAAGAACTGCCTGAAACTGCCATGCATTTCTTGTCTAACTGGATTACCTAACTAGCTTGATGTTTTAAGGTTCCATTTCAGAGTATGACTCTTAATCTAAATCTTCACTTGAGAAAACCTGAACAGAAATTTTTATGTATACCAAATTCTCTCATAAGCAGGCATCATTTCCTCCCATGTTTCATTTTACTCTGTGCAATTTTTCAATGTTTACTTTTGTAGCTTACTAATGACTCACTCGTTAAGTTGAATCCAGATCAGTTTCCCACTACAAAAATTAAATTCAATTCCACGAAACCGCCTTATAAATGATTGACAGATAACTGACACTGTCCGGCAGCTTCTGTCTAACTAGGCTACTTAACCAGCTTTCCATTTGAATGTTCCATTTCAGAGTTTGACATTTAATCTATCTTTCAACTTGAGAAAAACTTACCAGAAATTTCCATGTGAACCATATTCCCAACACCCTATATTATGTTTTATCAAATTTAACACATAAGTATCTAGGATAAAATATTTTCAAGGGAAAATTAAAAAAAAGTATGACGGGACATTTATTAATCATTGGTATTCAGAATCTCGATTTCTACACAAAAGAATATAAATTGGAACCTCCAGTTTTACAAGCAAAACTTGGCCAACAAAATCAGTTCTTTGTCATTTTATTTCCACTTCCAAAGCAATAGTCAACTCTCTACATTTAAATATTCAAGTGATGATTCCTACGACTGCTATTCATTCTTCCAGGTAAAATATATAGATACTGAAATTTAGAATCTCATTCAGTCAATGGTATCTCAGTCACGGTAATTGCAATGCGGCATGTAGCAATCATGGAACATGGGTGACGGTTCATTATAAAGTTTAAATTAATGGTTCTAATGCATTGGATTCTTTGCCAGCTGCAAAACGATTTTACTCACTGCTGAGCTCAATCAAAGCCATGTAGCTTTAGTGATCTTGGTCATTTAAATTTACTTTTACCCAGCAAGTTTGAAATTAATGGTGGGGCAGTGAGGTTCCCCAGATGTCTGTCACCAACAATAGCATCTGTCAGGGTAACCAGTCAATCACCTTGAAGTATTCTCACAGATAGCAAACCAGAAAGTAAAAACCTTTGAATATCTTCACTTTTAATTTTACTGTTCACAGATAGCAAAATGAACGATTCAGACTTATCCATGAGATTAAGGCAAAAGTTAAAATGTTATACACAAACTTTAAAGAAGTACGTCATTTTAAAGATATGTGCGAATTCAAGCATAATACCGAAATTTGACAATCAATAAATATTCAACGAGGTCCATTTGAGCATTATTAGAAGTCATTTTCAACACGTTGAGTCATTAAAAAGACCAACCACTCCTCATGATACAAGATGTGACATTTACACTTACTTTACTATTAAACAAATGTCAGAGTAAGAGTTCTCATCAGAGCAATATTCCTACTTGATTGCATTCTTGGTGATATCACCAACACACATGCTGAAGAGGAATAATATAACTTGTAGCAGCTTCTGGATTTCTGCTTTTAACTGTGCAGACTCAAGAAGTTGCTTACAGTTTCAGTGTTACTGCCAGCACAAAATACAAGCAATTGCCTACACTCAAGCACTCACAGGAGTACAGCAGCAAGAAGGTTTCATGTAAACAAATATTTAAATGATGGTGTGTTATTATAAATTTGAGCTTGAGCTATGAAAACAAAGAGGTAACTGAGTCTGGAATACTCAATGCTCGGTTGCTTTGCAGACAGACAGTTGCGTTCACTTTTATGTTTCTTACTTTAGAAAAGATGTCAAAACCATAGAAAACGAGAAGTTTAATATTATGCAAAGCATGTGATATTTTGAATACGAAGAGTGACAAAAGAACCTGGGGCTGTTTTATTTGGAGCAGAAAAGATAAACGAGTATCTCTTCAAGATCTTTAAAGTTAAATAAAAGAAAATGGCCTTTATATAGTGAAGTAGAGGCCTTTAAAGATCATCAGCTAACGTACGTGAAGGGAAATTAGAAGAGTATTTCATTTTACTGAAGGGAATGTTGAAATATGACATTCCCATTTGTAATTTCAGTACTTAGTAATAATTAAATGACCTTCTCATACAAGATCTAAATTGAGGATATAATTGAGGGTGATTCTTCTGGATTTTTCTCAGATGCATTGAATCAGCAGTTAGGTGGTGAATTCCATCACAGGTGCATCCCCTGATCTGCTGAATCTCCAGGGCATTTAGACTGTCTGGCTATGCAATTAAAGAAATGTTCCAATTCCCACTTAGCATTGCATTGATAGTCTAGAATAGTGATTCAAATGAACAGAATCATAAATCAAATCAAGTTATTTTTCCATTTTGCATAAAAGAAGGTCGATTCTGATTCTCTGAAATAGGCCTGATTCATTTTACTAAACTCCCTGAAAAACAGTAATTACCAAACTATTCTGTCAAAAAAGGAAGCATAGAATTGAGATTCAGTATCAAGACAAATGTAAATTCTCACAAGGGAGCTTTGAAATCAATAATTATTTACAAAATCCATACTTGGTGCGGTACAGATATTTTGCTCAGAGATTGAAACCAAATTTGGCTTCAAGTTTCTGGCATCAGTGGTGACAATGGATAAAAGAATGGGAATGAAAATTAAGCAATGGATTAGGTTAGTGGATGTAGCAATTCAACAAAGTGCAGAGGAGACTGATACAGTAGAAAAGTACTGAAAAAAACTAAAAGGAATAATTAGAAAATGATGTGAGACCAGCTTTATATATGATGTAAAAACATCAAGAAGAGAGGAACAATGTAATAAGAGGTAAAAACAAAGATGGATGTGAGGACTGACAAAGAGTGATAAGATCAGAAACCAATACAGCGGAAAGACAGTGAATATTGCGAGAGCATCAAAAAAAAGCTGAGAAGAGAATGAGATTTTGTGGTCATCAGATGTGGAGGGAGAAGACATCAGGCAAGCGATGAAGATAGGCCTGCAAGCAATAAAAAGAAGAGGAAGTTCAAAGTTTTGATGGAAGGCTGTGGCTTGAATGATGTAAATGCAGTGGGATTGAAACAAGAATGGTCGACTGGCAGGACAAGATATAGAAGGGTCGTCAACTCATTTTATCATGACCAAGAATAAAATGGGGGAAGCTGAAGAGTTGAACAGTAAATTTAGATATGAGTCTGACCTACAGTAATTATAATTTTCTATTTATTAAAATCAATATAATATGCCATGTGGATCTTTGGACTGTGAATAACTATTGAATCACTGTGCACAGGTTCTGTCGAAAATTAAAAGTAGCTGTTTTCCATTATTGGTTATGAAGAAGCTCAGCTGATATGTGACTATGTATCTAATGAACATAAGTTATATCATTGTTTAATTTAATGATATTCATTATATCATTATCTCTGGCTAAAATATTGTGTATGAGACACACCCTACACCCGAAATATAATTTATTTTTTCCAAGTGATGTGAAAATGAACAAAGATATCAAAATGCATCAAGAAAAATGTATTTTATTACATTTCAGAATATTTCAGCACAACAATTTTATTCTTTTCAGTAACAATTTAGAAATCTCTCATTCGCCTGAAAGATCCGACAGCTGAGCTATAGCCTCCCCAGTCAGTGTATCTCCTGTATTCACCAGGTCTCATGAAGTACTGCCGCCCTCTGTAGTCGGGATGTTCATAGAAGATCCAGTACCCGTCCATCACACGGCAGGAGTGGATGTCACGGGAACGGAAACGATCGTAGACAGATGGACAGTCATCCGTGAATTCCATCATCTGTCCTCCAAAATCAGGCCTCTCGTAAATCCTCATTCTGTAGGAGCCCCCTTGGTACTACAATAGTAATGAGATCATGTCAATAA
The DNA here is from genome assembly GCA_024137785.1 of Ginglymostoma cirratum. Taxonomy (NCBI): domain Eukaryota; kingdom Metazoa; phylum Chordata; class Chondrichthyes; order Orectolobiformes; family Ginglymostomatidae; genus Ginglymostoma; species Ginglymostoma cirratum. The sequence goes on along the minus strand of JAHRHZ010000145.1, from coordinate 19,881,373 downwards.
TGCAGCTGTAAGTATATAGTCAGTGTCTATATATTTAGTTATGGAAAAGGAAGGAAATTTGACATTAACTAATTGATCACTCAGTTTTTATATTAAAATAAGAATAAAATGGAAAAATAAGTAGCAGTGCCTGATTCAACAGTTCCATTTTAACATAAATACCACCAACAATTGTACCATCATTGTACTGTAATTGGTAAAGTTTTGCACAAATTTGAGTCTAATTAATTGATATTAGATACTGAACTGAGCAATGCCGTTATTTTTATTCCTGGGACTGATTGATGGCTTTTTTTTAGTTCATTCACAGGATGAGGACGCCACTGGCAAGGCAGCATTTATTGCACATCCCTAATTGCCCAGAGTACAGTTAAAAATCAACCACATTTCTGTGGGTCTGGTGTCACATACAGGCCACACTGGGTAAAGATGGCAGTTTCCCTTCCTAATGTATCGATGGTCATCATCAGATTCTTAATTCCAGATGTTTCTAAAGTAATGAATTCAATTCACCACCTCCCATTGTGAGATTTGAACGCAGATCTCAGACCATGAATGGGGTTGTCTGGATTAGTAGTCCAGTGATGGTACCACTGGTCCATCACCTTCCCTAAGGTATGGATAAACCTCCAGTGAGAGTGAAGTTCAAAGGCTCCACCCCTATTCAGATTCCTTTAAACACTCCTCCCATCCATCACCACAAGAAGGTGGACATTAAAACAGACTCTGCAAATAGCTTTTCGGTTTCGACAGCCTCATTACAACGGTGAATCGAGTTCTAGACAGGTAAAGACGGAAGATATGAAAATCTGCAAGGCAATGAGTTTCTGGGTAAATGTCCTGAATTTTTTCCATTGAGCATATCATGTGACTAGATAAAAAAATTCACAATTTATACATCATTGGTCGCCTAGAGGGTGTCTTCCCCTTGCTGAAGTGTATTGGTTGAAGTGCCATCTTGAAGCTTTAAAATGTCTAATTGCTGACCATCTTTTCACCCTCAAGCAGAGGTCGAGGTACAGGTACTCATGTCCATCTCTTTCCACATTACGTGAATGAATTCTTATTCAGGCAGGAGATGTGAACTTGTTGGCAAGGCCAGCAGCTATTGCCAATCCCTAATTGCCATTGAGATAATGGTGGAGACGTATCTTTCTTTCAGCTGGGCAGTACTCCAGAAAACCTACCTGTGTATCTTCACTACTGTAACAGTAAGGACAACTAGTCACAGCAAATATGCTGGTAGAAATGACAGGAAGGTTTTCTATTCATTTGAACTTACCCACAGTCCCTACAGCTAACTATAATTCTTAATACCTTGTGAATTACTAGTGCTGATTATGTAAATCACCCGATTATTAATTTTGTATAGGCTCGGTGATAGAACCTAATGAAAAGAACACATACATGCTTTGTTCTTGAGGTTGTTGGCTATTTTTCATTTATTATTGGCACAAGATTCAACAATCACAGACTTATAAGCTACCTGTGGATAGCAGCGACATGACCTAATATAGTCATTGAATCCCATCCAGCGCTGGTAGTCAGGATATTCTCCCCTGGTCAGAACATACTGATATCCCATGTAATTGGGTTTCTCATACAGCACCCACCAGTCACTGTCAACACGGATGGAGTTACAGCGGCTGAAATAAGGGGACAGGTCGGCACAGTCACTGCTGCACTCATAGTGCCGACCCTGGAAGTTCCTGTCCTCGTAAAAGATGATCTGTGGGAAATAAACATCACTTGCAGTCATTAATTTAGAAAATGGAGATATTTAATGCATGAAATAAAATTGAAATGCATGTCTATACAATACAAAAACCAAAAAATGGTCATCTTGCCTTTCCCATTTTGAGCTCACAGTTAGCTTCGTAACTGAATGTCTCAATGTCTCCCGCAGCTTGGTATTTAAAAGCTGAACAGAAATGCTGCAATGGACTGTACTTTTGTTATTCTAATGATTCAGGAGGAAAAATCAGCAATAAAATAAGCAAAACACATGAATTACAAATATGCACCTGAAAGACAATGATGTGTCATTGATTTTTTCAATTTTTTTCAAAGAGGAGGAGAATTTTCAGCAATGGGTCTTTCCGACCTGAAGGTCAGAAAGCAGTCCTCTAACTTCCAACCAAACCAGCAACACAGGGATCAGTGGCTGCATTTCAACAAGAAAGTTGCAGGTAAAGCTGACAAGGCCGACATTTACAGCCATTTACAACAAATATTGTGGTAGATAACTTCAAGAAATATTTTGGTCCTGTATTAGATCACTGAACCACTTTCAGAGGTAGTTATGACTCGTGGATATCCACCTACCCAAACGTAAAATTCACCCATTGATTCGTCTCTGAGTGAAAATAAAATAATTTTTGTTTAGTGCGCACCAAGCACTGTCAGTCTTTAGGACTGAGCTTTCTGTTACACACTCCATAATTGTTGTTCCTCCATCAACCTTTTAAAGAAACAACATGACCACATTTTGATCTACATTCTCCGAAACAGTAATGATTAACTAAAATGAGGGCCCTGCTGCCCTGAAATTTCTAAGTGGATTAATTTGCTACCTCGCCGATATCAGAATCTGGTGTAAAATCATTATAATTGGGAACTACCTCTATCTGATACAACAGTGTCTAATTAGATCATGGATCCAAATGTGATTTCTTAATTGATCACCTCAGTGAAGATCTCTCAGGTGGGTGCCCTCACAAGTAGCATGGGGCCCAGGATCCAGAAATGATGCTGCCACATGCTCACAGCCCAAGAACAGATAATTTTGCCTTTTGATTCTCAAATATGTTTTTGCTATTTTACTAATAATATGACGGATATAGTACTTAGCCAAAAACACTAATACATTTCCAATTACATTGATCCAGTTGAAATTCATACTAACTTGATTAATTTTTGTACTTTTTTTTAAATTAACTTTAATAATTATCAGAAATTTAGACTTCGGTTAATTCTTCGAAAGCCCTAGACATTTGAACTCTTTTTAGCTGATCAGTTAAACATCGTTTTCTGTAATTAAGCAACTTTTGAATTGGAAAGATATGAAAATCATTTTCACAGCTATTGAGATGATAAAAATATCACTAACAGAAAGCTATTCTATCAGCAATTATTTCATTATCAACCATTTGGTAATGATCTAGATTGTAATGAAAACTTGAATTCATTTTTGTAAGCTATATCTGGTAGATAAGCCTATGGTTAAAGTACTGCAACAGACTTTAAACTGAGCTGTTAAGATTATGTGTTTAATTACAAAAAAGAAGATTGAAATACTTTCATGAGACTCAGCAAAGTTGCTAAGTGAACGTGTGTGTTTTGGATGACACTAGCTTAAAAGCTCTGTGGGATCTCACCCTCTGATTTTCTTTTTGTCGTAGAACAATAAAAGTGAATGCAGGCAAAATGAAAAGAGTGAATGGCACATTTGTAATATGAATGCTGGTGTTTCTCTGCAATGTATATCACATGCCTTTGCTCTATTTTGCTGAGAAACAGTTCTCTCATTCTAATAACAAAAGTGTTCTTTCCCACAGTGTTTCAGTATAGAGTATAAATACCAAACTGCACAATGCAATAGCATATCCAGTCAGCTGAATCCAACCGTGAAGTCAAAATGGGAAAGGTTGAGCTGTCCACTGCACTCTGCATTTTATGTGAGCTATTCTAACTCAAAACTGTTCCAATTATTATTTACACGATTTTTTTTCTTATCTTCAGATCATCTTTTACGAGGACAGGAACTTCCAGGGTCGGCACTATGAGTGCAGCAGTGACTGTGCCGACCTGTCCCCTTATTTCAGCCGCTGTAACTCCATCCGTGTTGACAGTGACTGGTGGGTGCTGTATGAGAAACCCAATTACATGGGATACCAGTATGTTCTGACCAGGGGAGAATATCCCGACTACCAGCGCTGGATGGGATTCAATGACTGTGTCAGGTCATGTCGTACTTACCCATGTGTAAGTTTTATAGTTTTTACAGCCTTACCAGATATAAATTATTTTCTTGTACAGTTTATATTGTAATGGCATTAACACATTTTTGTCACTAGCTATCTTTCAAGATACTTCTATTATAATTCTTTCATGATTTTTCAATTAATATATATTAAAAATTTATTGAACAGTCTACTGACAATGTATATCTCCAAAGATGAATTCTCACTCATGATCAAAAGTTAGCTTTATATTGCATTATTGCTTTATATTGAATTATACAATTATGTGTAAGAAGTGAGAATAGCTTAGCACACTGAATAACCGATGTGAGGCAACCTATGATTAATATGTTAGTGTCCATTTACAGGCTTATTAGTCACAGAAGATGTTTAATTGTCATTTTAACAATTTATCCCTGCCACTAGTAGAGGTGGAAATGATGTAGTGGAGTAATGCCTTACTGTAGGTGGATGGCTGAACCCAAGGTGTCCCATCTACGGCTTTGTGGGCAGGATGGTCTATAGAAGGCAAACAACTGTTCTATTTATGCTGACATTTCATAGTTTGGCTCGACCTGTTCAAATTTTTCAATATTGGAGTTCTTCAAAGGAAATTTCCTATTGCTGTTTAGCCCCTGGCAGATTATCTTGAATTAGAACTTCAGATTTTTTAGCACTAGAGTTGAGAGATGAAATTAAGATAAACATTGATTTAAATCTTATATCTCACTCATGAAGACCGCCAATAATAATGTTAACTGCACACAAATATAAAATACATAAATAATCTGAATTGTTATATTTGGAAAGTACTGTTGCGATGCTCCATTAATGCTAAAGAGAGGAGGATGATCTAACATAAGTACCAGTACCAGTTTCCTGAGGGAATTCACTGAAATCTTGCCTAAACTATCACCTTGTTACAGCTGCTATGAAAATTCAGCTCCTTCCACCACCTAAAGTAATCTCTCAAGTTCATTTGTTACAACCAGACCCTGGGCAAAGTTCCCCAATTCATTAGGTTCCACATGAGGTATTCCTAACAGTTAAGCTCCCAAGTGAGGAGGGATGGAGCAGCTCTTTTTTCTGTATTCATCCGCTTCTCGGTTGGATCCGTGCCTCTGCGCGTGTCTTTCTCCCAGACCCATTGCTCTTATGTCTCAAATAGAACCAATTTAACCGGGGTTTCTTGAATTTGCAAAGACTGGGTTTATAAATTATGAAATGTGAAGATAATTAACAACACAACACGCAGAATAGAAACAAGAAGTGAGTCCGAAAAGATAATTATTAAAAACCACGGATATGCAGAACAGACCTTGAATTGCTCACGAGGAGTGGAAAGTTGAACATTACAATCATTGTAGTGAAGATTACCGGTAGAGCAGAAGTTAGCAATTGACCAGACGATTTTGAGATTCTCGGTTTTGTAAGCTGATAGAAGCTCTCTTTTCCTGATTCCCTTTATAACTGGTTTGCAGCATTCAGAATGGGAGAGGGTTCTCCTTTATCTGTAACACAGAAATAATTATGAGATAGTTGTTCCACAGTGACCTTCTCAGCACGCTAATACTCAATCCCAGAATGGTACACATGAGACTGCTCAGTTCAACAAGTCCATTTCAGGAGGATTGAAACTGGCTTTTTAGTCCTCTCCTTGTGTATTCCTGGAAGGTAAACTAAACGTGTCAGCAAGAGGTGGCTCTCTGCTGAGAGGGGAGAAATAGTTGGCTCCCTATTATGTCTTTTTGTTAAAGCTTTCTCTGTTTAAAACTCCTTGATAATTTACACTTGCAATTCTCCATCGACTTCACATGGAACTTTGCCAAACAATCACTGAATATGTATATGCAGTTTCTCTGCATTAGCCTGAGAATCACAGAATCATAGAATCCCTACAGCAGGAAGCAGGCCATTCGGCTCGTCGAGTCCACACCGACCCTCCAAAGAACATCCCACCCAGACCTAACCCCTGCGCTATCTGTATAACTCTGCATTTTCCCACGGCTAACCCACCTTGTGAGCACATCCCTGGGCACGATGGGCAATTTGGCATGGCCACTCCACCCAACCCTTAAAAACAATACATTTTGAACTTAAAAAGTAAAAAAAATGCATTTATTTCAGGGCTCTGATCTATTGTCACAATACACCACAACTAATATCTTGTTCATAATGACTTCAGGCACCTAACAATATGGTTGTTTCTTAACTGCTGCTATGAACTATAGCATAAAGGTACTTGATTGTATTTAAGAAAATGATTCAGCAATATCTTCCCAAAGACAAATAAAATGACGCCCTAGTGATTATCCCCTCATTCTAAGATAAAGAATGAAGCTAGAATACCGTAATTTGATTAAATATTCCAAAAATTTTAAGAGGTTGTTTATACTTTCCTTTAATAATTGAAATCCTAACCTAATGTCTGATTTTATTGCAGCCATGTGTTGGCTTCAGCAATCTGTTTTCTTCAATATGTCATGTCTACTTTAACAGTACAGGGGCGATTCCTATAAAATGAGGATTTACGAGAGGCCTGACTTTGGAGGACAGATGATGGAATTCATGGAAGACTGTCCATCTGTCCACGATCGTTTCCGTTACCGCGACATCCACTCCTGCCATGTGATGGACGGTTACTGGATCTTCTATGAACATCCCAGCTACAGGGGGCGACAGTATTTCATGAGACCCGGTGAATACAGGAGATACAGCGACTGGGGAGCGACCTGTTCAACTGTTGGATCATTCAGGCGCATGAGAGATTTCTAAATTGCTGCTGAGAAAAATAATATTGCTTTGCTGAAATATTAGTGAGCAGAATAAAAATCTTTCATTGCAATTTCATCTTTTTTCATTTGTTTATTCTCATAGAATTTATAAGCACTGGTCCTTGTGGTATCCCATTTGTCACAGCCTGCCAAACTCAGAATAAACAATGTATCCCTGCACTTTCCTTTGTGTCTGTTAACCATTCTTTAAACTATGTAGGTCTGTTACCTCCAATACTATGCCCTTCAATGTTATTTGTTATTGTCCTGAATGGAATCTTATCAAAAGCCTTCTGAAAATACAAATACACCAGTTCCAGTGGTCCCCTAATTGATTTTATAGCAACATTTTCAAAAATCTTCATTCGGGTATGGAAATATTATTATTTCCCACTCATGAATCCATGTTGACTGTCCAATTGGACATTTTTTCAAAATATCTAGCCATCACATCCTTCGTGCAGGACTCTAGTAGTATCCCTACTAGTAATGTTAGGTGACTAGGCCTGTAGTTCCCTGTATCTCTCTTCTTCTGTTCTGTAACAATGGGCTTACAGTTTCAATTATCTGTTCTGCAGGCAGTATTGATGATTGATGATCACCATTATATGTACTACCTCTGTTGCCGTCTCTTTTAGCATTCCAGGATAAAGGTCATGGAGTCCTGGGATTTTGTCAACTTTCAGTCCCATTAATTTCTCCAACACTCCTTTTTTACTAACACTAATTTCTTTCCATTTCACACTCTAAACTATACCCTTGGATTTAATCTCAGGTAGAATTGTTGTGTCCTCTTCTCTGAAGGCAAACACAAAAGGCAGAATTTCATAGTATACTATGAACTTCTACATTGATTTTAGCAAGACTTTTGACAAGATTCCTCATGGTAGGCTCATCCAGATGATTAAGATGCGTGGGATCCACATTGACTTGGCCACATAATTTCAGAATTGGCTTGCTCATGGAAGGTAGAGGGCAGTTGTGGAGGGTGGTTTTCTGGCTGAAGGTCCATGACTAGTCGTGTTCCACAGGCATCAGTATTGGGACCTCTGCTGTTTATGATTTATATAAATGACTTGGATGAAAATATAGATGGGTGGTTAGTAAGCTTGCAGATGATACAAAGATTGTTAGAGTTGTGGATAGTGTAAAAGGTAATCAAAGAGTACAGTGGGATATATATCAGCAGCAGATATGGGCAGAGAAAGGGCAGATCAATCCGGGAAGTGTGACGTGCTGTACTTTGGGAAATCAAATGTTAAGGAAAAGTATATAGTTAATACAGGAGCCTGAATAGCATTGAACTACAGAGGGATCTTGGGTTTCAAGTCCATAGCTTCCTAAAAGTGGACATGCAAGTATATATCATAGTAAAGAATGTGTATGGAATGCTTCCCTTTATTGGTTGGTGAATTGAATACAACAGTCAGGATGTCATATTTTATAAGAGTTTGGTTAGGCCTCACTTAGAGTATGGTGTTCAGTTCTGGTCGCTACATTACAGGAAGGATGTCGAGGTTTTGGGGATGGTGAAGAAAAGGTTTACCAGGATGCTGCCTGGATTAGATGAAATGAGCTGTAAGGAGAAGCTAGAAAAACTTAGAACTAAAGCAGAAGTTGCTGGAAAAACTCAGTAGATTTGGCAGCATCCGTGAAGGAAACATCAGAGTTAATGTTTCGGGTCTAGTGAACCTTCATCACAAAAACTCGGGTTGTTTGCTCTGGAGAGGCGGAGGCTGAAGGGAGACTTGATAGAGGTCTATAAATTGATGAGATGCACAGAATCTTTATCCCAGAGTTGAAATGTCTAAAGTTAGGGGGTCTACCTTTAAGATTAGAGGGGAAAAGTTCAAAGGAGATATGAGGGATGCGTCTTTTAGACCATGGAATGGTAGGAGTCTGGGATGCTCTGCATCTGGTGGAGGCAGACAAAATAGGGCCATTTAAGAGAGTTTTAGATAAGTACATGAATACGCAAGGAATGCAGGGATATGCACCAAGGGCAGACACAAGGGTTTGGTGTCACGCTTAACATAATGTTGTGGGCTAAAAGGCCCATTCATGTGCTGTGGAGTTCTATGTCCATCTTTATGTCCCAATTTATGCCTTCTGCATTGTCTTGCCATTTAGCACAGATACAAAGGAAGGAAACTTGTTCTGGTTCGGAATAGAAGGAAAAATGCAATTGTGCTTCATAAAGAGGGTCATCAACTCAGACTCTCGGTCTAGATGATAAATGTTCCCTGTGATATGTGGAAAGATTTAAGTAACAGACAGCTGAATCAGGGCAACACTGGGAAGGTTTAAGTCAAGGGAGCCGACTGGCCTGCTTGCTGGGAGACTCCATGTCCCAGTGTTAGGTCAATTCTGTTCAAATAATATTTGAATGTAGCTGCAACTGCCAAATGATCATATGTCTAAGGAGCTGCTTTGTTTCCGATATTGCCCACATGGGCTCATGGGAACCATCCCCTTGGGCACAACACTAAAGTTGTTGTCATCCTTGTGTCTGCTGCAGCAAGAGCTGTTGAGCAAATGAGTGAGGAAGACAAGTGACCACAAGGGCAGGACCAGCATCAGCCTGCAGTGGATTTGATGGTATCCCTTACTGTGAAGCTTCCTGCAGTAGGTGCTGTCATGATTCAGTGAAGATACAGGGGGGAGACAGTCACATATCTTCCACGGAATGCTAAATAGATGAGAGAGGGACACTGCTGCAACTCTGTGTGGAGTTGGTTTTCAGAACACCATATTGTACTGTCCCATGTTTATGCAATGCAACACCATCTTCCACTGGGCCAACCAAGGCCATAGGATCCTATCCACATCAGCTTTCCATGTGGGTAATGTCTGGGCTGCACACTGGTCCTGTCCAGACAGAGGAAGTCATTTAATCCTTAGACTCACTCCTCCAATGAACTGGCATCTCCACCATCACTTTGGGCTGGATCATGGGGATCCATGAGAAATGCTGTATCGCAATGATGAGGACGTTCTGCAGAGAAGACACGCATGCAGAGTTAGTGTTGTCGGGTTTGGGTGGGTGACAGTAAGTGAGGAAAGATATGTTTTGATGGATAGACCATGAGTATTAGTGGGAGATGTGTGCAGTACCAGAGTTGGAGTTAGTGTGATGTATCGGCACATGTCCTTGCAAAGTGGAGTAAGTTATTGACCTTCTTGCTGCAATGCCGGGTGTACCTCTGAACTATCGATATCTCAATGAAACTGATGGGAACTTTGGACCAGACTGGCAGGTCTGTTGGCATTGTCTGCTCTGATGGTCCTGTGGGATAAGGCTGCTTCTCTATATCATCTACCAGGAATTTCAGGGTCCTGTCAATGAAAGGTGAAGGTAATCGGTTTCTGTCTGCCCTCCCCAGGGAAATTCTTGAAGAACAGGAACTGTTCAGACAAACCCTTGGCGTACAACAGTTGGCCTAGAGCACAATTGGGTTTACAAATGACACCAAGAATCCCAGAAGAACGTGAGAGTTCCAAGAATCTCTACCTCTAGTAAGACAGAAGTTAGGACAAGTGTGGTACTTTAGAGGAGAGGTACATAGGTAAAGAAGTGATTTTTAGAGAATAGTGTGAGAAATCTCATTTGTGCCCCAAGGGAGCAACCCCAATGAAAGTCACCTTGAGTGAATAATTGGTAGTGAATTGCAGAGTCTCCCTTCCATCTAATTGTTTGCTGATGTGAAGCCTAATACTAATCTATGTTCCCAGTACATCTGATTTAGCTACCATTCATGTTGGTATAGCATTTCAATATCTGCATAACACTGCTGTCCGTTTCTTGCCACATGTAGTCCAGGGGTTTTGATTGATACCTTGATTGTGTCGAGGTATTCTACTTCATCTTTAGGAGATGGCAAGAACTGCAGATGCTGGAGTCAGTGTCAATACGGTGTGGGGCTGGAGGAACACAGCAGGTAAGGCAACATCAGGCGAGCAGGAAAGTCCATGTTTCAGGCCTGGTCATGGTGAGGAATGATGAAGGGTCTAGGGCAGAAACATCGGCTCCAAAGTATATTGTGGATGCAATTGTCTGTTTTTGAACAAGTCACAGCTATACTGGTGGCGCGAACTGAGTCTGCTCTAGAGCTCACCTCTGCCCCTGTGCAGTTTTCGAAGATTAATGTAATTTGAATATTGCCATTCGGTTCTTGGAAAAAACTACCTCTTTTGCTGACCTTACTCATGGAAGAATGTAAATGCTTTTGGCAAGCCTTGGCTTCTGGGTCTGGTAGCAAGTTATTTCTTCTTTTTAATTTTCTCCTTTCTTAACTTTTTTACACTTTAATACTTATTTAATCGCATGATGTGGGCAACGCAGGCTACAACAACATTTGTTGCCCATGCCTAATGCATTTGACAAGTTGGTAGTGAGCCAGGTTCTTGAACCATTGCCACCCATGTGGTGTAGGTACTCCCAATGTTCCGTTAGGAAGTTGTGATCATCCTTCAATTCAAGGTGTGGATGTAACCTCTGACGCTCATCATATTGGATGTCAACAACACCAAAATAAATCTTATTCCACATCTCTAAATGTTTGAGATTGACAATGATGAGGACCAGAAAAAAAAAACAACCTGCGCATAGCAGCGGGAAAGCATTGAGAAACTGAGCGGAAGAACAAACCCCCATCATAAACAGAACAGTGATACATGGAGATATGCTTGCGATAAGACCAAACTGATACAATTTCCATGTCCATTCAGTCATGTTTACGCAATTCACACGGGGGGCAAAAAAATAAGAAGTTTTATACAAAAAATTCCTGAAAAGCAATTTTAAGAGTACAGTCTCCTCGTCACATTCAGAAGAGAACATTCTGCATCTTTATTGCTTGTGATACCATTAGCTCCGAGAAGTGTCAGCAATGCCTCTTTTCTCGAATAATTTGTTAACCGAACAATTAAAATGAGGTAAAAGCAAAATGAAAAGATGCGTTCACATGATTTTAAAAGCACGCATACTGGAGTGGTTTTTGCATATTATGGGAGAACAGTATTGTTTTTTTTGCTGACATACGTGGCCCTCGATCATCAGAATAATGATATATTCTTTACATTGGCCTTTCAGACCAGCGTATAAATACCAGGAAACAGACGCAGATTCAGTGAGCAGCTTTCTAACTGTGAACTTAAAATGGGAAAGGTAAGCTTCGTGCTTTCAGTTCATTGAATCAGTGCATCACTGAAAAAGATCATTTACACATGGTATTGTTTTTTTTTAAATGCAGAATTACCTCATCTTGTTATAGTATTGATCTATAACTTAACTGCTTCCCACAGATCATTTTTTACGAGGACAGGAACTTCCAGGGTCGGCACTATGAGTGCAGCAGTGACTGTGCCGACCTGTCCCCTTACTTCAGCCGCTGTAAGTCCATCCGTGTTGAGAGTGACTGGTGGGTGCTGTATGAGAAACCCAACTACATGGGATACCAGTATGTTCTGACCAGGGGAGAATATCCTGACTACCAGCGCTGGATGGGATTCAATGACTGTGTCAGATCATGTCGCTGCTACCCACCGGTAAGATACAAATTCATGTCTGACAGCAGGCTTGAACGGAAATTATTTGTTGATATGTTTTATATTATTTGCTATACATCATCTATGTTTAGATATAATCTTCATTCTTCTGTGAACAACATTATTACTGTTCTTTATTTAAATAGTGGATAGATTGTGTTCCTTTTTCTTGCCTTCATGATTCACCCACATTTTATCAAAAGCCACATTCTAGTCTGCATGTGGCATATGATGAGGCATCGTATCATTTTTGCATAAAATGCTATTCCTTCCACCTCGGTTTTATCCGCAAGTAACTACGCGACACACAGTATAATTCCATGGAGACAGCTGCCTTATGATTGGTCACCAGGATCTCTATTTATGATCAATGTGGATTAAGATTCACCTTAATTGTTAGTGAAACATCTCAACTTAAAGTGGTAGTGCAGTGGCAGGGTCAACACATCTGGGTTCAGGTCTCACCAGCTACAGAGATGTGGTCCTCTGTGTGAGCGCGATGTGTTTTTTTTTTAATGCGTTTTGCGCTCTCCTTTTATCTTTCACTTGAATCTCATCGGTGTGGCCCACATTCAGCCATCCAGAGGTCGTTACACTCTTCTCGGTGGATGTCCCACCTTCAACTGTAATTGTCCACCTTTGATTGAGCCATGGGAGCTGGGGTTCCTGGTACAGGAGGTCTTCCATTCAAACCTGGCAATCCCACTGTGGTATAACTTTTCCTATAAGAACTGAGTAAAGGTTCTGCCTCCAGCAAGGTGAACTGAAAACTCAACAGCTCAGGCCCGTATTTCACTCCTGTCACTAATCCATGTGACAAGACTCAAAAATAAAAAAAAAGCAGAGCAGTTCTCCTGACGTTTCGGGCCTAGACCCGTCTTCAGAAATGGGGGAGGGGAAGGGGGTTCTGAAATAAAAAGGGAGAGAGGGGGAGGTGGATAGAAGATGGATAAAGGAGAAGATAGGTGGAGAGGAGACAGACAGGTCAAGGAGGTGGGGGTGGAGCCAGTAAAGGTGAGTGTAGGTGGGGAGTTAGGGAGGGGATAGGTCAGTCCAGGGAGGATGGACAGGTCAAGGGGGCAGGATAAGGCTGGTAGGTAGGAGATGGGGGTGAGGCTTGAGGTGGGAGGAGCGGAGAGGTGGAGGAAGGACAGGTTAGGGAGGCAGGGACAAGCTGGGCTGGTTTGGGGATGCGGTTGGGGAGGGGAGATTTTGAAGCTTGTGAAGTCCACATTGATACCACTGGGCTGCAGGGTTCCCAAGAAAAATATGAGGTGCTGTTCCTGCAACCTTCAGGTAGCATCGTTGTGGCACTGCAGGGGGCCCAGGCTGGACATGTCATCTAAGGAATGGGAGCGGGAGTTGAAATGGTTTGCAACTGGGAAGTGAAGTTGTTCAGTGTGAACTGGGCGTAGGTGTTCCGCAAAGCGGTCCCCAAGCCTCTGCTTGGTTTCCCCGATGTAGAGGAGACCACATCTGGAACAGCGGATACAGTATACCATATTAGCAGATGTGCAGGTGAACATCTGCTTGATGTGGAAGGTCTTCATGGGGCCTAGGATGGGGGTGAGGGGGTAGGTGCAGGGGCAGGTGTAGCACTTCCTGCGGTTGCAGGGAAAAGTGCTGGGTGTGGTGGAGCTGGAGGGGAGTGTGGAGTGGACAAGGCAGTCACGGAGAGAGTGGTCCCTCTGGAAAGCAGATAAGAGTGGGGAGGGAAAAATGTCTTTGGTGGTGGGGTCAGATTGCAGATGGCGGAAGTGTCGGACGATGATGCGCTGGATCCGGAGGTTGGTGGGGTGGTACGTGAGGACGAGGGGGATTCTGTTTTGGTTGTTATTGCGGGGACGGGGTGTGAGGGATGAGTTGCGGGAAATGCGGGAGACACGGTCAAGGGCGTTCTCGACCACTGAGAAGGAGAAGTTGTGCTCCTTGAAAAACGAGGACATCTGAGATCTTCGGGAGTGGAATTCCTTATCCTGGGAGCAGATGCGGCGGAGGCGAAGGAATTGGGAATAGGGGATGGCATTTTTGCAGGAAGGTGGGTGGGAGGAGGTGTATCCTAGGTAGCTGTGGGAGTCGGCGGGCTTGAAATGGATATCGGTTTCCAGGTGGTTGCCAGAGATGGAAACAGAGAGGTCCAGGAAGGAGAGAGAGGTATCAGAGATGGTCCAGGTGAACTTAAAGTTGGGGTGGAAAGTGTTGGTGAAGTGGATGAACTGTTCGAGCTCTTCATGGGAGCACGAGGCGGCGCAGATACAGTCATCGATGTAACAGAGGAAGAGGTGGTGTTTAGGGCCAGTGTAGGTACGGAAGAGGGATTGTTCCACATAACCTACCCATTCCTTAGACGACATGTCCATCCTGGGCCTCCTGCAGTGCCACAACAATGCCACCTGAAGGTCGCAGGAACAGCACCTAATATTTCACTTGGGAACCCTGCAGCCCAATTGTATCAATGTGGACTTCACAAGCTTCAAAATCACCCCTCCCCTAACACATCCCAAAACCAGCCCAGCTTGTCCCCGCCTCCCTAACCTGTCCTTTCTCCCAGCTATCCCCTCCTCCCATCTCAAGCCCCACCCCCATCTCCTACCTACTAGCCTCATCCTGCCCCCTTGACCCGTCCATCCTCCCTGGACTGACCTATCCCCTCCCTAACTCCCCACCTACACTCACCTTTACTGGCTCCACCCCCACCTCTTTGACCTGTCTGTCTCCTCTCCACCTATCTTCTCCTTTATCCATCTTCTATCCACCTTACCCTTTCTTCCTATTTATTTCAGAATCCCCTTCCCTTCCCCCATTTCTGAAGAAGGGTCTAGGCCCAAGCATCAGCTTTCCTGCTCCTCTGATGCTGCCTGGCCTGCTGTGTTCATCCAGCTCTACACCTTGTTATCTCAGATTCTCCAGCATCTGCAGTTGCTACTACCCCAGAGCAATACTCCCACTGACCTGATCCTTATTGAACTGACAACTTGTTACCTATGTATCAATGATAGCACACAAATACTAAAGCTGGCAACAGCTTTATTAGTTGCACTGTTTCATTTTCATCGTAGCTGGAGAAAGAGTGTATCCAGTTATAATCCACATGGGCATCCTGTTCCATGATCATTCGGCATTGAATATTTGTAGTCATTACAAAATGTTGTGAATACGGAGAGATTAGGTGTATATCATTGAACATGAGTTGAAATGCACATCCATTTTTTGTGCCATCTTTCTTGAGTGGTAGACGGGTTAAATCTGAATGCCTACACTTGTATCTTTTTTTTTGAAACGGCTTACATTACCAGATGTGCATTTTCATGCTTGTAAATTGAAGATGAATTAAAATATTTATTCCAGTACCGGGGAGGCTCCTACAGAATGAGGATTTACGAGAGGCCTGACTTTGGAGGACAGTTGATGGAATTCATAGATGACTGTCCATCTGTCCACGATCGTTTCCGTTACCATGACATCCACTCCTGCCATGTGATGGACGGTTACTGGATCTTCTATGAACATCCCAGCTACAGAGGGCGGCAGTACTTCATGAGACCCGGTGAATACAGGAGATACACTGACTGGGGAGGCTACAGCTCAACTGTAGGATCTTTCAGGCGCATGAGGGACTTCTAAATGGCATTCAAAATCTGGCTATCTTGCTGAAATACTTCTTAGTGTAACTGAAATATTTTGAAGTATTAATAAAGTAGAATTGATGAGACCAGTACGTGTATATGTCATTCATGAAAGTATTCAATGACAAAGATTATGAATAGCATGTCATTTGAATAAATACAGGACATAATCCTGCATATACACCACCCTTCCTGGTGCCATGCCTTCGGTCAATCATGATTGATTCAAGTCATCACAATGCTTTAGCAATCAAATTATTGATTAAATATTAAAAAAATTGAAAACTACAAAATACCACAATAATGATGAGTAGCCAGCATACATTGAAGAATCAAATCTCCCAACTTGATGCCACCATTCACAACACAGTAATTTTCAAAGAAATAAAACATCAAAAACTCTGATGTTTTTCAAGCAGTTCCACTTTCTATGTTTTCCTGCAATCTACTATAATAGCAAAATCTAAATTACATCGTAAATATATCTGAGAATTGCTAAAGAATGCTTAAATAGTCAATGTCAGTATGGCTTCAACAGCATCTAATCTTCTTTCATCAACACTGCATTGAACAGTGCCTGGCCTTTCAGAATTTTGTGACCCAGTACGTACATTTTCCATGTACTTTATCAACAGATCATTTCGTACAACCCCTAATCAAACTGTCTATGGAGAGAAGTCTTTCTTCTGCATAAAAGTCAGATATAATAACTTGTCCATGATTCTGCAATTAATGTACATTCTACTTTCTACAACTTGATCAGTCTTTTGCTTATAACAACACCTGGTTCAGGTTACTTCCTGACTTTTGCTCCGGTTTTGGCTAATGTTCATAATTTGTAGACTACTCCCGAGAGCTTACAGTCCTCAATAAATCAGGTCCCAAAGTATCAAACATGTTAAGCAACAATGCACCTCTCATGTCAGACGCTGATGCAGGCATGAGAAAAGATCTAAAAATAACATTAATGCTGGACCTGATATACAAATGAACTCTGACCTCAATATACCACTGACACTAGATCCCAATACATTCCTGATGCCAAACCCAAATGTGTTACTGAACCTAGACCCCAGTATATTCGTGATGTCAGACCCTATTGTACCTCTGTTTTCAGACCTCAAACTTTCCTGACAAGACAAAAGTACTGCAGATGCTGATAAAAATTTAACATTGATAATTCCTCATTCAGTACAAAAGTAAAATGTTGCTAATACTGGAAATCTAAATTCAAAAATTATGAAAATATGACTGATGACATCATCTCTGTGGGGACAGCAATAATTGTTGGTCAGAATTTGCACAGTGCCTGAATGCAGTGGGCAGGACCAATTGGGAAAATATGGCAAGATGTTATATTGTGCAAAAATCCCCAGTATTAAAACATATGGGCAGAACCCTGAGCTTTGGGCACATTCCTCGGCTTTGGACAGAGCCCTGGACCTAATATAAAACTTTTACAAAACTGTGCTGAGCTTGCAAGGAGTAAATGAAACCACCAGCAGACCTCGGAACATTGTTCAGCTTGTATTTCCAATTTATACCTCCTCTCTGAAGCAATCGACTTGAAACCAACGGAATCTCACCCCAAGACGATTCTTACACCTCTGGTTACTCCGCTCAGACAGTGTGGAGTCTGGAGAAGTACAGTGAAAGGCCTCGGCATCCAACATCATTAAAGGACATTTATGCCTTGTCAAACAACCGGAAAGCCAATTAACCTCAAAGTGAACATCAACTGAACAATGAGACGACAGATTAGGCGCAGAGATAGTGGGGCCCAGGGTCAGTATAACTGTCAGCCCCAGTTCCACTTGAGGAGTTTCCAAACCAAGAGCCAAAAGAAGTCAATTCTAGAGGCCGAACAGAGAAGCCGAACTGGGAAGCCAAACCAAGAGACACGCAACAAGACAGGTCAAACCAGCTTCTGAAAGCTGGCCTTTCTGAACCAAGAATACCCACAGCAAGAGCCTCAACAACCGACCTTGACCGTCAGAGCCCAAAAACTGACAACTCAAAGGAACAACCAATTTGACCAATACCACAAGTCCTCAGACACAACCTGAGGTGAAAACAGGACTCACCAAACCAGCAAAAATAAAGAAAACCAGCAAAAATAAAGAAAACCAGGTATCTACCCATAGATCCAATAGACACCAAACTGTATCAGCGGACACAACCCAAACAGAAAGGGTTGTGCAGCTCAAAGTCCTCAACCACGCTTCAGGTGCAGCATGCCAGAACAGCCATGCAAACTTCAAAACTGTGTTCTGAGTGGTGACCAGAACCCCCGAGACCCCCAAAATTCCACATAGTTAGCAGTGTGAGTTGGGTGGCATCAGTTCATTAGGAGTCTACTGGTAGGAATTCTGATTAATTGTGTATTTAAATGCTGGTGTCTTTTTTGTCTGCTCGTAAGTAGTGACTCTAATAGTGATAATCTAATTAATAGTGTATTTTAAAGTACTACTGTTTCCCCTATATTAATTGTGTTAATTTCCTTGACTTATTGAATTACCTATGTCTTGCATTATCGTTGCCATTTTGTACATAAATAAATGCGTTGATGCTTTTGCCCCCTAAACACCTCTACAGTCACTTCATTGCATCCTAATTAATAAGTCCATTGTCTGAACCAGGGGCTGGCAGCAATTCGAACAAAAACCCCTCCATAGAATAAGAAAATAACACAAGGTCAAAATTGCACATTAACCTTCCCCTTAAAGTTTCTACAACTAGTTTAGAATCTCACTAGTAACCTATGAAGGCTCTTTGCGCATATGTTAATGATGAGATCAGAAGGCAATAAGGCGTAGGAACAGAAGCAAGCCAATCAACCCATCAAGAGTCTGATCCACCATTTAATGAAGCCATAGCTGATCTGATAATCTTCAAGTCTACTTTCTGACCTCATGCCCATAACCTTTGATTCTCTTACTGATTAAAGATCTGTCTATCTCAGCCTTGAGTATACTTAACAATGCAACCTCTACAGTGCTCTGCAGTAAAGAATTCTATAAATTCACCACTCTTTAATAAAAGAATCCCTATCATCTCTGTCTTAACTGGACGACTCTTGACTGTGAGATTATGTCCTCTGGTTCTATATTCTCCCACGAGGGGAAATGACTTCTCAACATCTACCCAGTGCAGCTTCCTAAGAAAAGCTACTTAAGAATCTCATCCGTTTCAATAAGGTAACCCATCATTCTTTTAAACTCCTATAAAAACAGGCCCAAACTGTTCAATGTCTCCTCATAAGATGGTTCCTCCATACCTCGATCAACCAAGAGAAAATTCTCTGAACTGTCTCCAATCTAATGTACCTTTCCTCAGGGAACAAGATGAAAATATATTCACAGTGTTCCAGGTGTGGTCTAATTAGTGCCTTTTATAGTTTTCGCAAGACTTCCCATTTTTAAACTCCACTCTGTTTGAAAGTAAGGCCCACACTTCATTTGCATCCCCTGTTGCTTGCTGAAATTGGGTGCTAGCGTTCACGTTTTCCTCCATGAGCACCTCTAATTCCCTCTGTGCTGCAACTTTTTGCAGTCTTTTCCCAGTGAAATAATATTCAGCTCCTATAGTCTTCCTGCCAAGGCGCAGAACCTCACATTTCTCCAGACTATACTCCATCTGCCAAGTTTTTGTACAGTCAATTAACATGTATATATTCCTCTTTAGGCTGTTTGCTTCATGTTCACCACTTGCCTTCCCAATTATTTTTGTGTCATCCACAAACTTAGCGATAGCACATTCATTTCCCCCATCCAAGTCGTTTGTACATATTGTAAGTAATTACAGCCTCAAAACATATGGCCCCTCTCATTTTCTGTGCCACTGTTTTGACCTCTGAGGTTAGATGATGCTAATTCCCAACGTGAAAGTCAGAGGGAGTAGCTGTTGGCTGTAGCTCATCAGCATCTTTTCCAGGTCACCATTTTGGTCAATATCCCCAGCATATTAGGGTACTGACCATAGGCCCTGACCACTTGCATTTTCCATTCCTGGAGGGAGAAGACAGAGGGTGGTGGTGGAGGGTTGCTTTTCAGACTGGAGGCCTGTGACCAGAGGTATACCACAAGGATCAGCGCTGGGTCCACTGCTTTTCATCATTTATATAAATGATTTGGACGTGAACATTGGAGGTATGGTTAGTAAGTTTGCAGATGACACCAAAATTGGAATTGCAGTGGACTGCAAAGAAGGTTACCTCAGAGTACAAGGGGATCTTGATCAGATGGGCCAATGGCTGAGGAGTGGCAGATTTAGTTTAATTTACTTAAATGTGAGGTTCTGCACTTTGGAAAGGCTAATCAGGGCAGGACTTATATGCTTAGTGGCAAGGTCCTGCGGAGTGTTGCTGAAAGTGGAGTTGCAGGTAGATAGGATAGTGAAGAAGGCATTTGGTACGCTTGCCTTTATTGGTCAGTGCATTGAGTATAAGAGTTGTGAGGTCATATTGCAGCTGTATAGGACATTGGTTCGGCCACTTTTGGAATACTGCATGCAAGTCTGGTCTCCCTGCTGTAGGAAGGATGTTATGAAACTTGAAAGGGTTCAGAAAAGATTTTCAAGGATGTTGCCAGGGTTGGAGATTTTCAGTCATGGGGATAGGCTGAATAGTCTGGGGCTATTTTTCCTGGATTGTCAGAGGCTAAGATGTGAACTTATAGAGGTTGATAAAATCATGAGGGGCATCCATACGGTAAACGGCAAAGATCTTTTCCCCGGGTCAGGGGAATCCAAAATTAGACGGCATAAGTTTAAGGTGAGAGGAGAAAGATTTAAATGGGACCTCAGGCGCAACTTTTCCATGCAGAGGGTGGTGCATGTATGGAACGAGCTGCCAGAGGAAGTGGTGGAGGCAGGCACAATTACAAATATTTAAAAGGCATCTGATTAGGTAAGTGAATAAGGAGGGTTCAGACAGACATGGACCAAATGCTGGCAAATGGGACTAGATTAATTTAGGGATATCTGGTCTGCATGGATAAGTTGGACTGAAGGGTTTCTTTCTGTGCTGTACAACTCTATGTTGACATTGATAAAGTACCCACCTCACCACTATTATACTGGGATATCTCAGACATGCTTATAATAGAGTTTGGAACAGTAATACTGCAATTTGGAGCTCACTGACAGTTCTTACTGCAGTGGTGCCACCAGTCTGCTTTGATCACAAGGATGTGCACCCACCTCATGCATTGGATTGCAGTGTATCTCAGGGCTGTTAGCTTGCTTTCTTAGCATTCACTTTGCAACTACTAGGATGCTTACAGCATCTCTGCCGTGTCTTGTCTTGCCTTTGTGCACATTGCAGTTTCATTTGGAACTTACCTACTCAATGCAGTTCTGTCTTGTTTTGCCGTTTAGCCCAGAGAGAAAGCCAGACAGTTTGTCACGTTTGTCAGCACCAACCAATCAAAGGGGGCAGACATGTCACTGTACAGCACTGTGTTATGTCAATATCACAACCACAGCATGTGCCAGCAAACACACTTCAGACAATCCTCTCTCAAAGTTGAGGCAAATCATCCTTATTCCTGTCAAGGACCCTCTGGTCAGTCAGGGTTACTGCCGCAGTCAATCAAGGGCATCGTCTGATCTCAGTCCAGGGGGTTGGTTACGTTCAGTCACATGTTTGGTGTGATCAGTGTCTGGGGATCTGTGACCTTACAGCCCAGGAATTGGGCCTCACTCAGTCTTCAGGTCAAGTTCAACCAGTCTGAGGATTAGGACTATGTAAGTTAGCAGGCCTGCACAGAAATCAACTGGGGGCTTGTCCATACCCAGGAAAGGTGGTGAGGCCTGCCAGGTGGGAAAGTAGGAAGCACAGAGGGCAGGAGATGTTGGTGGTTTGGAGTGATGGAGGTGGGTTTCTCATCCTCTGTTTTTGCTTGCCTGTTTCTTATCCTGTCTTCCTCATCCTCTCTTTCTGCCCCTCTGTTTCTGACACTCTTGTTTCTCATTCTCTGTTCCTGCCCTTCTGTTTCTGCTGTTCTGTTTCTCATACTCTGCTTCTCATCATCTGTTTCTGCAACTCCCTTTCTGGTCCTCTCTGTCTGCCCTTCTGTTTCTCATCCCCTGTTTCTGACCGTCTGTTTCTGACCGTCTGTTTCTGACACTCAGTTTTTGCATGATATTTCTCATACTTTGTCACTCACTCTCCTTTACTCATTCTCTGTTTTGGCACCTCAGTTTCTCATCCTCTATTTCAGCCCCTCTATTTCTGCCTCTGTGTTTCTATGCCTGCACTTCTGCCCCTCTGTTTCTCATCCTCTGCTTCTGGGGACTCCATAGTTAGGGGGACAGATAGGAAATTCTGTGGGAGCGAGAGAGACTCGTGTGTTGCCTCCCAGGTGCCAGGGTCCGAGATGTCTCAGATCGTATTGTTAGAATCCTTAAGGGGGAGGGGGAGCATCCCCAAGTCGTGGTCCACATAGGCACATAGGTATAGGCACATGACATAGGTAGGAAAAGGGATGGGGATGGAAGGCAGAAATTCAAGGAGCTAGGGTGGAAGCTTAGACCTAGAACAAAGAGTTGTTATCTCTGGTTTGTTACCCATGCCATGTGCTGGCGAGGCGAGGAATAGGGAGAGAGAGCAGTTGAACACGTGGCTACAGGGATGGAGGGATTCAGATACCTGGATAATTGGGGCTCACTCTGCGATAGGTGGGACCTCTACAAACGGGATGGTCTACACCTGAACCAGAGGGGTACGAATATCCTGGGGGGGAAATTTGCTAATGCTGTTCGGGAGGGTTTAAACTAATTCAGCAGAGGGATGGGAACCTAAATTGTAGTTCCAGTGTACAGGAGGTTGAGAGTAGTGAGGTCATGAATAAGGTTTCAAGGTCGCAGGAGTGTACCAGCAGGCAGGAAGGTGGTTTGAAGTGTGTCTACTTCAATGCCAGGAGCATCCGGAATAAGATGGGTGAACTTGCAGCATGGTTTGGTACCTGGGACTTCGACGTTGTGGCCATTTCGGAGACATGGATGGAGCAGGGACAGGAATGGTTGTTGCAGGTTCCGGGGTTTAGATGTTTCAGTAAGATCAGGGAAGGTGGTAAAAGAAGGGGAGGTGTGGCATTGTTAGTCAAGGACAGTATTACGGTGGCAGAAAGGACATTTGATGAGGACTCGTCTACTGAGGTCGTTTGGGCTGAGGTTGGAAACAGGAAAGGAGAGGTTACCCTGCTGGGAGTTTTCTATAGGCCTCCGAAAAGTTCCAGAGATGTAGAGGAAAGGATTGCAAAGATGATTCTGGATAGGAGCGAAAGTAACAGGGTAGTTGTTATGGGGGACTTTAACTTTCCAAGTATTGACTGGAAACGCTATAGTTCGAGTACTTTAGACGGGTCAGTTTTAGTCCAATGTGCGCAGGAGGGTTTCCTGACACAGTATGTAGATAGGCCAACAAGAGGCGATGCCACATCGGATTTGGTACTGGGTAATGAACCAGGCCAGGTGTTAGATTTGGAGGTAGGTGAGCACTTTGGTGATAGTGACCACAATTCGGTTATGTCTACTTTGGCGATGGAAAGGGATAAGTATATACCTCAGGGCAAGAGTTATAGCTGAGGGAAAGGCAATTATGAGGCGATTAGGCAAGACTTAGGATGTATAGGATGGGGAAGGAAACTGCAGGGGCTGGGCACAATTGAAATGTGGAGCTTGTTCAAGGAACAGCTACTGTGTGTCCTTAATAAGCATGTACCTGTCAGGCAGGGAGGAAGTGGTTGAGCGAGGGAACTATAGTTTACTAAGGAAGTTGAATCTCTTGTCAAGAGGAAGAAGGAGGCTTATGTAAAGATGAGGCGTGAAGGCTCAGTTAGGGTGAGAGTTACAAGTTAGCCAGGAAGGACCTAAAGAGAGAGCTAAGAAGAGCCAGGAGGGGACATGAGAAGTCTTTGGAAGGTAGGATCAAGGAAAACCCTAAAGCTTTCTATAGGTATGTCAGGAATAAAAGAATGACAAGAGTAAGATTAGGGCCAGTCAAGGACAGTAGTGGGAAGTGGTGCGTGGAGTCCGAAGAGATAGGAGAGACACTAAATGAATATTTTTCGTCAGTATTCACAAAGGAAAAAGACAATGTTGTCGAGGAGAATACTGAGATACAGATTATTAGACCAGACCGGTTTGAGGTTCACAAGGAGGAGGTGTTAGCAATTCTGGAAAGTGTGAAAATAGATAAATCCCCCGGGCTGGATGGGATTTATCCTAGGATTCTCTGGGAAGCTAGGGAGGAGATTGCAGAGCCTTTGGCTTTGATCTTTATGTCATCATTGTCTACAGGAATAGTGCCTGAAGACCGGAGGATAGCAAATGTTGTCCCCTTGTTCAAGAAAGGGAGTAGAGATAACCCTGGTAATTATAGACCAGTGAGCCTTACTGCGCTTGTGGGTAAAGTGTTGGAAAGGATTATAACAGATAAGATTTATAATTATCTAGAAAGGGATAATTTGATTAGGGCTAGTCAATACGGTTTTGTGAAGGGTAGGTCATGCCTCACAAACCTTATTGAGTTTTTTGAGAAGGTGACCAAACAGGTGGATGAGGGTAAAGCGGTTGATGTGGTGGATATGGATTTCAGTAAAGCGTTTGATAAGGTTCCCCACGGTAGGCTATTGCAGAAAATACGGAGGCATGGGATTGAGGGTGATTTAGCAGTTTGGATTAGAAATTGGCTAGCTGTAAGAAGACAGAGGGTGGTAGTTGATGGGAAATGTTCATCCTGGAGTTCAGTTACTAGTGGTGTACTGCAAGGATCTGTTTTGGGGCCACTGCTGTTTGTCATTTTTATAAATGACCTGGATGAGGGTGTAGAAGGATGGGTTAGTAAATTTGCGGATGACACTAAAGTCGGTGGAGTTGTGGATAGTGTGGAAGGATGTTGCGGGTTACAGAGGGACATAGATAAGCTGCAGAGCTGGGCTGAGAGGTGGCAAATGGAGTTTAATGCGGAAAAGTGTGAAGTGATTCACTTTGGAAGGAGTAACAGGAATACAGAGTACAGGGCTAATGGTAAGAGTCTTGGTAGTGTAGACGAGCAGAGAGATCTCGGTGTCCATGTGCATAGATCCCTGAAAGTTGCCACCCAGGTTGATAGGGTTGTTAAGAAGGCATACGGTGTGTTAGGTTTTATTGGTAGAGGGATTGAGTTTCGGAGCCATGAGTCATGTTGCAGCTGTACAAAACTCTAGTGCAGCCACACTTGAGTATTGTGTACAGTTCTGGTCGCCGCATTATAGGAAGGACGTGGAAGCATTGGAAAGGCTGCAGAGGAGATTTACCAGGATGTTGCCTGGTATGGAGGGAAGGTCTTATGAGGAAAGGCCAAGGGACTTGAGGCTGTTTTCATTAGAGAGAAGAAGGTTAAGAGGTGACTTAATAGAGACATACAAGATGATCAGAGGATTAGATAGGGTGGACAGTGAGACTCTTTTTCCTTGGATGGTGATGGCTAGTATGAGGGGATATAGCTTTAAATTGAGGGGTGATAGATATAGGACAGATGTCAGAGGTAGATTCTTTACTGAGAGAGTAGTAAGGGCGTGGAATGCTCTGCCTGCAACAGTAGTAGACTCGCCAACTTTAAGGGCGTTTAAATGGTCATTGGATAAACTTATGGATGATAATGGAATAGTATAGGTTAGATGGGCTTCAGATTGGTTTCACAGGTCGGCGCAACATCGAGGGCCAAATGGCCTGTACGTTCTATGTTCTATGTTCTATGTTCCTCTGTTTCTCATCCGCTGTTTCTGCACCTTCTATTTCTCTGGATTTGTTTCTGCAGTTCTGTTTCTGTCCCTCTGTTTCAGTCCCTCTGTTTCTCGTCCTCTGTTTCTGTACCTCAGTTTCTGTCCCCTTGTTTCTGCCCCTCTGTTTCGCAACCTTTGTTTCTGTCCCCTGCTTTTTCCCCTCTGTTTCATCCCTCTGTTTCTCATCACCTATTTCTGCTCCTCTGTTTTTCATCCCGTTTCTGTCCATCTATTTCTCATGCTCTGTTTCTGCGCCTCTGTTTCACGCGCTCTGTTTCAGTCCCTCTATTACTCATCCTCTGTTTCTGCACCTCAGTTTCTGTCCCTTTGTTTCTGCCCCCGATTCTGCCACTCTGTTTTTCATCCTCTGTTTCTGCCCCTGTTTCTCATTCTCTGTTTCCCATCATATGTTTCTTCTGCTCTGTTTGTCATTCTCTCTTTCTGCCCCTCCATTTATCATCCTCTATTTCAGTGTGTATGTATCTCATCCTCTGTTTCTCATTCTTCTTTTTGTACCTTAGCCTCTGTGCCTCTGTTGCTGCCCTTCTGTTTTTCATCCTCTGTTTCTGCCCCTCTATTTCTCATCCTATGTTTCTGCACCTCTGTTTATTATACTCTGTTTCAGCTCCTCTGTTTTTGCCCCTTTGTTTCTGCCCATCCGTTTCTGATGCTGTGGTTCTCATCCTCTGTTTCTGCCACCCCGTTTATCATCCTGTCTTTCTGCCCCTCTGTTCCTTATCCTCTGTTTCTGTGCCTCGATTCTCCAACTTCTCTATCTCATCCTCTGTTTTTGCCACTCTGTTTCTCATCCTCTGTTTCTGCCCCTTTGTTTTTCATACAGTGTTTCTCATCCTGTGTTTCTGATCCTCCATTACTACCCCTCTGCTTCTCATCCTCTGTTTCTGCTAATCAGTCCTGACCCTCTGTTTCTGCCCATCTGTTTCACATTCTGTGTTTCTGACCCTCTGTTTCACATCCTCTGTTTCAGTCCCTCTGTTTTTCATGCTCTATTTCTGCCCCTCTGGTTCATATCCTTTGTTTTTGCCCCCTGATTCTGCCACTCAGTTTCTCATCCTCTGAATCTCATCATCCGCTTCTACTACTCTTTTTGTCATCCTCTGTTTCAACCATTCTGTTTCTGCTCCTCCGTTTTTCATCCTCTGTTTCTCATCCACTATTTCTCAGTCACTGGTCATGCACCTCTGTTTCTCATCCTCTATTTCAGCTTATCTGTGTCTCATCCTGTCGTTCTCATGCTCTGTTTGTGCCCCTCAGTTTCTGCCCCTCAGTTTCTGCCCCTCCATTCCTCATCCTCTGTTTCTACCACTCTGTTTCACATCCTTTGTTTATGCCCCCTGATACTGCCTCTCTGTTTCTCATTCTCTGTTTCTGTCCATTTGTTTCTGCCCCTCAGTTTCTGCCCCTCTGTTTCTCATCCTCAGTTTCTGTCCCTCTGTTTCTGGCCCTGTGTTCCTCATCCTCTGTTTCTGCACTTCAGCTTCTGTCCCTTTGTTTCTACCCTGAGATTCTACCCCTCTGTTTTTCATCCACTGTTTCTGCCCCTCAATTTCTCATCCTCTGTTTCTCATCATCTGTTCATTTTGCTATGTTTGTCATTCTCTCTTTCTGCCCCTCTGTTTCTCTCCCTCCGTTCCTCATCCTCTATTTCCGTGAGTATGTATCTCATTCTCTGTTTCTCATCCTTTGTTTTTGCCCCTCTGTTTCTCATCCTACATTTCTGCACCTGTTTGTTATACTCTGTGCTGCCCCTGTGTTGGTCATCCTCTGGTTCTGCCCCTCTGTTTCTGTCCTTGTGTTTCTGCCCCTCTTTTTTGGATGCTCTGTTTCTGATGTTGTGTTTCTCATCCTCTGTTTCTGCCACTCTGTTTATCATCCTCTCTTTCTGCCCCTCTGTTCCTTATCCTCTGTTTCTGTGCCTCTGTTTCTCGCACTCTGTTTCTCGCACTCTGTTTCAGCCCCCCAGTTTCACCATCTCAGTTTCTCGCACTCTGTTTCAGCCCCTCTGTTTCTCGCACTCTGTTTCAGCCCACTGGTACAGCCCTTCAGTTTCAGACTCTCTGTTTCTCACACTCTGTTTCAGCCTCCCTGTTTCAGCCCTGCTGTTTATCGCACTCTGTTTCTCGCACGCTGTTTCAGCCCCTCTCTTTCTACAACTCTGTTTCAGCCCCTCTGTTTCTCGCACTCGGTTTCAGCCCCTATGTTTCACCATATCAGTTTCTCGCACTCAGTTTCAGCCACTCTGTTTCAGCTCCTCTGTTTCAGCCCCTTAGTTTCAGCTATTCTGTTTCTTGCAGTCAGTTTCTCACACTCAGTTTCAGCCCCTCTGTTTCAGCCCATCTGTTTCTCATGCTCTGTTTCGGACCCTCTGTTTCACACCCTCTGATTGACTCATCTCTTTTTCGCACTCTGTTTCAACCGTTCGGTTTCAGCTACTCTGTTTCAGCTCCTCTGTTTCTCACACTCTGTTTCAGCACCTCTTTTCTCGCCCTCTGTTTCAGCCCCTCAGTTTCTCGTGTTCTGTTTCGGACCCTCTGTTTCAGCTCCTCTGATTAACTCATCTGCTTCTTGCACTCTGTTCCAACCTTTCTGTTTCAGCTACCCTGTTTCAACCCCTCTGTTTCATTCTCTCTGTTTATTGCACTCTGTTTCAGCCCCTCTGTTTCTCACACTCTGTTTCAGCCCCTCTGTTACTTGCACTCTGTATCAGTCCCTCTGTTTCTCACACTCTGTTTCGGCACCTCTGTTTCAGCCCCCCTGTTTCATTCTCTCTGTTTCTCGCACTCTGTTTCAGCCCATCTGTTTCTCGCACTCTGTTTCAGCCCCTCTATTTCTTGCACTCTGTATCAGTCCCTCTGTTTCTCAAACTCTGTTTGAACCCCTCTGTTTCTTGCACTCTGTTTCAGCCCCTCTCTTTCATCCCATCTGTTTCTCACACTCTGTTTCAGCCCATCTGTTTCAGCCCCTCTGTTGCAGACCCTCTGTTTCTCGCAGACTGTTTCAGCCCATCTGTTTCTCGCACTCTGTTTCAGCAACTCTGTTTCAGGCTGTTTATTTTAGTTTGGCCCCTTTGTTTCAGGCCCTTTGTTTTACTCCCTCTGTTTCTCATCATCTGTTTCTGCACCTCAGCTTCTGTTGCTCTATTTGTGCCTCCTGTTCCAGGTCTTCTGTTTCTCACCCCCTGTTTCGGCACATCAATTTCTGCCCCTCTATTTCTGCACCTCTGCTTCACATTCTATGTTTCTGCCCCTGGTTTCTGCTCCCCTTTTTTCTCATTGTCTGGTTCCCATCATCTACTTCTCCTGCCCTTTTAGTCATTCTCAGTTTCTGCCCCTGTGTTTCTTACCCTCTGTTTCTCATCGTCTGTTTCTCATCCACTGTTTCTCATGCCCCTCCATTTTTCATCCTCTAATTCTGCAATTCTGTGATTCATCCTTTCGTTCATCCATTGTTTTGGACCCTGACATTCTGCCCCTCCACTCCTCATTCTTTGTCCCTACAGCTCTGTTTCCCATCCTTTGTTTCAGCCCCCTGCTTCTGCTGTTCTACTTCGCATCCTCTTTTCTGCACCTCTGTTTCAGTGCCTCCGTTTCTCCTCCTCTGTTTCTGCTCAACTGTTCCTCATCCTCTGTCTCTCAAACTCTATTTCTGCCACTCGGTTTCTGCCCCTCTGTTTCTGTCCTTTTGTTTCTGTCCCTCTGTTTCTGATGGTCTGTTTCTGGTGCTCACTTTCTGACACTCTATTTCTCATCCTCTCTTTCTGCCCCTTACATTCTTGTCCTCTGTTTCTCTGTCTCTGTTTTTCATCCTCTGTATCTCATCCTCTTTTTCTTCCACCATGTTTCTCATCATCTGTTTCTCATTCTCTCTTTCTCGTCCTCTGGTTCTCATCCTCTCTTTCTGCCCTTCTGTTTCTACCACTCTGTTTCTCATCCTCTGTTTTTGCCCCTCTGCTTTGGCCCCTGTTTCTCATCCTCTGTTTCTCAACCTATGTTTCTGCCACTCTGTTTCTGCCCTGCAGTTTCTCATTGTCTGTTTCTCATCAACTGCTTCTGTTACACTTTTTGTAATTCTCTGTTTCTGCCCCTGTGTTTCTTACCCTCTGTTTTTCATCCTCTGTTTCTCATGCACTGTTTGGCGCCTGTTTCTCATCCTCTGTTTCAGCCCCTCTGTTTCTGCCACTGTGCTTCTAACCCTGCACTCCTGCCATTCTGTTTCTCATCCTTAGCTTCTGCTCCTCTGTTTTTCATCCACTGTTCTCATTCTCTGTTTCTACACCTCGGTTCCTGCCCACCTGATTCTGCCCTTGTGTTTCTGAACCTCTGTTTCGAAAGCTCTCTTTCTCTTTCTCACACTCTATTGTTCAATATCTGTTTCTGCCCATTTGTTTCTCATTCCCTCTTTCTGGCCCTCTGTTCCTTGTTATCTGTTTCTGTGTCTGTTTCTTATCCTCTATTTCTCATCCTGTCTTTCTGCCCCTCTGTTTCAGTCCCTCTGTTTCTTGTCCTCTGTTTCTGCACATCAGTTTCGGCACCTCTGTTTCACTTCCTTTGTTTCTGCCCCCTGTTTCTAACCACCTGTTTCTCATCATCTGTTTCCTCATGATCTGCTTCCACTCCTCTTTTTGTCAACCTCTGTTTCATCCCCTATGTATCTTCCCCTCTGTTTCTCAGCCTCTGTTATTCATCCAATGTTTCTCAGTCTCTGTTCGTGCAGTTCCATTTCTCATCCTCTAATTCTGCACATCTGTGTATCATCCTCTCGTTCTCATCCTCTGTGTCCGCCCCTCAGATTTTGCCCCTCCATTTCTCATCCTCTGTTTATGCCACTCTGTTTCTCATCCTTTGTTTCTGCCCCTGTTATTGCCCCCTGCTTCTCATCCTCTGTTTCTGCATCTCTGTTTCTGCCCCTCTCTTTCTCATCCTTTATTTCTGCCCCTCTGTTTCAGAGACTCTTTTTCTCATTGTCTGTTCCTGCCCTTCTGTTTCTGACCCTCTGTTCTTCATTCCCTGTTTCACATCATGTGTTTCCACAATTCCGTTTCTGGTCCTCTCTGGCTGCTCCTCTGTTTCTCATCCCTGTTTCTGACCCTCTGTTTCTCATCCTCTGTTTCTCATCATGTGTGTCTGCTACTCCATTTCTGGTCCTCTCTGTCTGCTCCTTGGTTTCTCATCATCTGTTTCTGACTGTCTGTTTCTGCCTCTCTGTTTCCGCACAAGATTTCTCACACTTTGTTTCTCACTCTCCTTTACTCATTCACTGTTTCTGCACCTCAGATTCTCAACCTCTGTTCCTCATCCTCTGTTTCTGACCATCTGTTTCTGTCCTACTGTTTCTGCATGATATTTCTCATACTTTGTTTCTCACTCTCCTTTACTCACTCTCTGTTTCTGCACCTCAGTTTCTTGTTCTCCGTTTCAGCCCCTCTGTTTCTGCCACTGTGTTTCTATGCCTGCACTTTTGCCCAGCTCTTTCTCATCCTTTGCTTCTGCTTCTGTTTCTCATTCTCTGTTTCTGCAACTCTTTCCTGCCCAGCTCTTTCTGCCTTTGTGTTTCTGCCCCTCTGTTTTGGAAGCTCTCTTTCTCACACTCTATTTCTCAACCTCTGTTTCTGCCCATCTGTTTCTCATTCTCTTTTTTCTGGCGCTCTGTTCCTTATCATCTGTTTCTGCGTCTCTGTTTTCATCCTCTGTTTCCCATCATCTCTTTCTGCCCTTCCGCTTCTGCCCCTCTGTTTCTCATCCTCTGTTTCAGTCCTGGTGTTTCTCAAATTCTGCTTCTGCACATTAGTTTCTGCCCCTCTGTTTCTGCACCTATGTTCACATAATTTGTTTCTGCCCCCTGTTTCTCATCCACTGTTTCTGAACATCTGTTTCTCAACCTCTGCTTCTACCCTTCTGTTTCAACCACTCAGTTTCTCACTCTATGTTTTTGCCCTTCTGCTTTGGCCCCTGTTTTTCATACTCTGTTTCTGCCCATCTGTTTCTGCACCTTAGTTTCTGTCCCTGTGTTTCTGCCTCTCTGTTTCTAACAATCTGTTTCTGATGGTCACTTTCTGACGCTCTATTTCTCATCCTCTCTTTCTGCCCCTCACATTCTTATCCTCTGTATCTCTGTCTCTGATTTTCATCCTGTTTCTGCCACTCTGTTTCTCATCCACTGTTTCTCATCATCTGTTTCTC
>JAHRHZ010000145.1:19733090-19849487 GCA_024137785.1 Ginglymostoma cirratum | reverse complement strand
ATCCTCTGTTTCTGCCAGGCTGTTTCTCATCCTCTGTTTCTCGCTCTCTGTTTCTGTACCACTGCCCCTGTCCCTCTCCTTCTGCCCCTCTGTCCTTTCGCGTCTGTGTTTTATGCTGATTTTCTCAACCTGTGTATCTGACTCTCTGTTACTGACCCTCTGTTTCTCATCCTCAGTTTCTGCACTTCAGTTTCTGTCCCTCGGTTTCTGCCCCTCTGTTTCACATGCTCTGTTTCTACCATTCATGTGCTATGTCCCTGCCCCTCTGTTTCTGCCCCATTGTTTCACATCCTTTGTTTTACTTGCTCCATTTATTATCATCTGTTTCTGCACCGCAGTTTCTGTTGCTCTATTCGTGTCCCCTGTTTCTGCACCTCTGCTTCCCATCCTTAGTTTCTGCCCCTGGTTTCTGCTCACCTGTTTCTCATTATCTGTTTCTCATCATCTGCTTCTGCTACTCCTTTTGTCATTCACTGTTTCTGCCTCTGTGTTTCTTCCCCTCTGTTTCTCATCCGCTGTTTCTCATGCACTGTTTCTCATGCCCCTTCGTTTCTCATCCTGTAATTCTGCTATTCTGTGTCTCATCCTCTCATTCTCATCATCTGTTTCTGCCCCTCAGATTCTGCTGCTCTGTTCCTCATCCTCTGTTTCTGCTGTTCTGTTTCACATCCTTTGTTTCGGCCTCCTGTTACTGCTCATCTGCTTCTCATCCTCTTTTCTGCACCTCTGATTCAGGGCCTCCATTTTTCATCGTCTGTTTCTGCCCGCCGGTTTCTCATCCTCTGTTTCTCAGCCTCTGTTTCTGCCGCTCGGTTTCTGCCCCTCTGTTTCTGATGCTCTGTTTCTGATCATAACTTTCTGATGCTCTATTTCTCATCCTCTCTTTTGGCCCCTCAGATTATTATCCTCTGTTTCTCTGTCACTGTATTTCAACCCGTGTATCTCATCCTCTGTTTCTGCCTCTCTGTTTCTCATCCATTGTTTCTCATCGTCTATATCTCATCCTCTCTTTCTTGTCTTCTGTTTCTCATCCTCTCTTTCTGCCATTCTGTTCCTCCCACTCTATTTCTCAGCCTATGTTTTTGCCCTGCTGCTTTGGCCCCTGTTTTTCATCCTCTGTTTCTGCCCATCTGTCTCTCATTCTCTGTTTCTCAAGCTCTGTTTCTGCCTCTCTGGTTCTGTCCTTGCAGTTCTGCCCCTCCTATTCTGACGGTCTGTTTCTGATACTTTGTTGCTCATCTTTTGTTTCTGCAATTCTGTTTCTTATTCTCTCTTTCTGCACCTCTGTTCCTTATCTTTTTTTCTCTGTGCGTCTGTTCCTCAAACTTCTTTATCTGATCCTTTGTTTCTGCCAGGCTGTTTCTCATTATTTGTTTCTCATTCTCTGTTTCTGCCCCACTGCCTCTGCCCATCTGCTTCTACCCCTCTCTTCTTGCCCTCTGTTTTTTCATCCTGTGTTTCTTAACCTGTGATTCTGACCCTCTGATACTGACCCTCTGTTTTTCATCCTCAGTTTCTCTGCCTCAGTTTCTGCTCCCTGTTTCTGCCCCTCTGATTCTCATCCTCCATTTCTCATTATCTGTTTCTGCTTCTCAGTTTGCCATCCTCTGTTTCTGCGTGTCTGTTTCTGCCCCTCTGTTTCTCATGTAGTGTATATCGATCAATTATTAAGGAAGTCTTTCTAGAACATTTGGAAAATCATCACTAATCAAGCCAAATCAGCATGGCTTCTTGTTAATGAAATTTGAGTAATGACTTACACCTATTTGAGGAAGTCTCAAGAGTGGATAAAGGGGCACCAGTAAATGTGTTGTGTTTGGACAATCAGAACGCAATGTACCTCACAAAAGTCACAAAATAAATGCCCACAGTGTTCAAGTTAATTATTTGACATGGATAGAGAATTGGTTAATAAGCAGGAAACAGCAAGTAAGAATAGGATGTTCTTTATCTGGTCAGAAACACATGACCAGTGGGGTCCCACAGGGAACAGCGCTGGAACTATAGGTTTTTACAATATTTTTAATATTGTGGAGGAAGGAGGCATATATACTGTAGCCCATTCCCAATCGGCTGTAATTGGCTCTTCCCAATTTTTATAGATGCACCATTGAGACCATCCTTTCCAGATGCATCACACCTTGATACGGCAACTGCTCTGCCCAAGACCGCAAGAAATCGCAGAGAGTTGCGAACACAACACAGTCCATCTCATGCAAATCAGGTTTCCATCTATTGACTCCATCTACAATTCCCATTGCCTCAGAAAATCAGCCATCATCATCAAAGAATCCTTTCACCCAACTATGCTTCCTTCCATCCACTTCCGTCAGGCAGAAGATACAAAAATTTGTAAACATGTACCAACAGGTTCAAAAACAGCTTCTTTCCCATTGTTACCAGACTTTTGAATGGGCTCCTCAAATATTAAAGTTGATCTTGCTTTGCACCTTTTCTGTAGCTGTAACACCACATCTTGCACTCTGTTCAATCACCCTGATATCCTTATACATGGTTTGATCTGCCTCTATAGCACACAAAACAATATTTTTCACTGTATCCCTGTACTTGTGACAATAATAAATCAAATCACATCAAATCAACTTTACATGTGACACAAAAATAGATGGAAAGGTTGGTTTCCAGAGGAATGCAAACAGTTTACAGAGAGGCATTGATATGTTAAATAAGTAGACTAAACAAGTAGAGTATAATGTGGGAAAATGTGAATTTGTTCATCTTTGAAGAGAGAACAAAGTATCAAAATATTATTTAGATGAAGAGAAACTGCAGAACACTGCAAGACAAAGGGACTTGGGGGTACTTGTGCACAAAACACTGAAAGTTAGCACACAGTTATAGCAGGAAATCAGGAAGGCTAAGGGAATGGTGCCCCTTATTCCAAGGGAGTTGGAACATAAAAGTAAGGAAGTCATACTGCAATTTTAAGATCACATCTAGAGTATCGTGAGCAGTTTTGATCACCTTATTTAAGGAAAGATGTTATTTCATCGGAGCCAGTTCAGAGACTGTCCAGTAGGATAATCGCTGGTGTGGAGGGATTGTCGTATGAGCAAAGGCTAAGCAGGTTGGACCTCTACTCAGTGGAATATAGAAGAATGAGAGGTGATCTCATTGAAACATTTTGGATTTTTGAGGGGCTTGACAGGGTAAATGCTGAGAGGATGTTTCCCCTCATAGGACAGCCTCGGACCAGCCAGTGAAGTCTCATAATGAAGGAGCGTCAATTTAAGACTGAGATGAGGAGGAATTTCTGCTCTCAGAGGCTGTAAGTCTTTGGAATTCCTTGCCACAGAGAGCTCTGAGGGGTGCAGAGTCCACACATATATGTATACTGAGATAGATTCTTGATCATTAGGGGAATAAAGGGCTGTGGGGAAACACAAGAAAGTTCATGTGAGGAATATCAGATCACCCATGATTCTATCGAATAGCAGAACAGGCTTGAGTGGCTGAACAGAAAACTCCCCTTCCGATTTCTGGTGGTCTTATAGTTTATATGGAATACATATTTCCAAGTTACAGAGATTTGCAGTTGAACTTGGAAGGGCATTATGGGCCTTGGATAGTAAGAAGGGGGAGATAATGCCACAACTTTTGCCTTTGCTGTTCTTACATGGAAGAGTGCTATGGGAATGGAAGAGGATGTTGAGTCTGATGGGAGAATGGGCCAGGGTGCTTTGAAGGAAATTGACTCAACAGAAATAAGGGAAGATGTGTTTGCTGGTGGCATCACGCTAGTAGAAATATGAGACACTGATTTATCACATGGCATGTTTGGTGGAATGGAAGATAAGAACAATGGAGATGTGGAGATGGGTATTTCAGCCCAGGGAGCAAGGAGTGTGTGTGGCACTGGGATTTACAGCAGTTTTGTAACAAGAGAGGGAAAAAAGATAATTAATTTAAATGCATGGACTTTAAAGACATCATAGGATATAGGCAGAAATTAGGAAGATTGAGATGGATGATCATAGTGAATATTGGAGCAGACACGATGAGCTGAATGGCCTACTCCTGCTGCTAGTTTCTATTTTTTTTGGTTCCTATGCATCTTGCATAATGCTTTGCAGCATTTCTCCGTAAATATCTGAGATTTTCTGAATTTGTGCATTAAATGTTTCTAATGTAGTTATATCACGCTGGTTTTCTACCATGTATCATGGAACCAGTTTTTAATGGATAGATTTGTCCCCATTTGGGTCAGTTTAGCAGGGGAGGATGCTGTCACGTTGCAAACAAAACTGTTTCAGAATTGTGACTGTTCCGAAGGCTCAGCAGAACCAGGGCATGGAAAGCATAGAATGCTCTCGTACACTGTTCTTCTTTGTAAAGTAACAATTAAATTGCGTGTTGACGAAGAGAGACAATCAATGACACATCATTTGCCTTTGAGCTTGTTCTCTTTACATTGTGCGTGACATGTGTTTTGTTGCACTTTTGCTGATTTTCAGTTCTGAATCAATTAAATAGCAAATGTACAGCAGCATATAAATATCAAGCTGTGTCACCCAGGGCTGCAATCAGTCAGTTACGCAGCTAACTGTGGGTTCAAAATGGGAAAGGTAAGGATTTTGTATTTATTGCATTATAATTTGTTTTTTGCTACTTCCTTCTTTAACTGTTTACGATTACAACATGTATCCTTCCACAGATCATCTTTTACGAGGACAGAAACTTCCAGGGTCGGCACTATGAGTGCAGCAGTGACTGTGCTGACCTGTCCCCTCACTTCAGCTGCTGTAACTCCATCCGTGTTGAGAGTGACTGGTGGGTGCTGTACGAGAGACCCAATTACATGGGATACCAGTATGTTCTGACCAGGGGAGAATACCCTGACTATCAGCGCTGGATGGGATTCAATGACTGTGTCAGGTCATGTCGCTCCTATCCGCAGGTAAATTAATATTTATTTATGAAGGATTATTGTCAGTTTTGTCAGCATCAAATAGTATTAATAATCTCCATCATTTGCTCGATTGGGTGTTCTTACTAAAAGACATAGAAACTGACTTCTGTGCTGATCTCTGAGACTATTACGTTGTGAAAACATCTGTATGATTCAGTTGTCCTTGCATATGTTGTGACCTTGTCTTTCTAGGAGTTATACGTTCAGAAGATTTGCAATTGTTGAAGTGCTCCAAAAGCTTTACTTTTAAATTGGATGCTTAACACTTGCAATTTTGGTTCGGCCACTTTTGCAGCTGAAGGTTTGAGATTTGTTGAGTGGTATGTGTTTCTGTTAAATGGACTTTTGAAGTTCAAATATGGAACGAGGGCATCACATCAGTTGGAAATAGCAATTTAACTGCTTCAGATGAATGGAAGGGATGCTTGGGTGTCCTTCCCTCCATCAAGCACATGTGGCTGTAGGTGTCTCCAACATGAACAGAAGAACATTTGGCTCTATAGTGTTACCTCCTATAGAGCTACAGATCTAAGCTTCAAACCCAGAAAAGCCTAGTCATTTAATCGGACAATTTAATTGTGCATATAGATCAAATATTGAGAAGTAAAATCTGAATTGTTCGGTGGCATTGTTATAATTAATATGTTCATCTGCTGGTAAGTGGATAGCTTAGTTAGAATCTGCTAAACCACATTATCAGTGCTCCTAATGTTATAGTTTAATGTTGTTTACAGCCTAGAAATAGGCCATTTTGTCCAAAAGGCCTACTTTTCTGTTTATCCTCCACAGGATCCTAATTCCTGACCTTTGTCATCTACCAACACTACTATATCTTTCTGTTCCAGTCTCCCTCATGTGTTTATCTAACATCTTCCTCAATACATGTATGTTATACATCTCAATGACTCCTTATGGTAATGATTTCCACATTCTAACCACCCTTTTGGTAAAGGTGTCAATCCTGAGTTCACTGTTGAGTTTATTAATGGCTGGTTAGTTCAGTTGCCTTGATGGCAACCATATAGTTCAGTTCTTACTCCTGCTGAGATGAACTTGGGCCTATCTCCTCAGCCTGCTCCTAAGAACTGAAAGGTAATGACAAGCAATCACAGATAGAAAGTGACACAGCTGCCTTTGGACAAAACACAAGTTACTGAATCTAACACCTGTGGTCTGTAGTTTTGTGGTTATGTTTTACATCCCCTTTTGTGAATTTTGAAGGCCCACCTTTACCCTTAAAGATGCGTCCAACCACATACAAAGAACAAAGAACAAAGAAAATTACAGCACAGGAACAGGCCCTTCGGCCGTCCAAGTCTGCACCGATCCAGATCCTCTTATCAAAACCTGTCACCTATTTTCCAAGGATCTGTATCCCTCTGCTCCCTGCCCATTCATGTATCTGTCTAGATACATCTTAAATGATGCTAACGTGCCCGCCTCTACCACCTCCGCTGGCAACACGTTCCAGACACACACCACTCTCTGCGGAAAGAACTATCCACACGTATCTCCCTTAAACTTTTCCTCTCTCACATTGCAATCGTGACCCCCAGTAATTGAGTCTCCCACTCTGGGAAAAAGCTTCTTGCTATCCACCCTGTCTATACCTCTCATGATTTTGTAGACCTCAATCAGGTTCCTCCTCAACCTCTGTCTTTCTAATGTAAATAATCCTACTCTACTCAACCTCTCTTCATAGCTAGCACCCTCCATACCAGACAACATCCTGGTGAACCTCCTCTCCACCCTCTCCAAAGCATCCACATCCTTTTAGTAATGTGGCGACCAGAACTGTATGCAGTATTCCAAATGTGGTCAAACCAAAGTCTTATACAACCGTAACATGACCTGCCAACTCTTGTACTCAATACCCCGTCCGATGAATGAAAGTTTGCCGTATGCCTTCTTGACTACTCTATCGACCTGCATTGCCACCTTCAGAGTACAGTGGACCTGAACACCCAGATCTCTCTGTGCATCAATTTTCCCCAGGGCTTTTCCATTTACCACCATTTACATAGTTTTTAAGGAATTTTTAAGGAATCCTCTAAAGTTAGTCAACAACGATTTAAAATGACTTGCATTCTGAGCTGCTACTTGGCTGAAAGGATTTAGAACAGAATCTCTAGTTTATATTTGAAGAAAATTGTAGCCTTGATGCTATTTCTATTGCAGTACCGAGGAGGCTCCTACAGAGTGAGGATTTATGAGAGGCCTGACTTTGGTGGACCGATGATGGAATTCATGGAAGACTGTCCATCTGTCTACGATCATTTCCGTTACCGTGACATCCACTCCTGCCATGTGATGGACGGTTACTGGATCTTCTATGAACATCCCAACTATAGAGGGCGACAGTACTTCATGAAACCCGGTGAATACAGGAGATACAGTGACTGGGGAGCGACCTGTTCAACTGTTGGATCATTCAGGCGTATGAGAGATTTCTAAATTGTTGTTGAAATATTTGATTTTCTCTGTTGAAGTCACTCCTGAACCTAAATAAAATAACTCCTATTTGATCATCAGCAATTGTATGGACTTTGGCAGTCGGATGTTTGTGAGAAGTTTACAACACTGATGGGTATCTCCTATTCTACAAGTGACTTCAATGAGTTATTATCTACAAAACAATCCTCACCACAATATTGGCACCTGACGCTCTAATTTTACAAAAGATGGTGTAAACCAGTTTAATTGATGATGTTCGCTTTTAAAAGAAGTTGAATGTTTCAATTCCACATCATTTCAGTGGATTGTACGAAAAGTGGAATAAAATTCACACATGCCTTGGTTAAAAGGTTATTGTTTCAATTGTAAAAATGAAAAGCCACAAAAACATGAGATATTGTGATCGCTAGACAACCCTTGGTAGTTAGAGGTAAGGAAAAGATTGATAATTTGCGCAT
Source organism: Ginglymostoma cirratum (assembly GCA_024137785.1). Lineage (NCBI taxonomy): Eukaryota > Metazoa > Chordata > Chondrichthyes > Orectolobiformes > Ginglymostomatidae > Ginglymostoma > Ginglymostoma cirratum. The sequence continues at coordinate 19,841,645 of JAHRHZ010000145.1, read as the reverse complement.
TTGGCCTTTCTTGCCTGTTAGTACAGGATGTTAGAAATATGAGTGAAGAATATTTCCTGATATAGTGGTAGGAAATGTTTGTGATTGCTGATCCTGTTATAGTATGAAATCTTCTGTACCCTGCACAAGCTTTGATCGTATCTCTGGGAAGCTTTAAAACAATAGTTTATCACCAAATAGTAAGGTTGCAAAGCTCTATTCTCTGAGCTATACAAGTCCCAACTTTTTGGCAGAATCCAATCACGCGGCTACTAAAGTCACAATTAGTAGCCTCAAGTCACAAATCACACCTGAGCTCAGAGGCTCATCTACTGATATAATTGAAATTTCTATTCCTCACACGTAGAAATTGTAGGCAACCATAGGATACCTTGGAAATCACAACTTTCAAAACTGATTTTCTCGAGCAGGCCCTGTCCTACTTAGAGCTGCGAAGTTTAAGTGTCCCATCCAATTGACGACATGAGACTCAGTATTGCGGTTAGCTAAAATGTACTGCATTGAGCACACAACTTTATTTAGGCAATATCCCTAAATCCAAGATCATCAAATAACAGAACATGGTTTTCTATAAAAAAAGCACTGCTCATCTCACATTCTATCAAAGAATGGAAAACAGCTTAAAAACAGTTCTGTAATTATTCAGAAGTTAATTTGCAGTTAATCAACAATTTTAAGTGACTATAACTAATCTTGTAGTTTGTAACAGTGCTTGGAATAACGTGCCTGAGAAACTGCCCTTTACAGGTTCCTCTTGTGATGAGATTTTTGCTAAACTGATTAATTTATCATGTTCAATGTCTCTTCTAAGCAACCTGATTTTCTAACTCCTGGACAATTATTTCATTTAGTTCACTTCTAGTGATGGGCTTCAGCCAATCTCAAAACACAAAATCCATTAGCCTAACCACATCCCCAAATGTATTAACATCGGAGATGTTTGAGAAAGAGCACTAATTATTGATCTCTACTGACATTGTGGTAAATATGAAATCAGCGCTACACATTTCTTGAAAGTTGTGAATATTGTGACCGAAGTAATCCTGATAGCATTCCTGTCTGGAGCTTCAGCAATGACCACGAGCTGCTTGTTCATCTGTAACAGCCTGGAATCATACCAGATTGGCAACTGTTGCTTGAGCAGGGTGTGAATTAGCAAGTTATCGAATCTGCTTTATGGAAGATCAAATAACAACAAATCTTCAGTTCTTTATGCTCAATTAGGATGCTGCATTGGCAAGCTGTTTGTCCATCTTGTATCTAACAGACGCATAACTAATTACTGTGCTTTGAGATTTAACAAATTATTTTTCACTGAATAGTATGAGATGTGCTATTTTTGATGTTGCACTTTCAAAGTAGCAACACATTAATTTAAGACAAAAAATGACTGATGATTAGTTTAGTTTCCAATGAACAAACACTGATAGTTCTACATGAATGTAAATAATAAGTCACTCATTCATCCATCTCAAAGCCTTGTCGCATCTGTTGTATTAGAAAGTCTGTGAACCATTTTGATTCTGTAAAAATATAAACCAAAGACCAGAATCCAAGTTGAAAGAGGAATCTCTCCAAAGAAGAGGCTCCTGTTTAAGTTGACCCATTGACATGGGGCCATATGGCATAGTCTTTATTTTGTATTGTTATGCAAGGCTAAGGTTTTCAAATCAAAAAAATTGAGTTTGATCATAACTATTGTTCTGTGTGTTGTGTTGTAAGTTGGACACGGCTTACCTCACCCTATCTTCACATAGTTTGAGGACGCACACATGGGAAAGGCATGAATATCTGACCATGGCCAAATTAAAATATTATACAATTAAAGCAAAATACTGCAGATGCTGGAAAGCTGAAATAATTATAGAAAATGATGAAGAAACTCAGCAGCTCTGACAGCATCATCAGAGAGAGAAATGGAGTTAATGTTTCAATTCTGTCATGACTTTTCTGAACTGAATGTTATGAATTTGTAGCAATTGAGAATGGTTGACACTGTACATTTGCAGGTTCTGAGGTCTTGGAAACATGAGGGCTAGGCAATGTACTAGTGCAAATGGATGAATATTTACAACACACAACAGAAACATGATTAAGTCTTCATCCAGCAGCTCCCGCTTCCATGTCATCTGACATCACTGATAATGCAGTCCATCTATTAACAGACAGTTTTGAATGCCATATCCCAAGGTACAGCATCCTTCTCCAACTAGCTGTCTCAGCCTAAGTTTGGCCTGTCCTATTTCTCATCTACATGATGCTCCTTGGTGAAATCAGCTTGAAGCAGGACATTGATTCATTCCAGGTATGCTGACAATAGCCAGCTCTGTGCATTATCACCTCTCTTGAATTCCCCATCATTTCTAGATTATGAGACCATTAATCCAAATCCGGGACTGGGTGAGCTGAAGTTTCCTTCAACGAATAAGCAGTGAAAGTGACACCATTAGCTTTGGTCCCCACTGCAAATTCTAATCCCTAGTTACCAACTTTATACCTCTCTTAGCAACTATTTGAAATTGAGCTTTAATTATGCAGCATTATTATCACGTTTGATCCTGAGATTAACTCCTAATTGCTTATTTGTGCCATCACTAGGGTCATTTATTTTCACCACTGTAACATTGCTCAACATTCTGCTGTCTCAGCTCACCTGCTGAAACTCAACTTTGTGATTCCCTCTCGACTTTACAATTCCAACTTACTTCTCAGTAGCTTTCCACTTTTTACTCTTAGTAAATTTGAGATGATCTAACACTGTGCTGCTCATGCCTTAATTTGATCTCATTCTGTTCACTTATCACCCGTGTGACCACAACCTACATTGGCTCCAATTCAAACGACCTCTCATTGTAGTTTTCAAATTCATCTATGGCCTTGCCCTTCCACAGCTCTCAAGTCACCTCCAGCACCAAAACTTTCAGCACATAGCCTCGGGTGACTGTCTGCGTGGAGTTTGCACATTCTCCCCGTGTCTGCGTGGGTTTCCTCCGGGTGTTCCGGTTTCCTCCCACAGTCCAAAGACGTGCAGGCTAGGTGGATTGGCCATGCTAAATTGCCCTTAGTGTTCAGGGGTGTGTGGGTTATAGGGGGATGGGTCTGGGTGGGATGGCCCAAGGGTCGGTGTGGACTTGTTGGGCCGAAGTGCCTGTTTCCACACTGTAGGGATTCTATGATGATTCTATGATGACGATTCAATTAATTCTGGTTATTCCCGATTTCAATAGCTTTACGACTGTCTTCCATTGTTTAGATCCTAAGCTCTGGAATTTCTTTCCTACATCTCTCCACCTCTCTATTTGACTTTTCTTCTTTAAGTTACTCCTTAAAGCCCATCTCTTTGATCAAGCTTTCTGCCCTTCTATTGCAATACAATTTATGTATCAAATGATCCTGTGAAGTTCCATGGGCTGTCCTATTACATTAAGGGCACATTGTATATGCTGTTGTTAATGTTATTTTAGAACCCATATACTTCCATCTCCTGCTTTTTCCTCACCCCAGGAGGAAATCAGCCCTCAGTAGGCCCATAATGAGTCAAGACCAGTTGTTGGCTGCCTGTCATTCAGCTCTTCACCCCATGTAAGGAGAGGATTCTGACTGACAAACCCAAGCAGGACCTGGACTAATATCTGAGGCTGGTCATGACGTATAGAGTCATGAAGTCATAAGGTCATACAGCATGGAAACAGACTCTGCGATCCAACTCAGTCCATGCCAAACATAATCCCAAACTAAACTAGCCCACCTGCCTGTTTTTCTGACCCATATCCCTCCAAACCTTTCCTATTCATGTACTTATTCAAATGTCTTTTAAACGTTGTAATTATACCTATATCCACCACTTCCTCAGGAAGTTCATTCCACAAGCGAACCACCTTGTGTGTAAAAAATGATTTGCCCCCTCCATAACTTTTTAAAATCTCTCTCCTCTTGCATTAAAAATGCGCCTCCTCGTCTTGAAAGCCCAGCTCCTAGGGAAAAAACAACTTCCATTAAATCTACCTATACCCCTCATTATTTTATGAAATTCTATAAGGTCACCTCTCAACCTCCTATGCTGCATTGAAAAATGTTCCAGCCTATACAACCTTTCTTTATAACTCAGACTTTCCATACCAGGCGTAATCCTGGTAAATCTCTTCTGAACCATCTCTAGATTATTAATATCCTTCCTATAACTGAACGGTCAGAATTGGACACAGTGCTCCAGAAGAGGCCTCACCATGGCCTGTTAAACCCCAACATGACTTCCCAACTTCTATACTCAAAGGACTGAGCCATATAGACAAGGGTGCCAGGTGCCTTTTTAACAACCCTGTCTATACATAATGCAAACTTTGAAGAATTATGCACCTAAATACCGAGGTGCTCTGTTCTACAACACTATCCAAGCCCTTACTATTAATTCTGCAAGTCCTAACGTTATTTGTTGTACCAAAATACATTACTTCGCGTTTATCCGAATTGAACGCTATCTGCCATTTTTCAGCCCATTAACCCATTTGATCAAGGTTCCTTTGTAATCTTAGAAAACCTTCTTCGCTGTCTAATATACCACCAATTTTTGTGTTGCCGCAAACTTACTAACCACGCTTTCTATATTCTCATCCAAATCATTTATATAAGTGACAAACAAAAGAGGACCCAGAACCGATCCCTGTGGAGCACCACTGGTAACAAATCGCCTGCCCGGAAAGCAACTCTCCACCACTACTCTCTGTCGCCTGCTGTTAAGTCAATTATGTATCCAATTGACAAGCCTAATCAATGTTTGCCTCTCTAAATGTCCATAAATCCTACCTTTTATAATCACCTCCAACAATTTACCCACATCCAAACTCAAACTCTCAGGTCCATAATTCCTCGGTTTCTCCTTACAATCTTTCTTAAACAAGGATACAACATTAGCCATCCTCCAGTCATCAGACACCTTGCCCATAGTTATAGCTGATGCAAATATTTGTGCAAAGGCTCTCGCAATTTGCTCCCTTACTTCCCATAACATTCTGGGATACATTAGATCAGATCCTGGAGATTAATCCACTTTTATATCCACGAAGACCTCCTGAACCTCCTCTTCTGTAATGTGCACTGTTTCTAAAACACCAAATTTTATTTCTCTGCATTTTCTAGTCTCTATTTCTGTCTCCATGGTTAAAGCTGACACAAAATATTCATTCAATATCTTTCCCATCTCTTGAGGTTCAACACAAAAATGACCTCCTTGATCTTTAAAGGGCGCAATCCTCTCTCTAGTTACCCTCTTGCCCTTAATGTATTTATAGAATCTCTTTGGATTATCCTAAACATTATCTGCCAATGCTATCTCATACCCCTTTTTGCCTTCCTGATTTCTTACTTAAGAATGCACCTGCACTCTTTATATTGATTAACAGATTCAATTGAAACAAGTCGTCTATGCCTAAAATAAGATTCTCTTTTATTTTTGACTAGAACCTTAATCTCTTTATTCATCCATTGTTCCTTAATCCTACCAGCCTTACCCTTCACTCTCAGAGGAACATAGTGCCTCTGAACTCTCATCATCACACTCTTGAAAGCCTTGTCAGCTGCCCTTTTAGCCGCGAACAGTCTACTCCAATCAACTTTTGAAAGTTCTTATCTCATACCAATAAAATTTGCCTTACTCCAGTTAAAAACTTAAAACTCTTATAGAAGGCTTATCCTTTTCCACAACTAATTTTGAAACTAATAGAATTTCAATAGCTTAACCCAAAAGTTTCCCCTACTTTTACTTCAGTCACCCGCCCTGCTTTGTAGCCCAAAAGAATGTCTAATTTAGTTCCTTCTCTAGTAGGAGCATCCACATGATGATAAAAAAAAACTTCAATATCCAAAACTTTTAACAATCTGATAGCCCCAGTCAATATTTGGAAAATTAAAATCCCCCATTATTTACAACTTTATTATGCTATGAGATCTCCCTACATTTACATTTCTCAATTTAACTCTGACTAGTTGGGGGCCCCATAGTACAATCCCATCAAGGTGACCATTCCCTCCTTGTTTCTAATTTCTACCCATATATTTTCACTGGACAATTTTTCAGAAATATCTACTCTAGTTACAGCAGTGATGTATCCCTTACTCAAAAACACCATTCCTCCTCCCTTCTTGCCTCCTTCCCTTTCCTTCCTACAGCATCTAAAGCACTTAGCTGACAATCTTGTCCCTCCCTCAGCCAAGTTTCTGTAATAGCTATGATGTTTCAGTCCTGTGTGCTTAAACATGCCCTGAGTTCATCAGCTTTACCTGTAAGATCCCTTGCATTGAAATAAATGCAATTTAGTTCTTCAGAGCTATTACATTCTCTGACTCTCTCTTGTCTTTCTTTTCTAATTGACGTGGTCTCCTCCCATTCAGAACCTTTCCCATCAATCTTTTTATTTACACTGCTACTCAGAATTCCTCTACTCCCACTCTCCATCAGTATAAGATCATAGGATCCTAAAGTGTGGAAACAGGCCCTTCAGCCCAACAAGTCCACACTGCCTTTCAAAGCATCCCACCCAGACCCATCCCTCATAACCCACTTCCTCTACACATTCCTGAACACTCTGGGCAATTTAACATGGCCAATCCACCTAGCCTGCACATCTTTGGACTGTGGGAGGAAACCGGAGCACCCGGAGGAAACCCACGCTGACACGGGGAGAATGCGCAAACTCCACGCACACAGTCACCCAAGAGTAGAATCAAACCTGGGTCCCTCACGCTGTGAGGCAGCAGTGCTAACCACTGAGCCACAGTGCCGCCTTTAATGGAACGAGCCAATCTCCGTGCTACGATAGTGGTCCCTGTCCAGTTTAGGTTAGACTCATCCATTTTAAACAGGACTCTTCTAATCCAAAAAACATTCCAATTGTCCAAAAACCTGAATCCCTGGATAATACATGAGCTCTTCAGCCATTGAATTATCTCCATTATCCTTTTGTTCCTTCCCTCATTTGAGTTTGACATTGGGAGTAAGCCAGACATTACCATTTTTAAATCTTCTACCTAGCCTCTTAAATTCACCCTACTATGCTTTAATTTTTTCCCTAAAAATGTCATTCTTACCATTGTGAACAATAATTTCCGGCTTCTCAATCTCACCTTAAACAAAATAGTTGAAATGTTTAGAGTTGCCCTTAATCCTAACACCACAAAAGCAGCAAGCCATCCTAAATTTACATTCACTACCACAGAATCTCTTGTTTATCCTCCTGACAGAAGACTCCCCTATAACAATAATTCTATTAAATTTTGTCAAACGCTGCCCAACACAAGAATCATTCCCAACATCCTATAACGGACCGCGCCTTCCATTTTCCTCAGAAATACTGTCCTCTTCTACAGTACCAAAAACTGAGTATTTGTTTAATAAAGGAATACCTACTGTGTCAGGAACCCTCAGTGAAAGCTATCTCCCTGGGCTTTACTGAGATCTGCTGACAATCATGACAACCCTGACTTTGTGCCTGCGTTAAATGGCAAGGTGTCAATAATATGAGCTTGTTAATGTTCGCTATGGTGGCAAAGCAGAAAAAAAAAACGCAAGGCAGGAACGCTGTGAGCATCCACATAGGCTCAGAGTGAGCATGCACTATGACAGCGAGTGAAAAGCCCAGAGATGCAGCCTGGTGCAGTATGTGATTAGTGTGTCCCTGAGCTCAAAGTATGTTTGCTGCAATGTGACAGTGATAGCTCACAATACGACATTGAAGAAGTGACCTAGAAATAAATTGAACATAGGTCATAAACATTCTTAGAGGCTGACATATGTCAGATGCCTGTGGATGTTGGATGCATTTGGTTGGTGCCCATGGTTCATGTGTTGAGATGTTGACACCCAGTTTCCAACCTGAAAGTCATTCAGACCATGTGGCAAATCCACCAGGTGTTCGCATTGGTTTCCTTGTCAGTTTTTCCTGACATTGAGCTTGTTTGGCAAGTTTAGAATCTGAATATTGATGAGATGAACTGTAGTGTTAACAGTGTTATCAAGCAATAGTGACTGTCAATTGGCACCTCACCGCTGCCCACTGAGAATCTCACTATGCCACTTGTGAAAACCATAAAAAAGGAGCAAGGTGATCTTGATGTAGAAATAGGTCTTGCGGCACTTGTCACTGATTCTGCTACACATCCCACTGTACCTCACATTGCTCAGACCCCTCTTAGATTGTGTGCTCTGAGTTGATTGACAGGGTTGATTCTGAGAGAATGTCTTCCCCATGGACACTATATCTCAGCACAGATGTGTTTCAAAAGGAGCCATTTTAACCAGATGTTCTTGAGCTAAAGAAGGAGTGAGTTTTTTGTTGCCAATCTGAAGAAAAGATAATAAAATGCAACACACATTCATGCAGCTTAGAAATGAAGGATGAGTTCAAAAAGTAAAAATAAACATAATGAGCCATATGTCCATGATGATTAGATTGTGAAATGTTATGCCAGTTAAGGTGTGTGGAATATTTATATGTTGAGACGTTTAATTTAGGCTGAGTAGTAATGGAGTAAAATAATACATGACTAGGAGCACAAAGTAGAGAAACTTTAGCTTTACGAAACAGTACATATTGCTGGAACTGCAACCTGCCTTTCCCTAGTCTGAGAAGTCACGTAGGATAGATAGCAAAAAGCTAGGGCTCGCAGCATCTGCACACTCCTATCTTCACCGCGTTTCGCTTTAATTAATGTATGCCTGGTTACCAAGTAACAACGTTGCCTTGCTAAAAACACAGTACAATTGCAGTTTGTTTTAATTTGTTTTTACCACTGTATAAACTCTGCTTCTTTTTGGTACTTGTCAGAGTCTTCGGACCTGACCTTTTGTCAGTGTTGACTCTTCATGATATCACAAATAAAATCTCTTTGCCTCGAAGTCTGGGCCTTTGGCACGTAATTTAATCTCATCTCTTCGACAAGGTGGGTAATTAAAGAAGCAGTTTAACAGTTGTTTAGAGTTTCCTGGTCTGCAATGAGCTGAAAGGAGTTTGTCCAGTTTCCCTCAACAGTGGCTTTGCTGACTTGACAGGTTTTCAGCAATCAGAAAGAGGAAGACCTAATTTCATGTTTCCTGCACACTTAGGGGTATCAGGTGGAAGTTCTCAGTCTTGCCCCATCACGGCACATTTATCACAGTCGAACGTGGCCCACATGCTTGCACTCTGGCATTCAGCTCTCCAACAGACTGGCATATCAGGGGCTCCAGCACCTTTCTCTGCAACCGCAGGAAGTGCTACACCTGCCCCCACACCTCCTCCCTCACCCCCATCCCAGGCCCCAAGAAGACTTTCCACATCAAGCAGATGTTCACCTGCACATCTGCCAATATGGTTTACTGCATCCGCTGTACCCGTTGTGGCCTCCGCTACATCGGGGAAACCAAGCAGAGGCTTGGGGACCGCTTTGCAGAACACCTGCGCTCAGTTCGCAACAAACAACTGCACCTCCCAGTCGCGAACCATTTCAACTCCCCCTCCCATTCCTCAGACGACATGTCCATCCTGGGCCTCCTGCAAGGACACAATGATGCCACCCAAAGGCTGCAGGAACAGCAAATCATATTCAGCCTGGGAACCCTGCAGCCCAGTGGTACCAATGTGGATTTCACAAGCTTCAAAATCTCCCCTCTCCCAACCGCATCCCAAAACCAGTCCAGCTCGTCCCCGCCTCCCTAATCTGTTCTTCCTCTCACCTATCCCCTCCTCCCACCTCAAGCCCCATCCCCATCTCCTATCTACTAACCTCATCCCGCCCCCATGACCTGTCCATCCTCCCTGGACTGACCTATCTCCTCCCTACCCCCCCACCTACACTCACCTTCACTGGCTCCATCCCCACCTCTTCGACTTGTCTGCCTCCTCTCCACCTATCCTCTCCTCTATCCATCTTCTATCCGCCTCCCCCTCTTTCCCTATTTATTTCAGAACCCTCTTCCCCTTCCCCATTTCTGATGAAGGGTCTAGGCCTGAAGCGTCAAGCTTTCCTGCTCCTATGATGCTACTTGGCCTGCTGTGTTCATCCAGCTCCACACCTTGTTATCAGGGGTTACAATTGGTTTTTAAAACTCTTTCTTGTAATTCCTAGAAGGATAAAATAAAGCTGTGTCTTTCACTGAAAACTGTTTATTTCTTTAACTAATATCATATTGGTAATCTGAGACGCAACACTTAAGAAATCACAGTTGAAAGATAACACTGCCTTTGAAATGTTGCTGGCTGAAGTTCACTTGACAGTCATCAGCTGGGATATTACGTGATCCCTCTTGCGAGTCACTGCAATTCACACCAGATTATTAGACAGCCTCTGAATTTACTTTCCCAACCATCTTTTGGCCTATATGTCTTAAAAAAAGACACCTGCTGTACTCAAAGTCCAATATATCCACAAGAAATTAAGGATTATGATCTGCTGTTGTGACACCTTATCTCAATAAATCTAACATATATTGACCGGTATATGGTACTGGCACACCCTACTTTCTAACACTTACATCGTTTGCATTTTTGATAATATTTCTATGTCAAGGCCTGTTATTTGAAAAGATTGTTATTACTATAGTCATCAATGTAGCCTCCAATCTAGCATTGTGGGTCTACCTGCACTTAATAGATTGTGCTGCTTCAAGGAGGTAACTCCCATCACCTTCTCAAGGGCAACTAGAGATGGGCAATAATTACTGATTCAGCCAGCAAAACACACCTCTCCTGAGGTGTAAAAGGATTGATAATTCTACTACAATTAATATCCATGCATTAATCCTGGTCGATTAATGTAAAATGACGAGAACTACCTTAATGGAACTTTTACATATAAATAAAATTCTGCTTCAAGTAGAAACGATCCACATAATTGTCTTGTACAATTATAGAAACATTTTACATTCAGGATAATAAAGCATAGGCTTCAATTTACAATTGTCAGATCACCCTGTGGGTGTGAGGTTTTTTACAAACCCAAACTAAAATGAAAATAAACCACCTACAGCTGTGAATTTATTTTTGGATATATTTGTGCGGCTTCATTTCTGTGTTTATACATTTATTGGGTGCGTGTGTGCATGTGCGCGGGTATTCATGTTATGAATGGTTCTGTGGAATTCTCAAAGTGATGCGTTAAAGGTGTTTGAATCTGCCGTGAAAATCACTGGCCAATGTTGTCTGTCATATAATAGGAGAGGAAACAAATGGGCTTGTAAGGTTTTAAAGGATGAGGACAGTTAAACAGCAAGTCGCAAAGAGGAGAAACTGGAGATCAATAATGTCTTAAAGACATTTCCAGCACTCAGGCAGCAAGGGATTAATAAATTGCAAATCAACATGAAGGGAAATGGATCATTAGATGTAGTAAAGGTTTCACAGGCAAATTACTGTGCAGCTCAGCACCCAGTCCTGCCCATAATGAGGTGACTCCATACGTGATATTTTCAACATAGGTTTTGCTCCCTGTCACTTTGCAACATTATTTTGTAGATCAACACTGCAAGAATCCAACAAGAAATATGTACAGGTTTCGCACCACAGCTGACCCTTCCTGTCACTGTATGACCCTGCATTATACTGCATTGTGAACACAAACTTCTCCAGCAGTATGCAGCATGGGTCACCATCTATGCCTCTGTTGATTCAGAAGCTGAGGATGTCGGTTCTCAGTGTAATTCCCAGGGTGATTTTCCTTGTTCTGTAAACATGGTTGGCGGTATGATGGCAGGTGAGGTTTTTGGGAAAATTGTCTGTTGATGTTCCTGACAACTCTCATTTGTGTTGGACTATACAAAACGTGAGCTGCAGTTTAATTAAATTTTCGAAATAATCTTTGAGTCAAATGTCTAGCCAGCTACTAAAATCCCTTTGCAATATCACCCTGGATGTGCTGGTGCAGTCTCCATCAGGAAAAGGATCTTCTCCAGTATCTGCCGATGTGAAACATGCTCCCTCTCCATGAAGTTGGTAGGATGATGGTGGGTGACAGCAGGCAGGACAGAGATCCTCTCTATTTCTCAACTTCTTCCTCAAACACTAAAGCTTAAAGACCTTTACAGGCATCTCCTCTGATGTCAATGAAGGGGACTCAGTGGGGAAAGTTAAATAAATATATATATCAATCAGCTAACAATCATTCCTAAATAAGTTAATGTAAACTGTATTGATTGCAATTACACAATTATTTACTTAATTGTGTTAGACAAGTGCCCTCAGTTTAGATTTTCCAGTGGTCTATCCTCTACCAACACTCAGAGTATAGGAATAAGGACTGGTGGCAACAAAGTATTCAAGTGAAAATGCAACACATTGGCAGGGGTGATATCTGAGAGTAGGACAAGGACTTTAAAAAGGCCAAATCCAGATAGCATTAAAATCTGAAGGCATTTTAGAGGACAATCTGCTTGCCAGTCAGCCTAAGACCTCCATCTTATCATTTTCTACCCATAGCCTCAGGCCTCACATGCTCAGCCTGAATGAGGACACTTGCACTAAGATCTCCCAGCCACCAAATGTCTTAGGAAGTGATGGGGATTTAGCATCCAGCATGTATTTGAACCAGTATTTGGCATTCAGCCCTTCTGTGTGCCATTTTATATTTGGGAATGATTTCCCCACTTCAATTGAGCATCTTAGTCACTCACCCAGCTCCCTAACATAATGTACAGTGAGGCCCAAAACTAGTGATGGAAGTCAGAAATTGGTCCTGCTACATTTCCCAAAAATTTGTTTGTGGGTGTCAAGATGAACAATGTTGATTTCTTTTGATTGTGTGTAACACATATGTATTAGCTTGAAGATACATTTTGTTCCATTGTTGTGTCAGGGGAAGATCAAACTACTTAAGAAAATAACTCAGTGGAACCATATATTTCAAATAACAAGTTGAAGAAGTGAACTACTCATACCTCATTTGTTAGACAGTTTGACAGCATATTGCAGAAAGAGTGCAGCAGAGATGTATATTTTTTGCTGTGTTGGTAATGTCTAACATTATATTGACTGTCCAGAGTCTGACTACAAGGTGCAGGATGAGGCAAGCAATCACACTGCACCGTCCATCAAATGTACATAAGAAATGTGAAGATGAATAAAGTTGTATTTGGTTGATCTTGTTGTTTTTCCCAATGAGGCTCATTTCCAATGAAAAAAATAATTTTGTCCTGGTGGACATTCACCGTAGAGCTTACCTCTTCTGTACAGTCAGACACAAAATGTTCTTCATTGATCAATTTACCAAGCTGTACAACAAGATATCAGCAAAAATAGAACGATTCAAATGCATCAGTTCCTTCTTCACACAGAAAGCAGCAATTACAGCATACAATTTGTGCATTAATTCTGCTTCACTTTAATTATTAAGATGAAGGTAGGTGACAGCTTTCAGCCACTTGTTGGAAGTGGCTTTCTTTTTCCTTTAGTCATTCATGGGATGAGGGTGTCACTGCCTAGGCAAGCACTGCCCAACTTTAACTGCCTAGAGGGCAGTTAAGAGTCAACCACATTTCTGTGAGTCTGGAGTCACATGTAGGCCAGACCAGGTGGGATTCAAACCCTGGTCCCCGGAACATTACCTGTTTCTCTGGATTAACAGCCCAGTGATAATAGCACTAGGCCCTTGCCTCCCTACTTTACATTAAAGTGGGAAAGAAGAAGGCTTTTTTTTGATCGCTTCATGTGAATGCAAATGATTAAAAATACTGCTTTATAACGTGAAATAAAATTAACTTTCTCCGACCTTAAATGTCTATTTCTGGACTCCATGATGACAGATAACTTGGCTCCTCAGAATTTAGATATTTTATGAAAATAACTCCGACAACTACCATGCCTTGACACTGCAAGCATAGCACCAAAGGAAAACGCTCACTTCACACTTTGTGTCCTTCACAAACACTAGATATCTTGGAGTACTTCACAGTAAATAAAATAATTTTGTAGCATGGTTATGTAGGAAATGTGGCATCCAATTTACGCTCAGTGTGCTCCTATAAACAGCAATATGATAATGACAAGGAGTTTTTTTTGTGATATTACTTACTGCATAAGTTTTGATCAATACTGCTGTAAACTGGAGGAAACATACAAGTAATTTTTCATGTAATATGTGGTGAGTTTTGGTTTCTGGTTTTTGATTTAGTAACTGATGGTCTTCCCTGTGCCTGAAGTTAATAATTAAATTATGAATATTTCTATAGAGTCATAGAGCTGTACAGCAATGGAAACAGACCCTTCAGTCCAACTTGTCCATGGCGACCAGACATCCTAAATTAATCTAGTCCCATTTGCCAGCAGTTGGCCCATATCCCCCAAAACCTGTTCTATTCATATACCCATCCAGATGCCTTTTAAGTGTTGCAATTGTATCAGCCTCCACTTCCTCTGGTGGCTCATTCTACACGCACACCACCCTCTGCATGAAAACATTGTCATTTAGGTCCCTTTTAAATCTTGCCCCTCTCATTTTAAACATACACTCTCTAGCTTTGGACTCCCCTGACCTGGGGCTAAGACCATAGCAATTTATCCTTTCAATGCCCCTCATGATTTTATAAACCTGTATAAGGTCGCCTTTCACGCTCTGACACTCCAGGGAAAGTAGCTCCAGCCTAGTTAGCTTGTCCCCGTAGCTCAAACCCACCTACCCTGATAACACTCTTGTAAATCTTTTCTCAAACCTTTCAAGCTTCACAACATCCTTCCTATAGCAGGAAGACCAGAGCTGCACACAGTATTCCAAAAGTGGCCTAACCAATGTCCTGTACAGCTGCAACATGACCTCCCAACTACTCTACTTCTTATCAGATTATTGTAACAATATGTCCGGTTCATAACGTTCTGTTCTGAGAGCACAGAGACAAGGCAGGAGATGAGCAGTAAGTTATCGTGTTATTTTGAGGAGCTGGCGTGGACTTGATGGGCCAAAGAGCCCCCTACTGCACCAGAACATGTCTGTGATATTAGGGAGGGAAGCCTGTCATTCTGAACTAACCTTGTCTATCTGTGACTCTGTACCCACTTCAAAATCTCACTCTGTAGCCAGTACAGGCTACTGATAACAAACTGATGAGAATGAAGGCAAGCGTGAAGGAGGTAATTGCATAGGAGTGTGTATGGGGGGTAGGGGAGAAGTTGGAGGCAGGGTGGGAGTGGGTTGGGGGCATCTCCCCTCTTCCCGGCTGGATCTTAATGTCCATCAGCTCTGTCCTGTGGAGGAGCACGCGGCCGAAGAAAAGGAACTGCTGCTGCTGCTGGTTCTGCTGGGTTTGCTCCTGCTGCTGTCGTTGGTGCTATTGGTTTTAGAGTTTCAGCTCTTCCTGTTCCTCATTAGAGGCTCAAAGTGGAAACACATAAACTGCTCCCATTCTGGGGTGAAGGCTGACAGCAAGTTAGAATTGGAAATCCCTGTCTCGCTGTGAGCAAATCTTTCAGAAGGATCGTTCTGAACAGCAATGTCTCACATTGTCACAGCAACAGCTCTGCTGCATCCAGACTGGCGGAAAGGAACAGGTCTAGATCTTCTCACTGACATGTACTGGCACAATTTGGCTCAAAAAGTCTGTTGAGACATAATCTGTTGCAACTTTTCTCTTCCTCCACCGCACCTGGAAGACCATCAACTCGGTGAAAGATTTTCTTTGGTCTGCTTGAAACATGTTGCTTTTCCAGTGTATGGAGTTTACCGCAATCGAGTATGCAGACTGGCACTTTCCAAGGTCCCGGATTATGCGCTGAGGGACGCACAAAAGCTTGGGGCAGCTGCCACCACTTGATGCCCAACTAGACAGTGAACAAGGGCCCCAGAGCACTTGGGGCCACGACAGGTGCCCCGGACCCCACTGCATGCACCCACTTACCTTCCAGAATGGCAAGGCGACCCACACCTACTCCCGGGCCTGACCAGAAGCAGCTACTTAATCAGGAAATGTAGGAGATGCTCTGGCCTACGGGTGTAGGTTTCAATTCTCCCTCCCCAGCATACTCCTGGAAAATCTCTAAGCCATTGAAAACAAGCTGGACGAACCCAAAGCTAGACTCACCTGCCAAAGAGAATTGAGAGGCTGCTGTGTGCTCTGTTTTACAGAAACATGGCTCACTCCTGCCGCATTTGACTTTGCCTTAAAAACTGGGGGTTTCTCAATCCATTGAATAGACTGCACAGTGTCCATGGGAAAGGCAAATGGTGGAGGGGTCTGTCTCCTAATCAACACATTGTGGTGCTCAGACATGGTGACCCTGGCAAGTTACTGTTTCCAGGACCTAGAATATCAAAGTGCTGTCGTACTACCTGCCATGGGAATTCTCTTCCGCTATCCTGACAGTGGTTTACATCCCACCCCATGCAGAAGTGATGAGTGCACTTAAAGTGTACACTGCTACAAATAGCCTTGAGACAGAGTACCCCGAGGCCCAATTCTGAAGAAGTGTCACTGGACCCGAAACATTAACTGATTTCTCTCCACAGATGCTGCCAGACCTGCTGAGCTTTTCCAGCAATTTTTGTTTTTATTTCCCTGAGGCTTTGCTCATCGTAGCCAGTGCTTTCAATCAGGCCAACCTCAAGAGTGTGTAACCATGATATCAACACGTCTCCTGTCCCACCAGAGGCCCAAACACCTTTGACCATTGCCACGCAACCATTAAAGATGCCTACTGCTCTATTCCCCACCAGCATCTTGGAAAATTAGACCATAAGGCTGTGCTCCTTCTGCCGGCTTACAAGCAGAAAGTGAAGCATGAGGATCCAAAACAGAAAGTTGTACAGTGCTGGTCTGAGGTAATGGACAACCTCCTACATGACTGCTTTGAGTTAGTGAACTGGTCCAAATTCAAGAGCTCAGCAGCCAACCTAAATGAGCATGCCACTCCCATTACAGACTTCATCAGACCTGTAAAGAATGCCAAAGAAGTTAATCCCAGTGTTCCCTAACCAGAAACCATGGATGAACCAAGAGATCCACTCCATACTGAAGGCCAGGTCTGAGGCGTTCAAGTTGAGTGACCCTGACGTTTACAGGAATCCAGGTACGATCTTTACAAGGCCATCAGGAATGCCTAGAGACAATAACAGATTAAACTAGAGTCCCAGACTAACACACATCAACTGTTGCAAGGCTTACACAATATATAGGCTACAAAGCGAAGTCGAGTAAAATTGTTGATAATAATGCATCCTGCCCCGATGAGCTCAATGCACTTTATTCTCATTTTGAACAGAAGGTCATGAAATGATGTCAACTGCCTCAGGTGCACCTGTACCCACAGTCACTGTTGTAGACATCAGATCAGCCTTCTCGAGGGTGAACCCACAGAAGGTGACTGGCCCGGATGAATTCCCCAGCCCTGCATTTGGATCCTGTGTGGACCAGCTGGTGGGAGTACTTGCAGACATCTTTAACCTCGCTTGACTACAATCTGAAGTTGCCACCTGCTTGATGAAGATCACAATCATCCCAGTGCCAAAGAAAATTCAGGCAACATGCCGTAACGACTATTGCCTTGCGGCTCTGACCTCCATAATTATGACGTGCTTCAAGAGATTAGTAATGGTTCACATCAACTTCAGCCTCCCAGATTTCCTTGATCTACTACAATTTTCCTACCGTTGCAATCAGTCTCCCTGGCCCAACACTCATCCCTAGATCATCTGGATAACTAGATCACCTACATCAGACTCCTATTTATTGACTTTAGTTCCACTTTCAACACTATAATTCCAACTGAACTCATCCCCAAGCTCACCCTCCTGCCCCCTCCACCCCCACCCCTCCCCCACCACCCCCCCAACCCCAGCCCCGGCTGGATCCTTGACTTCCTGACCAATAGACACAGTCAGTAAGGATAGGCAACAAAACCTCCTCTATGATAATCCATAACATTGGTGCCCCACAGGGCTGCACACTCATCCCCTTACTATACTCCTTATACACTCCCAACTATGTGGCCTGTTAAATTATGTTATGGCTAAACAGTATCTTAATTTCAGAATTCTGCCTTGCCTAGATAACCTAATTACTGGAAACTTCTCAATGAACCAAACCAAAAAACAAGAATTTTCAGGGAGTTTTTGATTTGCAGTAGCCCCTGGGTGGCAAAGTGATTCTTGTAATCACTCTGAATAGTTTAATTTTGCTTTGCTGTAAACATTCACTATGACTATGGACCCAGTACAAATTTGTGGGAATGCAACTTGTCACATCCTGTTAATCAGTTAAAGTTCTTGCTCACAACATCCTTTCTCCTTTGTCCCAAGCAATTATCACAACACAGCACAAAATTGCTTCCACTCCAATCTACTGTCATTTTTACTATGCTTCCCAGAGTGGAACCCTGTAAAAACAGAGTTCTATGTGTGGTCTAACTAATCACTTGTATATTTTCAGCAAAACTACACTATTTTTATACCTTTCTGAATAAGGGTCTAGACCCGAAACGTCAGCCTTCCTGCTCCTCTGATGCTGCTTGGCCTGTTGCATTCATCAAGCTCTACACCTTGTTATCTCAGATTCTCCAGCATCTGCAGGTTCTTACTATCTCTGAAACTATTTTTATACCCTGTTCCCTTTGCAAAAGGCCAAATTTCCATTCGCCTTCCTTTTATCTGTTGAGCTTTTTTACTAGCTTTTTGTGATTCAAGCACAAAGGCTCCTGAATTCTTCAGCTTTCTGCATTCATTTTCCATTTAAATAATTTCCAGCTCCTGTATTATTACTGCCAAAGTGCACAACTTCATATTTTCCCAGCATCGATTCAATCTGCCAAGTTTTTGCCAGTTCATTTAACCTTTGTGTCATCCTCACTACTTGCCTTCCCACCTGCTTTTGTGTCATCTACAAACTTGGCAATAGTACTTCACTTCACATATCAAAGTCATTAATATATATGGTATGTAATTGTGGTCCCAGCACGTGGCTCGTCTAATTTTTCCTACTACTGTCCAGACCTCCAAGGTCTATGTACAGCAACAACTTCAGGAATGGAAGTTAATACATCCATATGCCAACCAGTGTATGAGGATCCTTGAGGCAGTAATGCTGGCAAGCAGATTAGAGGGGACATTGCTCGACAAAGATGCTCATACACTTCCAAGGATACAATTTGCCATCCTGAACATGTCCCTTTATCGCAACAATCTCTGTCTTCAATTGATTAGCCTCTATGCATGCTAAGATATTGCAAGCAACACCATGCTAAGATATTACAATCAATTACTTTATTAAGGAGCCTTATGTGTGGTATCTTATTAAATGCCTTTTGATTATACATTACATCAGCTGGTTCCCCTTTATCTATCATGTTGTTCTG
This sequence comes from Ginglymostoma cirratum, assembly GCA_024137785.1. Taxonomy (NCBI): domain Eukaryota; kingdom Metazoa; phylum Chordata; class Chondrichthyes; order Orectolobiformes; family Ginglymostomatidae; genus Ginglymostoma; species Ginglymostoma cirratum. Next base: position 19,822,347 of record JAHRHZ010000145.1, on the reverse strand, counting down.
TGTCTTTTGGATAGCAATTAAAGACTTTAAAAAAAGGCTGTCTTATGAGGTCTAATATATTGAAAAGACCCATTCGGTTAGGGAACCTCCTCTGATGACCTCAGGATATGGGTTTTACACTTTGTTGTCTGAACGGTCTTCTCTCTAGACAGTGTGATAGTTTAATTCACATTTCAAGTCCAGTGACTCACAGTGGCCTTCTTTTGCAGCTCTTTAATGTCCTCTTTTTAAAAAAAGAGAAATTAGTTCCAGAATACATCATGCTGATTGCTGTTCATGTTTTAAAGTTTTAGATAAGTGCACAATTATGGAAGATTCAATTTTTTTTTCATTTGCTGCATTTTTCATAAAAGAATATGTAAATAAATACCATGCATATCACAAATAATTTTAGCTGTAATAAGTATTCTCGGCGAGTTAGTTCTGTACGGGAAAACGTTTAAAATTAAACCACAACATTACGTGTAATATTTGATTCACTCTTACTTTACAACCTGACATTCTTTCCCTTTCCATTCCCACTCTGTTAAAATAAAAACTTAGCACACACCTTTTATTCTATTTATTCTGTTCCAGTATCTCAAAACTAGGTCTTTGGCCTCCTCAGTGTACCCACCCGATAACTACTCTGAGAATGTATATGTGGATAGTAATGGGAAGGCTCATTAAACTTCCATGTTTGTAGTTATTTTTAAATTACTGCTTCCACTACCAGCTGTGGCTTAGTGTACTGTATATAGTGTTGGAAATGTTCTCAACTCTGTTGCTATTTATTTATATCACTTTAACCATTATTACTCTGCCAACTGTGTTTTCCCTGCCAATGCCAAAAATTGTGTCAATAGCATCAATCATTGCTCTGTTGATGAAAACATGACCTTGACCTTTCTCATGATTTGGCTGAGCCAAGAATGAAAATTCTTGGCTTCCAATAGCTCTGCCTGTCACATTTTCTATATTAGTTGCAGATTCACTGCCAAACATATGGACTACACTTTCATTGACTGACTATGAATCAAGTTATTGTTGCCAACAGTGACAACCTGCCAGCCCCACTACTGTTTAAAATGTGATTGCTACGTCAATGGGTGTCTTTGTCTCAACTAGTGTTTTTAAAAGGTATATGCAATCGCTTTAAATTCCTATTCCCCTGCAGTTGCTTGCAACCTACCCAATCCTTTTCATTACGACAAGGATGATGACATAGTCTTCAAATAACTCACAGTTCATTTAGAAAGGCTTTATGATCAGCCACCAATGTATGTTTTTGTGAGTGTAATAAGGTCAGCCAGCCAGATGTCATCGAATAAGAGTCGATATCTGGTCCAATCAGGGAGGCCTGGCTGACATATAAAAATGGTAAGTGTCAGAGATACTGACAATCTGGTACTGACTCTGCATGAGGCAATACTAAAGTCATGACTGTTCATGTTGACAGATACCAGCTTCTCTGGAGTTATTTCATGTCTAATTCAAGTAGAAGTTCACATGTTAATTTGATCCTCCTGTATCACTCTGCAGCTTGGAGCCATGTTGGTCTGGTCCCTAAGAATTAATGGCTTGACATTTATCAACTGATACAGAGGGTTGGAATTGCATTGAAATGAGTAGCAATTGTTGAACTTTGATTAAAAATTGTCCAATTGGGAACTAAAGGATTTTCTGACAACAATATTAAATTATTTACTTGTCATAGCTGAGGTAACTTGTGTGTCTCTCCTTACCCGTTTCCTTCTCACACATACTAATTAAACACATGCATCCTGGGCCCAATTTGTCAACTCTTTGTTTATCAAGTTTTGAACTGAAAATCCTAATTCAAGCGCAGTGGGTATTTTACCAACTTACCTCCACAGAAATTAATTTTTGTCATTGTTGTTGAAGCATTTTTACCAGCTATTGCAAAAATTAAAGGAGATTTTTTATTAAACATACTGCAGTCCTGTCTGCTGCATGATAGTAGGGGCTCGAGTCAAAAAGAGACCATTTAACAAAGTATAGAAATTCTTCATCCGATTAGAGTAAATTAGAATTGAGATGCAAATGCAAAGGAGTATTTTCCTGAAGCATAATCGTAGGAATATCCTGTCTTGTATTCAATAAAATGATACTCTCTTCATCTATAGGCTATTTGTAGTTCATATACTGACCATCTGAATAAAAGAAATTAAATGGAGGAGATAAAATAGAAATCTCAGTCTGACTGTTCACAATAAAAACTGTCAGTGTTTTCACAGACCTGAGTAAGTAATATCTTATTTTTGTATTACCTATTTAATGCAGAGTCCAGAGGTGCATAGAGAGAAGATACAGACAGAATTACCAGTAGAAGATGAAATTAGAAGTCTGCAAGTAAATATGGAAGAATTTGATTTTGAGAAATCTTGAGAAAGCAGAAAGAGATCTAAGTGACCGAGAATGAGTCTTCTAAAGAATAATTTCATGACTCAGTCACCCTGGAGGATATAACATGGTATAACACAAAGTTTCTCCCCCAGTCATCTGTGCGCTCTAGAAAAATAGCATTTTCAACATTTCTGATAAATTCAGGAAGAGGTAGGGTTAATGCAAATAACTAAGAGTGCTCCATAACAATACAATGAACATAAAAGGATCTTTTGCAGTTTGGCAACTCACTCCACATCAGTGGTTAAGGCTAGACACACCCAGGCTTGACATGTGGAATGAATAGTTATTGTAAATAAGAAAACCCTAAATTGACCATAGACGTTCTTTGTTTGTGCAAGATTTGGCTATTATTTAAAACGAGACAAAATAAAATGATTTCTCACAAGTGTAAGTGACCAAGTGTGATCTTATCAGCAATGACCTAAAGTAAATAGACTATAAATTTTCTAATATACATGCTCATCAAAGTTATTCATTCATCTGTGAGATGTGATGCTGAATCTAAACTAACCTTGTTGTAAGTATGGCAACACTGGATAAGAATGTGGTCTCAATCGCAAAATAATAGAATCCCTTTCATGATAAATTTGATGCAGACAGGCTACCATTACAAGATCATATTTTATAACAGAAATAATTTAGATATCTTAAGTACTCCTACCAACTGATTTTAAAGTATTGCTTATGTTATTAGCATAAATGTTTATAAAGGAATGTTAGTTCAAGATTTCATGGGCTGACTTCTTATTTAATGATTTTGGATTTTGTGACTTTAAGTTGTCTGTCTAGTAGCTTAGCAAGTTTGTTGATGGGTGATTTATCATGTATGTGTTAGTGCAATTTGTACTACGTCATGCAAGATAATTGACTTGGGGCCATTGGCCAACTGGTCATTATCTAGATATGGATGTTGCATAATGGTTCTTGAATTGGTTCCCTTGCAAGATTTATTGGTACCCCGAGCATAACGTTTTCAAAATTGAACTCTGCAGTGCTTCACAGAAAAAGAATCCTTAAATGTTATGAAATGTTATCGTCTTTATTATATAATTGTTGAGTAATTTCCATCAATATAAATCTTTAATTAACAACTCAGAAATCCATTACACAGTAGAAAGACCCAGTAGTTGAACAGGTCGCTCCCCAATCAGCGTATCTCCTGCATTCACCGGATCTCATGAAGTACTGTCGCCCCCTGTAGTTGGGGTGTTCATAGAAGATCCAGGAACCGTCCATCACATGGCAGAAGTGGATGTCACGGTAACGGAAACGATCGTAGACAGATGGACAGTCATCAATGAATCCTATCATCTGTCCTCCAAAGTCAGGCCTCTCGTAAATCCTAACTCTGTAAGATCCATCACTGGACTAAAAGATTTTTTAAAAAATTATAAAATTATTGTAAAAATGCCATTTAATATCATAACACAAATTCTTCATTTTACTTCAAAATCAGTTGAATGTCAAATTCTTTTCCGAGAATAATGCACAATAAAAATCTGCAATAAGGAAGTATACTATTGATCCTTGAAATAGTTATAAATAAGTAAAAGTCCATGTGGGAGAGAAATAAAGTGAATATTCCTGTAATTATTATAGGCTACATTTATGGGCAATGCCATAGCTAGGTGGAGCATTTCATCATGATGTTATCTGACAATTAATCAGCTGCCATTTTATTGAAATGAGCAACTCTCTTTAGAAATTTAGATTTAAACAAATTATTGTCTTATTTTCTATACTTCTCATTGTAAATACATTAGGTATATGACATTAACTTCCTCTCACCTACTATGACTAATAGTCAGGAGATGCTTTTGTTAAAGAATTTGGGTTATCACAAGTGCAGAAAACCCAGAATATGTCACGTTAGCTTTTGCTTCTGAATTAGGTGAGCATGTAAAATTTCATTGAACAAAAAAACTAAAAGATCTGTGGATGCTGGAAATCAGAAACAAAATCAACAGAACTGAAGAAGGATCACTGGAACCGAAATGTTAACTCTGATTGCTCTCCACATATGCTGCCAGACCTGCTGAGTTTTTCCAGCAATTTATGTTTTTGTTTTTGTAAAATATCAGTCCAATTAAACTGACTTAGGCAAACTGAAATACAAAATTATAACTCAGACTACAAAAACACTAATCGCTGATAATACATTGGACGAAAGGCATGGGTGGAACTGCATATGCATGGCTGGATCATGGTGACCATATTTGCATTGGAAACTAACTCAGCACTTCTAACATACTTTTGTTATATTTACAAATAATTCTATAATGCATCTTCAAATGTTTCTTAGCGAAGGAAATCATCAGCTATCCTCTCCTCCAATCTGTTTATACTTGTTGTGAATTAATATGCCGTGTTTGACGTAGAGCTTGTATTGGCCTGTCAATTACATTGTACATTCCTGCATTCCCCGTTGCATTCCAGGAATGCTCTTGTGTAGGTACCTACTGTTTCTGATTTCTATTTATAGGCAGACAGACATAGGGCTAGTCAGCGCTTCACTTTGACCGCTCTGTAGTTACTTTGAGAACTGTAATCAATGTTGGAAGCAGATCCTTACACTGTCATCCACAATGTTTGTTACCATGGCATTCTCATAGCATACTTCATATTTATAAGTTCCTACGCAATGAAATTTCAATTCGTTGGTTTTGCTTCTACACCAACTTAATTGATTAATTCAATATAATTGCTTAATGAACAAAATAATTGTTAACGGCAATACAGTATTGATTCTTGAAGTTAATACTAATGTATCATCAACTCTGATTTATTAGCTGATTTTTCTTCCGAATGGAACAATGCATTTTCAACTCACTTCTATCAATTTTATACTGTAAAAATTCAATTCTGTACACTTCCAGGTATGATTCAGGATAATTATTAGCAAAAAGACTTTCTTTTTACAGTAAGTAGAGAATACGACACAGTAAGCTTGAAGCTTACATCAGGTAGGTAAGGCATGACATGACACAGTTATTGAATCCCATCCAGTGCTGGTAGTCAGGATATCCTCCCCTGGTCAGAACTTATTGGTGTCCCATGTTTCTCATACAACACCCACCAGTCACTCTCAACTCAACTCAGATGGAGTTACAGCGGCTGTAGCAAGGGGACAAGTCGGCACAGTCACTGTTGTACTCATAGTGCCGACCCTGGAAGTCCCTGTCCTCGTAAAAGATGATCTGTATTTTCATAGAAGAATGCAAAAAGGTTTGATTTGTTTGGTTATCAATAAGGGCAAATGTAATTCATTGTTCCCAAGCCTATCGAGTTGTTGAGCAGAATTGTCAGTTCAATACTCATATGGGTATCTAAATTAGAAGAAAGGAAGGGAGGTGACAGGTTTTAAGCAAGTACAGAGGCGTGAAGTGCGGAAGGAAAGGAAAGCTCAAATTCGAGGGTCTGTCAAAGGTCGAGGCAAAGAATCAAAAGATGGATCTAGACAGAGTTAATGTTAACCAGCCATTCAGTGGCATGTGTCACGATAATGGGCAAAGCTATTCCGACTATCCCATCCTCCTAACTAGGGAAGACTACATTTTAGTGACTATAAACTCAAAGTGTTGAGTAAATATTAATTGTAAAAATGGATAATTATAAATCAAAATTTTATGAAGTATTTTTGATCTTTCCCATGTTGAATTCCCTATAGAAATTCTCAGTGTACTGTAGAGTCAAAGAGTTGCCTGGTTTTATGCTTTCCATGGCCCATTCAGTCTACAAAGAGCATTAGTGTTTGAATTAACTTTACGCCAAATCAGCAAAAATGCTCCTGTGTAGTATGCTCTATTCACAAAAAAGAAACCTGACTCAAGTGGACAAGTTTTGTTCTCCTTGCTGCCAGCTCCATTTTTTTCTGAATAGGAGTCTTCACAAAGAGGGAGACTAATGAAAGTCTGGTAATCCCCATATAAAGGCAAGCAAAATAGGCCTGCAGATTAGCTAACATTACAGAGGTGGAGAATATGTGAAAAAAGTTACTGTGCAGAAAACACACGCAGTAACTGGTTTTGCATTTTGGAGATCTATCTTGTTTGCAAACTCATTAAAACATTAAAACTGATTGCCCAGATCCTTAAGATCCGAGAACCAGCTGCCTGGACGCATCCTGAAACTAAACAGCAGCACTGATTCCAAAGAACTGAAGAAAAAAAATCAATGCATGTCATTCTAAAAAATGAATCATTTTAAATCACTTAAATTCTGTGTCACTTTTGGTGGTAATATGTCTCTCTCTAGATCGTTCTCAATAATGGTAACAGCTCCAGAAAGCATGATAATATTTGTGTGTGTGCTTTTATGGGAAAAGAGAGAGAGAGACAGACAGAGAGAATGAAATGTGCCAAGAGCTGGATATTCACCACAGTAGTGAGAATCAGAAGTTGGGTTTCTCTTTTGGTCTCAAAGTCACTTCAACTGAGACTCATTAAAATGAATATCTTTCAGTATTCCCTCAATATGACAGCAACAGCTTTCGGCCAGTTAAGAGTGGTGAGCAATCTTCAAAGGTGAAGGTTTAATCAGTTACCTTTACATAAAACTTGAAAATGCAGCCTGGCCACTACAATAGATGATGGGGGAGGGAAAGGGAGGGTGGCAGCCATTCAGCAGGGTAGTCTTCAATTGCACCCGAAGCCAGGCAGGAAGGGTGGGGGTCCATAAGCCTGCCCAGATGGCTGGCACACTAGTCAGCTGAAGGGGTGAATATTTTGACTGATCAAGGATTAGAGCAGGGGACTGGTGTGAGAACTGTTTCCTTAGAATGCTTGGAAAGGAGAGTGGAGGGAAAGAGGCCATTAGTGTATGTATCATCTTGGAGGATAAAGAAATTGCAAAGACAAATCCAGAAGGTTCCTGGACTGTGAGGACAAGAAGAATCCTACTGTAGTCCTAGGGATAGAGAGGTACATGAAATTCAAAGTGTGGGACACAGTCAAGGCCTTATAGATCACAGGAAGGAACCAGAAGGTGTAGCAGATACACTGACATGGAAGGTGGCATGGTGAGAATAGATCTTACAAAGTAAATAAGGAAATGAAATAGTGCATTTAGACGAAGCTGGGTGGGAAAATGTTCAGTTAAGATAATTGTGGGTTCCAATGTGCTTTTAGTCAATCTTGATCTCTACTCTAATCCAAGAAATGAAGACAGAGAAGTCAAAGGAAAGGAAAGGATTGAAGATCAGCTTGGTGAAGATGGAGGAAATACAGGTATTGAATGAAAAATTGATAGCATTTTCCAATTCATGACAGGGAAAAAGATTTAATGTAGCCATCAATTTACTGAATGAAGAGTACATAAGATCTAAGAAATAGGAACAGGAGTTGGCTGTTTGAATCTGTTGCACCATTCAGTAAGATCATGGTTGTTTTGATTGTGACATGAACTACAATTTCCTGCTTTTCTCTATAACCTTTGTCTCGCTTGTAAATCCAATTCTAAGTGACCCAACATCGGAATGTATTCAATGACCCAGCTATTAATATTTTTTCAGTTACGGGATTCCAAAGGGAGAAGCAGTTTCTCTTCATCTCCACCTGAAATGGGACAACACTTATTTTGAAACCGTGACTTTCTTGTTATAGATTTCCAACAAGAGGAAACATCCTTTCAGCACCAACCTGTTGAGACATCTCGGAATCATGTTACAATTGATCACCTATTATGCTTCTAAGATCCAATGGATATAAATCCAACCTGCTTAATCTTACCCCCTAAAATAGTCCCACCACCCTCAAAATAAATCTAGCGAACATTCTCTGACCTGATTCCAATGTAAGTATATCACCAATCATGAAAAAAGAAACCAAAACCATACGCAGCACTCTACGTGCTGTCTCACCAATACCCTGTGTAGTTCTAGGCAGACTCACCCTCTTTTACAACCCATTCCCTTGCAATAAAGGCCAAAGTTGTATTTGCCTTCCCAATTATTTGCTAAACAGTTAAATTCTTTGAATTTTACCAGAAATCAGCTAAGTGTCATTTTTAACGACTTTCATGGATGATTTCTCTGTAAGTTCTGATGAGTTTTCTCTTGCCATCTTCCCAAATTCTTCTCATTATCTATGCACCACATCCCTGTGATGCTCCCCTCGTCATATCCTCCTATTCATTGCCCACTGCCATTATCTTCCAGGATTCCTGGCATCGGTGCCATCTTTAAAAGCCAGCTATGCAGGCAGTCCGCGGTTTTGCAAATGGGGACCCTAGGACATCCTGGTGGATAGGGGCGGGTGCATCTGATCACTGTCCATGGTGTCTACCCTGAAATATAAATACCTGATGTTCATGATGGAGGTCAGGAAAAGTAAGCAGTGAGCTGAGTCACCAGGTAACAGGTAACCTCTCTGGCTTTCCCATCAGGAATTGTCTCTCTCTGGTTTCTATCCAGTAGTTAGGAGAATGGGAAACTGCATATCAATAAGGCAGGTTGGAGTAATAATAAGGATGCTTATGCAGATATGAATCTCACCTCACTGTTCATCACTGGTTGGGAAATGGGATGCTTGCTTTCAACATTGGGAAGCTCTATGCTGCCAATCTCACGCAATTCCCCAAACTTTCCTACCATTCTCTATACCATTCAGGGGCTGGGAAAATTCTATCCCTTGTGATTCATATATAAGGACACCAGATCACACAGTGCTGCAGCATCCTGCATTTAAATGAATATTCTCTTTCCCTAGTCTTCCCATCACTATGGATAACTGTGCATTTTCTGCATTATATGCCTTGTGCCAATTGTTTTGCCCAGTCACTTAAGCTGACTGTATACCTTTGCAGATTCCACCGGCCGCATTTTCAGTTCTGCATGGGGAGCCTGACTGGTATAGCAGCCCTGATTCTGAAACTGAAATGACAGCATTTTCAAATCCACAAATGATTGGCCCATGGATTGGATTAGTGGCCAATCGGCACCACTGGGAGATGGGGTAAAGGACTACAGGGGCATTTGCAAAGGTGAGTGGCAGGCAAGACTAGACCTGCATACTCACTGTGGAAATATCTGCATATCAGGCCGTTCAGGATTGGGCCAGTGTTGGAGGGGTCAGAGGGGCACAGGCAAGCTCAGGGGTCATAAATTCCTCCATAGAGATCCTAACCAAGGCTGTGGCTGAGAAGAGACAGATTTCTTCCTGGCTAAAAATGAGACCCAGGAAGCCAAAGAGCCAAGGCTGCAGGTGCAGAGGAAGTCAATAGTCTCAGTGTGACCAACCAGAATGGATCCTCTAACTCTGCACACAGCAGCATGTTCAAAAGCTCCACTCCAAACTGGGCTCTCACATTTCCATAGTAGCTGCCAGACTCATCACCGGGATGCCCACCAATCTCACTTTTGGGGTGACGATGAGAAGGAATCCAAATGGGTGAGCACAACAGTTCAGAGTAAGAGTTGAGGGAGGGCAGCCCACTTGAGCATCATTCTCCCTCAACCCACTGGAGAAGAAACTGACACAATAATCAAGAGATGGTATGGACAGCAGTAGTGTAATGTGTACTGGGTAGTCATTCCACAAACTGTTGGCGATGGCGAGGTTGGAAGCCAATAAGAATGGCATGGTGTGCCTGAAGTCGGGGAAACTGTTGAATGTACTACAGTCCTCAACAACTGTATTTGCAATAAGTATCTGTGGCTGGTGCAACATTAGTGCAATATCAGAATAGGGCATGGCACACTTAAGGTAGAGACGAGGGGAAATTTCTTCTCTCAGAGGGTCATGAATCTGTGGAATTCTTTACCACAGGGTGGGACTGTGAGTTAGGCAAGCGTGGGGGAACCACATATACTGATGGAGGGGACTCGATTCCTGGCTTTATGCAATAAGTGCTTGTTACCTGTGTGGATGATTGTAGGACCTGAGGAACAATGAGCAGACTTACCATGGCACCACATTGCAAGATGTCAGTTAAGTGTATTGGAGTGAAAATGAATATGGTACAGACAAGAGACGGTATATTTAGGGGATAGCTACTGTTTTCTGCAGCTGTAACCAGGAGCGCCATAGGTTGTGTTGCCTGCCCAGGATTGGATTAAGGGAATCACCCTAGGGTTGCAGAGGAACTTGGACTTGAGATGATGGCTTCAATCGTCATAGTCCATATCAAAACCAATGACATAGATAGAACCAGAAATGGTGTTCTATTGAGAGAGTTAGTATACAAATTAAAACACAGAATATCAAAGGCAACCAACTATGGATTTTTGCCTAAGGCACAGGCCAATTGGCATAGGGTCAAGCAGATTACAGAATTAAATACATAGATGAAAGTGTGCTATGGGAGTAAGGAGTTTCAATTGAAGGGAGACTAATAAATCAATAAAGAACTGCCATGGCAATAGAACAGTGTAGTTAAAAGCAGGATGGAATACAAATGGACAACGTTTAACATTAAGTGTGCACCAGTGAATAAAATCATTGAAGGAAATAGAAGTAAGAAAAATAATATCCTAAGGTTCTTTATCTGATTGCATGAAGCATCTCCAAGAAGAAAGATGAGTTAATGGCATAAATAGAAGTAATAGGCTTTGTTTAAGTGTCATTATATAGACATGTTTGCAAAGTGATCAAAGTTGGGAAACAACTATTCCAGTGTACACAATCTTTCTGAAAGACAGAAAGAATGACAAATAGGTAGGTGTGAACATGAAGGATGAGATTATAGGATTTATGAGAAAGAAACTGGCCTCAGAAGATCATGATGTAAATCACTATTGAATCCAAAGAAACTTAGTTGAAAACCAATAATAGAAAGAGTCAGAAAACACTAATGGGAGTAGCTTATAGGCACAGTATCATGATGGTGGGCAAAGCAGAAAATGAGAGAGCATTGGCACCTCTAAAAAAGGCAATATTTCTAGGGGACTTTAATCTTCATAAGATTATGAAGACAATCATTGGCTGGGACAATCAAGCCAACAAAAGTGGTCTGGAAGACAAGTTTGCAGAATGCTTTTGCAAAATGTTTGCTGGAGTAATACATGGTGAAACCAACTAGGGATACAATTATCTTAAACCTTATAGTCTGTAATGAAGCAAGGTAATGGCACAGTAAAACATTCATTAAAAAAATAGTTAACATGATACTGTTGGGTTCCAAGCCAACCTTGAAAATGACAAATTCCACTTGCAAACAAAAATCTTAACCTTAAAGACAAGTACCAAGGTATGATGGGAGAATTGATTCGGGTTACTTGGAGAAAAATAAATAGACTGAAAGGAATAGTAGTAAATGAACAGTGGAAATCATTTCAAGATACAATTCAAAGTGGTCAACAGAAAAAAATTCAATTGAAAGCAAAGACTTGGCAAAAAAATCATCTGTTCTTCACTCAGAAAATGAAGAATAGCATTAAAATAAAAGAAGTTTATAATGCTACAAAGAAAATTCTGTGAATTGAGAGTTTTTGTTTCAGAAACTTGCAAAGGGTCAACAAAAAGTTGTTAAGTGAACAATTGAATAGGAGAGCAAACTAGCTAGAAATACGAAAACAGATTGTGAGATGTTTTATTATTATGGTATCAAAAGGAAGCAAGTAGCTAAACGTAGGTTCCCTAGAAACTGAGACAGGAAAACTTATAAAGGCAGAAGGTGTTAGAGAAACTCAGCAGTTCTGGCAGCATCTGTGGAGATACAAATAGAGTCTGAGTTTCTCCAGCACTTTCTGCTTTTATTTACAGATTTCCAGCATCTGCTTTTGCTTTTACAGTCTCACCAGTGTCTTTGTCATCAGCAGCACATCTGGAAACATTACTCTCTGCTACTTCTTCAAAGTCAATAAAATACATTATAAAAGGCTGAGGCTGCAGATGATCCATCTGTGAATATATTTGAGACTGGAATAGACAGATATTGATCTCTCAGGACATCAAAGATATTGGATGTGAGAGGACAAGTGGAGTTGAAGTCCAGGATCAGCTCTGATCATATTGAATGGTGGTACAAGTTCAAGGAGTCAAATGGTTTATTCCATGGAGAAAACTCCTCTGACTTATCAACCACTGTTATCTGTCATGCTGTTGCAACTGCAAAGTTGTTTGTGCTCGATCAACACAGTGCACTTCTTGCTTTTCCTATTGGAGCTGACATTTAGCAATCCTCAGACTCAAACAGTGTGGGTGTCACCAGCCGCTTCAGTAAGGGGACAATCCACAATGCACCGTCACATCCTGCCTCTGCTTGAGCACTGGTACAGGCATACTCACATCAAAATCTAGTTCAGAATGGGGAGCAAAGGGTGAGCAGCCTACTGGCTGTGAGCAAACGGAGTGCAGTGTGACAACAGGAGAAGAACAGACACGGCCAAGCTCTGAAAGGCATCAATACTAGCTCATTGGTTTCACACGCAAGAGGTGTCTTTGTGGAGAGTCAAAAGCAGATGAAATCCTGATTCTTGCAGTTCCTTGAAGCACTGTGAAGCTATGGGCAGCCAATGGAGGAGCCTGTGTAGCATGTGTGCCTCATTATGGCTCGGAAGTCTGAGAGCATGAGCTCTTCCATTGAGAGTGGCCATCCTCCTAGAGAACTTTGTGTTGCACCACTCTGAGTGAATGCAGAAGCAGCATGCTGATGTACACAGAGAGAGTAAGACTTTGATATCGGACGGTCAGCATTGCTGATGGCACATTGATGCAAGGAGTAGATGCCACCTGCACTTTGATGGTTACATGGGTAATAACTGTTGACTCGATGACACGAGAGAATTCATCAGTGGTAGATTGTGTACCTCATCCAATCTATCCTGCATAAGTGATGCCAACAGCATTATGTCCATCTCAAAAATTCCTCATTAATCAGAAAAATGAAATTCCCCATAATAGCAAAGTGACTCTATGCCACTGGTTCAGCAGCTGGACATTGGTTGCCCATCTTTGAAATGAATTGTTCAGGACCTCCATTAGCTCTGATGCTCCCTGCTCTCTGAATGCCAGGTTAATCCTGCTGTACTCCAGACACTCTTCCCTCTCCCTGCCAACTAAAAATCCAAAACAGCCTCAATGAGGTTTTTTTGGCTTTCTCTATAACTAGTTTAACAGGCAATTAATTAAAAGCAAGGTTTGTTCTTGATAATTCACTTCTGTCCTCTCATTGAAAACTGCGTTACATTCTTCCTTATCTTCATCTTGAAAGCTTCCTTACGTTCATTTTAAGCCGGAAATCCCTTAACTGTGTCTCCTGGTTCAAGCCTATACCATAACAAGAAACATCTCCTCGCAGTGACCCTCAAGATCTTGTACATTTCAGGGTGATCACTTGTCATTCAGCTAAACTCCAATGGATACACGGACAATGTGTCCAAACTTTCCGCATCCTCAAACAATTCTAGTGAAACTGTCAAACACAATATGCTTTTCATCAACTGATTTAACTTTGCTCAATTGTATCATGACTTTCTAAATGCTCTGCTTCTACCTTCTGAATAATGGATTCTACCATTTTCCCAATGATAGGTAATAGGCTAACTGGCTGATAGTTTTAATGTGAAAACGTGTTTAGCCAGGCAGAGAAAGGTGGTGAGGAATGGAGACTAGCGGGGCTTCTATTCAAGAAAGCAGCAAGGAGCCCTGAGTTTGTCTGAATTGGGTAGGGTTAGGTTAGGTTAGGGCTCCAAATTGCATATTCGTCATAAAAAAGGAGATGGCTAGGGCCAAGGAATGGGATACTGTTAAAGTGGGAGAATGTCATGGATCTAGATCAGGAGAGATTTAATAAGGGGCCAAAAAGGAGTTGGCAAAAGAAAGAAATCTGTAATCTGGCAGCAAGAGTTGGAAACAATATGTCTACCAGGACAAACAGGTCCTGTTGGTGAATCTTGGGACTGAGGTAGAAAAAGGCTGTGCAGAATTGATAATAATGATAGATTTGGACCTGAGATAACTAAGACCTGCAGATTCAGGGGAAGGTAATTAAGAGCGAGAGGGGGAAGCAGAGAAATTGAGATCACCAATGCTCCTCATTAGCTGGCTGTTTACAATGAAAATGTCAGAGTGGCATCCAGATGGAATGAAAATTTGGAAGAGGAAGGAAAAAGAATGGCGCTGCAGATGTTGTCTCCTGGTTGAGCAGACATTTTCTTTGTTTTCTCACTTCCCCTTACCATGTTTATTATAACTCGTGTGAGGCTATTAAATCTCTTTCCACACTGCATTCAGGTCCATGGTGCTATCCTACTGCCATTGACTGCAATGACTGCCTGCACTCACAACTTTCCTCAGTAAATTTCAGCAGGGTCTCCTGGCCCTCAGTGAGAAAATGTCTTCTATCCTCCTGTACACTTCTTTCTCTGTCAAAGCCTCTGGGCCTGCTCCAAGGAAGCCTGGGCCATGCTGCCTGGTCTGGTGGGGCTTTTCTGGTCTCTAACTCCTCCTACACTGATACCTTCTCCTGCTGGTTTTATTTAGTTCAAGCTATCTTCAAGTGATGCTAACCTTGCAAAAACTTGGATCTCCTGGTGAGGGCTGCAGCTATTGGGCACTGGAATCCTCACCATGATCGCTGTAACTAGTAAGCATAATAAGTAAGCTCATGCATTGCTAGCATTACATTAATTGTGTGCATAATATTATTCCAGAGCCTGATTTCAGGGCTATCCATCGATTCCAAATGTATCTTTGATCTAAAGACAGAGCAGCGTCCTACATACAGCACTGAAGCTGCAATTCTATCACCGAATTGGCGAATGGCAGGGATAGGCCAGTTAAAGTTCTTTAAAGGCCTACTCAGACAAATTTTCAGGAGCTGACTGGAATTTCAAACAGGTATCAGAGCTGTCAGGCTGTCTGGAGGCAGTCTAATGCCATACAAACCAAACATAACCTACAGTCCAACAGGTTTATTTGAAATCACAAGCTTTTGGAGCGCTACTCCTTCATCAGGTGAAATGGCAGAGCACTCCACCTGACAAAGGAGCAGCACTCCGAAAGCTTATGATTTCAAATAAACCTGTTGGACTATAACCTGGTGGCGTGTAACTTCTGACTTTGTCCACCTCAGTCCAACACCGGCATCTCCAAATCGTAATAAACAAGACTGCACCCAGTCACAATTCAATGCAGCAGAAATGGAATGTTGTTTAAATAAAAAATTTAAAGTGTAAAATATTGAGGAATATTTGCATTACTTAATAAGGATGAATGGAAGACTCATAGTTGTGGCAGTCAAAGCTGTGTTTATTTCTGAACCAGCATTGAGCTTTTTAAAATATTTAGAAATCCATTACACGGCGGAAAGATCCAATTGTTGGGCAAGTTGCTCCCCAGTCACCAAACTTCTTATATTCACCGGGTCTCATGAAGTACTGCCGCCCTCTGTAGTTGGGATGTTCATAGAAGATCCAGTAACCGTCCATCACATGGCAGGAGTGGATGTCACGGTAACGGAAACGATCATAGACAGATGGACAGTCATTCATGAATTCCATCATCTGTCCTCCAAAGTCAGGCCTCTCAAAAATCTTCATTCTGTAGGCACCATCGCTGGACTACAGGATTTAGAAAATCGTTAAACCAATGCACAATTGCTGCCAAAAATACTAACGTAAGTTAAACAATGTGCAAATATGAGAGAGATAAAACCTGCCGAAAACATCGTATTGAATCTTACTTTCAAAATAACAGTATGTTAATAGCACACTCCATTTTCAACGCACAAAGCAGGCAGCATATTCTCAAGATTAAGAGCTAGGCCATTAGCTGTGAACCTTTAGAAGTTACTCATGGATTTATTCTACTCAATTGTTTAACTTTTCATTAAACTCACTGCATAATGTGAGAAGTGGAACTCAAAAACAATATATTTTTAACAATGTCTGATAATTGTTGATGTAATGCCTCAGGGCACAGACTGGGCTAGAAAGAGATCAATTTAATTGGTTCAATTTCATCGCTGCAGATAATAAATTCTAGGAGATTTTCAAAATATCACATTCAAAATGTTTATTTTCTTCATGCTTCTCCTGTTTCTCTTAATCTATGCCTTCCTTCTTTGGAAGTGACAGTCCTGGAAGTGGGGAGTGGACTTTAATTGGTGGAATATAAGCAGACCAGAGTATCCTATGCCTAAATTAAGCTCTGGGTGGAAAAGTTCTAGCCTTACCTTACCAAATCACCACCAACTGAGGCTCTTAAGTGATCAACTAATGACCTTTCACTTGTGCTGCAATTATTTCAGCTCCAGGTAGGACAAGAGAGTCCACATTAAATTAAAAAGAGGTATTAATAACTTAAACAGTGGCAAATTGATTTCAATGTCAAGAAAATTAAGGCTTTCAATTTTTGACCAAACAAGGATAAAATTTAATCCTTTCTGAGTGGCAAAATGCTAGTAAGAGTGGAAGCTAAAAGAAACTTGGAAGTCCAAGTACAAAGATCAATACAATGTGATCAACAGGCATAAAATTCAATGAGAACACATGCAGGTAGAAGTTATGCTTCAGTTATGCAAAGCTTTGGGTAGGCCATGCCTGAGGTATTATGAGCAGTTCTGGGCAGTATTAGCTTTGGAAGCAGATTCTGATCTTGGTGGGAGTGTTTATCAAAATCTACAAAATAACACCTGGACTCCAAGGGTTAAATTTTGAAGAAAGGTTGTACAAATAAGTTTATTTTTATTCCCTGCAATTAAAAGGGTTAAGGAGTGATTTAATCAATTTTCCTAGCTAGTAAGGGTAGATGCAGAGAAATTATTTCTGCTGATTAGGGAGTCCGGTGCTAGGGGACACAAGTCAAAAATTAGAACCAGATGTTTCAAGGACGGAAGTCATTAAGATTTCTATGAACGAAGTGCTGCAGGAGGTTAGAACTCCCCTCCACGAACTGCAGTTGATGGATCAATTGTTAATTTTAAATCCGAGCCTGATAGATTTTTGTCATCCAACAATATTTAAGTATGTTAGATCAAAGGATATGAAGGTTAGATTACAGGCCAGACATTAATTTATTGTATGATAGAACAGACTCAGGGGTTAAACGGTTCTGGTAGCTATGCAACTCCTTCCGTGTTTTGTAACCATCCACCACGTTACAGGGCACGCTACATCTGAAATAGTAAGATATCAACAGATCAAGAGAAAAGAGTGAAAATTCAGAAATGGAGAAAGTTACAAAATTCATTCAAGAAATTGAAACTTACATATGAGTAAGTGCGACATGACCAGATGTTGTCATTGAATCCCATCCAGCGCTGGTAGTCAGGGTATTCTCCCTTGGTCAAAACATACTGATATCCCATGTAATTGGGTTTCTCATACAGCACCCAGCAGTCACTCTCAACACGGATGGAGTTACAGCGGCTGATGTAAGGGGACAGGTCGGCGCAGTCACTGCTGCACTCATAGTGCCGACCCTGGAAGTTCCTGTCCTCGTAAAAGGTAACCTGCAAAAATAAGCATGCTTTAGCTAAGACTGCACACATTCAAGATATTAATTTAAATTAATATTTAAATTAACGTAAATTAATTTTACCTTTCCCATTCTGCCTAATTTGCGTGGATCTCCGTTTCTGAGACTTCATTTGTGGTAATGCACTGGGCCCTTTTATACAACTCCATCAAAAAGAAATGTAATGTTGGTCCATTGTTAGTGTAAAACCTTTCTTTTGTATGACCATTGCAGTCTGAACAAGAAAATAATTCCTGATTCATCATTATGGAAAATCCAGTATCACAATTTTGTGCAGCTTTGTTTTATCAATTCTGTCAAAATAAGCTTTTTTGTTTTGGCTTACATACAGCAGTACATTAATCTCTTGGACAAAAGGAATTCTGAATCACCAATCTGTGACAACTGGGAGTTAGTCCTGTCTATTCTGAATGAAGGCATTCAATCATACTTTAATTTGCTTCAAAGAGACAGTGCCCTTATGCAATAAATGCTTGGCAAGCCTTTTTCACACTTTTAAAAAGCATTTCACGACGTGTAATGTACAAGGTGAATGCTTCTCAGTTCTCATCTCACCTCCTGTGCCCACTAACTTTGCGCAAATCAAACTGTAATTAAAACAACATGTTCATGGTGTTTGATTACAGTTCAACGTCCTAGATTGTGGGTTGGCACTGTGGTTAGCAGTGCTGCCTCACAATGCCAGGGAACCAGGTTCAATTCCAGCCTTGGGTGACTGTGGAATTTGTGCACTCTCCCTGTGTTTGTGTGGGTCCCCTCTGGGTGCTCCAGTTTCCTCCCAAAGTTCAAAGATGTGCAGGTTAGGTGAATTGGCTATACTAATTTGCCCATAGTGTCCAGGAATTATGCAGGATAAGTGGGTTAACCATGGTACATGTGGGGTTACAGGATGAAGTGGCAGCTGAGTTGGGGTGGGATGCTCTTCAGTGGGTCAGTGCAGACTCAATGGGCCAAAGGCCTCTTTGCCCACTGTCGGCTTTCTATGATGAAGTATGAAGTCAAATCTTGCTGGACCTGGGCACTTGCCATTGATCATTGCAGGGCTCTGGATTCTTATGTTAACTACGCATTCAGAGTTTACATGGACAAAAGATGGCAACTTTAAAATGTTACCAAGGAAAGAACCATTTCATGAACTGTTAAGAATATTTGAGTGGTTGGCAGCTATTTTAAAAACTTGACCATGATTTTTATTGTAAATATCCCATTCTACACTAATTTTTCCTTTGTGACAGTGAATAACCTGGAACTGCAATAGCCTTTTGAGTTGTTGACAGCAATTCTCAGGATTGGAAAAGCGTAACATTGGAGGATAATCAAAACACCGCCACTTTTCTATCCCATTGAAATGTAAAATTTAGGCCTTATATTGGCCTCATCAGCATATGGACATTCAGCTCTTGATTCTGTATCCCAATTCATTTATACTATGGCTGATCTTAAAACCAACTTTCCACAAGAATAGACCCAAGAATTGACACAATTGACACAAGTAAAGCATCAGAACTACAGCAACAGAAACTGTAGGACAATGACACAGATTTAATTGGTTCAGAGTTAATTTTGCTCTTACACTTGAGTCCATTAGGGACTACAAATTTACACCATCAAAATTATTAACATCCTGAACAAACTTCAGCTCCTGTTCATTTTTGGTCTTCAGCAGACATTTTCATTCATATGAGAAATATTCCTCAAAAAGATAACTTGCTGACTGTACCCCTCCCTTGCAAAATATCATGAGTGGAAGGTAAGAGTGATCAATGTGAAGCCAAACTAAAGCAAGAAAAAGGAAAGCAAAGTACTATAGAGAGTGGAAATCTGAAATTCAAACAGAAAATGCTGTAAATGCTCAGCAGGTCTGGTAGCACCTGTGGAGAGAAAAAAAAGTTAACAGTTTTAGGATAGTCAGTTCTGAGGAAGGGTTACTTGACCCAAAACATTAACTCTGATTTCTCTCCACAGATGCTGCCAGACCCGCTGAATGTTTTCAGTGAATTCTGTTTTTCTTACATATTAACCACCCATTGCACTGTCCCGACTTCGCATATCCATACAACACACCTTCTTATAAATCTCATCACATAATCCCCATCTTGTGAATCCTATTATATTTCTCCATCTTGCATATCCATCATATAACCCCACGACCATTTTGCATGTCAATTACATATCTCTACATTTCACATTAACACACTTCCTCATCAATCCTACTTTTAATTAACAATAGAATTTGAAATTACAGATGCTCAGTTTTCCACAATATTTGATGTTGCAATCTCAGTCAATTTTTCAGTCAAACAATTTTAGAAATATATTGTATTATACCATATGAGACATAGAGGACAAAAAGCTTGCATTTTATTAAAACTACTTGTGTTGCAAATTTTAGTTGCAATGATAAATCCTTGAGCACAGGGACTGTTTCAATCCTTTGTCAAATATGACGCTGTTTTCATTAATGAGATCAAATTGATCATCCACTTCTTCCAAACTTAAGTTAGATACTGATTTTTTCATCCAGCTTTTCGTCTTCAAACTGGCCACTTGAGTCCTGCAGGGAGAATACGGGATTCCATGATCATTTTTATAATAATACTGAAATAACATTTTGCCCATATGCACAACCCTGCTATATTCTAACAAATACAGAAAATGCTGGAAAACTCAGCAGGTCTGAAGCATTTGTGGAGAGAGAAATGGGTTAATGTTTCAAGTCCAGTATGGCTGTTCTTCAGAACTCAGGAAGGTTCTGAAATGGAGTCTTACCAGAGTTGAAACGTTAATTCCGTTTCTCCACAGCCACTGCCGAACCCGCATAATTTATACATAAATGTGAACTAAGGGTTAAAGGGTTGTCAGCAAAGGTGAGCTAGCAATAGCTGATGAGACTGACCTTCAACCAGCCATCGAAAACGTAGAATCCCTGGCTCTGGTAGCTATTGCTACTCTCCTCAAAATTGCAACTCTTCTTTAAAGTTCTTTGTATTGAATGCACATACTGCATTCTGCTGCATAGCACCACAACCATCATGAGGCTGGTCAGCTAATTGAAATGCTGTCAAAGGATCCTTAAAGTTCTGCTTTGATGCAGTTTTTCCCACTTTAGGTTTGATATCTGTTTAGGAAAAGAAAAGTGAATATCTAAAAATAACAAGAAATAATTGCACTGAAATGCATTGTTTGGATACTTGTGCCGGTGCTCCTTCCAGTTACTGGTTTTAAACATTTTTCTAATCATTTGTAATTTATTACCTATCCCCAGTTGCCCTGCACAACATGACTGGCTTGTTTGAAAATGTTTCTAGCATGGACAAGTTAAATAAAACTTTGCTTATTGAGTGGAAGTCAAAATGACAGATTGGGCCCATCTGTAAAATTTCCAAAACCAAATTTAGTAGAAGCAGCCACAACTCTTGACTTAATTCTCTTTTTGGATTTGCATTGCTTTTTGGGATTTTATCATGAACAGCTATTTGTACTTTGGTAGCAAATGCAAAACCACGACACAGTAAAAACATTGAAGTGATGTGACCGGCAGCAGCATTGTAGAGATATGGTAGCATTCTGCTTATGTTGCTGGACTAATAGCCCAGATAACACAAGTTCAAACACTACTTCTGGCAGTTCCAGAATTTGACAGTTTCAGAAATAAAGTATTAAAAAGATAGTATCAGTAAAATCACAGATTCACAAAAGTTCTACAGTTGCGAAGGATGCCATTCAGCCCATCGTACCTGTGCCAGCTCATTAAATGAGTGTCAATACCTGATTCAAATCTCCAGCATCCTTTCCCCCATATCCATTTATCCAAATAATTATTCAATGCCCTCTTGAATGTCTCTTGAAATGACCAGGAATTTAGCAAACTTTGTAGAATCTTGTCTTGCTCATTAATGTCTTTATCATGTCTGCTGTATACACGACTCAAATGGTGCCTCATCAGCATTTTTAACTCTTAACTGTCCTCTGAATGAGCTAGTAAGCTACTTGATTGATTCAAATTGCTTTCTGATCATGCAGATGGCCCACAACTACCTTCTTTAGGAACTAGAAATGGACAATAAATTCTGGTCTCACCATCGGTGCCCAAACTCTGAAATAAATAATAGCAATAGACGTTTTCCTAAGTTGGTATAATTTAGAGGATTAAAGAAAAAGTAGAGTTGCTACTTATGTAATAAAACAGACTTCAATTTAACTAGCAAGGGCTTGGCAAGCGACCACTCCCACTTACCCTGTTTTGTAGCATGCTTTGCTGCACAAGCAGCAGTCAACATCGCAAAAGGATGCAAGGAGATGCTGGATGACTGAACGTGTCTCTGGAAAACAAAAAGGAGACATGTATCCCCTAAGTGACCATTCTCTCAAAGGAACATTCACGAGGCACAAGGAAATAACAAATTAATTCTGACAGATTCAATTTCTCAACACCACGCATTTAGGTGAATTACCATCAAATATTAATCAATACTTGAAATTGTTTAATGGAAGTTGGTATTAATGATGAAAGCCATATAACAATATTAACCCGATACTTGAAATAAAGATAAAAATCTCATAAATATTACTTATCCACAAAAATTTAAATAATACATCATATCATGGTTTTTGCTTGTAAGCATTTCAAATCTCCACCGAGGTTCTCCACAGAAAATGGGAAGAAAAAGAAATAAATTGGACTAATCTGCTCTGATGGCTGGTAAAATTTAAAATATGGTAACCAGGTTTGCAATGCAATTGTTGATGAAAGTTGCTTGGAACATTAACTCATTGGCTGCTTTTCACACAGTCAAAATAATTCTGCATTTACATAAGGGAAGTTGAGAAACATGCCAGTTTTTCAATATTGCATATCCCTGGGACTAGCACCAATTCCAAACACATTTCTGTGGTCCCACAACTAAAGAAAGTGGAGCTAGATACACCAATTGTGAAGATAAAAGTACAATTGAAACATGAGAAATTGGGGAGCAGTAATAGGCCCCTCAGGTCTGCTCCACCATTCAATACAATGCAAGCTGATCATGGGTTTCAACTCCAATTTCTTGCCTGCTCCCCATACTCTTGATTCCCTGAGAGACCAAGATCTATCTATCTCAACCTGAAATACTTTCAACAAAGGAACTTTCACAACTCCCGAGGGTATTGCTTATTGTCAGGGATAGCCTAATGATTGGGTAAAGGACCTTATTTTGTCACAATTTGGTATGAATGAATCCACAGGATTTAGTCATTTCTAACTAATATAGACAAACAAATAGGTTTTAGTCAGACTGGGTAAAAATAAAGATTTTACTGAACTGTTTGACCAGCTACAAAAAGCCAACTTGGATTTCAGATGGGTCATAAGTGAATTTGCCAAGGTAAAGGTGTCTTATTTGAGCTACACTATGGGACAAGGCTAAGTGGCCCCTACAGAAGTGAAAGTACAGGTTTTGTAGGATTTTAAAACATGCCATTTTGAGTTATAGTGGTATAAGTGGATTCTATCTCAAGTTTATTCTGAACTTCAGCACTGTTATTGAACCTTAGCAGACTTATTGATAAAAACAAGTGTTAAACTGCCTTTGAAAAGATGAAAGCTGTTCTGGCAACTGAAATGGTACTACCGGCACCTAATTATGCAAGGCCATTAAATCAGGCTGTTGATGGCATTGACAGTGGTGTGAAGCTAATTGAATGCAAAGTGACAAGATGGGAATTGGTTGCCCTGTCAATTATTTTTCAAAGAAATTGACCACATATCAGCAAAAAAAAATCTACAATGGAAGAGGAGACATTGAGTCTTGTGATGGCTCTGCATCATGCAACTTGAGGCCAGTGCCCAATGGTGTACCACAAGGATCAGTTCTGGGTCCTTTGTTTTTCATGATGTATATGAATGATAGAGAACAGAACTCCCCTGGAGGAGCCAGGGAATGATCAGTAAATTTGTGAATAACACAAAGATTGGCAGGGTGGTTGACAGTGAGGAAGGAGGCCTTAGGTTACAGGAGGATGTAGATGGATGGGTTAGATGGCCAGGTCAGTGGCAGGTGAAATTTAACCCTGACAAGTGTGAGGTGATGCACTTTATAGGAAATAACAAGACAAGGAAGTACTCAATGAATGGCAGGACAGTAGGAAGCTTGTCTACAGATCCCTGAAGATGGCAGGACAGGCTAATAGGGAAGTTAAAAAGGCATATGGGACAGTTGCATTATCAGTATAGGCATAGTTTATAAGAGCAGTTGGAGCTGTGCAAAACTTTGGTTAGGCCACAGTTAGAGTACTGCATACAGTTCTGGTCACCACACTATAGAAGGGATGTGATTGCACTGGAAGGAGTACAGAGGAGACTCACCAGGATGTTGCCTGGGATGGAGCATTTCAGTTATGAAAAGGAGCTGGATAAGCTCAGGTTGTTTTCTTTGGGGCAGAGAAGGTTGAGGGGAGACCTGATTGAGGGATATAGATTTGGGGGGAATGGACGGGTGGATAGAAAGCAGCTGTTCCCCTTGGTTGAAGGGTCAATAATGAGGGGTCACAATTTTAAGGTAAAAGTCAGGGAGGACATTTATTTTTTCACCCAAAGGGTGTTGGGAATCTGAAACATACTGCCTGGGAGGGTAGTTAGGTTGTGAAACTTCACACCTTTAAAAAATGCTTGGATGAGCACTCGATGTGTCATAACATAACAGGCTATGGGCCAAGTGCTGGGAAGTGGGACTAGTGTAGATTTAGAGTAGTTTGTATTCATGCAGTCTCGTTGGACTGAAGGCTCTCTTCTGAACTTCATGATTCTTTGATTTGGGATTAACACCACCGACAACTTGCAAGGAATTGTTATATGGGTCCCAACTCTGCAATTTTGTTTTAAACATTTTGGGATTTCAAGACTTAAGATTATTTGAATGGAGCTTAATTTTCCAACTATGTAATTGGAAAATAATTAATGTGCCTGGAAAATAAACACTTATATGGATGTTCTATAGACTGCACATGCAAAGGATACTGAATGATATGGTGTCCATGAACTAATGTAAAATAAGGTTGCTGTGTAACTCACTGAATGTTTAATGCCAACTACTATTACTATTAGTGTAACATAAAGTAGCATCCAGATCATGTTTGATGACTAATGGAAATGCCTGTACACGATACTACTTCATTCTTCCAGAGAGTGATGTGTGATGTATGGGATGTGTGTGATTTTTTATTTATTTTAAAATCATTTATTTGGGGCTTTTGAATTTTCTACTAGTAGTACATGAATTTTTGATGTGTCTGAATGGGTTTAATGATTAACTTGTAGGTATTTCTGCAGCCATAGTTATTTAATATTTTTTATTTAAATAGTCTGAGATAAACAGTTTAGGCAGGCTAATTGGAAATTCTTTATCGTGGCAAAGTTTATGTGCAAGCAAAGTAAATGGTATCATGCGTTAGGCTTTCAGATAGAAGGTTTTGGAAATTATTTTGGCCTAGGGAAAACACTTATGATTTGGGAAAGAAATAATTTTTTTTGTTTTAGGTTGAGGTATTTTGCAGAAGTCTTGGTTGTTTGTAGCTATTGTTCCCGAGAAAGGGAGGTAGTTTAGGATTATTAAGGAAGAGGTTACCTCAGTGTAAAGAATTGAGTTTAAAAGTTCCAGGCCAGGAGTGTTTGATCAAAATCATGAAAGGGTAAATTGAATCTGAGAAAGTCTAAGTTCAGTTGCATGAAGGCTCCAGAAAGAGGTTATAAGATTCTCAAGGTGGGGCATTGATGCCACAGTTAAATTGAGCCTTATATGTGTAAAATGGAAGGTAATACTCTCCAGTGCGAGTACTGTAAAGAAAGACTTTCGGGGTTAATAGGATTGTATTTTACTTTTTTTTTTGAAATCTGTATATTTGTGCTATGTGTAAATAGTTTGACTTATTCTATTTTATCTCCATTTCTTTTATGTCTTCATTTTATGTTTTGTTGTTAAACCTGAAATTGCAGCATGGTATGTTTGTGTTTCAGTGAAAGATCACAATGTTGAAACCAAAAAAGAAAGGATATGATCTATCAAGCCAGATTTCAGTCTAGGGTCTGACTTGTCCAGTAATAACATCAGCTAGCATCAGAATAATAATAGGCTTTGGTGAGAGGCAGTGATGGAAGTTTGTAAAAACTATTTTTAAATCCAAAGAAAGTGCATTAAAAATGATCTTGTACAAACTTTCCAAGCAGCCAGTACAGTAGGGTCTTTTAGGCACTGATCCTCGGATCTGAATTCTAGGTTCCTGCACAACCAGGCCCTTACCTCTATTAAGGGTTCTATTTCCATTTATTTCTGAACAGTCGAGTACTGAAGGGCAAGCAAGCAACCACTGTCAGAACATGTGACAGCACTATGTAGTGACTTCCCAGGTTTACTAAGGCAGAAAAACCCAGGGTTCAGATTATCTTTAGCAATTCCAGTGACTACTCTAGTTGGTGCAGGGACTTGCTATTCCAATGTTTGGTCATTTGTCCTAAACGGAGCTGTAGTGCTTGAATTCTTGGAAAGGTTATTATGAAAACTCCTTGAAAATTTGGTATTGACATGCAGGCTTCATTCGTCGCAGAAACATGCGTTGAACACACATTCTAATGGGGACATGAAATAGGTTCAATGTAGGAAAATGCAGTCAAATGTGAGAGTCATCTATTGCTCTCTTAACTTTGAGGAAATCAACCAGATGGCAGAACAGAACAGACTTCGTAAATGCTGCTACGTCATAGTTATTACAAGACCAATCAATTCCCTAGCTTTCCACATGATGACACCAGTGATCTGCCATACTTCCAGATCGTCTCAGAATAAAAAAAAGACATTCATCTGCCTTCATAGCACTCTTAGTGATACTGCACAATTTTCGAAAAATACAAGGTCATTAAAGCTGAGGCCCAAACTAACTTTGGCATTCCTGGTAAAAACTGTTCATTTAAATGTCTGGTCTACAAATCATTGTGCAGCAGGTACATTCAGGGCTTTTTTTTTTAGCAGATCAAAGTCAACTAAGACACAGTTCAAACTACTTTCCATTCCTCCAACTACGGGCCATCACAATGATTTGAATATCTTCCATGCAGATCTAGGATGTTTCTCATTTTGCCATTAAGCTAGTAATGTTAATATAAAATTAATTTGCAGCTGTGCACAATGGCAAATCAAATTTAGATGTATAATTGGTCAATAATTGTGACAATCCTAAAAAGATTTTTGATTGCTTTTCATAAAATTAATGAATGAATTAATACTACAAATCTATATGAACATTCTTGGCGGGGTGTGTGTGTGTTTGTGTGTCCACATTGAGCAAAGAGACAGAGGTGGAAAAAAATCACAACAGTTAACGTATATGTTTTAACCGCTAACACTGGCTTACACTAAGTGAGTGATATTAAAGAAATAAGCTTTAACTAAAGGAGTTATGTAATGATTCAATCTGTGCCTTTGTACTGAGACAACTGCATCAGAAGTCAAATGACACCAAGTTATAGTCCAACAGGTTTATTTGGAATCTCACAAGCTTTCGGAGCATAGCCCCTTCGTCAGGTGCAGTGAGAGCAGGGCACACAGACATAGAGTTTATAAAGCGGAGAGATCAAGGGCAGAGAGATTAAAAGATCATACAACTGGTGTGAGAAGAGTAGCAGATAATAAGTCTCTGCGGGTGGCCAAGAGTGTTAGACAGGGTGTAAAGTGGTTATGAAGTCAATGTCAGTGTTGTGCTGTCAATCAGGCAGAGCCATAGGAATATACAAAAGGTGACATCCCAGGTCAGACACTGAATTGTAGGTGCGAAGCTTTGTTCAGAATCTGTCTCGGAGTTTTAACCTAGAATCAGGCTGGTTTTATTCCAAATGCTGGAATTTATAAGATGTCACACTGACTGGCTGTGACTACAAATTGTGTGTTTTTTGAACAAAATAGAATGTATCTGCAATTAAACAAGCATCTTGGATGAAATGATTCACCCCATAGATTTGTGTGTGTGTGTGTGTGCGTGTGTGTGAGAGAGAGAGAAAGAGTATGTGTGTGTGTATGTGCTTGAGAGAGAGTGTATGAGTGTGAGAGTATTTGTGTCAGAGAGTGTGTGTGTGTGTGAGATAGAGTGTGTGTGAGAGAGAGTGTAATAAGTAATTCAAAACTGTACAAACTAATTAAGATAGAGAGATCATAACAAACAGGACAGTAAAGAAGATTTTACAGATACAGAATAATGTGGTGGGGTCACCTGTAGCGTGACATAAAACCAGTCTTCATGGGTAAGAAATACATACATATGCACGTGCGCGTATACACACACACACACTCACTCACACACACACTCACTCACTCACACACACACACACACACACACACACACACACACACGTAAAAATCTATGGAGGGAATAATTTCATCCAAGATTCTTGTTTATTTGAAAATACATGCTACTTTGTCAAAAATCACACAATTTGTAGTCATAGACAGTCATTGTGGCATCTTATAAATTACACCTTTCAGAATAAAACCAGCCTGATTCCACATTAAAACTCTCAGACAAATTCTGAACAAAGCCTCACACCTACAATTCAGTGTCTGATCTGAGATGTCACCTTTTGTATATTCCATGGTTTTGCCTGATTGTCATGACAGCACAGCACTGACATTGACTTTATAACCACTTTACACCCTGTCTAACACTCTTGGTCACCTGCAGACACTTATCATCTGACATTCCACTCACACCAGCTGTATGATCTCCGCGAACTCGTCCTCACCCTCAACAACTTCTCTTTCAATTCCTCCCACTTCCTACAGACAAAGGGGGTGGCCATGGGTACCTGCATGGGCCCAAGCTATGCCTGCCTCTTTGTAGGTTACGTGGAACAATCCCTCTTCCGTACATACACTGGCCCTAAACCCCACCTCTTCCTCTGTTACATTGATGACAGTATCGGCGCCGCCTTGTGCTCACACGAGGAGCTCGAACAGTTCATCCACTTCACCAACACCTTCCACCCCAACCTTAAGTTCACCTGGACCATCTCTAACACCTCTCTCTCCTTCCTGGACCACTCTGTCTCCATCTCGGGTAACCACCGAGAAACCAATATCCATTTCAAGCTCACCGACTCCCACAGCTACCTAGAATACACCTCCTCCCACCCACCTTCCTGCAAAAATGCCATCCCCTATTCCCAATTCCTTCGCCTCCGCTGCATCTGCTCCCAGGATAAGGAATTCCACTCCCGTACATCTCAGATGTCCTCATTCTTCAAGGACCGCAACATCCCCCCGACAGTGGTTGGGAACGCCCTCAACCGTGTCTCCCGCATTTCCCGCAACTCATCCCTCACACCCCATCCCCGCAATAACAACCAAAAAAGAATCCCCCTCATCCTCACGTACCACCCCACCAACCTCCGGATCCAACACATCATCCTCCGACACTTCCGCCATCTGCAATCTGATCCCACCACCAAAGACATTTTTCCCTCCCAATCCTTGTCTGCTTTCCGGAGGGACCACTCCCTCCGCGACTCCCTTGTCCGCTCCACACTCCCCTCCAGCCCCACCACACCCGGCACCTTTCCCTGCAACCGCAGGAAGTGCTACACCTGCCCCCACACCTCCTCCCTCACCCCAATCCCAGGCCCCAAGAAGACTTTCCACATCAAGCAGATATTCACCTGCACATCTGCCAATGTGGTATACTGCATCCGCTGTACCCGTTGTGGCCTCCTCTACATCGGAGAAACCAAGCGGAGGCTTGGGGACCGCTTTGCAGAATACCTGCGCTCAGTTCGCAACAAACAACTGCACCTCCCAGTCGTGAACCATTTCAACTCCCCCTCCCATTCCTCAGATGACATGTCCATCCTGGGCCTCCTGCAATGCCACAGTGATGCCACCCGAAGGCTGCAGGAACAGCAAATCATATTCAGCCTGGGAACCCTGCAGCCCAATGGTACCAATGTGGATTTCACAAGCTTCAAAATCTCCCCTCCCTCAACCGCATCCCAAAACCAGCCCAGCTCGTCCCTGCCTCCCTAACCTGTTCTTCCTCTCACCTATCCCCTCCTCCCACCTCAAGCAGAACCCCCATCTCCTATCTACTAACCTCATCCCGCCCCCTTGACCTGTCCATCCTCCTTGGACTGACCTATCTCCTCCCTACCGCCCCACCTACACTCACCTTTACTGGCTCCATCCCCGCCTCTTTGACTTGTCTGCCTCCTCTCCACCTATCCTCTCCTCTATCCATCTTCTATCCGCCTCCCCCTCTCTCCCTATTTATTTCAGAACCCCCTTCCCCTTCCCCATTTGTGATGAAGGGTCTAGGCCCGAAACGTCAAGCTTTCCTGCTCCTATGATGCTGCTTTGCCTGCTGTGTTCATCCAGCTCCATCCCTTGTTATCTTGTATGATCTCCGTGCCCTTGATCTCACTGCTAGTGTGAATCCAAATAAACCTGTTGGACCATAATCTGGTGTTGTGTGACTTCTGACTTTGTCCGCCCCAGCCTAACACCAGCACCTCCACAACTCGAGCTAACTGCAGCAAAGAATGATTTCTTCTGTGGTCAAAGAGTGCAACCTAGTGGCAACATTAAAAAGTGATGCGCATCTTTGAAGTTGCACATGTGAACATTGGGAGAAAAACATCACAAAACATTTTTTCCTAGAACTATGACTCTGTTTCTAAAAGTTCAAAGTGTACTGATCATTACAATGAGTGGCATTTTAATATAAATTTCATGACTTAAAAGACAAGTAACTGCCAACAACAAACAAATCAAGCATATTTGAAGATCTATTGAATAGCCAAGAATGAATTTCTCCCAAATTAGTCACCCTTGTCTTTATCTCTCCACCAGACATCTTACCGTAACTGTCTCACAGAACTGAGTAATTGAGGGCTTATATCTGTAAATCTTTAGAATGTCTTCTAGTGGGAGACTGCTCTGAAAACAGATTAAAAAAAAGTTGCTGAATCTTTTAAAAGGAAGCATTCCAGAATGACAAAAAGTATAACTATTAAAATCACGACATGCTTGGACTCAACTAAAGATTAATTATTTCTATGCATGCCACTTATTTCACATTTCAAAATAATTGAGAGTTAGGATTTACAGATATTGAAAATATTGATTCCTGGAAATGTTTTCATTGCAATAATGGTAAATAAATTGAATGGCACACCCACTTCCTGTAATTGATAGTAAAGCTGAATTTCCAAGGAAAATATTAATTATTATTAACAAACTGATTATCGGTTGCTCATATTAGGCTTTTGGCATTTTATCCCATCCTGATGTTTTACAAATGCTTTGTCAAGTGTTTGGGATGATGCAAGATAATAGACTTTTCAAGCAATCTGCATCTTTAATCAATGATAAGACATTCCCATCTTTACTTCCTGGTATTCCCATGATTAAAAACTCCATCAACAGATCAGCCAAGAACTAGCAAGTCTCACCTGTAAAATCCTTGAGTTCAAACATTTGTAAATTTTACAATTCCAAGACAAGTCCTCTAGTTGGAAGGCCCACTCTCTGGCTATAGTAATTTGTCCTCTTTTTGTGTTGCTTTCAATTCAATACACAAAGTTTTCTTGAGCATTACTGTTAAAAGAAACAACTAGTCAATGCGTTTCATCTTGCGCTCATCAGGACAATTTGTCGGTAATGAGTGCAAGGCAAAAAGTGTTGACAAAATGTCTTTTTCTAGTAATACTCAAGTTTTGGCCTACCAAATGTAAGAAGTTACCTTGTTATAAGTTCCTTTTGACACCACAATCAGTAAATTGGATATAACTAAAAGCAAAATACAGCAGATGCTGGCAATCTGAAGCAAAAACAGACAGTTCTGAAGAAACTCAGCAGGCCTGGCAGCAGCTGTGAAGAGAGAAACACAGTTAATATTTTGAGTCCAATATGACTGTTATACAGAACTTCACAATGGTCACAAGTACCCTCTTTGTAAAGGTTGGGGTCAGCATTAAATTCCACAGGTACATAATAAATATACCACCTGACCCTCTTACGCCCTCTCTCCTCACAGTCCAAGGCCCCACACACTGTCCTCAGGTGAAGCATTGGTTTACGTGTACCTCTTTCAATGTTAGTATACAGTCTTCACTGTTCACAATATGGGCTTCTCTAGGATGGTGAAACTAAATACAGATTAGGTGACTGCATTGCAAATAACCTCAATTCAGTCTCCAAGCAAGACACTGGACTTCCGGTGGCCTCACATTTTAATTTTTGACTCTGTTCTCATGCTGATATCCCTGTCCTCAATCCACATGCACTGTTCAACAAAGTAAGTTTGAAGAACAGCATGTTAGGCATTTTATGTCCTTTTGGAGTTGGACCGTAATCTCTGTCCGCCATTCCTCACTCCCAATTTTGTTTGCATTTCTCTGCATGTATTGACCTTAATCTTGTTTTTCTCAGTTTTGCTGCTGGGCTGCAGCTATTCATTACCCTGTCATTTACACCCCTAGTGAGTCCATTTTAGTTTAGTTACTCTCTTTGGCTGTACCAACCAACTCATATCATTTAATATTTCTCATTTTGCTCTTTATCCACTCCCTCCACCCTTCATAAAAGCTATTACATTTTGAACATTTCTCAAACTCCACGATCAAAAATATTAACTCTGTTTATCTCTCTCACAGAAGCTACCAAACCTGCTGAGCTTCTCCAGCATTTTCTATTTTTATTTCCTATTTCTGGCAAGCTGGTGCAGAGTAAGATGCTCCTGCTGGAGATCCTCTGCTCCACCTGTTCTTTTTCATTTTTCTTTACTTCCCTCTCTTTTTCTTTTCACTCAGCTCCAGAGGCAAATCCTGGAGAAGCGGCAGGCACAGGGAGTGACTCCCGGAGCAGCATGCAGGCAGCAAGTCCTGGGCCAGAGTGCGGGCAGCAAGTCCCAGAGCACAACACGGGCAGCGAGTCCCGGTGCAGCACACAGGCAGCAAGTCCTGGAGCAGACTGTGGGCAGCAGATCCTGGAAAAGCGCAGATAGTGAGTCCTGGAGCAGTGCGTGGGCAGCGAGTGCCGGAGCAGAGCGTGGGTACTGAGTCCCAGAGCAGAATGCGGGTAACGGGTCCTGTACCAGTGCAGATAGCGAGTCCCGGAGCATAGCAGGGTAGTGAGTCCCAAAGCAGAGTGCGGCTAACGGGTCCCAGAGCAGCACACAGGCAGCATGTCCAGCAGCAGAGCATGGGCAGCGGATCCTGGAGCAGCACGGGTAGCGAGTCCCAGAGCAGAGCATGGCGCAGCGGGTCCTGCAGCAGCACAGGTAGTATGTCCCAGAGCAGTGCGCGATGAAGGGTTTAGGCCCGAAACGTCAAGTTTTCCTGCTCCTATGATGCTGCTTGACCTGCTGTGTTCATCCAGCCCCATGCTTGTTATCTCGGATTCTCCAGCATCTGCAGTACCTTTTATCTCTGATCGCGAATAGAGAGTCCCGGAACCATGCGCAAACAGCGATTCCCGGAGCCATGCTCGGACAGCAAGTCCTGGAGCAATGTGCGGGCAACAACAAGTCCCAGAACAGTGCGTGGACAGCATGTCCTGCAGCAGAGCGCGGGTAGTGGGTCCTGGAGCAGAGTGTGGGTAGTGAGTCCCAGAGCAGGGCGCGGTAACAAGTCCTGGAGAAGCATGGGTAGCGAATCCCGGAGCAGAGCGTGTGGAAAGAGTCCTGGGGCAAAGTGAGGGCAGCAAGTTCCAGAACAGCATGCATACAGCGAGTCCCAGAGCAATGAGTGGGCAGCAAGTCCTGAAACAGCAGGGCAGGAGTCCTGAGGCAGCACAGGGGCAGCAAGTCCCAGAACAGCGTGGGCAGCGAGTCCCAGAGCAGTGCACCGACAGTGAGTCCTAGAGTAGTGCACAGAGAGCATGTCCCACAGCTGTCCACAGACAGCGAGTCCCGGAGCAGTGCGCGGACAGTGAGTCTGGAGCAGTATGCGGACAGCGAGTCCCGGAGCAGCGCACGGACAGGGAGCCCCGGAGCAATGCGCGGACAGCAAGTCCCAGAGCACTGCGCGGACAGCGAGTCCCGGAGCAGTGCGCGGACAGCGAGTCCCGGAGCAGTGCACGGACAGCGAATCCCAGAGCAGTGTGCGGGCAGCAAGTCTCAGGTGGAGACCGACGTGGGGAGGCAGTTCTGGAACTTACCTTGGAGCTGCTGAGTGCCAGTACTGAGTGGTCTGGAAGCTTGATGCGGAATGGGAATGGCTGTTGGACTGGGATCTGGCGTGGGCGGTCAGATCACATGTGGAGGCCCTGCACTTGGCTGGAATTTAATGTTTGTTTGAAATTTTTTACCTGACTATAACGTCAATTGCTTAACAATGTCTTATTTCTAACTTTTTTTTTAAACTCTGTAAAGTAATGCAACTACTTTTTATTCCTCTGTTGTATCCAAGATTTGTACCTAGCTAGTTGTACCTAAGATGGAGCTATAAGAGGCAGACATTATAAAAGTTTTCACTGTACTTCTACAATGGATAACTCGTGACAATCATAGGTATTCTATTCTATTCTATTATGTTGTATTCTATTTCCGGCATCCACTGTATTTTGCCCATGAAAATTATCATGTTTATTGACATAGTCAGAATCCTACTAGATTCAAAATATTAACTTTGTTCTTCTCTCCCCGAGTGTTATCAGACCTGCTAAGTTTCTACAGCATTTCTTGTCATTGCAACTTTCAGGCACAACTGCAGTTTTGTATTGACATTCTCTAATACTATTGCAAAACTTGCTTATGTTTCTGGATGGGACTCCAATTTGTCAATTCCCTAACTTTTGGTCTTCTTTTAAATTCATTTGGATTTATCATATGCAAACATGATATACTTTTTTTGGTTAATTTTTGGGTGTCATTGCGCTCTATGCTTTGGGTCCTTCCTTTGTTCCAGAGGAATGATTCTGTTGTCTCCAGGTTGATTCTGGTTAGGCTACAGGGTTCACCCTTCAGTTCCCTGCATTGGTCAGTCAGTACGTAAGGGTGGAATTTGAGCGGAATTTGATAATCTAGGAGGATGTTTCAGTGGCATTGTGGGATCATAAGATCTGTTTTCACATACCTTCTTCCCAGAGCTGTATTTTCTCCCTGGTGATGGAAATTGGGAGGTGAGACTAACCCTGTCTCGTGAAGCTACCCTCTTCTACAGCCTGCCACAAAGTGCATTTATGTGGTATCCAGAGCCTCATCTAGCCTGAAGATGGGACAGCCATGCACTCCAGCAGACATGACCCAGAAGTGGAGACCGGCCGATTTCTGGAGAGAGCTCAATAAAAGGCTTGGCATTCACGTCTTTCTAAAACTCATAAAGTCAGTTGCAATTTATGGCAGGCATTGGGTTTGCTGACAAATGTTGACTACAGCTTGGAGGGAGATTACTGACCTTCCAAGTTCCTTTATCAAGGGGTGCCCTATGCTATCTGGTTATGGTCAATAATGCCATGCACTGGTAAGAATCTGGTGGTTGCAGCAAATCAAAGTGCCATCCTGTTCTGAGAGATTCCATTGGTGAGGAATTTTGTGTCAACCATAGCCTTGACAAAAAAGGGTCTCTGTGACTATTTTGATGCACTTGTCTGCAGGTAAATACAAAATATCAGCTAAGCCCTGAGATGATCCAGAGGCAAAGAAATTCAAGGTGCAGTTTCCTTGACTGTTATTGACAGTGCCTGCTCATTAATGGAGTGAGGCGTGCATTTCTTATTGATGAGGGCAGAGATGTCTGTGACCATTTTCTTGGAGAGTCACAGGCCCTAACTTTCCATGCTGGCTTTTTTTCATGGTCAGATAGTATCATCTGTTTCAATAGATCCTGTACCCTGAATTATCTGTTTCCCTTTGTGGCTATGGTACCCCAGTTGTGAACGCCTGATGCTCAATGACCCTTCCTAGCTATGCATGCTGCTGCTGCAATGCCTCAATGGTTTCTATTTGTACTTGTGTAAGTCAATTTTCGGGACGCCTCCTTCTTGTTAGCCAGGTGATGCCCTAGAAGCCAAGGTATTAGTCATCTCCCAATGTTTCTGGTTGTGTTCCTAGCCCAAAGTAACAGGGGCTGGACCCCTGACTTCCCGCACTTCTTTGATGAGTTCCTGAAACTTTTCAATACATATCGTGAGCCCTTTCATCCAGTTCAAACAATTCAAATAAAGTTTCAAAGACCTTCCTTATCAGCTAGCATGCCTTCACTTTTCTATTATTCACTCGTGGGATGTGGCCAGCATTTATTGCCCATCCCTTGTTGACCTTGAGTAGGTACTGGTGAGCTGCCTTCTTGAACTGCTGCAGTCCATGTGCTGTTGGTCGTCTCACAGTGGTGTTATGCAGGGAGTTCCAGGATTTTGACCCAGCAACAGTGAAGGATCAGTGATAAAGTTCCAAGTCAGGATGGTGAGTGGCTTGGAGTGAACTTGTAGGAGATGGTGTTCCCAAGTGTCTGCTGCCCTTGTCCTTCTTAAAGGAAATAGTCTTGGGTTTGGTTGATGCTGTCCAAGGATCTTGCGTGCATTTCTGGACATAATTGCTGAGGACTCATGATTATTGATCATCTCCTGAAAAATTGCAAGATGTCTAAAATGGAGGGCCTTTACCGCAGCCTTGATGAGCTTAACTGAAGCTTTAACAGCCACAATTTGCTACCCACATCCTTTTCAAAGTTATGCAAAAACAGCAGGCGCCGGAAACAGAGGTGAAACTTCTGGGCATTTCGTTTAGCTGCAGTTTTATGCGCTGTCCTGTCTCCATTCCATCACAACTCAAGGTGGGAAGACACAACCCTCAGTGTGTCTTGCATTTCTAAGGTTAATCTGCCCCAGTCTTGTGGGACGCAGGAATAATGTACTTCCAAGGTAGCAGGCATATTAACACCCTGTTTAGAATGGGTTCCTGAATTGGTGATTCAATGGAAGGCGCATTGAAAGACTAAAACTTACACTTTTTATATCGTACATTTTAAACATGGATCCCTTGAGGAACAAGAGACAAAAACCGAGTGCAAAGTATCTGATCCAAGCAAACTGATTTTGTTTTAGACAATGTTAGATCATAGATATGACAGAGTTGAGCGACTGGGACACCAGGAAGGAAAGAATTCCCTTAATGGCTTTAGTGTTGTTCACGTAAATATCGCTTTTACTCATTGCTATAAGGGTATTATACATCCATTCATACATTAGAAATTGACTTGCCATTAGAATTCCAGCAAAGGAAGAGAGTATCATTGCTTCTCGCTCCATTTTATTTGGGTATTTCGACCTAGCACGGTGTGAAATTATTCTAGAAACACAGATGGGAATAGAATTAGGTGTAGCTGAGAAACATATGTGGCGTTTCACAATTGTATTGTAGTATTCTGCACTGTAAACTGTGACAAAACAATTGTATGACTTCTGCTGTCTTCATATGAAGTTTGTGCACTGACAGACAGAAATGCTGAGAGGTTTGGAAGGAGTAAAATTTGGAGAACACATCTCCTGCATTAAATACGTTTCAGTTAATCTAGTTCATATATTCAGATTAAACTTGAACTAATGTACCAATTACAATGTTGCCGGGGCTGGAAGGTTTGAGCTACAGAGAAAGGCTGATTGGCTGGGGCTATTTTCCCTGGAGTGTTGGAGGCTGAGGGGTGGCCTTATTGAGGTTTATAAAATCATGAGGGGCATGGATAGAGTAAATAGGCAAGCTCTTTTCCCCAGGGTGAGCTTGCATAACCAGACGGCACATGTTTAAGGTGAGAGAGGAAAGATTTAAAAGGGACCTAAGGGGCAAATTTTTCATGCAGATGGTGGTGTGTGTATGGAATGAGCTGCCAGAGGAATTGTTGGAGGCTGGTATGATTACAACATTTAAAAGGCATCTGGATGGGTATAGGAATAGGAAGGGTTTTGAGGGATATGGGCCAAATGTTGGCAAATGGGACTAGATTAATTTAGGATATCTGGTCAGCATGAACGAGTTGGATCGAAGGATCTGTTTCTGTGCTGTATATATCTATGAATTTATGAGTCAAGATATCTTAACAACATCCTTCAAACTTGTTTTTCCAGAATGATACATAATTTACAGCATTGAATATATAAAAAGTGCAATATTTTGCTGCTAATACACTGTAGGTCTAACACATTTCAACAGCTGATTAAACTGTACAAAATATCTTAGAGCCCGGAAGTACTTTTATTAAAATGAAATTCAAGTCAGCGCGCAATACATAATTTGCATTTTGAGGTAAACAAGTTATTCACACAACAGAAATTTACATTGGCTACATGACTAACAATTTTGAATCATTTCAACCAGTCCATCCTTGCTAGCTCTAACAGGCACTGTTTTGTGGAGCCAGAAACTTGTCTTAATGGTAATTTTAATAAAACCAGCACACTGATTGCTAACAGTACTAATATCTTACATGCTTGTGTTATATACTGTTCCGAGACGTTAAAAAATGGATGTGTGTGTGTGTGTGTGTGTGCCAGAGAGTGGAAGCAGGAGGATTAAAATCTCCCATAAGGTATCCCACAATATTGTTGAAAAAATGGATTTAGCGAATTCAGGATTGTTCGGAAGGTAAAGCAGTAGAGAGCTTAGCTTGCAGTTTATTTTAGGTGCATCAGGGAGAGCTACCAGCTGAAGAAAAGCATTCGCTGGAATGAAACTGGTTGCAGCTGTGTCAGGCTGAGCAAGAAACTTTCACGAGGAGTCAGTGGTGAATCTTCACTAGGTTTTGGTGTTTGTAAGGATATTGTTACAATAGAAGGAACAGTGTGAGTCGGAATCCTTTCCATAGTGTGTGCACTGAAATATTTCCAGACATGTTGTCTAGTCTAATGTAGTTTTCTTTCCTGTTTGATACATTTCATTCTGAGTTAAACATACACTTGCAGATTCTTGCCAATGTGTTTGATAATTGACCTCCATGATTAAAAAGAATCATTAAGGTTTATCAACCCAGGTTTCACCCTAGGATGTAACTTGTCCAGTATTAACATCAGCCTACGATGTAACTTGTCCAGTATTAACATCAGCTGAGATCGTACCTCTTGGATTATTGCAAAATACAATTTATTGACCAGTCCTTTATTGGTGACTGGTAGTACTCACATTTTTTCATTTTCTAGAACTTCTCGATCTTCCTCTTCATTTAGCCAAAGCAAAGCAACGTTGATCGCCAAATCATAATGTGCCTTTGTAATAAAGTTTACAAGATCATTTTCAATTTGTTTAATCTATTCAATAGGATCATTTGTGTATTGTATTTATACCTGTGCACGTTAGCGTAATTATTGCTGAACAATCATTTAACGATAAAGCAATTTTAGTAGCACTTAAATAATTTTTTTCTTTGTTCAGTGAACGTTGACTCCAACCACACTCATAAAACAGACCATAAAACAGCTACCCTTTGAATATATTTTATACATATCTCCCCTCACTATTGATTTATAACACCAGTACTGGAAGAACCTCGTTACCTGACTGAGTGTACTTTAAAGATTTTATAAGTTATACTTAAAAACAACAAAACCTCAAGAAATTAAACTTGCATTGCACAATCACAAATTCTGCCATTCTGAAAAGTTAGCTCAAATATTAAAAAAAGCCGAGTAATTCATGCTAACTTTGACTGCTTATGTTGTGATTGACAAATTGACTAGTCCATTTGGTCCATTTGCCAACGTATGTTCTCTCCGTAAATTCCAAACCAATTCAGCAAGCATCATTTATTTTGAGTGACAGTAACGAATTGACAATTTTGTTATTGGCATTTGCATGCTGTTTTTGGCTAGAAATTGGTATGGTATCCTTATATAGTAATAGAATGGATCTAGATGTAGGAAGCTAAAGCTGAAATAGTGGAGCTCTGTTGGGAAACCTGAATGGAACATGATTAACAGATGAAAATTTGGTAAACATAATTACATAATTTTAAAGCATTTTTATGATTCATCAGGTCAAGAAAAGTGACTAACTGAATGAATGCTGAAGTTTTCTGTACATTTGATGCCATTTACTGACACAGTAGCATGAACAATCCTATGGTAATTTGAATTAATGACCAGTTCGCATTTTGCTTTTAGCTTTTTCCATCAAGTATAAGTGAACTAATTGCAGCATGCGTGGGGTGGAATCTTCTGGGCCCACCCCAAAATTTTAGAAAGGAGAGCAGTGGAAATTAATTGGGCGGGACGCAAGATCCCAGTTTTTCGATGGCATGTTAAACATTTGGTATTAATTTCTTGGAAACTCTCAAGTGGATCACCGCACCTTTCTCTTTTGCATTCATTGGCATGTCATGAAAACCCCAATCCATTAGAATTGCATCCAAAGTCACAATCCTTTTAGGTAAAAATGTTTATTCATAACCAACTCTAGCATTAGATATGTAATTGAAGGTGTAGACTGCTTCCTTTAAACTCTAGTGAGTACAATACTTGGCTCCTTCAGACTCTGAGCAGATTTTGGCGCAGCTTCTTAATGTCTTGAGTGAAGGCTGACCATGTTGAACAGCTCATCAAAGCTGAAAGTTAGAGGAGCTCATTCTTCCACATATAGTATCTTGGTTGAAGGCTGACTGTGCCCACTAACCAACTTGATTGAGGCAGCCACAATGTCTCACTCAAATAACTGAGTGGAGTGGGCAAGCATATGTGAACTTGAAAGGGAGATCAGCTTAAAAGTGACAATGTATTAAATTGAGGTCCAATTAAAAGGGAGATCAACAGAAAAGTTTGAGAAAAGGTGTGTTGCTGCAAAGGAAAGAAAGAGAATTCGACTCAAATCACCTGATTTGGGGAATGGAAGGAGCAAACTGACTTGAAGAGGGAAGAATAAGAAGGTTGTAGACACAATGAGGATTTGGGAGCCAGATATGAAGGGTGGGGAACACATCGGCATAACTTGGTGATGTGGCAATCGAGAAACAGCAATGGAATTGAATGTGAAGTGCAGTAAGGATGAGACTGGATGTCAATGGGAGTTGGATCCGTGGACAGATGTCCAAGGAGATTGTAATCGGGGGTCACTGAAGAGAGACAGATGGGAAGGGAGAGGAATTAAGATGGCCATCAGAAATAATGGGAAAAAGTGCACTTAGAAGAAAGAGGGTACTGGATAAAAGAATCAGAAGAAAGCTGGCAACAATTACTTTCCTGCAAAGTTTCTACAAACCAGGATATCTGTGAATGTGCAGTGCAAAAATGAGTCCAGGCATGTCTTCAATACTTAGGCAGGGTGAAAACACCCCGCCCCAAAGGGAAATGGGAAGCAAAACTGAACAAAGTTTTTCATGAACAGTATGTTAAAACCATTGCATTGAAGGAAAATATTCACTGCAAATTGAAGGCCACTAATGTGTAAAAGATAAAACCAGCTATCTGCCAGCCATTTCCTGTCATTCAATAACTTTTCACAAGAAAGCCAGAGAAGATTGCCCAGTAATGCTGGTGTGGGTTGGGTTGGATTATAGGTGGTGGTACAGTTTCCATGGCATCATCCAGTCAGATCCTAAACAGGAAAGCATTTTGCTCCCTCAATGTCCGATTTGCTTGTAACCACAGGCAACAGTTGCTACAGGCATGCACCCACTATCCAGGGAGCAGTTACAATGCTTACATTTTGCAGAGTGCCCAGCTTCTGTGAATTATCCCCACTCCCAATCCTCCTCCCCTCCCATATCATCAGCATACATGCCACCCTTCCCCAGTTACCTTCAGCTCTGACAAAGGGTGACTGCCTCGAAACATCTACTCTGTTTTCCTCCACAGATGTTGCCAGAGCAGCTGTGTTTCACAGGACTCTCCGCTTTTGCTCCGGTAGAGCCTGATAGTCTTGGAAAATTGGTGCATTTGTGCCTCAAGAATTGAGCATGCTCTGCCCAGAGACAGGTACACTCTCCCCAGCTTCAACTCCCAGAGGGTTGAGAGTTGCAAGTATGGTGAAGGTGAAAGGCCCAGTCATCTCTGGAGTGATCTGAGAAGAGATTACTGAGGAGCCTGTGTGTGGTTCTCCTCCTTCTGGCACCACCCTGTATCCTTATGAGGAAGGGGCACCTGAAGTGAGTTCAAGGTCCCTTGTCCTCCTGTGGCTTTGCTGTTGGTGCTGAGCACCAATGGTTGGAGCAATGGAGTGCAGGTCTGTGCACTGACAATGTTAGACCTGGCTCTTCAAGTCAGCCACCAAGTTGTCCATGAAGGCAGCCAAGCAGTTGCATGCCTGAGGCAGAAAGGGCCCTACTGCATTGGGAGGGATTGAGTGAGTTGAAGTTGGGTGATACAAATGTTAGTGGAGAGGCATCCTGAGGCACTCAGTGGGCAACGCAGAGGGCTTTAAGTTTCAGTGGGGTTGGGGAATTGAGTGAGTGACAGTGAGTAAGGAAGATGTCACATATAATAGTGAAAATGGTAGTGCATGAACAGAGGTGGAAGGTGAGGGTGAGTTAGCAAGCAGGGCCTAGTTAGCTGAGAGAAGGTGGTGGCACTTACTCTGGTGGTGCAGAGAAAGTGATTCACCTTCTTGTGGCACTAGTAGATGTTCTTTTGGATTGTTGAGACCCAGTTGGGGGAACGGGATGGCAGGGTCTGGTGTCTTGACTTTCTCTGTCAGTCCTGGGCAAAGAGGACATCTTTCCCCTGGATTGCCCTTTTCACCAGTTCCTCCAGGTCCCGGTCCACAGTGCCAATTTTACCTTGTCTGCCATGTCCAGGACAAAAGTGTCCAACAATGCTGGGCAGCTCTGGACTGCCCATTTTTAACTGGGTGCACTGTGGCCTTTTCAATATGGTGCCAGGAATCTTGAGATATCCCAGCAGTGGTAAGTACTTCTGCCAACGGTGAGTGGGAGAATCCGGCTGGCATGAGATGAGTGGACACCATGAAGAATAATTTTTTAGTTGATGAAGTGAATTTCTCATGATCTAGCAAGAAAATAGTGTGGGCCTGACAAGAAGAAACCCTCCACAAAACATGATGAAAATGACACAGCCAATTTCTGGTAAGATTTATCCTCAGTGACTTTCAGTAACATTGTCTGTGTAATTGCGAAAAGAGGTCTACATTGAAGAGATTAGAACAGAAAATTGCCTTGAAATAGGAAAGATATTGCTTATGCTTTTCCAGAATTTGGAATTCTGTGCTGATAACAAATGCTAGTAAAACTCTTAAACATCAAATTGGTTCACAATTACTGCGCTGTGATAGAAGACACATTATCAAGACTATAGATCCAGAGATGGCTTGTTAAAGGTCATATTAAGGTATTTGGGTCAGCCTGCAGCTTGTTACTAAGACCTAAGAAGCTAAGAGATGTGTCACAATAAAATACAAGTTTTCCTGGATTCAGAAGTAAGATTTAAGACAGCTAGTTCAAGGACAGATACCGGCACAGAAAGTAAATTTAGCCAGGAGATGTTCCAGGATGAATGGATAACATTAAAGACCAGAGTTCTCTGTATCTCCAAGCTGCCACAATCCTCTCAGTGGAAAACAAACAAACTATTTCATCCATGTCAACCGAAAAGAATGAGATAGTTCACACTTCTGGACATGTGGCTGACTACAAGCATTTTGACACAAATCTGGTTGAAAGGATGTCTGTGAAGTATATGGGGTTAGCTTGTCAAT
This sequence comes from Ginglymostoma cirratum, assembly GCA_024137785.1. Taxonomy (NCBI): domain Eukaryota; kingdom Metazoa; phylum Chordata; class Chondrichthyes; order Orectolobiformes; family Ginglymostomatidae; genus Ginglymostoma; species Ginglymostoma cirratum. The sequence continues at coordinate 19,778,878 of JAHRHZ010000145.1, read as the reverse complement.
ATCCAAGATGCCTAATCCCAAATTAACTTCAACAATTATTATGTGAATTTTAGCAAGCGGTTAACGCTGAATTTCTTGGCTATAATTGAACAGCCTTTTTAATGTTATTTAGTCTATCACTAATCACTAGTCTAATCACTAATTTAAATGTTGTTAACTATATTCATAAATGATTGTTAGTACTGACTTTGTCATCTCCTTTAATAACTGATAAAACAATTCTTTCACTCAGTACTCTGCGACATCTTAATGGGAAGTTGCTCATGGAAATGTTAATAAATATTGGTTAGTCAAAATTAATTTAGCAAGCAATTTCAGTTACTATTAACTTTGAATAAATACTATGTTGTAAACCCAAGATAGTTCCATATAAGAAGTTAAAATGAAGTAGTTAAAAAATTTTTTGGTGTATTTCACAAATATTATTGTCTGGGTATTGATGTCTGCATTTTCATAAATGATAAAAAGTGTTTTGAGTAGACGTCATGTTGTGAATTCCTGCTAAACAAATATTCATAACAAATTAACATTTATTTCGGACTAACTAGTTAATGGTAATTCTCTAATTTGTTATTAGCTTTACCAAATCATTGAAGTAGGTTGATTCCACTGACTCCATTTTTCCCTTGGGATCGAAGCTGTTTTCACGTAGTCTTGTGCCAATATAATGTTTCCTTTGTACAGAAACGGATGCTGGTTACATAAGTATAACAGATGATCACTTTAACTTTTATGTGCAGTTTCCTCCCCATGAAAGATTATTGAGCATAAATGACTAGGTAAAAGCACTACCCTATAACTGTAATCCACATAGGAAGGAGATTCTTCATTTGATTATTGGTCTCTGCCTTATTAGCTGATAACTGTGAAATGATAATTGACCTCAAGGCCCCTGCCTCAAAGTGAATGGAATTTACAAGTTAATAAAGCATACAAATGTCCCATCCTGATTGTTATCAATGACCTCTTGAAGTGTATGCATATAAAGTTATCAGCTCACAGCAAGAGAAAACTCAGCTGTACCACCCACAATGGTCATATGATTTGTTAACAATCATTTTAGATCTCACCCAGGAAAAATGTTCACTTTTATTAAGCATCAGAAAGCTTTCAGCACTGGTGGGATCTTGCCAAAACATTTTGAGGCTTACAAAACAGAAGTCATTGACCACTCTGTTTGGCCTTCAAATTATTTTTTCTCTCTTTCATATCCATAAGTTGCTGTTTAAGCACATATACTACAGACAACATTAAGAGGAGAAAACAACAATTTGATACCTACAACAATTTTTCAATTTCTTTCTTAATGCGCTGTTTTTCCATGTCCAGTGACATTCTTCTTCTCTAAACAATCACTTTGGGTTTGAAGACCAGAGACTATATTCCTTAGTTCATACTCTGCAATGAAGGTTAGGTTTCTTTACTGACACAATAGCACTACAAAACTTACAATTGGATTCACTAACAAATGGTTGGAGGCCATTTTCAATTTTGCTTTCAATCATAGATATTGCTGTCATAACAGTAAAAGTCTTGAAAACAAGTATACATTACCTGAATAATAGCTCTCAAATAAAAACTTGATGCAAGAATACAACCGTTCTATTCTTAAGAAAATGCAATAAACTCTAGACTTTCCAAAAATGCAATTTAGTCACTGATGCCGAAAAGTGCTTGCAGAATAAATACCCAGAGCATGAATTCTGCAGTGTGTCTACAATTTCTTTGGTGCAGAAACTCAATACTCTGGTTTCTGATCTCATTCAAAAGACCAAAGTACTTTTCTTGTTGCTAGGAAACCTTGGTGTAAACACAAATGGAAACAGGCACCCTGGGACTGATACTCCTGGTCTTAAATTGCATGCGTGTCTCTCACTGCATTACACTACCAGTCAATTAGTTCACCGGGTTACTTTCAAATAGATAGCAAGTAGCTAATATCTATTTTATAAACATAGGGTAGCTTGCTGACATTTTGACGAAATGTTTATTGGCTTTGATAGAATATTGATAACACTACGGCCCAGTTTTGTGTAAATATAATTAGCGTGATTCAAAGAACACTTGTATCAATATTGATATCAATTAAATCTGCTAAACATAATTTATTTAATCAATTTAACTTCACAGCGTGCAGAAAAAAGAGGCAAATTGGATAAATTGTGATACAATTCAAATTTATTTCACAAAGTGACAATTCCAGATGACTCCATTTGCGCAACTTCAGCAGTTGGTAATCCTGCCAAGTTTCCTTCCCAAGTTTTCACCTCAGCATTTTTATACCAATGTCATTTGATTCATCATGAAATTTCAATATCTGCAAAACCAAACTTGTTCATGTTCAGGTCAGGTCATTAGAAGAGCTGTACAAGGACTTTTCTTCATTTTTCACAGAAGCAAAGTACAGCAGAATGTTGGAAAGCTGTCTTTCACCCTTCATTATACCATGAATGGGAGGATCAGACAATGAGGATTCCATCACTTTACTCTTTATTTTTGAGATTTAACAATCTTGTTTTTCATTAAGTGGGAATAGAAACAATTATGTATTATGCTGGTAGAAAAAGTAGAAAGTGAACCGATCTTGTTAGAGTTTTCCGACCACCACGTTATGATTGAAGTGGGAGGAGGATACTAAGACGAACAATGCCGTCTGTCTGATCAAGTGTAAACTTGTGTATGGCACAAACACCAGGACAGACTTCGTAGCCTGAACAGAAATCAATATATATGAAAAGAATATATGGAGCAGAAATGGGCCACTTGGACCTGCTCCACTATTCAATAATATCATGGAAAATCTGATTGCTCCACATTCCTCCCAACCTCTTGCTGACCTGTCACTCCTGTTCTTATCAAAATTTTATCTACTTGTGTCTTGAAAATAAGCAAGAAAGTTACAGATAACATCAAGTTGCAAGAAAAAATCTCATGCAAAGTAGCAAAAGTTAGAAGTAAGCCAGAGGACTGAGAAAGTTTAAAAAGACTAACGAATGAAAACCAAAAATACAACAAAGAGGGAGAAGATAAAATATGATGACAAATTTGCAGTGCTGCCTCTCAGTGCCAGGAACTTGGGTTCGATTCCAGCCTTGGATGACTGTCTGTGTGGAGTTTTCACATTCTCCCTGTGTTTGTGTGGGTTTCCACTGGGAGCTCCAGTTTCCTCCCAAAGTTCAAAGATTTGTAGGTTACGTGGATTTGCTGTGCTAAATTTAGTGTACAGGGATGTGCAGCCAATTAGCCATGGTAAATGCAAGGTTACTGGAACAGGGGTAGTTAGGGGGATGCTCTTCAGAGGGTTGCTTCGGACTCGACTGGCCGAATGGCCTCTTTCCATACTATAGGGATTCTGTGATATCTAACCATCAGGTCCCTCTAATCAACAATGCTACTAAGCAGCTCTTACAAAACATTAATATTCTCTGACATTCAATTTGGGTTCAGCTCGATCAACACCAACCCCCGACCCCGATACAGCCTCAGTCAACACGTCACACTTGAGGCAACAGCAGTGACTGCAGTTGACAAACATGCCAAAGAGCACTAACAAAATTGACGGCAAAGGGAACTGAGGAGAAAACTCTTCATTGTTTCAAGTCACAACCAGCAGAAAGGAACATGGATCTGGTTGTTGGAGGTCAATCATTTCTGCCCTGAGACATCGCTGCAGGAATTCCTCAGGGTAACTTCATGGATCCAAACACCTCAGCTGCTTCAATGATCTTCCCTCCACTATAAGATCAGAACTGGGGCTGATTACTGTTGTCTGCAGTGCACAATACCGTTTACAACTCCTTACATACTCTCACGTACAAATCCAGCAAAATTTGTACAACATTCAGGCATGGGCTCATATGTAATGAAACCAAAGTGCTGGAGAAACTCAGCAAGTTCATGCTTCTGTTAGAGGGATGTTGCCAGACCTGCTGAGTTTCTCCAGCACTATCTGTTTTTATTTCAGATCTCCAGCAAATGCAGAACTGTGTTCTTACTCAGGTCGATAAGTGCCAAGAGTTGCTACAGATGTATAAATGCTAGACAATGGTCGTCAGCAACAAGAAGATTGTCAATCATCTTCCCTTGATACTCAATTGATTTACCACTGTTGAATCTCCCACTATCAAAGTCCTGGGGGTGACCTTTGATCAGAAACTGAACTGAACCAGACTACTGCTTCTGACCCCTAGCCTGTCCAGCATCTAAAAGACACATATCAGGAATGTGATGGAATACACTCCTCTGGCACGGATAAGTGTAGCCATTCACCATCCTGACTTAGAAACATATCATCGTTCTTTTATTGTCATTGGGTCAGAATTCTGGAACTTCCTTTCTAACAGCATTGTAAGACTGCAAGAAATAAGAACAAGAGAGGGTCCCCTTGCACCTTAAGCCTGCTCCACCATTCAATAGGATCATGGCTGATCCAACACCTCTCAGTGTGGGAGCCCCTACACCCCAGGGACAGCAAGAAGGCAGCTCACCGCCACCAAGGCTAGGGGCCAAGTGTTCAAAAATCGAATTAGATTAGATGGATAATTAATAGTCATTGCAGACAGGATGGGCCAATGAGTCTTTTTCCATGCTGCAAAAAGATGCTTTATGACTTTTCCAGGGCAATTAGGGATAAATAATCCTCTTTCAAACCTTAACTTACACCCATCTTACATTTCAATTTCTCTTTCCCCCAAATTTGCAACCCTGTTTTGTCTCTTGCACTGGGCCTCTACATCATCTGTTTCCCCTGCTCCTCCTCTGCCTCTGTCAAAAGTATAGAAGGAAACCAATCTTTTAGTTCTGGAGATGGGTCATATTGGACTCTAAGTGTTGATTCTGTTTTTCTCTTTCTTTCTACAGAGAAAATGTTTCTCCAGAACTTCTGTGTACTTGTTTCAGATTTCCAGTATCCACATTTATTTAAATACAGGGATAAACAATAAAAGCTGATCCAGCCGGTCACAGCCAAATCACGTTAACGTATTTTTTTAAATAAAACCTCACATTTCTATATCCCATTCACTATATTCCTCTGATTAATCCATTAATCTTTTAAAAGCTCATGTCTGGGGTCTTAACCAAGTTAATCCATATTTCTGTAATAAAATAAAACAAAGAACTGCAGATTCAACACAGTGTGGAGCTGGATGAACACAGCAGGCCAAGCAGCATCTTAGGAGCAGGAAAGCTTGACGTTTCGGGCCCAGACCCTTCATCAGAAATGGGGGAGGGGAAGAGGGTTCTGAAATAAATAGGGAGAGAGGGGGAGGCGGATAGAAGATGAATAGAGGAGAGGATAGGTGGAGAGGAGGCAGACAAGTCAAAGAGGCGGGGATGGAGCCAGTAAAGGTGAGTGTAGGTGGGGGGGGTAGGGAGGAGATAGGTCAGTCCAGGGAGGACGGACAGGTCAAGAGGGCAGGATAAGGCTAGTAGGTAGGAGATGGGGGTGTGGCATGAGGTGGGAGGAGGGGATAGGTGGGAGGAAGGACAGGTTAGGGAGGCGGGGACGAGCTGGGCTGGTTTTGGGATGCGGTTGGGGGAGGGGAGATTTTGAAGCTTGTGAAGTCCACATTGACACCATTGAGCTGCAGAGTTCCCAGGCTGAATATGATTTGCTGTTCCTGCAGCCTTCGAGTGGCATCATTGTGGCATTGCAGGAGGCCCAGGATGGACATGTCGTCTGAGGAATGGGAGGGGGAGTTGAAATGGTTCGCGACTGGGAGGTGCAGTTGTTTGTTGCAAACTGAGCGCAGGTGTTCTGCAAAGCGGTCCCCAAGCCTCCGCTTGGTTTCTCTGATGTAAAGGAGGCCACAACGGGTACAGCGGATGCAGTATACCACATTGGCAGATGTGCAGGTGAACATCTGCTTATTGTGGAAAGTCTTCTTGGGGCCTGGGATGGGGGTGAGGGAGAAGGTGTGTGGGCAGGTGTAGCACTTCCTGCGGTTGCAGGGAAAGGTGCCGGGTGTGGTGGGGCTGGAGGGGAGTGTGGAGCAGACAAGAGAGTCACGGAGAGAGTGGTCCCTGCGGAAAGCAGACAAGGGTTGGGAGGGAAAAATGTCTTTGGTGGTGGGGTCGGAGAATGATGCGTTGGATCCGGAGGTTGGTTGGGTGGTACGCGAGGATGAGGGGGATTCTTTTTTGGTTGTTATTGCGGGGACAGGAAATGCGGGAGACACGGTCGAGGGCGTTCTCGACCACTGCGGGAGGGAAGTTGCTGTCCTTGAAGAGTGGGGACATCTGAGATGTACGGGAGTGGAATGCCTCATCCTGGGAGCAAATGCGGCACAGGCGAAGGAATTGAGAATAGGGGATGGCATTTTTGCAGGAAGGTGGGTCGAAGGAGGTGTGTTCTAGGTAGCTGTGGGAGTTGGTGGACTTGACACCCTCATCCGCTTAGCCGAACTCGTCCTCACCCTCAACAACTTCTCTTTCAATTCCTCCCACTTCCTACAGACAAAGGGGGTGGCCATGGGTACCCACATGGGCCCAAGCTATGCCTGCCTCTTTGTAGGTTATGTGGAACAATCCCTCTTCCGTACCTACACTGGCCCTAAACCCCACCTCTTCCTCCGTTACATTGATGACTGTATCGGCGCCACCTCATGCTCCCACGAGGAGCTCGAACAGTTCAGACACTTCACCAACACCTTCCACCCCAACCTGAAGTTCACCTGGGCCATCTTGAACACCTCTCTCTCCTTCCTGGACCTTTCTGTCTCCATCTCGGGTAACCACCTAGAAACCGATATCCATTTCAAGCTCACCAACTCCCACACCTGCCCAGAATACACCTCCTCCCACCCACCTTCCTGCAAAAATGCCATCCCCTATTCTCAATTCCTTCGCCTCCGCCACATCTGCTCCCAGGATGAGGCATCCCACTCTCGTACATCTCAGATGTCCTCATTCTTCAAGGACCGCAACTTCCCTCCCGCAGTGGTCGAGAACGCCCTCGACCGTGTCTCCCACATTTCCCGTCCCCGCAATAACAACCAAAAAAGAATCCCCCTTGTCCTCGCGTACCACCCAACCAACCTCCGGATCCAACGCATCATTCTCCGACCCCACCACCAAAGACATTTTTCCCTCCCAACCCTTGTCTGCTTTCCGCAGGGACCACTCTCTCCGTGACTCTCTTGTCTGCTCCACACTCCCCTCCAGCCCCACCACACCCGGCACCTTTCCCTGCAACCGCAGGAAGTGCTACACCTGTCCCCACACCTCCTCCCACACCCCAATCCCAGGCCCCAAGAAAACTTTCCACATCAAGCAGATGTTCACCTGCACATCTGCCAATGTGGTATACTGCATCCGCTGTACCCGTTGTGGCCTCCTCTACATCGGGGAAACCAAACGGAGGCTTGGGGACCGCTTTGCAGAACACCTGTGGTCAGTTCACAACAAACAACTGCACCTCCCAGTCGTGAACCATTTCAACTCCCCCTCCCATTCCTCAGACGACATGTCCATCCTGGGCCTCCTGCAATGCCACAATGATGCCACCCGAAGGCTGCAGGAACAGCAAATCATATTCAGCCTGGGAACTCTGCAGCCCAATGTATCAATGTGGATTTCACAAGCTTCAAAATCTCCCCTCCCCCAACCGCATCCCAAAACCAGCCCAGCTCGTCCCCGCCTCCCTAACCTGTTCTTCCTCTCACCTATCCCCTCCTCCCACCTCAAGCAGAACCCCCATCTCCTATCTACTAACCTCATCCCACCCCCTTGACCTGTCAGTTCTCCCTGGACTGACCTATCTCCTCCCAACCTCCCCAACTACACTCACCTTTACTGGCTCTATCCCCGCCTCTTCGACTTGTCTGCCTCCTCTCCACCTATCCTCTCCTCTGTCCATTCTCTATCTGCCTCCCCCTCTCTCCCTATTTATTTCAGAACCCTCTTCCCCTTCCCCATTTCTGACAAAGGGTCTAGGCCCGAAACGTCAAGCTTTCCTGCTCGGCCTGCTGTGTTCATCCAGCTCCACACCTTAATATGATAATAGGCTTAGGAGCACATGCATTACTGTGGTAAAAGCAATCCAAGTCATAACAGGACGGGGCGTAGTGTGCGTAACAAATACGGAAAGATGGAATCAGGCTCGAAACTCGATTATAAAAAGTGAAAGAACTGCGGATTCTGTAAATCGAAACTCGATGCTGAGTTCTAAAGGCTGCAGGGTCCCCAGACTGAAAATGAAACATTGTTCTTTGAGCTTGCACTGGGGATTGCTGAAACACTGTACCATACCTGCTATAAATGTTAGTGTGGAACAGAGCGGTAGGTTGAAATGGTGGGTAACTGGCAGCTTGGGATCACTCTTGCAGACAGAATGTCGGTAGTCAGCAACGTGGTCACCCAGCCTGCATTTAATCTTCCCAACGTAGAGGAGACCACCTGTGAAATGCCAATTCATTGGACTAGGCTGAATGAAGTACAGGTAAATTGCTGTCCACCCAGGGTGCATGTGGTGCCTTGGATGCTGAGAAGAGGTTTTTGTTTTGGTGAGGAGAGGTTTATGTTTAATTCATATTGCCCCAGTTTATTCCAAAACCCATATGCAATTTTTTTTGCTCTTGGCTACTCCTTTGGTGAAGCAGATCAAAAATCTTCATTCTGGCCGGCTATGCTAACTCCCCACCAACAATGAACTAACCCCTAATCCAATTCTTCCCCCAGTTTAATCAGTGACAGGAAACAGACTCCCAGTACCGAAAAAAGAGTACAACGTGGGATGGAGATAACAAGGCGTGGGGCTGGATGAACACAGCAGGTCAAGCAGCATCATAGGAGCAGGAAAACTTGACGTTTCGGGCCTAAAACCTTCATCAAACACGTGGGATGGAGTAAGAAGAGAAAACCGCCGGCCGACACGTCACGTGACCAAACACACCCCGCCCCGAACACCACGTGACACAGGGCAAGCCAATCAAAAGCGCTCTCCCACGGCGAATGGGAACGTAGCGCAGGCCACCCCGTGACCTCGGCCCATTTCCCCCCGCCGGCGACCAATGAGAGCGCACGCCCCCACGCTGCCGCTGGCGCCTGCGCATTGTAACACCAATCAGAGGCTCTTGTTGTTTTTTTAATTTGCTGTTGGAGGCGCGCGGTGTGGATTTTTAACCGGCGGAAGAAGGAAAGAAAGAAGGAAAGAAAGAAAGAAAGAAAGAAGGAAGGAAAGAAAGAAGGAAGGAAAGAAAGAAGGAAGGAAAGAAAGAAGGAAGGAAAGAAAGAAAGAGAGAAAGAGAGAAAGAAAGAAAGAAACCAACCAACCAACCAACAAACACACACCGATAAAGATAAATAAGAGAGGTAAATAGCTAGAAAGAGGCGTATGGTGATAGAGACGCGTTAAGGAGCTAGAGGTAGGTAAAGAGAGGAATAACGAAAGAGATGGAGAGCTAGTGAGAGGAATAGAGAGATAGAGATAAATACAGAGAAATAGAAGCACGAAGAGTTAAAGGTAGATAAATAGAGGAATATACATGGAGGAATAAAGAAAAAGGAGGATAAAGTGAAAGGAATAGAGGAATACAGAAGCGCAGGAATAGAGTGAGGGAATTAAAAATACAAAGAGGTAGTAAGTCGAATAAAGGAGGGGAGAAAGGATTTTTAGAAGAATAAAGAAATAAAAGAAAAAGGAAAATACACTCCCTTCATTGTTGGCGAAAGGGATTGTGGAAGTGTAGAGAAAGTAGGTGATATTAAAGTGGTGGGAGGGAGAGAGAGAAAACTGGGAAGAGAAAAATAGAGACCAAAAACAGTGACTGATTGCAAGGTTGGTGGGAAGACACAAAAGTGGGAGATAAAGGATTAGAGAGATGGACTGAACAGAGAAATAGAGGAAGAGTGCAGAAAGAGCCAGCTCTGAGCAAGCAGAATATTGGTGTGTATGTGTAAATATTCAATCACAGAGCCTTTATCTTCATATCTGGAAAGGTAAGTATTACTTTTCAGGCTGCTATATGATTAAATTGTAGTGGTAATAATCTGATGTGGTGGACTGAATTAGTTTATGCAGTTAGATTGGTTAAATTTGGCCCACTTGACTGGATTGGATAGAAAATGTTGGAGTAAGCCATTTGTCTCCTCAAGTCTGCCCCACCATACAGCAGGATTATGGCTGATCGACTTCAACTTTCTGCACTAGCCTTATATTAAAGCTTTGTACTCATTGTAAGTACAGGCAATTCCCAGGATGAGTGAGTTCTGTTCGTACGTTGATTACATAAAATCCCTATAGGGTGGACACAGGCCATTTGGTCCATTCAGTCCACACCCATCCATGACCCCACCCTATCCCAGTAACCCTGCATTTCCCATGGCTAACCCACCTAACCTGCACATCCCTGGACACTATGGGCAATTGTGCAGGGCAAACCCACCTAACGTGCACATCTTTGGAATGTGGGAGGAAACCGGAGCACCTGGACAAAACTCATGCAGACGCAGGGAGAATGTGCAAATTCCACACACCACCCCCTGAGGATGGAATTGAACTTGGGTCTCTGGCACTGAAAGGTAGCAGTGAGGTGGATTGGCCATACTAAATTTCCCATACTGTGTTTAGGGATGAGCAGGCTAGGTGGATTGTATATGGGGTTGTAATGCAGGGTTACATGGATAGGACAAGGTGTTAGGTCTCAGTGGGCTACTCTTTGGAGAGTCACTGAGAACTCGATGGGCTCAATAGCCTGCTTCCACATTGTAGGCATTCTGTTATTCTACATGAAGATTGGTGGAATCAATACAAGTGGACCATTTATATGAAATGAATAGGTATAGAACACAACCAAAAGACAACTTGTAGATAGTTTTCTAATCTTCTAGAATACGTGGAAGGGCTGTTGGAAGTTTGGAACTTCTGCGAACAGATTGATATCTGGCCACTTTATTAATTTTAAATCTCCACAATTACAAGTTTTCTGTTAAGGTTGGTTTATGCAGTGAAAACACATTTGCCATGATTTCATTTGTCTACTCCACGGTCCTATGTTGTACATTGTCTGAAATAATATTTGTGTTATTTTCTGGGAGAACCTGCCCCGCTTTGTTAGGTAGTTGTAATTTTAACTCATACGATTTTTCACTGCTATTAAATCAGGAAGAATTGGGGATGGAGCATAACACTGAGATTACTTGTGCTGTATATTTAAGTGTATGAACAAGTAGAATTGTTATTTTTATATTTGTGATAGGTCAACATATGTATTTCATTTATTGGATATTTATTATTTTGAGCGTTCAGGATCACATGCCATTAATGTAGTGTATCCTTTTTAAGGTATACAAAGTAGCAACTTAAATTATGGAAGGTGAAGTGATGAATGCAACTGTATCCACCAGCCATTTGGAGTTCTCTGGTAAAATGAAGGAACGACGGAATTGTACTATGAAAAAGGCAAAATATAATGCATCTTTAATTTCTAAGATTAAGACCAAAATTCTCAGTAAGTATTCTATTACCCTTGAAACTTTGTCTGGCTTGCTTCAAATCTTACGTTGCTCAACCTGCTTGTGCACTAATCTGTTGATATTGATACTTGTGTGACTAATCTAATTGATTTTCTATCATTAGCAATGCTAGCGGAATGTTGATGGTAGAGGATTGATTGATGCCCTTAAAAGGTTGTAGACTTGCTTGTTCTGAGACGTTTGTGCAGGAAGTACAGTTCACGGGTTGCGCTCAGACAGATGGCATTTGTCTCCCATCTGCAGGCCAGTTTGAGGATATTGTGTCTGTAGGTGTTTAAAGTTTTTGAGAAGATTTGTAGCTCGGGATAAGGTTGCAGACTTGCTGGCTGAGGCATTCGTGCAGGAAGTATAGTTGTTCGCTCAGACGGATGGCAAGTCTACAACCTGAGCTATAAATCTTCTCAAAAACATTAGATGTCCTTAAAAGCTGTGGAGAAGTTGGGTGACTCTGCTGTTGAAGGTGGTCATCGCAGAACTGTTACAATGTAGAAGGCAGCCATTTGACCCATCGTGGCTGTATCCTTTTTCTGAATGAGTAGCTCATGAAATGTTATTCTCCTGCCATCTCCCCATAACCCTGCAAATTCCTCCTTTTTCAGTTAACTATTTAGTTTTCTTTTCAATGTGTCAATTGAACCTGCCTTCAGCACAGAGAGTGCATTCCATATGTGAAAACATATCTTTTTCTCATTTTTTTCTCTTTTGTGAATTTCTTTAAAGCTGTTCACCTTCCTTAATCTTCTCATGACTTAGAACAGTTTTTCCCTATCTATTTGTTCAAACTCCTCTTGATTTTTGAATGCCTCCATCATCTTCTTTCAGCCTTATTTTCTTCAAGAAAAGCAAACCTAACTTGTCCAGTCTATCTTTATAACTGCTGATCCTCATCCTCAATGTCATGCTTGTGAATCTCTTCTGTAGTCTTTACATCTTTCGTAAAGTGCAGCCCCCAGAGCTGGACACATTTCTCCAGCCGAGGCCAATCTAGTATCCTATGAAAGTTCAATACACGTTCAGCATAACTTTCTCGTTGTTGTACTCTTATTAAAATCTAGGGTACTGTATGCTGCATTAAACATGCTGTCAACATGTCATGCTGCCTTAGTTGATTCAGGTACCTCTGGTCCTATGCGCCATTAAAATTGTCCTTTTGCTTTTACATTGGCTGTTCGCATTTCTCAACATTGGACTCCAAATGCCACCTGTCGACTGATTCTAAATCCTTTTGAAGTTCTACACCATCCTCCTCAGCTCACAATGCTTCCAAATTTCATGTTGTCTGCAAACTTTGAAATTGTCTTGGGACTCCACAGTTTAGGTCATTTTATATTTGGGAAAATGAGGGCCTCAGCAATGAACCTTGGAGACTGCACTCCCATATTAAAAAGCATTCATTTCCATCTGCTTCTTGTTACTCAGCCAATTTTATATCTGTTGTTTCTGTCCCTTGTTTTTTATTCCATAAACTATGGCTTTGTTCAGAAGCCATTTGTGTGGCACTGTAGTAAATACTCTGTCCAAAATGTGCCTGGCGTTAACTGTTACTTGCAGCGAACACCCTGATTTCTGATCTTAACGATGGAGTGATGAAGTGATTGAACATGGTTGGGGGTTTTAAGGTGTACATCTTGGAAAAATACAGTAATGTTCTGAAATGAGATGATTTGTTTCTTAGAACTGCAATCATCATCTTTAGTACTAGGCAAGACTCCAATCACTGCGAGTGTTCCCAATTACCAGTATAGTATTGTGAGTAATTCTGGAAACTGCACTTAAGCACTCAATACTTTCGAAGGGATGCAGATCAAATTTAATAGAATATTAGTAATGTCTGTCATCTGGACAGACTAGAGAAACTGAGGTCTACCCTAGAGGAGAAAATCTGATAATATTCAAAATCATGAATTTTATCATGAAGAAAAACAAGGAGAAACCTCTACTTTCTGTGGTAGAAGGGTCATTAATAACTAGGTTTTTGTTTTGAGGATTTGTAGTGCTACATTCAGTTAACTGGGAAGTGTTGCTGAACCAAGAGAACCTTAGTGGTGCACGTGCCTAGTTCCTTGAAAGTGGAGTAACAGGTAGACAGGGTGGTGAAGGTGACATTTGGCATGTTTACTTTCATTGATCAACGCACTGCGCATAGGATATGGGATATGATGTTGTGGCTGTACAGGACATTGGTTAGACCACTTTTAGAATACTGCGCTCAGTTCTGGTCTCCCTGCAATAGGAAGGTTGGTGTTAAATTTGAGAGCGTGCAGAAAAAATTTACAAAGATGTTGCTTGGACTGGAGGGGTTGATCTATAAGGAGAAGCTAAATTGGTTGGTTTTTTTTTTGTGGCGCGTCGGAGACTGAGGGGTGACCTTAGAGGTTCATAAAATCATGAGGGTATAGTGTGAATAACCTAGGTTTTTTGTTTTCCTAGGGTGTGGGAGTCCAAAACTAGGGGCGAGATCTTTAAGATGAGAGAGGACTAATTTAAAAAGGACCGAAAGATAAGCTTTTTCGTGCAGAGGGAAGAGAGTGTATGGAATGAGCTATCAGGAAATGGTGGAGATGGTACAATTAGAACATTTAAGAGGCATCTGAATGGGTATATGAATAGAAAAGGTTTAGAGGGGTGTAGGCCAAATGCTGGCAATTGGGACTAGGTCAGATTGGGATGTCTGGTTGGTGTGGATGATTTGGACCGAACAGGCTGTTTCCATTCTGAATGACTCTGATTTTAACAGCTACAGTGATATCATGGGCAGTTGCTCTCTTGGCATCTGAATAGATTAAGGATTAGTGAATGGGTTATTGGTGACATGGTGTTGATAGTGCAAACAATATTCCTCCCACAATTTCCAGCTGATTGACAGAAGGTTGACAGGGTGGAAATTCACTCAGTTGGATTTATCTTTTGTGAATAAGACCTGCCTGGATCCCCCATTTGTTGTGTGGATATCGATGTAACTCTATTCCATCCGTTTGGCTAGAGGGAATGGCTAGTTCTAGAGCGCACCTTTTCAGCGCATCTACAGCTGGGATATTGCCAGAGATTGTAACTCGGTGCTTTCAAGTCATTACTTATTACACATGGATGAAGATGGGGATCTGTGATGTCAAGGATCCCAGGAGGTTGTGATTGAGGAGTGAGTGATACGTGGAATAGGTCTGCTGGGATTTGCCTACAGTGTCTTGTGCATGCCCAGCTTTAGCTCAGAAATCACATGAAACCAGGTTATAGTCCAAACTTCTAACACCTGAAGAAGGGCTGAGGTTCCGAGAGCTTGTGTTTTCAAATAAACCTGTTGGACTATAACCTGGTGCTGTATGATTTCTGACCTTATCCGCCCCGGTCCAACACCGGCACCTCCACATTGCAGTTTTTAGCTGTTAGACTACTTAATAAATTGTTTGTTAGCATGGATAAAATGCCATAAAACACAATGGAAAATGCCCTTTGTGAAGGCTATTTTATGTTCAAAGTCAAAATTCCTACTAATCCTGCTATGGGTAGATTTTAAAAAAAAGTGAGTGGATTTTTGAAGACTGACTTGTGTTGGCTCTCTTGCCTACCAATCTGGAAATTGTGTCCTTTAGGACTTAGCTGGAGGTGCTGCCAAAGCACCCTTTGAGACATGCACACTCCGTCACATAAGTGAATATGTTCTGTGAACTTGCTACCCTCAGTGTTTCCTCCCATTTGATGTTCAACATATGTTATAGAATAGTACAGAACCAAAATAGGCCTGTGTCAGTGCTTTGGGAAGGCTAATCTTTGCCCAAAGTGGTTATTTCTCGTAATACTGCTGTGGGCAAAGCCAACTCTTGCAAAGAGCTATCCATAAGCCCTGCAAAAGCTTTCTTCAAATATTTATCCAATTCCTTTTTTGAAAATTGTTGATTCTGCTTGGGCATTCCACTACTTATTTTTTTCATCCCTATGTCATTTCTGATTTTTTTGCAGTTAGCTTAAGTTTGTGCACTGTAGTTATTAACTCTCCTACCATTGAAAGTAGAGGTTTGAAATTAAAGCTATGATCTCGCACCCACTCCTCTTTCCCTTAAACTGTATGTAAAATTTAATCCAAGTATTGTTTCCCATCGATAAAAGCATCTTCACTATGAGGTCACTAATTAATCCTATCCCATTCCACAATACTAAATTTAGTCTAGACTGCTGAGGAAGTTCTGAGAGAGAGTCACCAGACCCAAAACATTAACTTTGATTTGTCTTCACAGATGCTGCAAGATCCGATGAGCTTTTCCAACAACCTCTCTTTTTGTTTCTGGTTTATGACATCTGCAGTTTTTTGTTTGGTTTTTATTTAGTATAAATTGATGTCTGGTCAGTTTTGGAACATTTTGTTCTTAAAAAGCTATCTTGAAAACATTCTATGAACTCACCATCAGGGCTACCTTTTACCCGTCTGCCTTTTACAGTTAATGTAAATTAAAATCTCCAATGATTATTGTAATACCTTTCCGACATGCTGTCATTATTTCTTCAGTTATTCCCCATCCTACTGTGTGGTTACTGTGAAGGACCCATACACCACTCACAAGTGACTTCTTGCCATTATCATTTCTATCAAATGTTTTCAACATTTTGATTTCCTGTCTCGTGCCAATGCCACCATCAATAGAGCCATATAAATAGCACAGATGGTATGAATATATTTTCTGGTCTTCCAGTCAAGGAGGCTTAGTTGAGCTATTTGCATAGATGTAATGCAATCCTTGTTATACTGTCATGTAGTAATCATACACTGGTAGTACTGTAGCAAATCCCCTAAGAGAGAGTTTACAGTTGCAAAATTACATTAGGCAAATGTCTTTTCATTACAAATTCAGGCAGAGGAATTTATAACTAAATAGTGCTAATGTAAGATTTGGTAGGTATTACTGTTTGACATTCTATGGAGAATTAGTGTATTCAGGTGAAGTGGCTGAGAATGGCAGGGATGACAGACGTAGAAAATAAGAGCCCTTCAAGGCTGCTCTGTCAATCAATAAGATCAAGATTGCTTTTCCAACTCTGAGCTGTTTTTGCTTTCTACCCATATCCTTTGATCCTTTTAGCACTAATAACTATATCTGACTCTTGGGAAATATTCAGTGTTTTGGCCTCAGCTGCTTTTTTTGGCAGCAAATTGTACCATTCTCTGGATTAAGATATTTCTCCTCATCGCTGTTTGGGGAGGGTGGAAATATCAATTAGAAATGGCTAAAGTAATTGTCTGATCCACCCCTGAACTTCCTTCTCATTTCGCTCAGCTCCTCTTGTAATCCTCTTATTGCCTACTCTATTACATTTTAAATATTCCTTTTGGTTAGCTGTTTCTTCACACTGTCTCTTGGCAGGATTTCTACTTCAACTTGCCTACTTCATTAATTCATCACTATAATAATTATTGATTCAAAAACAGAAATAAGCAAGTCTGATATCATTTTTGGTGAGAAAGCTGAGTTAACATTACAAATCTTGTAACTGTTCTTCAGATTTGTTGATTGATGCCTGCTACTCATTGGCTTAATACAGCAGCAAATTAAAATAAATGCTTTAGTTGTAATCAGTTATCTTACAAATGCACTTGAACCTTTATTAACTATATTACAGCATTCAGCAGTAACTTTTTGTAGCCGTCTGTGTGACACGTAGTGTATCTTTGGGTTTTTGATTTGAGATTTTGTTGCAATTTTACATTTGCGTTAGCACAACCTGCTGTATTGTAATGTACCACCTTCAGTTTGATCAACTTAATTTTTGATTTCCATGTTAGACTCTTATCTAGTTTTAAAGTGTACTGTCATCAGATTCTTTGAAAAATCAAATTAATAAGTTTCAATATAAGGTTTTGATGTGTGTGACAGACCATGATAACTTTATAAGAATATTCATGGTGAGTCTCTAATACGTCATGTACTCCCCATCACACTTGAGGCAAGATATTGTAATTGCCCTGTTTAATCTTGTCACATAGACTTTTGCCTACAGCTGACTGGGTTACTCTTCACGTGGCTATTTTAATAGAGCAAACAATGTTACATTCTGAAATCAGCTCCACAAATGGCACCATTAATATTATTCACACACAAAACTATTTAACTAAAGACTCATTTTGTCAGTTAGTTTTTATCACTTAATTTTGTACGCCTTGTGCAATCCACTATTTATGGTTGGTCGTTCTTCTGTGACTGTTTGTTTCTAGTTTCAGCAAACTGTGGGAAGACAAGTTAAAACAAACTTCGACTTGAATCTTCTAAAAGACATAAACTCTATGAAGATGTTTATTTTTAAAATAGATTAGATGTTTCATTTCACCTTGATTCTGTTTTGTTTCTTGAAATTAACAGCCCATTTCAAGTCATTTCTGCAATGTTCACAACAGTCACTCAGTCTAAATTCGTCACGTTCCCTTACTGCAAGCAGTGGTTCCACAGCTGTTTCTGAAGATGCTAAAAGAAAGATCATAATTTCTACGTTGCATTTTGAACTTGATCCATTGCAATCATTTTTTGTTTCAGACAATTCCTCAATGATGAAGATTTCACTTAAAAATAACAATAAAGCTTTGGCATTAGCTCTTGCTGAAGAGAAGAAAAAGTATAGATTGTCTGAACAGGAAAAAGTAATTCTTCAAAAAGAAATATGCACTCAAAATTATGACATAGTAATGCTTCAGCAAAGGTTGACTACGCAGGTAAAAAGGACAAATTCTCAATTCTCTTTGATTGTCAACTGCCTTTAATGTGGCATTATAACTGAGCATTTTTGGGATCCCTTATGCAGTTTAGATGATATTGTAGTTCAAATGGCTTCTCACAAGTTGGAGTTACAATGTTGCTTCTTGATCCTAAGCCCATCAGCAGAGTCTTCTGCATCAAAACCTTAAGATGTGGGTGGATCCACTAGAATTTGGGGGTGAGACCGGGACCTGGACCTGGACCCTGACCCAAAAGGATAAGCTTTAGGGCAGTGAAAGGTTAAGCCAGCATCTAATCTTTGAATGTGGGTATAATAGATCCCTGAATACTGTTGATATAATATCTGAATTTGTATCTTTTGAGAAACAGAATGCAAAACTTTCAACCTTAGAAGAATTTTTGATGAAGATAAAAAGCTGCTTCTCTGATGCTACTGATTACCTGTCAACTGCCATTCGTACCTGTGAATGTGATGTAAGGACTTGTCTTTATTCAGTTTCTTTATGAACATTTCATACTGAATTAAAACTGTCGGGTTTAGTAGAATCTAGGCACTGCATCAAACAACTTATACAAAGCTGAAGTATTTTCAACTAGAATCTAAAATATTACAACGATGAAATAATGGCCTGTTATCATTTAACACAGTTAAATGAAGTTAAGATAATTGACAAAGAAAAACAGAGCAAAGGAGGAAAAACATCTATCCAATGAGTTATGATCTGGAGTAGACTACCTCAAACTGCAATGGAAACAAATGTGATAGAAACTTTGAGAATTGGATAGGTACTTGAAAGTAAGGTTTTTTTTAATCCTTTCATGGAATTTTGACATCACTGATAAGGCTAGCGTTTGCTGCTAAACTACTTGCCCTTGAGAAGGTGATGTTGTATTGCTTTCGTGAACTACTATGTGCAATCCAACTGGTGTAATTATGGCTTGGTGCGAGTGGACACAGTGTAAAAAGATTTGGATAAAGAAAGTGGACAAAAATCTGGTTGATTGAGTCTCATGTTTGACAATGTGAAATTGTCTGCTTTGACAAGAGAAATAGAAAAGCAATATATTATTTTATTGGAGAAAGTCTGCATAACTTTACAGTAATAGGGATCTAGATGTCCTGGTACATGAACATAAGTTTTTAGGCAATCGCATCAATTGCTTATTAATGCAAATAGAAGAATTACTGCAGTGTAGAAGATAGTCATTTTGGTTTAGCTGATCCAAGTTATTTTATGTGCTCCATTCAAAGGTTTTTCCATCTTCTTCTTGTCTATCAGCATAAGTTTTTCTTCCCAATATGTTTATCGGGCTTTCTCATAAATACTTCTAGTCTTACTTTTTCCTCAAAATGGAAACATCTTCACATCTGCCTTTATGAAAATATTTTATAATCTTAAAGGCCTCAGGTCAGCTCTTGAAGCTTTCATGGATAAAAATGCTACATCGTGTTTAGTCCTTCCTGACCAGTACAAGCTTTCTTTTCTGGTATTATCTTTGTAAACGAGCTTTTCTTGCACTGCCTGTAGCTTCTCAATATCCCTGTTGTAATATGGAGAACAGAATTGTACACACTGTGTAATCACTATTCTGTACAAATTTATCATCCTTTTCAGTTTTTTCCCTCAAAAAATACTGTTTTTTTTTAAAACCGGGATCACTTTGATTTTATGAACGTCTACCCCTGAATCTGTTGCTACCTTGATTTATTTTCCAAGGAATACAGCATAGCATCACATTACCATTCTACCAAATGCAGCATCTCACCCATGTTTAGATTGAGGTTCATTTGCCAGTTATGTACCATGATGCAAGGTTGTCTGTTGTTTTTTTTTTTTGCAGTCATCTGCAGGGTTAATTGTGCCCCAGTCTGGTGCATTTGTGTGACGTTCACTTAACATGAAACGCACAAAGATAGTGAGCTTAGCCTTTACTGCTGTGCTTTGTGATGGGGTGTTCAGTTCTTCATCTTGTCCTCTTTCCTATCTCCAACACTCCCATTTAAAAAAAAAAGTGTACTGATGGGTAACTATTTATTATTATAGATTTCCAAATCACTTTTTATGTATCATTTTGGTTAAAGTATTGAAAATTAGGCAAACCATTTACTATATCTGCTGGTATCCTTCCCATTGAGGCATTTACTGTTTTCCATGTTGTATCAGGAACATCAGTGGAATGGTATGTTATTCCAGAGAAGTAACCGTGTGAGTGAAGATTCCAACTGCAACTTGTAAGTAATCAACAAAGTTTTATGCTTTAAAATGATCTGCCAATTGCGTTTATTTAAAGCTTAAAGAAGTGTATTCCAAAATTCAGGGCTGCAGTTAGCTTGAGGTTCAATTATAGTCAAATTAATAAATTTTAATAAGTGTACAAGTTCAAATAAAAAATTCCTACTGTACAGGAATTCTGAAGTGCAGTTTGCTTCCTGTGAGATAAGTTGCAATTGTTTCTTTGATTTGCATTATTTCTTTATCTCTCATTCCACACCATCTCTTAGCTTGGCAGACAAGCATACAAATTGTTTCCAAATTTTAGCTAGTGACTTGATTAGGTTCAATGTGGAAGCCCAGATTTTCTCAGTGAAGCCCCTAGCCGAGATGAGCATATCCCTGAAGTTACTGTGGTCAGCTGTGTCTAGATTTTGATGTGAACAAAAATTTATTTGGATACATGAATAGGAAACGTCTCGAGGGATGCTGGCCAAACACGGGCAAGTGGGACTGGTTTGGTTTGGGAAACTTGGTCGACATGGACAAGTTGGACTGAATGGTCTGTTTCTGTGCTGTATGACTATAAGTCAAATTATAGTGTAAAACTATTAAGCTGATTGGTAAGAACCATGTTGGTTCTTGGGATGTACAGTGAAAAACATGCAAAAATAAAACATGTGCTAATAAACAAATTGACCTCCTGAATGCCTGTTTTCATTGCAGAAATGCTAAGTTACCATCCCAGGTTCTGCATAAATTTGGAATTGAAGGAAGATACAAAACTAATGCCAGCCGGGATGACAAAATTGATCCCTTGAAACAAGCTGTAGCAATTCCAGTAGAGGATTCAATATCTTCAGCTACTGAACCAACATGTCAAGCTTTTACTGTGAATTTCCATGAAAATGTTTCTATCAATGAACCAAATGTCAGAGAGCAAATTGAATTTGGGCAACATAGTCAAGGCAAGTACAGTTAAGAAAAAAGATCTCCATTATCTAAATGCTCCTACCTCTGACAATAGCTTATTATACTCATTGTCTATGTACTTCTAAACAACATAATACCAAACAACAACTTGAGTAATTGTTCTATAAGCCAATATAGTTCCAGGAAATTAAGTGGACAAAATTGGACGGTGCAAAAAAAGTGCAGGTGAATTACAAGTTGCATTTAGTTAGCACTTCTTTAATATTTTGTGGTTGACTTTGAATTGCCATCTGTTAAAGCCTAGCAAGTCACTCTGTTATATCAAAACTACTATGTTTAGGGAAAGAAATTAAACCAGGTAAACCATCTGGCATCAACTTAAGAAAGCATTGGAAATGGTAAAGGCAAACCCAGCCCGACTGACTGTGCAAGCCCTCCTCACTAACATCCAGGGGCTTGTGCCAGAATTGGGGAGAACTTGCCCACAGACTTGTCAAATATAGCCTGACTTTGTCATACTCTAGGAATTATTCCTTATCCAAGTGTCTAGAGGATTAGTTGTTTGTTTGTATGCATGTATGTATGTACTGGTCTACAAGCAGGCCCAATGCATCAAATATGACACCACTGTGCTATAACACTAGGAGGGAGTGTTGATCTGGGAAGCCTCAGCAGTAGCTCTAGGTTCCATGATGTCTCATGGCATCAAGTCAAACATGGGCGAGAAACCCTCTTGCTGATTACCATTTGTCAACTGATCAATTAGTACTCCTCCATGTTGACCACTAGTTGGAGGAAGTACTGAAGGCAGCAAAGTCACAGAATGTATTGGTGGGAAACTTCAATGTCTATCACCAAGTATGGCTTGGTAGCGCTGGCTGAATCCTAAAGGGGACAGCTGGTGATGGTGAGAGAATCAGCAAGAGGGAAAATCAACTTGATCTCATCCTCTCTAGACTATCTGCCACAGTTGCATCTGTCCATGACAGTATAGATGGGAGTAATCACTGTACATGGCATTGTGATGCCAAAGTCTCATTTTCATATTGACAATTCCGTGTTATGTGCGTGACACTATCATTGTGCTAAACAGAATAGATTTCAAATAGATCTAGCAATTTAAAACTGAGCATCTATGAAGCCATCAGCTGCAGAATTAAATCTGACTGCAAGCTGTACCTCATTTGGAGCTTATCTCTGCGCTGTTTTATTACCATTCAGCCGGGGGATGAACCTTGCTTCAATGAAGAGCGCAGGAGAGCATTTCAGGAAATGTCATGTTATCCTGGTAAAGTTGTAAGGCAAGGCTGCTCGCAAACAAAACCATGGAAACAGCATGCAGTTGACATGATTAAGCAGTCCTAGAACCAATTGATTAGTTCTAATGTCTGCAGATCTACCACACAGTCATGAGCAGTAGTGGGCAATTAAACAACTGCCAAGAGGATGATTCTGTACAAATATCCTCATCCTTAATCACTGGCAGACCCCAGCACATGTGTAAAAACAAAAAAAAGTGGAGCCTGAAGATTTTTAAATTATCTCTGCCAGAAATGCTGAGTAGATGACTCGTCTCAGCTTCCTCCTGAAATCCCCCAGCATTACAGATGCCAATCACCAACCAGTTTGATTCTCTCCACTCCTCAAAAGGCTGAAGGCACTGGACACAGCAAAGGCCATGGACCCTGACAAAGTTCCTACAAAATTACTCTAGAACTAGCAGCATTCT
This sequence comes from Ginglymostoma cirratum, assembly GCA_024137785.1. Lineage (NCBI taxonomy): Eukaryota > Metazoa > Chordata > Chondrichthyes > Orectolobiformes > Ginglymostomatidae > Ginglymostoma > Ginglymostoma cirratum. Next base: position 19,755,830 of record JAHRHZ010000145.1, on the reverse strand, counting down.
TGACTTTGCTGCTCCAGCGCAACGAAAACACTAGTATCTATCTGACAATGTAGCAAATTGATGGTGTATGCTCTGTCCGTAAAACAAAGGGCAATCCAATTTGACCCTATCAGTTTATTCCCCATCATGGCAAAGTAACAAAAAGGGGTCCATAACAGTGCTATTAAGTGGCACTTGCTCAGCAGTAACCTGCTCACTGATACTCTTTTTAAACCAGGGCCTTTTAGTTGCTTATTGCATGACCACCATGATTCAAATACGGGCAAAAGAGCTTTACGCTAGTGATGAGGTGAAAATGACTGAACTTAATATCAATTCAGGTTTGACTCTGTGGTAGCAAGGACCCCAGCAAAACTGGAAGGATGGGAATCTGGGTAGCAAGGGTGGAACTGATTACTAGTTGGAGATGAGGTAAAGTTGACTTCCTCGCATCAAAGCAGCATTTTGACCAAGTTACATCTTGGACCCGAGTGAAACTGGAGTCAACAGGAATCCGGTCGGAGGGTGGGAGGGGGAAACTTTCCACTGACTTGTGGCCATATATAGCACAAAAGAAATGGACGTGGTAAGGCCAGTAATCACTGGGATGTTAGTGCAGGAGTTCCTCAGAATAGTGTCCCAGGTCCAATCCTCTCCAGCTGCTTTAATGATGACTTACCCTCTACCATAAGATCAGAAGTGGAGATGTGCACTGCACATACCATTTAGCAATGTTCGTCATGCCTTGGATACTGAAGCACATGTCCACATCCAGCAATACCTAGACCGCATCCAGGCTTAGACTGAAAAGTGACAAGTAACACAAGTGACAGGCATTGATCATCTCTAACAAGAGATAATCTAACCATCTCCAATTGATATTCGGTGGAATCACTATCTCTGAAGCCCCCACTATTAATATCTTGCAGCTTAACATTGACCAGAAATTGAACTGGATTGGCCACTTAAGATTGCGTTTGAGGTTAGGAATTGTGTGGTGACTAACTCGCCTCTTGTTTCCTCTGTGCCTGCTCACCATAAGGTATGGGATGAAACACTCTCCACTTACCTGGATGGGCGCAACTCCAAGCATACTCAAGAAGTTCAATGTTATCGCGAATACCCCATCGACCATTTTCAACCTTTGCACCAACCCATAATGGGCAGCAGTATGTACCATTTACAAGATGCACAGCAGCAAATTGCCCCAGCATCTTCAGTTGCACTTTCCAAACATGCAACCCAATGCACCTAGAAAGATAAGGGCAGGTTAGACAGGAATGTCATCACTTGCAAATTCCCCTCCAAGCCACATTAACCTGGCTTGGAACTATGTTGTTCTTTTATTGTTGCTGGGTCAAAATCTTGAAACTTCCTTTCTGCAATATTGGTGTCCCTACGAGGACTCTGGAAATTAACAAAGGCATCACCCCTTGACTGTCTCAAAGACCATGTAGGGATGAGCCATAAGTTTTGGCCTAGTCATCTCCTGAAGGAACACTATATGTTACATACAATGAGAAAACCTAAGACCTCTGAACATCCCAAAACACTTTATAGCTGACAAACTACTTTTGATGTCATTATTCTATGGTTTTAGAGTAGATTTGTAGCTCGGGTTGTGGATGTTGTGGTTGGTTGGCTTGCTGAGCTGGTTCGTTGTTCCGCAGACGTTTCATTACCCTGCTGGGTAACATCATCAGTGCAGCCTCCGATGAAGCGCTGTTGCGTTTTCCTTCCTGTTATTTGAACTCTGGTGTCTGTCTCTGCTCTGCTTGTCCCAGGATCCAACTGTTGTCCCAATCAAATTGTTGGTTCTTCTTATCCATATGGAGGATGGGCAACAACACATTGCAGCAGCACAGAGCTACATTAAGAAGAGGAGGAGTACCTCTTCCAGGTATTCAAAGACAATGGATACCTGAAAAACTGGGTCAGAAGATGTCTATCACACGAACGACACCAGGAAGATACCACATGCCCCAACACACTCATCAGGCTACCTTACATCAGGAATGCATCTGAACTGACCACAAGTCTCCTATGACCACTGGGCATCAGAGTAGCAGACAAACCCACATCAACCGTTTGCCAACTGCTCACCAAAACCAAAGACCCACTACCCACTATGGACAGGACCAATGTCATATACAAGATTCCCTGCAGAGTCTGTGACAAATACTACATTGGACAAACAGGAAGGAAATTAACCACATGGGTACACGAACAGCAGTTGGCAACAAAAAGACATGACCAGTGCTGTCTCATCTGTATCCACGTGGACAAGGAGAACCACCAATTTGATTGGGGCAACATCAGGATCCTGGGACAAGCAGGGGAATTCCTAGAAACCTGGTACTCCACTAAGAAGGCCATTTAAAAAACATGTAGAGCTTGACCCCATATACACTCCACTGCAAAGGAAAACTGGAAGTAGGTAATCCAGCCTGATGGACACCAGAGTTCAAATAACAGGTCGGAAAACACAACAGTGCTTCATCGGAGGCTGCATTGATGATGTTACCCAGCAGAATAATGAAACGTCTGCGGAACAATGAACCAGCTCGGCGAGCCAACCAGCCACGTTATTATTCTTATGTAGGAAATGCAGCAGCTAATTTGCGAGCTCCCACAAGCACCAATGTGATGATGATGAAATAATCTGATTTCAATGACGTTGATTGAGATAAATATCGGCCTTGACATAAGGGATGAAGCCACTCGGATAGTAAGAACTGCAGATGCTGAAGTCAGAGATAAGTGTGGACCTGGGGAAGCACAGCAGGCCAGGCAGCATCAGAGGAACAGCAAAATTGACGTTTCGGGTTGGGACCCTTCTTCAGAAAATTAAGTCGCTGTTCTTTTTGAAATAGTGCAATGCTATCTTGTTCATTTCCCGGAGAGGCCAGGCAAGTCCTAGATTTAAAATCTCATTCAACAGTCAGCATTTCTTAGCAACCTCACTGGATGTAGGTGTAGAATTTTGTTTGCGCTCCAATGTTGAAAGTGGAACTTAAGTCCACAACATTTGTGAATCAACCAAGACATGGCTGGTGCCACAGTTTACAGCTTCAGGCTATTTTGGTTTATCAACAATGTTGCAAGTTCAGCTTGATTAGGAAATAATGAGAGAGTTAACTTATGAATTTTCATTTTTCCAGGCTGTTTGAATTGATTTATTTGGAGTGTTGGTGGAGAATTTTAGGGAGGCAGAAGGGCAAATCCCACCCCCTCCCCAAGAAAAAGCTACAGAGCTGGCGTAAGACCCGTGTCAAGTTATGAGCTAGTCTGGCAATTTACAAGCCATAGGTGGGTTTTACATGGTAGCGTGACATTAGGGGCAGGCTGCCAATCAGAGACCACCCACCATTCTCCCTGATTAAATGCCTTCCTTGCCTCTAAGGGTATGGCATGAAATATCATCCTTTAGTTTTGCTCTGCATCACGACAGAGTTTAGTAGAAAATGTTCTTTTCAATAAAAAATAACTTGTTTTTCTTATGTATTTTAGATAGCGTTTCAAACCATGCCTGGCTTCGTCAGAATTCTGAAATATCTTCACCAAATAGCTTTAATGGTCCACAAACATTATTTACTGAACAAATGTCTGAAACTCAGCAGAATGAAACTATAATTGCATGTCAAAATGTTACCTTAAGAAAGAAAGATTCATGTTCCCGAAGTTCTAAAATATCTCTGGAATTACTGGAGAAAAAACGTACTTCCTTGGCAAGAGAATCTTGTTCAAGAAATTCTAAAATCAGTGATACCCCTGATGTTAATAGAATAAGTTTGGGTGGACCGCAAGTTGAAATTTCTCCAGTGCTACACACCTCACAACTTTCTGATCCACAGAAGTGCGACACAGGTCTGATCACTGAAGAAAAGTCAGTTGAGCAACGGAAACCTGAAGTAACTGTCTTTGATGCAGAGATGGATCTAACTACAAGTGAAGCAGTAGAAATTGTTACTGTTGGAACAAAATCCACAAAGGACAAAATGAAAGAAACTGAAAGAGATAATAAGGAAGTTGAAACAACCTCAAACAATGTGACAACCCTGCGAAAAGTAAAACAGACAAAGGGAAAATATTCCAATGGCGTTCAAAGGAATTGCAATATTGATTCTCATCTGTTTGAAAAGAGACAAAGAAAATGTTCTGATGAATTTTCTGTCTTTGACCAAACCTTTATGAATAATAACGAGGAGCCCAATGTAAGCATTCCAAGCAGTGGACTGAATAATTGGCTAGTGCATAAAGAGGACATTCATCCAAATCCTCAGGACGGTAGCCAAGTTGAAAGTGCTTCAAAAAATAACCTAAACAATATGAAAGAAACATTTGAGAAAAAGACATTTCGAATTCATGACAGCATTAAGGAAAGCTCGTGTAATTTATTTGCATCAAGGGCTATTGAAATTTACGATAAACCAAAGAGAAATGAATGCCTAAATAATGAGGAAGAGAGCAAAGGAATTTCAGATACTTTGCCAGAACAGTTTAGTAATGTAAAAGGAAAGATTGGACGAGGAACATTTACTGTGTCAAAGAAGCATAACAATGTTGAAGAAAGTACATCTAATCCAGTTATACAGCAAATGGTAGAGCACGAAGTGGAAATGGCCAAACATCTAGGATTAGAAGATTACCGGAATTTAAATAACAAGAGCACTAGCCGAAGGACATTTGTGGTGACAGAAGGGCACAACAACATTGGAGATAATTCCCCTAAACCAATTGTACAAAAAAAATTTAGAAAGCAGAGTGTAGTGGTAACAAAAGAATATTCAGATAGTTTCTGCACCCCTCTTCCAAACATTCATGCTGCAGAAAAGAATACTGGCCCTAAAGGCAAGACTGACCGAAGGACATTTGTGGTCACAGAGAAGCACAATGGCAGCTCTCTTCCAAATTGTCATGCTGCAGAAGAGAATACTCGCACTAAAGGAAAGGCTGACCGAAGGACATTTGTGGTCACGGAAAAGCACAAAGGCATTAAAGATATTTCACTTAAACCAATTGTACAGGAGAAACTTACAAAACAGAGTGTAATGGTAACAAATAAATATTCAGATAGTTTGGAAGAGGGCTGCAGGAGTTGCCATGTTACACAAGAAAATACTGTCACTAAAGGTAAGGCTGACCGAAGGACGTTTGTGGTCATAGAAAAGCACAACAGTGTTGAAAGTATTTCACTTAAACCAATTGTACAGGAGAAACTTACAAAACCGAGTGTAATGGTAACAGAGGAATCTGTAGATAGTTTGGACGAGGGTTGCAAGAACTGTAATGCTTCAGAAAAAAATATCGGTCATAAAAGCAAAGTTAACCAAAGGACACTTGTGCGTAACCAACACCAGACCGTTAAAGGACATTCAACAAATTCAGTGATATGGCATGATGGCAAAGAGCGAAATGAAGTGGAGGTGGCTGAGTGTTTAGGTAACTTAAAAGTTAGCAATACAAACAGTATTGATGATAACCAAAAGATAGTTGCAATACCTAAAAAGGACAAAAAAGCATCCAAACGAGAGAAATTTAGAAATCGTCCCGAAATGATCGGTGAATGTCTGGATAATATGGAAGAAGCCAACAAGACTTGTAATGCCTTAGGAGAAAACATAGAAAAAAAGCGCAAAACTGACATGGCTGTGGTGCCTAAGAAAGGAAAGAAATTTAAACAAAACTTCTCTAACCTAATTAAAGAGGAGAAAGATGATGAACAGTGTGCAATAGCTGAAAGTTTGCCTTGCCCAAAAGGGAACAGTGAAACATCTGTTATGCCACAAGCTTATATAAAAGGAATAGATCACCAAAGGACCTTTGTGGCAAACAAAATACTAGAAAACATTGAAAGTCCACATAATCTAATTGTGGAAAATCGAAGTGAAGAGCAGTATCAAATGGATGTAAATCAGCACTTGAATAGAAACAGAAAAATCTGGAATCAAAATGCAGATATTTCTCCAGAAAACCATAGCAGTATGAAGAAAAGATTAGGTAAAACAATTGTAGTTTGCAAAAATTTTGAAGACCCAACTTGCTCAATACAGGCAGTGAGAAGAACTTTACACTGTGAAGTCAAGAAGGAACAAGTAGAGTGTGAGCAGAACACCCACAAAATTTTAAATCCTGATTGCATAACTACTTCAAAAGAGGAAAGCATACTTGCTGAGAAAATCTCTGTCAACAGCTCCAGTGAATTTGTCACATGGCTATCCAGACGGGATGATATTGCTGTGGGTGTACCAACTGCAGAGTGCCCGAGAGTTCGAGGTATGCCTTTGTTTTTGGTCAAACGATTAGCTGATGTGTATATGCAAAATATATACTGCATGGCAGTTAGAACATCTTCATTCTATTTTGTACATGTATGCAATTTCATTTTCAGCTGTCTGAAAACACTTCATAGTGACTTATTTCTGTGAGTCCTTTATCGCTCAAAGAGAAGAGATCTTCTGGCCTCTAAAATTACGAAGGGATTTGATTAGATGATTGCAGAGGTTGTGTTTCCACTTACATATAATATGGTTATTAGATGATCAAATCAATTACTAAGCAATTTCTTTATATTGTGTTGATCATTTTGAGTGAGTAGAATAGCATTAGTTTGTCTAAGAGGAGACATGGTACATGCATGAGAAAAATTAAGGGAATATATGGACTAGATGGGGGTAGGTAATGGAAATAGGTAATTATCATGCAAGGATGTTTCTCTGGACTGCGACAGTGAAAGAACTCTCAACCCATGAAAGTGTTGTGGAACTTTTTTTTTCAGGACATTATTTGGGTAAAGTGGTGGTAACCCAAAAGTCGTGAAAGTTTGAAAATTATGGGAGTTATGTCTTTAAAGGAACTTGCACAATTGATGTAATTATGGAAAAGTTGGTATTTATTTCCTGAACAGGCAGACGTAGCTGTTTAATTTCTCCTCTGAACCAGTAGAAGTAAGCCCGAAATGTCAGCCTTCCTGCTCCTCTGATGCTGCTTGGCCTGCTGTGTTCATCAGCGCTACACCTTGTTATCTCTCTTTCTTTCTCTCCTATCTGTTCTGCCTTTATTATAAGTTTCAATCAAATCACTCTTTAACCACCTAAATTCCTAGGAGTCCAACCCTAGTTTGCCTAATCTCTTTGTAATTTAACCTTTGGTAATCAGCTTTCATTTTACAAAAATAGATTGTATTTATATTGTATTACCCAAGGTGCTTCATAGACTCATGAAAAGATATGACATCACACCATGTAATGATGCATTACGGCAGATCTCCAGAAGTTCGGTCAGGGGTGGATCTTAAGTGACTTAAAACAAGAAACCAAGGTAGGAGATATAAGGAGGGAGTTTCAGAGCTGGGGCAACTGAAGGCAGCGCAGTCAATAGTGGAGCAGTTATAATTGGTAATGCATAACATGCCAGAATTAGGTGAATGCAGACATTTGGGAAGGTTGTGGGGATGCTGGAGGTAAGAGAAATAGGGAGGCTGAGATCAGGAAGGTATTTTCAGACAAGGATGAGAAATTTTAAATTAAGATGCCATATGATGGGAGCTATTGTAGCTCAGTAAGCAATATTAAGGGTAATAGGGGTAGAAGAAATCCTGCAAGTTTAGACATGGGCAGCAGAGTTTTGGATGACCTCCCATTTAGGGAGGGTAGAAACTGGCTAATAATACATTGAAATAATCAAGTCTAGAGGTAATAAAGACATGAATGAGGATTTCAGCAGAATACTGGGGCCAAGTCTAGTGATTTTATGGAAATGGAAATGTGTAGTCTCAGACGTGACATTAAATTGAGGTCAGAAACTCATCTCTGGATCAAATGTGGTACCAAAGTTGCAAATAAACTGGTTTAAGCTCAGACTTTTGCTACAGAGAGAAATGGAGTTGATTGGAGAACAAAATTTGGAATGGGGACTAAAAGCAGTGGCTTTTATCCTGCAAATTTTTAGTTGGATGAAATGTCTGCTGATATAGTACTCCAATGTTGGATCAGCAGTCTGATAATTCGGTAGCAATGGAGTGGTTGAAGAAGATCAGGTTGCGTGGCCTTAGCGTTTGTGTAAAAAGTAATGCAATGCCTTCAAATTATGTCACCAAAGGACAGCATGGGAGAGGCCAGAGATGACAGTGTAGGGTCAGAAAGTAAACCAACTGCATATTTGATTTTGATTTATTATTGTCACATGTACCGAGGGACAGTGAAAAGTATTGCGTGCTAACCAGACAAATCATACTTTGTCTAAGTACATCAAGTTACTAGAACAGAATGCGGAATATAGTATTACAGCTACAGAGAAGGTGCAGAGAAAGATTAATTCTAATGTGACAGGTCAGTTAATGAGTCCGATAACAGCAGAGAAGAAGCTGTTCTTACATCTATTGCTGCATGTTTTCAAACTTTGGTATCTTCTGCCTAATGGAAGAGGGTGGAGGAGAGTATAACTGGAATGGGAGAGGATTTTGATTATGTTGACTGCTTTCCGTGTTGACGGAGTCAGTGGAAGGAAGTCTGGTTTTTGTGATGAGCTGGGCTCCGTTCACAAGTTTCTGTAATTTCTTGGGGTCTTGGACAGAGCAGGTGCCATACTAAGCTGTGATGCATTGGATAGGATGCTTTCTATGGTGCACTTATAAAAATTAACTCCTTGTCGATATGCTGCATTTCCTTAGCTTTCTGAGGAAATAGAGACGTTGGAGTACTTCTGATTTAGAAATGAATGGAAACAGATTACATGCACACCGCACACTCTTTCTTTCTCTGTTTGTAGTCTCAGTAAGTTAATTGTGATTTTGATAAAAGCCATTTTTATATTTGTGGTTGAGAAAGAAACCTAAGTGGAGTGAGAGGCAATTGGGTCACCTGTTTAGTGGGAATAAAATTGAGGGAACTAAATGAGCTCCAAGACAGTTTCTCTTCTATCTCCCCTAAACTAAGAAAAGCAACTTGGGACTAGCAGAAGGTAGAACATTAAAGTTTTGTCAGGTAGACTGGAAGGGGGAATGCTGCAGAGGCAGCTGATTTTCACAGTACAATGGTGGGCAAGTGTTTTTTGCATTTTGTGAATCTGTGCTGTGCTGTGCTCCTTCCAAAACCAATTTATCCTTCCTTAAGACATGGTGCCTTCTCTAGAGATGAAGGCCAACAATTCTGCAGTGAGGCATTAAATGCAAGGGATGAGGCTGACATATTCCAAAATTTGTTAGTCATTTCACTTTTTTTTATTCACAGTTCTGCTATACCAAGTGCAACCTCAGGCACCTAGGAGTTTGATTTTTTTGTTTTACAGCATGGCAAGAGGTCTTGACACCAATCATGTCTGAGCTGGTCATCAAGCATATATCTGTTCTAATCCCATTTTCCAACATCTTGGCTTGTAGCCTTGTATGCTATGATGTTTCAAGTGATCATCTAAATAAAGATAAAGTTACCACCGTTCCAGAGTACCATAGGGCTGCTCTCGTTGGAGAGACAGCTGGTGGTGGGTTTAATCCAAAGGTTAGCATGCCTCAGGTAGGGGGCAAAATTAAGAAGTTAGAGCTTCATGGTGAATTCGGCTGGTGTGGGAATTGAACCCACATTATGTTGCAAACCAATAGTTAACTCAGCTGACCAACCTCCATCTAAACTGTAAAATGTCTTGAGGATCCCTGTCTGTACCATTTCTTATTTTGGTTTTGGCAGTGAGCTCCAGATACCCACTAACCTCTGGGTGGGGAGAAAAAAGGGCTTCAATCTGCTCCTTAACTTAAAACTATGCTTCCTGGTTCTTGAACACTGTACTAAGGGGAAGAGTTTCTCCCAATCTATGCCCCTCAGTACACTTCAATCAGATCTGCTTTCAGCCTTCTCTGCTGTAAGGAAAACAACCCTGTCTATCTAGCCTCTCATCATAGATAAACATTTCCAGCTCAAACAGCCTGGTGCATCTCTTCTACACCTTCTTCTTTCGTGCAGTTGCATCCTTCTTATTGTGTGGCAGCTAGAATCATACACTGGACCTCCAGCTGTGGCCTAACTAATCTTGTATACAGCTCCATCATAACTTGCTTGCTGTTGTATTCAATGCTTTGACTAATAAAGGTGAGTCTCCCAAATTCCTGCTTAACCATTTTATCTACTTGTCCTGCCTTCATTGTGCATATGAATATGAACATGGATACCAAGGTCCCTCTGGTCCTCTGTATTTCCTGACATCCTACCAATCAATGTGTAATGTGTACTCCTTTGCCTTATTAGTCCTCTCAAAATATCCTACTGTCATATTTTTAGGATGAAATTCCCTTTCCCATATTCACCCCATTTGACCAGTCCACCTGTATCATGCTGCAGTCCTCCTTTTGTCCTCACTATTTACCACACCACCAATTTTCATGTTGACCGTGATCTTACTAATTATACTTGACACATTTATGCCTAGATATGGCAGGTAGTGTAAAACTTTTTTTTCACAAACAGCAGTGGATGCACATCAGTTAATTTTAAATCTGAGATGATACTTTTGCTCAACAAATTTTTTTTTTTCAAGGTATATGGATCAAAAGTGGATATATGGAATTAGGCCACAGACCAGCCATGATCTTGTTGAGTGGTAGAGCAGGATCAAGGCGCTAAACGACCTACTCCTGTTCCAACATTTGTATTAATGCATACTAAAAACAGCCAGGGACCCAGTCCTGAACACTGGTATGCCACTGGACACAGGTTTTCAATCACTAAAATACCCTTCCTGACAGAGCCAAGTTTTGATCCAATTTGCTGTATGATCCCATGCACTCTCAGCTTCTTAACCAGTCTGCCATTGGCAATGTTGTTAAAAGGCTTACTGAAGTCCATGGAGACTACGTCAACTAAACTACCCTCATCTACACACCTGGTCACATCCTTGAAAAATTTACTGTTTGTTAGACGTGATCTCCCTTGATAAAGCCACGATGACTTTCCTTGCTTCATCCACGCCTCTCCCCACTGAGATTAAATCTGTTTTACGGAAATTTTTCCAACTGTTTCAATACCACTCATGTTAGACTCACTGACCTGCAGTTTCTTGGTTTATCCACACCACCCTTCTTGAATAATGGTGCCAGATTAGCTGTCCTCTGGCACTCCTCTGTATTGAGAGGATTTGACAGAGTTCCTGCCATCTCCACCCTGCCTCATAGCAGCCTGAGATACATCTCATCTGGCCTGAAGATCTATTTATTTTCAAGCCTGTCGGTACCATCACCACCTCATAATTGCTAATTTTCTTCAATATACCATGATCATCTTCCCTGATTTCTATACCAACAGTGTCCTTCTCTATGGTGAATATACATTGTCTTTCTGCACCACACATGGATTATCACATTAGTCCCAAATGACCCCTGCCTACTCTTTCCCTGGTTATCCTCTTGCTCCAAGAACACCTATAAATCGCCTTTGGATATTTTCATGTCTTCTGTTTGCTCTCCAAGTTTATTTTTTTAAGTAACCCCTTGCATTTCTATGCCCCTCTCGGGAATCCACTGTTTTGTGCCCTCAATATCTGCTATAAACTTTATTGTTTTATCCAATCGTGTACATCCCTTGACATCGAGTTCTTTGGACTTGTTAATATCACTCATCACCTCTATGGAAATATGGTGGCTCTCATTAACCTTCAACCTCTAAATGCTGGCGCTTGAGCTCATCATTTGGGTTTCAGTTGATTTTGGATACCGGTTAACACCAGCTGTAGTTTGATGTAGATATATTGTAGATTTTGACCATTGATTATCATTCACAACACCTGTTTACAACATTGATTTCAAAATTACAAATATAAAATAGGAGTATAAGGAGACCATTTGATCTCACTGGCTTGCTCCACCATTCTCGATGATCGTAGTTGATCTGTTCATGTTTTGCATTCCACGTTCCCATTTATTCTTAATGAGATTTAGATTCTTAGTAGGTGAGGGGCTCAATCCACCTCTATCTGAAAAATATTCAATGACCTCTGCCTTCTGAGGCAGAGTACTCTAAAGTCTCTCAACCTCTGAGGGGGTACAAAATAGAATTCAACCCTGTCTTGAGAAGGAGACCCCTAATTTTAAAACACTACCCCCTGGTTATGGACTGACCCATAAGGGGAAATATCCTTTCCATGTCCACCTTGGCAAGATTCAGGATTTTATCAGCTAATTCAAGTCAGCCCTCATTTTTCTAAACTCCAATAGAAAAAAGCCTGGCCTGTTCCTAACTTGGTGAGTGGGTTGTCATATGAAGATATCAATCTAGTAAAGGAGTCTGTGCTGTTATTGGGCAACTACACATAAGATTCTGGGTAATCCAAGATGGAGGACCGGAAAAAACTGGCTGTAAGTGCTGTTCCCCCTTTTTTTTTCTTTTTGAGGTATTTTCAGTTTTGGAGCTGATTTCCTTGAATTCTAAAAGCAGTAATTCTGATTTGTAAGCTTTGGAGAAGGTGGCTGGAAAGATCAAAACAATGGCACTTTAAAAATGAGGAAGGGAGACAAAGGTAGTGACCACATAGGAAGTGATTCAAACTGAGAAAGAGACCTACACTACTGTTTTGTCCCAACAGTGAATTCTGTACAGCTGCTGTTTTTGCTGCTTAGTTTCAACTATCTCTGGACTTTGGAGCTTGTTCAAAGAAAAAAAAACAGCAAAATTCACAGCTGTCCTTGAAGAAAATCCTGGCGCTCACAGCAAGGGAGCAGTTAAGTGGCTAACTTTAATGTGTAACCTTATTTGTTTTTGTAAATCTACAACAGAGTAGAGTTTTTTTTTATTTTATTGAAATCCGTCACTTGATGAGATTGAAAAATATACTTTCATAGGTACTAAGCTAGCCTGGAGCAATGTTTTTCAAGCAGCAAGACCGGGCTATTTTCTGCGTCTGTAGATTGTTAAGGTTCAAGGCTTCTGACCTACTTGCATGTGAGTTCCACAAAAGACAGTGTTTATTAATCCCAACAGTTGGCTTGGCCTTGGTCCCAACTCCCTTCCCTCGTGATCTGGACTTTGGCCTAGGTTTTTTTTGTCTCTCTCTGGCTTAGTGTCAAAAAAGGCCAAAGAGAGTTTTAACACTTTTCTCTGCTTCTTGACAGTTTTGGTCATTTTTATTAATTAGTCATTTAAATTATCAATTTATTGCTTTGGCATTTTTTTCAAATCGGTGTTTCCTGTTGTGAACTTTGTTTCTGAAAAGTGCTCACTGCACCCCTCCCTACCCCTGAGTGAAAGAACTACTGAAATGACATCTTCCACACCACCACCCCCCCCCCCCCCCCCCCCCCCCCGCCCAAACACGAGTAGTTTGAACAATGTTGCCTTACATACTCCATTGGAGTAAAATAATAGGTAAGTAACTTCCCATTACATTTAATTATAGTTAAATACAACGATGTGATGGTGAGTAACTCTGTGCTCCATACTATATTACATCATTAACTCTAAATATAATGTCATTCTTTGCAATATAACTTGAATCTTTTACAGTCTTAAAATTAGATTTTCCTTCTTTCATCAGAGAAAAAAGAATGGGATGTTCTAAAGGATGTAACAAATGTAACCCAGAACAAACTTGATTGTCAGTTGCAACTCACTGAAGAAAACAAAGGTCTTTTCAGTTTACGCAGCAAACGTCAAACTGTTGCAGTGTTAAATTATAAAGAACCACCAATAGGCAGGTATGTGAATTTAATTTTGTTTATCACCTCTTTGAAATACAAAAGTAAAATTCTCTCATTGGTTCAAATTCAGGTGTTCATTTCTCAAATTTGGAAAGCATGTAAATTATTTGTTAAAATTTCAACTCTCGTTGAAAATGAAGTGCATTTTAAGGACATTTCTATAAAGAAAAGTTATCTTTCTTTTCTGTTCTGATTTTTTTTTAAAAATCTCATATTCATTGCCCCTAATTCTGCATTGCTACTTAATGGAAAAGTCTGTTACTATTTACTGTCTCACTTTTTCATAATTTTATACATCTTTACCAAATCGCTGTGCATTTTCCTGTGATCTAACAAGTTATCTCATGTTACTAAATCTTCATGATTATCTCCTTGCATGTCCTAGTGAATCTATTCTGTTGCCTCTCCATTCTAGCAATGCGCTTTCAATAGCAAGAAGGTCAAAATTGCTTCAGCAACTTTAATTGTGATCTTGCTAGTTTCATATAAATTGGTCAGTGTCTGCAATTTCTATTCCATACCTCATAGTAAACAACCCAGCTTATTTTGTTCTGATCATAATCACTTGAGATGCTCTTTGTCTTGTGAGCTATAAATCTTTGCTATTCCATATCAGAGCCTTCTCTCCAAACAACACATTGTATACTTTTTAAATGAAAATATTTCTCTTCATGACTGAACCAATGTTACTTTTTATCGAAAATTTTATAATTTTCAGAAAATAAGCATCATTTGAGAACAGAATCTTTACAACTAGCTGCTTTGATATGAGTAAAAGCAAGTGTGTAAATTTTCCGATTTTGTTGTCTTAGATGATGAAAGCATAGAAGTAAAAACAGAATGGGAGAGAAACCTTTTTTGATTTAAATTTGTTGTATTAGAATTATAAGCAAAATCAATCAACAGGTGGTAAGGAAGTAGGTTGAAACTACATTTGAATAGTCATACAGCATGAGAACAGACCGTTTGGTTTAACTAGTCCACGCCAACCATGTTCCCAAACCAAAACTAGTCCTACCTGCCTGTGCTTGGCTCATATCACTCCAAACCTTTCCTATTCATGTACTTATCCAAATGTCTTTTAAGTGTGTAACGGAACTTGCATCCATCACTTTCTTAGACAGTTCATTCCATGTACTAACCACTGTTGCTTTTAAAACAAGCCCCTCATGTCGTTTTTAAATCTTTCTCCTCTCATCTTAAATATGCACCCTAGTTTTGAACTCCCCCAGCCTAAGGAAAAGACCCTTGATATTCACCTTATCTATGCCCTTCATGATTTTCTAGACCTCTATAAGATCACCCCTCAATGTCCTATTTTCCAGTGGGGGAAAAAGGCCCAGTCTATCTTTATGACTCAGACTTTCCATTCCTGGCAACATCCTGGTAAATCTCTTCTGAACCCTCTCCATTTTAATAATAATCTTCCTGTAGGACGGTGACCAGAACCGGACACCTCTGCAGAAGAGGCCTCACCAATGTCCTGTTACAACCTTAATATGACATCCCAACTCGTACTCAAAGGTCTGAGCAATGAAGGCAAGCGTGCTAAATGACTTAACCTCCTTGTCTACATGTGATGCAAATTTCAAAGAATTATGTACTGGGTTTCCTGTATAATTAGTTGTTTATAATTCAATGTCAACAGGTTAAAAGTTAAAGAAACGAAAAATCAGAACATACTTTTTTTTACTGAATTAGCATTTGACTTTTTTGACATTGACTGTTGGACTTATGCAAGATCACTGAAGCATCGAGTATTACTACATTTATGAATATTGAATACATGTTTGAGAAGTAGGAATTGAAGAAGTGAACAGCTGGATTTTTGTTATTTTTTCGCTGGCCCCAATGAGCTTCAGCTAGCCATTTATAAAAGAAAATCTTCGTTTGTAGTTGGAAAAGATGATGAAGGTTTGTCCGAGAAGCCAAATTTATGGTTTCAAGCCTCACCACAGATGAAAGCATATACCTCAGACTGATATTCTACTTCAGTCTCGTGGACTGCTGCTGTATTGCATGTATCATCTTTTGAATTAACCAGAGGCTCCTCTGCCATCTTGAGTGTTTGAGATTCCGTTAAATTATTCAAAGAAAAACAAGCAGTTCTTCTAGGGTCTTGACTAATATTAGTCCTTTAGGTGACATGACTTTTTAAAAGACGTTAGCTAGTCATCAGCATTGCTACTAGTGAGACCTTTGCCCTTTACCTTACACTAGTGACTATAAATCAAACTTCATAATTTTGGGATGTACACATGAAATTAAAGCACTAATTATTGCATAAGTTTTAATTTTTAAAATGATTCAAAAATGAATTCTTGAACGTTGGCATGAAGTGGAGCCATTGTGGAGGTCATTTTTGAAATGAGGAGTAAGATGGGAGTAGGTTCAGTCACTCGTAATGGGAGAAAAATGTATAGTTGGGAGGACCAAAAGGTACATGAAGGCCTATTAATCTGAAGGAGATTACAAAGATAGCATGTAATGAAAGAGGAATTTGGAGAATTATTTAAGTTAACTGGCATGGACAAGTCATGTTTCATATCTTGAAGTCCACAAAGTGTTACTTTAAAGCACAGTGACAATTGTATAGACAAATCTAGCAGCTATTTTCTTTGGGCCCTAATTAAGAGAGGAAGGTTGGTCAAGATAAACATTACTATGGTGGTTCTCAGCATGTAAGTGGAATACACAGAGGGCATCAGAAGTGTACTATATGGTTCAGTTTAGTATAGTGCTCTGACCATAAGAGTGGGAATGCATTACAGCATTGTCATTGCATGTTTACAAGATGCAGTTTATGTTGCATCACAATTTATGTAGGTAACAGCTGTCTTCTCCCAGTCAGTGCTACTTCATGATTTTTAACATTACAATGTCCTTACATGGTACCTCACTTACATTCTGACTGTAGTATATTGCATTGTCTTTGGTTTGCCCATTGGATTAAGAATCATTTTAGAGGCTGATGTTTTGCAGGACGGATTTTTGAAAATGTTAAAAGAAATTTTATGTAGATACAGTCTTATGCTAAAAAAACTCTTGGTAATTTACTATTGTGCAAAATGTGCTGTTTTTTGCAGAAAACTACGTCGAGGGGATCAGTTTACAGATTCCAGGTTTCTGTGCTCACCTGTATATAAAAATAAGAAGAAAAGACAAAGACGCAATGTTCAAAATGTACACAAATGAGCATATAGGGGGGAAAAAAAACTTCGTTCCAGAATTCAATTTCTGACAAATTTCAGATTGAGAAGTAATACTTGCACTTCCTCCATTTTTAAAATTTCTGAATTGTCATGGCTATCTAAATACAGCATGTACAGCAATGTATTTCTTGTGTAATGCTGTTACTGCTCATGTTTATTATATAACTTGGCAGAGGAGAGCTTTCTTGTTCCAAGGAAATATGTAAAACCATTTAAGATTCTGTATCCAAGTTTGAACCTTAGAGGTGCATCATGACTTTGCTTTACTTTTTTAAGCTGTCTGTCAAACTGAGTTGCCATTTTCATGGTAAAAGTACTTAAAAACCAGTGTAAAGATATTAATATGAAAACTACCAGTTAATGTACAATTGCACTATAAAGTTCACGTACCTAAGTTGGTTTATACTAATTATATACATCTGATCAGAAAGTCTCATCTCGGTCAAGATAACTTTTTGATCCATGTAGTAACTCGGGAGCAAAGCGTGCTCAATGGCAGGCCAACTGTCACCAAGGACGTGTGGTCTGTGGAAGGCCAGTAGTACAAGCATTAGCGCTGCAGGCAGTAAATATGTACCTAGAGGCAGGCAGCCTTTCAGTTCTGTCATGGCCCAGATTGCTTTTGAGAACCCAGAGGAGCATGACTGCTGCTTCCAGATTCTGAATAAGACTTATCATTTAAGCTGCTATTCAGTTGGACTGCCACATGGCACTGGGCACAAGCTCCAGCTAATTTTATCCCTTAATTGCAATACAGATGCTGAGAATGCAATAGTATCGATTTACATATTAACAAGACCTTCTTCCTAGTTCTGGCTGCCTTGCAGAGACCCAGGGAATATTATGGCTGCCATAATGACAACAAAAATGGGAGATAAATCAGCCCCCACTGTTTTCTATTTCCTTTGGACAGGAAGTCTTCATCTCTTGTTGTATTGATAAAAAGTTTTGAAACAGGGGAAAGCACGTAACCAAAAATTGCTGCAATACCTTTTGCAAAGTTGTGACTTAACATACAATAAGTTTTAGGTTTTGTATACTTTGGGAAAAAAAAAATTCCACTTATTTTCGATACGTTTGCAAAATGGGCAGTTCATTTAAAATTCTTGTGTGATCTTCACTCAGTTTATATGATTAACAATTCATTGTCAAGAATTATTTTTGTGTACTTTTTTAAATTGCATTTTTCTGCCTTGTGAAGTAATAGCTAACTGAATAAACTGTTATGGCTGTATATTTCTTCAAGAAAATACAATCACTTGTACAATATGTCCATAAGGTCTATGCTAACTCCAGCAATGTACAAGAAACTTGTGGAAACAATAACCTAAAATAAGTTTTTTTTTGTATTTACAAGTTTTATTGTTGTAATTGAAAACCTTTATTGCCTAATTTTGTGTACGCTAACTGAATGAAGGGTGAAATAATCTGTAGAGAAACATGGTTAGTAGACTAAATAGTAACATCTTAATTTCTAATCTTCTGTTGTGCTGTCAAAAAATAACTAAAGATGCTAATTCGGTCTATGGCTCTCACATCCTTGGAAGAATTGCTGTAAGACATGGTTTTTTTGAAAAAAGAACCTTGCGTGGCAGAAGGTGGAGCCAGGTGTGCACATGTACTATCCCAGCTCCAGAAATTTTTTTGCTGGTGATCCATACGGGAATATCCAATAAACTCTACTTTTGAGGCAAGAATATGAAGTCTTTTTAAAAAGCTTTCTTAATTTATTTTAAAATTCAGCTAATTTGCAGGTGGAAAAAAAAATTAAGATACTGACAGGTGCTATAAAATCTTAAAAATATCAGCTAATTTGCTTCTAAAGTTCAAACTTGAGTGAGTACAGAGAATAACCATATAATCAATTTATATACCACTTTTAAATCAAATATTTAATAAATTTGGTTCTAATAAAGCTTCTGAAATTTGTTCGCAGCTTCTCAAATTTTGAAAACTTCAGCACAAACTAAATGTTTAGGGAGAGAAAAGGCCTTATTTGGCTGAATAAACAGTACTAGTTCTTCTTGAAACATTGAACAATGTTCAGATGCTTATACGATACTCTCTGCTTTCAGCTAAGTGTTATAGGTACGAGCAAACAATATAATGTCTAATTTGGAAGAGATTAAGCCTTGAATTTAAAAGTTAAAGCCTAAAAGTATAAAAAGACAATTCAGCTGAAAATGAAATGTATTTGTTTAAAAATGAGTCACATCTCAGATGCTTAAACTTATTTTCAAAACCATTGGTCCATAAATTAGAATTTGGATTCAAAATTCCTATTTCCAAGCTGGATCAGCCCAAGAAATACACTAACCTTTTGATTACTTCGGCCTTGGAATTTCCTGAACAGGACCCTCCTGTTACTAACCAACACATACCAATCCAAGAAAACGTTGCAACCAACGGCAAAGGTAATCTGCTTTTTCAACAAAAAGTAAGAATAATGGGTACTGTCATAAGTGAAGTGTGCCAATGATAAGGAGTCAAGCAGATGTCATTGCCCAGTACTGGGTCTGGAGGCTGATGAATGGCAAAACCACAGGTATTGGACTGTGGTAGAAATTGCACGTAGGTACATATCCACTGCATGCCAGAATTTGACTTTTGTCTGGCAGGTGTTTTTGGGGACATGCAGCTTGCACTGTGTGCTATTTTCTTATTTTGGCGGGTGGGAGTTAAGGCTGTGCAGAGGGTTTTTAATATTTGCGGTATTTTAGATCTAATTTCTTCTTTTAGAGTGCATTTCTTGATTAAATTTGAATGTTCTTGCCCTTCATTTTCAGTTAAGTGTGTATTCAACATTTTCTGGAATAAATCTCAAAATATTTTAGGGAAATTATGTCTATATATAGTGTTCTTAAAGTTGACTTGATTAAATTCAATACTTGTCCTGTTTAACATTATCCATATAAGATATTCAAGTGACTGTTTAAATTTAAATACAAATTTACACATGCAAGATGTTGAGTAAACTTTATTTCAGTAATATCTGGTAATGAAAGAAATTATATTAACAGTAAATTTTTTTAGCAGTTTCAGATGGAAAATTATTCACAACTCTTGTAAATATAAAAGCAGACTGAAGTTGCCAAAGTTGCAGTAAACCTCTACACAGCCAAAAAGTTAATCGTTTGTTCAAAATGCACCCTTTAACTTATACAAGAAACATTAGCCTTGAGAATCTTAAGTATTTCCTTGGGTCTCCCAACAATGTACTGATAGAAGAGTAAGAATTGCTGCAGAAATTCCAGGCAAAAAGCCTAATTTTCTTTAAGGCATTTGTTGACAGTAACTAACCCAAATCAAAAAATATATTCCAGCTGTCCCTGATGTCAGATATCCATGATATTAGTAAGTAAGTTAGCATTTTCATTGGCTAGTATGGTTTTCTAGGGTCCCATTGTTCAAGAATACCACCACTCTTAACTCTTCTTTTTTTTGACCATCACGCTATCTAATACTGCCATCAAGGGCTAGGGAAAACAATGTCAATGAAGTAATTATCCCAAGGCTAATAGTTTAAAATGAAGTGCTTTGAACAAAATATTCCTTACACTCTTTCCCCCTTCAAGTCTTAAAAACTGGAGTATGTAGTGAACATAGAATGATAAAATGATATCGCAGTCACTCATACATGAAATTTAGATTTCTAAAAGTTTATGTAGGCATTAAAATTTCATCTTTAATGGTGTTTGTTGCAGCCACTACGTATATACCCCAACCCAGCAAAAGCAATGGAAAGTGTTGTAATGTAAACACACGATTAAATACTTTCACAAGCTGTATAACATCATGATCAAAACTAGGAGTAACTCAAACTGGTTGGTATTATTATTCAATAAGTGTTCAAAGTTTTAAATACATCATGCTCCTCAATGCAATTTTAACATTCAGGTTATGGCTATATTTGATTCTCTCTAGGCTTTTTATTTTAAAAATGACAATCTACCAGTTGACAGCCAATTCTAATATTGTAGTGTACCTTCTACAATACATATACAATTTTAAAGCTTATGTGATACCAGTTTCAAGCTTAGATTTTCTGAAAGCTTGTCCATGAATTCAAAGGTATTCAAATAATCAGAGCGTTGCACTCTGCAAAACAATAAGATTAGTGAATTTCAGACAAGAATTAAACTAATAACATGCTGAAAAAGTCAAAGCAAATTAGATATTTTAAGTGGACCACACTAGAATTCATAATATTCCAACCAGTTGTATTAAATGTTTGCATGGAACAAAACAAGGATGATTTATTTTAAGATACAGGCAAGCCACTTGTTTACAAGTGAAGTAGGCATCAGGACAATATTCCATCATCGTAAATGCCCAGATTGGTTAAATAGTGTTGATTTTCTTATATTCAATGTCATTGGTCATTTGGTTGTTGAAAATTCTAGGTTGCGTGATTAGCAACGAATCTATCAGAATGCTTAATTAAAAAAGGAGTCAAAGAAAAAGATCATCAATCTTAGGTACCGGAATACATACAACTTGTCAGATTTTAATAAGATGAAGAATAATTTTACTAGGGTGAGATTTGGACAATAAATTACTCAACAAATTTATCAATTTTCTTTCTAAAAATGTTTAAATTAATATGACTAATCTTAGTGACAAAAACAAGTGCACGTTAATGGGCCACTCTTTAACAGACACCATTCTAATTTATTAATATTTGTTTTGAAGTAGTCTCAACTAGACTTAACGCAGGGGAACCAGAAGATGTTTGACAAGGTTCCTCAGAAAAGTTTAAGTCATTAGTGAAGAGCCCAATGTTGGAAGTATATTGGCATGGACAGAGAATTGGCAAAAGAGCAGGGAACAGTGCATGGGGTTTAGGGTTTTTTTTTTGAGATGTGCAACCTGTGACCAGTGGGGCTCCATAGATGACAGTGTTGGGACTGCAACTATTTATAATACTTATTAATGACTTGGAGGAAGAAAGCAAATGTAGCCAAATTTGCAGACGGTACAAAAATAGGTGGAAAGGCAGGTTATGAGAAACATTCACAGATTAAGTAAATGGCAACAAGTTGGCAAATGGATAAAATTTGCAACACAAAGGGACTTGGTATTTGTGCACAAAACACAGGTTCTCACAGGATGTCAATGACAAAATATCTGAAATTAATGGAATGTTTTGTTTTCGGGAAGCCCACCAATTTCATTGTACTACTGTACTTTTTTATTCATTCAAGGGAAGAGGGCATGGCTGGACAGGCAGCATATATTTTCATCCCTAATTGCCCCGAGGGCAGTTAAGAGTCAACCACATTGCTGTGGGTCTGGAATCACATGGAGGCCAGACCAGTTAAGGATGGCAGTTTCCCTCCCTAAAGGACATCAGCGAACCAGATGGATTTTCTGACCATCAGCAATGGGTTCATGACCATCATTAGACTCTTAATTCCAGATTTTTTTTTTATTGAATTCAAATTCCAACATCTGCCATGGCAGGATTCAAACCCAAGTTCCTAGAACGTTACAGATAACAAGGTTTAGAGCGAGATGAACACAGCAGGCCAAGCAGCATCAGAGAAGCAGGAAAGCTGACGTTTCGGGTCTCAACCCTTCTTCAGAAATGGGTTTGGGAGAGAGATCCACTGAGGTCTTTCTGGAGGGAGGAGGGTAACTTCTTCAAGGTAGGCATCCTTCGAAGAGGCTTCGCAGTGGGGTTAAAATTGTTTCAGAGATACTAGGAACTGCAGATGCTGGAGAATCTGAGATAAGGTGTAGAGCTGGATGAACACAGCAGGCCAAGCAGCATCAGAGGAGCAGGAAAGCTAATGTTTCGGGCCTAGACCCTTCTTCAGAAGGGTCTGATGCTGCTTGGCCTGCTGTGTTCATCCAGCTCTACACCTTGTT
>JAHRHZ010000145.1:8583785-8601520 GCA_024137785.1 Ginglymostoma cirratum | reverse complement strand
GGGGGGGGGGGGCGCCCTGTCTTCTGTGTGCCTTCAATTCTGAAATGATTGGATAGCTACTGTTGCCATTCCACCTAGGGTGATTGCAATGGTGTTCAATGATCCCAGGTCAGCCGATCGAGATATCTGAACAAATTAGCTTTCAGTAAAAGAGGAAACACTGGAACACACCTGGGATATAAATAAACTCCACCAAGCTGTGTAGAGATGTCAGAAAGCTGCAATACCCCACCCCTTTCAACCTCTAATACACAAGGATTGCTGAGCCCCTCAGCAAGTGTGGTCCCAGTTTTGGCAGTTCTGTGAATACCTTAGACGGTGAGGCAGTTCTGGTTAATGTAAATTTATCTTGCTTCTTGTCAGCTCCCAACATTGACCAGTCGATACTCTGATGTCTTGCCGAACGTTTCTGTATTGATAAGATAAAGATTCAGAAATGCTGCATGTAGTTTTCTGTGACTGTACAACACCTGCTACAATGACCAAGACAGATCTGTCAGATCAAGCTATGTTTATGCTTTCAAGACCACGTGTAGCCATTGGGCAGAATGGGAGTGCCTGCTGCACACCTCACTCATTAGGATATGCCGTGTTTCCTGAGTCAGTTACAATCAGAATGTGCAGATTGTATCCCACCCCTTAACCGTCCATTTCTGGTCACAATCAGATGCCCAGGCCTGTCATGATATAGAATCATAGAATTCCTACAGTGTGGCACAGGCCCTTCGGCCCAACAAGTCCACACCGACCCTCACAGCAGCCCACCCAGACCCATCCACCTATAACCCACCTAATCTACACATCCTTGAACACTATGGGCAATTTTAGTATGGCCAATCCACCTAACCTGCGCATCTTTGGACTGTGGGAGGAAGCCGGAGCATCCGGAGGAAACCCACGCAAACACGGGGAGAATGCGCAAACTCCACACAGGCAGGCCTGAAGGGAGAACCGAACCCGGGTCCCTGGCTCTGTGATGCAGCAGTGCTAACCACTGAGCCACCGTGCAGCCCCTAATATCCTGATGTAATGAAGTAAGACATTGTGAATAAATTAAACTTCACCAATGGAGAAGAAACTCCAAAATCACACCCTGATTAAGAGCTGTTGGCTTCCTTTAAGTGGGGTCATGGACACCCAAAGCCTAGTAACCACTAAACAGGTGCGTCACCAGTGAGCAGTGTGGGATTTCTGACCGCACTCTTTATAATTTACAAATGCTGCCTGAATGAGTTTAATGGGCATATGCAGTTCACATGTCACCCTCTACACGGCCACTTCTAGATGCAATCAGATGCTCAGCTCTTTCCACCTTTAATTATAGTCAGTGATATCCCTGTTGTTTAGTTGATAACCTGAAATAACAGCTCAAAAAATCCAAAATAAATCAACTTCTGCCACCAGAGATAAAACTCCAGAATCTCACCCGGATGCAAGAAAACTGCATTCCTGACGGCATTCCACTTTTAGCACCACAAATTACTAACCTTTTCCTTTTGTTTATAGTAATCTTCATCTGTGGTGGTCCCATCTGACTCAACGAGGGTAATTTCTGCAGTGGTGTCTTGATCTGTGTCTGTCTTCGATGAAAGGCTCGTTTCTGACAAATCCTGGTCATGAGATTCAGCTGAATGTTCCTATATTTAAAAAAAAATGATTGTTCACAATGCTGCCATCTTTTCCAAACACTCTGCCCCATCTCCTACTTTGAACAAGACAGAGCAGTGAGATCTGGGACTTGTTTCCCATTGGGCAGTTGGCATCCGACATAACAGCTGAGCCACAGCTCTAGGTGACTGATTCCCCATTTCCCAGGTGATGAACATTCATTGTGAATGCAGAACCCTTTCATAAATCCACTCATTGTCTTTCTCGTGAGTGGTCTGTAAAATGGACACAATTAATTACGCCGCAGACTGGAGTTTTATCCTGAGTGTTAAAAGATGATTAATGGACTCAGGACATTTCTATCCACTTGTCTCAGGTGAAGACTAGCGACACCAGACAACTTGGATTCTAACCATCAATCAGAAATAAAAAGATGTTCTGGCTGCTGGTGCTGGTAAAGACCAACACAGAAAAATGGGCTTTCAGACAGAAGTTCAAAGTATTTCCAAGATATAGCCTGGAATATAAACAGACAAAGATCACTGGTATTCATAAAAATGCGGCACAAAGCACATCCTTTAGTTACCAACTTAATTTTCAGGCCAAATAATAAAGGATCAATTTTCCCAAAATACTACATGCAAGAAAGAGCCTCTGAGATGGCTTTTGATTTGCAAACTAATTTACCTCACTGTGACCATAAAACATGTCAGGGAATTGAAGCACATGCTGGGATATTACCATCCAGAGACTGGTTAATGGAATGATTATCACTAAATTGCTTTCCAACATTCATCAAACAGGCTGCATCATATTCATGAGCAAACAACCTTTCTGAACAGCGACTAGGAGGAAAGAAGTCATTGCCAAGGATTTGGGTCACCACTTGTAGGAAGGGATAGAAATTTGAAGGGATAAAGGGGATCGGCTGTGAACAAACCCTGTATGATACCTCCTCCAGCAGTCACTATGCATCCAACCTTATCCCTGCCCATGATAGGCAGCTCGCCTTCTTCAAAGAGGCAGTTGGGGGAGCAGGGTATGCTGAACAGCTTTATCACCCTTGGTGCTAACCTGCTCTCTTGAGATATTTGTCTCCACCTCCTGCAAGAATGAGATCTGTTTGTGAGAGTCTTGTGAGGTGTTGTGTACCTGTTATGGTGGAATTGCCGATGCTGTCTGTGCAAGCTTTAAGTTATAGACATACAGGGAATTGCAGACTAGCTTAATGACTATAAACAAATACAGAGAATGCTGGAGAAACTCAGCAGGTTCGGCAGCTTCTGTGGAGAGAGAAAAACAGAGCTAACATTTCGAATCTGGTGTGACTTTTCTTCAGAATAGAAAAGTGTTGGAAAATGATTTTTAAAAATATTTTTGGCAGAGGCAGAGGAGGATGAAGAAGTGGGCAGATGCTGGAGACGCCTAGTAGTCTGCGGACTCTCTGCCTCTTCCTTCAAAAGAAGCCTGCATCCACCATTCCCCTCCTTCAGCTGGCTGAGCTTGTTCCCACTTTGGACAACTCCTCCTTTAACTCATCTCATTTCCTTTAAGACAAAGGTGTAGTCATGGGTACCCGCATGGGTTCCAGTTTTGCTTGTCCTTTAGTCATGTACGTGGAATCTTCTTTGTTACACTCGTACTTTCTTTCTCCGATACATCAATGATTTCTTTGGTGCTGTTTCCTGCTCTTGTGTGGAATTACTCAAAAGTTTGCTTCTAAATTCCACCATTCCCTCACCTTCACCCAATCCGTCTTTGACTCTTCCCTTCCTCGACTACACTTTTTCTGTTTCTGAAGACAGGCTGTCCACCAATACTCATTACAAGCTCGCCGACTGACACAGTCACATTTTACTTGCACTGTTACAACCAAATCGACTGTATTCTCTGCTCACAATGTGGTCTCCTTTACATTGGCGAGACCAGAGGCAGACCGGGTGACCGCTTTGCAGAACACCTCCGCTCCGTCTGCACGCTTGATCCTGACCACCCAGCTGCTGGCTGTTTCAAAGAACCACATTGCCCTCAGGCAGACATTTCAGTCCTGGGCCTGCTGCACTGTTCTAGTGAAGCACAACACAGGCTCGAGCAACAACACCTCATTTTCTGCTTAGGCACTTCACCACCTTCAAGTTTCAAAATTGTACAGTACGTTGTTACATGTATTTATGAAATACAGTAAACGTGTACGAGTCACCATAATTAATCTGGCACCATTTTATTTAGACAAATTTTATAAAAGAAAATAACGCAAACAAGGTTAAGACAAATTTCATTTTTTGTTTCAACCACAGATTCTTGATTTCCTAAGTGGCAACGGGATGTGCCTTACTGCACAGCCACCAAAGCTGTCCCTGAGGCCACAACGCCAAGGAGGAAGCATGCTGAAGCAGCCCCTGCCACTGCTGAATAGACCCAGAATGTCACCTCTGCCAAAGATGCCTCATTGCCACCAATACTCCAGCCGCTACCATAGCCGTGAACCTCTCCCAACTCTCGAGGACCGGGGCCCATTCTCAACTGTAGAAGGATCCTGAAGAAGGGTAATACCCGAAACATTGACTTCTCCTTTCCTCCAGATGCTGCCTGGCTGGCTATGTTCTTCCAGCCTTCTGTTTGTCTGCCAAGGCACTATTAATAATTGGTGAAACGAGAGTGTAAACTGTAAATTAATTTCAGTACAGATTACTGTAAGGTGGTGCAGTTTGATGGATCATGTTGGAGCGAATAAAGGAACCGACAAATGTTGATTCACATTTTAAAAAATTCATTCACAAGCTAGCATTTATTGTTTTTATTGCCTTTTGAAGATGCTGGTAAGCCATAATCTTGAACCTTTGCAGTTCATGCGGTGCAGGTACACTTACGTTTCTTATTGGGAGAGACATATACAA
The DNA here is from genome assembly GCA_024137785.1 of Ginglymostoma cirratum. Lineage (NCBI taxonomy): Eukaryota > Metazoa > Chordata > Chondrichthyes > Orectolobiformes > Ginglymostomatidae > Ginglymostoma > Ginglymostoma cirratum. Next base: position 8,597,015 of record JAHRHZ010000145.1, on the reverse strand, counting down.
TATATTCCCAGCTGAGGATACTGAAGGAGAATTTTAAGGTGGTGGTGATTTTCTCAGTGATAGCTGTCAAAGGTTTACAAGGCGGTGTTGAAGGAGCCTTGGGAAACAGCTTGTTGATGATATATGACTGCCGGTATGCGCCAGTGGTGGAGGAAGTGAATGCTTAAGGTGATGGATGACATTCCAATCAAAATTTTTGAAAAAATTAATTCACAGGATATGAGTGTCGCTGACAATGCCAGTATTTATTGCCCATCTTTAATCACCCAGAGAGCAGTTAAGAGACAACCACATTGCTTTCAGTCTGAAGTCACATCTAGGCAAGACCAGTTAGGTTCAGTAGATTTCCTTCCTTAAAGGACTTTAGTGAACCAAATTGTTTTCTGTTATAAACCAACAACAATTGGCCATGGTTCCATGGGCTCGGTTTTTATTGAATTCAAATTTCACCATCTACCATGGTGCGATTTGAACTCATGTCGTCAGAACAGTAAACTGAGATCCTGGATTAATAACTCAGTGACATCATCACTACACCACCACCAATGCCCTTATTAATTGATATTGGAGGGTGTAAAGTTTTATGAGTGCTATTACAACTGCACTCATCCATGCGTATTCTCTGCTACTCCTGACTTGCACCTTGTAAATGGTGGATAGGCTTTGGGAGTCAGGAAGTGGTTTACTTGCCACGCAATCTTCAGTCTCTGACCTGCTGTTTGTAGCCACATTATTTACATGGCTGATGCACTTACAAGGTCTGGATCAAGTGATGGCTGATCATCCCGTGGGCTGTCCTTGACTTCTTCCACTGTTGCAGGGATTCTCCATTCTCCAAACGTACAAAAAGGGAGGTAATGCGAAAGGAGAGCAGGAAGAGCAAGGTAGAGAGTGGGAGGGAAAGAGAAGTGGGTAGTGAAACAGGTCGCACAGAAGGTGGAGGGTGAAGCAGAAACCTGAAGAGACAGAGAGGATTGGGGGTGTAGAAGCACTGAGTGATATCTTTTACGGCACTGCCAGTCTCCGTGGCTCCAACCCTGCCTCTCCCCATGATTGGCAGCGTGCCATTTACAAAGGGCATTGTAAATGTGCAGCACAGATCAACCCCATTCCAGCTCCCAGCTGCTGCCTTGAGCTGGGCACAACCTTTACTTGCCTTAAAGATGTGAACAGTGAGAACCTTGGGATTTCATTTGTTCCTTTCATGGGAGAGAAATTTATATTCTCTGTGTGAAATATCAGTTGTGGGTAAAAAGGAACTGTGGAACAGTGAGCTTAACATGGGCACTTACCAAACATTATGGAAACTTCTCCCAAAAAGATATAATAGAAAAAAAACAGAAGTTAAAGTTATAACAAATAACTTTCGATCATGATCGAAAATGAAAGTGCTATTTGACCAAGCTGATTGTATTTTTGTGAAGTAAGGAAGAGAATAGACAGGCATGAGAGAATAAACATATGTTCTTAGATTTACAAATGGGTTTCAATAAGATGCTACATAGGAGACTCAGGATTAAGATCAGAATATGAGGATTCAGTAGACAAGAGAATGGACAGTGAGATGACTATTAAACAGAAAACCAATTACAGTAGGGGCTAAAGATTCCCCAGACAGGTGAAAAGTGATATTTCACAAGGATCAGTGTAACTTGATGTTTATGTGTACACTGATCCTTTCATTTTGAACACTGGAAGCATAATTTCACGTGTGTGAGACACATCAGAATTGGATGTTATAATTAATTCAAAAGACTGCAACAAAATACAAGAAGGCATGAATAAACCTGAAAAATTGGTGTGCAAACGTGAAGTGTATTTCAAATACATAAATTTAGGTCAATGTGTGATTTCACAGCAACGCAGCTGTCTAGGCTATAAAAATACAATTGCATCAAAGGAGTAGAACTGTAGAGTTGTGTTCAACCTACATCAGAATAATGAGTGTAATTCTAATCTGAGCACATAAGGAAAACAAATGGGGTCTCTTTTCTCCAAAACAAAACGGTAGAATTAGTTATAACACTTCTTTATAGAAGTAAATAGCGTCAACGCTTTTCAGCGGAGGCTTGATAGGCACATTTTAACCAGAAGGGAATCAAGGGTTATGGGAATCCAAGGTGAGGATTAATAGATCAGCTATGATTTCATTGAATGGTGCAGCAGACTCGATGGGCCAAATGGCCTACTTCTGTTCCGACTTCTTATGCTTTTGTGAGGGAGAAGGGAAGTGAAGGTTGTTCTGATAGGGTTAATACAGGTCAATGAGGAGAGGCCCGGGTACACTGGGAACGACGGATGTATCGGCTAAGTCAAAAGTAGTTGGTGTAATTAGTGAGGCTGCAACCAGTACCATGACATATCTAGTCCTTACTGCATTGCAGCTAGTATCTCAGTCTCCTACCATTTACATATCCAGCAAAACCTTCTCACTGATGGCAAGGTTGAAAGTATTTCACCCTTCCCAGATAGTTGGAGGAGATCTCCCTCGTCTCCTTGGCTTTCAGCACCGGTGCCTTGGTGACACCCTCGGAACATATTAATGCCCCTAGAATTGTTACATTAGCTATAATAACGGGGCGTTGCTCATTCCTAATTGTCCATGAACTAAGAGGCCATTTCAGAACTAACCTCAATACTATGGGACTGGAGTCACAAGTTGGCTAGACAAGGTAATAATATATCCTTCCCCAAAGGGCATTAGTGAACCAGGTAGGTGTCCACCCTGGTTCCTGTCACTGGGGCTAGCTTGAGTTCTAGAATTAATCGCTGAATCTAAACTCAATCTGCTGCTAAGGTGGGATTTGACCCTCATGTCCCCAGAACATCATTCTGTGGTTTGGAATTACATGCCCAGTGATGTCACCCCGACGTCATCCTGTCCTGCTAAAGGCACGATGCCTTTAAGTGGCCTCAGAGAGTCACAGAGTCTGCCCCCGCTCTGTCCACCCATTTACAGGCCATGAACAGTGCTGGAAGTTCAGGCTGCCCACTCCACACATTATACTGCGATGTTCTGCCTGAGGTAAAGATTGCCGGTGTGTGCGCAGCACACTTCAACCTTACACCTCTTGCCCCCACCCCTCATCGTCCTTCTCCAAATGGGATCAGAAATCCAGGCCTTTCAGTCTTCTGCCTGTAACTATATTTGGTAATAGAAGCATGGATGAATGATCTGAGGCAGTTAAGCAAGACACCACCCTGTAAATTGCATTGTGCTGTGTATGAACCAAATCACCACACACATATCTTTGACCCTTTACATTTTAAGACACACAGATTACTGACCCCATCAATGACTTCTTCATGTTTGCCTTTTTCAACTATGGCCCCAGTTTATGAGAGTTCAGTAATTATCTGATAAGTTGAGTTTGGTTTAAACATTTTAGGAACTGCGTCATACTCTATGTCAGTCTCTGAACCCGAACTTGATGGTGCTGGAGGTCCTGTCATTTCTGTGTTAAGGCCTAGGACAAGTTGAAGCTAGAACACCCCTGTGCCCCCAAGTTCAGTCAGCTGGGCAGAGGTCTAGTGAAATGGCATCGTAGCATCTTATCTAATTGGTAAGTTCCTGAACACTTCAGTCTGGTGAGTGATCATGGGCAGCCATATCCACCGGCTCAACCTCTAACATTCAAAGTGGAGCAAGCATCCGATAGGTACTTGTTGCTTGCGAAGTTTTGCAATGAGTTACCGTCGGTCTTCCGGTGGGATGCTTTCATCTTTTTCGATTTCTTTTTTTCACAGGGGCGTAAACATTGTTTGCATGTGAAATAAAGGAGGGGGACAACAGTTAGTTTATTGTCTGAAAGGGGAGCAGAGAGAGGGAGAGAGAAGTGGTTGATGAAAGGACTTGTAACAAGTCATGCAGAGTGTGTAATGTGTAGCTGAAATCTAAAGGGCCAGAGAGGATTATGGCTCAACATTTCAGTCTCCGTGGCTTCAGCCTAACCCCTCCCTATGATTGGCAGCATGCCATTTACGAAATGGTTGGAGAATGTGCAGCGCAGATCACCCCTTTCCAGCTTATAGCTGCTGTCTTGAGCTGGGCGCAAAACTTTTCTTGCACAAAAGATGTGTGGCAGTGAGACACTTGCTATTTTATTTGTTCCTTCATGGGAGGAGGGCTCATTTTCTCTCTGCTAATTGTAAGTTGTAAGTTATGTTGGCACGGATATGGGAAACAGAAGGTGTATGTCAAATTGCATAGATAGATAGACAGCTCTAGAATAGGGAACAGTAAATTATTAAATGGGGGCAAGGGAGATAGTAATAAAGTGTGTGTATGGGAATGGTGGAGTGCGGTCAATAAGATTAGTGAGTTAGAGGGGCAGATTGACATTGGCAGATATGATGCTGTAACCATGACTGAAATCAGGGTTAAGGATGGGTGGGATTGAATATTAAATATCCCTCGATATAATGTGTTCAGTAAAGAGGCAAAAGGAAGAAAAGGGGTAGGGGCCACAGTGTTGGTTAAAGACAGCATCAGTGCTGAATAGGGAGAGCGTCCCATTTGTATCAAGCAAAATTCCCTCTAAACTGGGTGGCTGCTCAGAGTGTCCATGCATGTTTTGTATATACACTGATTGGTGTGGATGCATTGACTTGCAGTCTGGAAATCGATGCTGCACACAGACATTGGAGGAAGGCAAAATGGCAAGAAAATAAATAGAGGCAGGATAAAAAATAAAGCTATCAGAGACAGAATCCATTAAGCAGCCCTTAAGGAAATTAAAAGGCAATTACATTGCTTGATATAGACTATAGGCCACCGATTGTGGAAGGGGGAGTAAATGAACAAATTTGCAAGGCAATTACAGGAATGTGCAAGAATTTTAGTTTAGTTATTACGGGGGATTTAATTATTAAATATAACCTGGGATTGTAGTGTAATAGGACAGAGATGACCAAAACTTCCTAGAGAGTGTTCAGGAGAATTTTCTACAGCAGTCTGATTCCAGCCCAATGAGAAAGGAGGCATTGCTGGACTTGGTTGCTGGGAATGAAGTGGACTAAGTGTCAGTGGGAGCACATTTAGGGAACAGTGATCATTGTGTCTGAGTGTTATGGAAAAGGGCATCCAGACCAAGTATAACTAACGGGAGGAAAGCTAACTTCAATGGGGTAAGAATGGATTTGGGTGAATAAATTGGAGCCAAAGATTTATAAGGAAATACGGTATGTGAACAGTGGGCTACCTTCAAAGAAGAGACAGTTTGGGCACAGGCAAGGTATATTCCCTCCCAGGTTAAAGATAGGGCATCCACAGTTTTTTTGATGTCAAAAGAGTTGGGTATTAAGACAGAGAAGAAAATGAGTGCTTATGACAGCTGTCATCTGAATACTGCAATGGAAAATCATGCTGAATGTAGAGGGTTCATAAGGAAAATGAACAACAAAGAGAAGGAAAGATGGTGAATGCAAATAAACAGGCAGCAAACAAAACAAAAGGTTGTAAAAGGAAGAGCAAGCTCTATTATGAATGCATATGCCAAGAGAATTAATAATTTGCAGCTGCCTTTACTAAGGAAGAAGACGCCGTCCAGAACATAGTAAAAGACGAGGTTATGAATCCACTAGAAGGGCTTACCATTGACAACAAGGTGTCAGTAGCTAGGCTATCTGTGATTAAATTTGACAAAGCTCGAGGAGTGGGTGAGATCAATCCAAGGATACTGAGGGAACAGAGACTGGAAGTTGTAGAAGAACTAGCCAGGATTTTCCAGTCTTTACTACACTCAGAAGGTTTGAGATTTGCAACTATTGTTCCATTGTTCAAAAAAATTTGTAATGGTAAGCCCGATAATTACAGGCCAATCAGTTAAAGTTGGTGGTGGGGTAACATGTAGAACAATAATCTGGTGCAAAATTACTAATCAATTGGACATATGCAGTTTAATTTAGGAAAGCCAGCCCGGACACAGTTTGCTATAGTTTTGTGAAGAACTAACAAGTTGACGAGGCCAATGTTATTGAAGTGATGTCTATGGACTTCCAAAATCTATTTAATACAGTATTGCACACAGAGCTACGAGCAACATTACAGCCTAGCAAATAAAAGGGACATTAAAAACATGCATATAAAATTGGTTCACTGACAAGGAAGAGAGAATAATGGTTAATGGATGTTTTTCACGAGGGAGAAAGGTCTGTATTGGAGATTTCAACTGATCACTGTTAGAGCCACTGCTATTCCTGATAAATATTAAAGCATAGTATGCAGGACGCTATTCCAAAACTTGCAGATGATTTGGTTTATAATGCATCGAAGTTTTCTATGACAAGGCCAGCATTTGTTGCCCATCTCCAAATGAACTTGAAGTGAGTGGCTAGTTGGGTCATTTCAGAGCACAATGAAGAGTCAACTACCTTGCTGTGGATCTAGAGTGACACATAGGCCTGAACTAGATAGATTCTTATGAGAATTAACAATGATTTTATGGTCACCATTACCGAAACAAAGCTTTAGTTCAAGGGTGAATTTTAAGTTTTAAATTCCACCTGCTGTTGCAGTGGGATCCGAACCCAGGTCTCCAGACCACACGTTTGGAGCTCTGAATTATTGCCCAGTTACCACCAAACAGATTTCCTGCCTTTAAGTGGCCTCACAGGTATACATGATCTGAACCTTGTAGCCCATCCCTTAACAGGCCATGAGAGTGTTTAGCGTTCAGTCTGCACAGCCCACACATTACAATGTTACATGTTGTATACATCAAAGAGCACATCTCAGTCCCTTCTTCCCATCCAATGTCCTGCTCCAAGTTTCATCAGAAACCCAGGTCTTTCAACCTGCTGCCTCTAATTATATTTGATCACAAAGCTGTTGATTAATGATCAGAAGCAATATGTCAAGAACACCCTGGCTAAATTAAACAAAATGAAAAGAACATAAAACTCTGAAATGACACTGACGGGGCTATGAATAAGTTGCATTGTGCTGTGTATGCATAAAATCAGTACACACACGCCCAACCCATCAAACTCAAACAGATATTAGTGACCCATCCTATTTGGTAACTCATTTTACTGTTGAATTATTGAAATGAGATCCCAGTTAAGGCAGTTAATGATTACCTGAGCAGCTGTAGTTTGTGTTGAGCTCTCTTCTGCATCACCTTGGATTTCATCCTTGTGTTGAGTTACAAATGCTGTGAATGATGGTCTCAATGTGTTCACATCCACACTGTGTCGCTGTGATAAGTATCTCTGATTTGATAAATAAAGAGGAGAGGGATTTGGGGTTTTCTTACACATTAACGGGATGTGAAATAACTGCACAGAGGCTGATATCCCACCACAAAGTCACCCTTTATTTGTTTGTGCACAGTGCACTGGCTGTGCACCAGCCAGCTCGGAGTCACTCCCCAGAACTGAGGAGATTCTCACCTCCTGGTGATATTGGTCTGGGAAAGCATATGCTATCTGGCGTTCCCCTCTGTTCAGCCAACACTACCCCAATGCCTTTTGGGGAGGCATCGCATGTCAACACTTCCTCTTGCTTCAGATCATAGTGGGGCAAAACCTTAGACGATGATGGCTGCTTCTTCACTTCCCTAAAGGCTATGTCTTGGCTACACAATCATTTCCAAGGCTGACACTTTCTCAATAGTAGGTGTTAGAGTGCCAAGATGGAGGCCAGGTTATAGATGAATTTTCTGTAAAGTTCAATAAACCAAAGAAAGACCGAAGCTCTGGTATAGATGTCGGAGCCAGGGATCCTTTGATCGACTTCACTTTCTCTTCCAACGGGTGTTACAGAGTCAACAAACAAGTTACACAAGTAGGTTACTTGTGGCACCTGGAACACACATTTTTCCCTTCTCAGGAGTACACCCACCTGGGAGAAACATTTAGACACTATTTCAAAGTTCTCCAAGTGCTCTTTATTTGGCTTTCCTGTTATTAACACATCATCCAGATAAACAGCGACCTGGGGTAGTCCTTGTAAAATATTCTCCATGGTCTGCTGGAAAAGGGCGCAGGCTTGGACTTGAGCCTTTCATTCCGTCAGTGGTAACTGTGTCAATTTATTCTCATAGGTGACCAGAACCCTTAATCTGCAATGGTTCCCAAGTGTATGTTCTCAGTCTGGCTGACGTCTTGCACAAGCTTAAGGTTTGGAGTCCTGAGTAAATCTTGTAAGAGACAGCTACTGCAACTACAGATACTGCTGCACCGGTTTCGACCTCTATGGGAACTGGTGACCATTTAACCAAACATTAACTTTAATCGGTTCTGACTTGGACGTCACTAAGCAATTTAATTGTTCCAATCCACACGTAGAGGGACATTCCAGGGTGTGCACTCTCCCAGTACTGCCCTACAAGTTTTCTTGCTCAAGTTAGACCTTGTAGGACTCTTTTGCTGTCTCGAGTCTGCATACAACTGCAAATACCATGGCTTGCCGGCACAGATCCTGAAGAACTTTTTAGCCACTTGGTTGAGGCTTGGCTTTGTTGTGGGGTTATGCTGTGGTCTGGCCTCTGGTCCCTCTGCTCAGGATATGCCCTGCGTGAGGCTCTGCGATTGCCTACAATCAAGTGGTGTTCCCCAAGCTCAGTCAGACAGGTGAGGGATGCCCTGTATTTCCCATGCTCCACTTGCTGCATTTTCGAATGACAAAGCCAGTTGTAGTGCCTGTTTGTGGTCCAATTGGGCTTCAGCTAGTAGGCGGGTCTGCATGGTTTCATCATTAATTCCACATACCAGATGGTCTCTCAGCATCTCATTCAGGGTTAAGCCAAAATCAAATGACTCTTCCGGTCGTCTTAGCCTCATCAAAAATCCTGATATGGATTCCCCCTGTTCTCTAACAGCCGAATAAAACCAATAGCATCTCAGAATTAGAGGAGGTTTGGCGTCATGATATTCCCTAACCAACTCCGTCAACTCTTGGAAAGTTTTAGTGTCGGGTGCCCCTTGGAAAGTTAAGTCCCTTATAACAAAAAATGCTGCAGGTTGGCAGCATGTCATAAGGATTACTTATTGTTTTTCATCTGCCCCAACATCATTTGCCCATAAAAAATATTGCATTAATTCCACAAACCGGGCACAGTCTTCGACAGCAGGATCAAAAGAGTCAAGGTTCCCAAATAAAGGCATGATGCCAGAAATGCTTACCCAACTCCAAGATGACCGTTGCAAGTGAATTTTCTTCAGGCATGTACAGAGGCTGGTACCCATCACCAAGTCACCCTTCATTTATTTGTGCACCAGCCAGCTCGGAGTTAGTCCCCTGAACTGAGGCGTTTCTAATCCCCTGGTTATATTGGTCACCCAGGGCTTTCTTGATTGACCAAGGTTAACAACCCCAATCAAGTACCCCGTAGTTATCATAGTCAACCTGGTTCCAATCACTATAGGATGCGAGCACTTTTAAGCATTTATTGTCCATCCCTGATTTCCCTTGAGATGGCAGTAGTGAGCCACCATCTTGAACTGCCGCAGGGCAGGGCTGAAGGAATACCCAGAGTTCCGTTAGAAAGGGAGATCCAGGTCTTTGACCCAACAACAGGGAAGGAACGCAGATTAGTTCTAAGTCAGTATAGTGCATGGCATTTATTCAGCATTAACCAGACCCCACAAGAGCATTGTTCCAAACATGTTCAAAAGAGCTGAACTCCAGAAGCAAAGCAAAAATTACTGACCTCTTGTTGCCTCTGTCTTTAACCTCTTGTTTAATGCTTTCCCTTACACCGCTGTTACTGTTTGGGGTTTATATACAACCCCACCAATATTTCTGCCCCTTGGCATTTCATTCAATCCCCCAAAAATTCCATGTTATGATTTTCCAAGCCAATATTCTCCCCTCCTGACAATACTACCTCACCTCCTTTACCTACTTGTCTGTCCTTCCAAAATATTGAACATCCTTGGCAGTTCAAATTCCTTCCTTGTTTAACCTGCAGTCATATCTCTGTGACTGCAACTATATCATAACCATGGATATTGCTTTGCACTGGTTGCATTGTTAGACACAAGCAATAAGTGTATGAATGTGATCATGCGAAACATTAACCTACTTTTAGACTGGACAAACCGAATTGGCAATAATACTGTAGAGGAGGAACTCCTGGACTATCTATTTGATACTTTTCAGACCTATACATCAAGAAAGCAACCAGAGATCAGATGATCTTGGATTGTTACTTAATCAATTCTCATTGCACAACGTTGTATTCTAGTCTCCGTTAGGGAAGAGCAAGCATAAAATGATAGAACTGTTTATTAAAATGGAGAGTGAAAATATTGTCTCTGAAACTAGGGTCCTGAAAAGCAACTAAAGGGGGGTTTGCAATGTGAGTTGGCAATGATGGATTAGGGAACCATACAAAAACACTTGGTAGTAGATAGGCTATGGTGAATCTTGAGGGATTTAATTCATGAATGACCAACAATAATTCACACTGATTTGGCACAATTATAGAACAGGTAATGTAGTTTAACCAGGCATGACAAAGAAAAATTAGGATGGCTTTCGACTGAAACAGGAGGCATAGAAGACCAGCAGAAATATCAGTAGCCTGGAGGACTAGAAGCCATTTAGGATTCAGCAACAGAATGGATCTATAGGAGGAAAATAAAGTATCACAGTAAAATTGTAGGAAACATATAAAACTCTCAGAAATGGGTTGGGCATTTCCCTCGTCGACATCTTCCAACAGACTCCCTATTCAACAGAGCATCTTCCTAGACCGCCCTTTTCAGGCCATCAGACGGTTTATGTTCAGCCCACACAACCCACACATTACACTGTTACATGTTGGCTACGTCAAAGACTACCCAGAGCACACCTCAACCCCTCCTTCTCACCCCCACGTCCTGTTCCATGTTTCAGCAGAAATCCAGGTCTTTCGAACTGCTGCCTCTAATTTCATTTGACAATAAAATTGCTGATTAATGATCAGATGCAATGTGTCAAGATTGCCCTGGTTAAATTAAACAACACAAGAAAAAAGATAAATCTCTGAAATGACACTGAGAGCTTATGAATAGACTACACTGTGCTGTGCATGTGCAAACTCACCACACACACACCCTGACCCATCAACCTCACATAGATATTAGTGACCCTGTCTATTGGTAACTCATTTCACTGTTGAATTATTGAAGTGAGATCCCAGTTTAGGCAGTTAATGATTACCTGAGCAGCTGTAGTTTGTGTTGAGCTCTCTTCTGCATCACCTCGGTTTTCATTATCTTGTGGATTTACAAATGCTGTGAATGATGGGTTCAGTACGTCCACATCCACCGCATCCACTTCCACACTTCGTCGTCTTGATAAGTATCTCTGATTTGACAAATAAAAGGAGACAATTTATTTTCTTGTACATTAATGGGATGTGAGCACCATCAAGCATTTATTGCTCACCCCTAATTACCCTTGAGAAGGCGGTGGTGAGCCACCAACTTGAACTGCTGCAGTTGAGGACTGAAGAAACACTCACAGTTCCATCTACCCTCTTATAGCTTTGTGTCTTTAATCTCTTATTTAACGTTTTCCCTTACACTGCTGCTACTGTTTAGGGCCTAGATACAATGCTCATCAACGTTTATGACCTTTGACAGTTCACACGCTTCCCAAAAAAATTCCATGTAATGATTTTCAAAGCCAATATCCTCCCTTACTGATAATGTTACCTCACCTCCTTTCACTATTTGTTTGTCCTTCCAAAAGATTGACTACTCCTGGCTGTTGTTCAGCTTACATCCTGTAGCAACCTGCAGCAATGTCTTCATAATTTCAACTATATCATAACCATGGATACAGTTTTGCACTGGATGCATTGTTAGACACGTGCAATAAGTGTACGAATGTGAACATGTGTAACATTAATATAACTGGAGACTGAACAAACTGAAGTGGCAATCAATGCTGGCTAGCCAGTGATGTCCTCAGCCCGTTAATGAAAAAAATGAATAAAATGAAACAAAACCAAAAAGAAAAGAAAATCTCTTAAATGACACTGAGGTCTCATGAATAGACTGCATAATCAGCACACACACACGCTGACCAATCAAACTCAAACAGATAGTCGTGACACTTCCTATTTGGAAACTCATTTTACTGTTGAATTATTGAAGTGAGATCCCAGTTTAGGCAGTTAATGATTACCTGAGCAGCTGTAGTTTGTGTGGAGCTCTCTTCTGCATCACCTTGGTTTTCATGGTTGTGTGCAATAATAAATTCTGCTGCTGAAGAGCTCCATGTGTTCACATCCACACTTTGTCGCCGTGATAAATATCTCTGATTTGACAAATAAAGGAGAGGATTTATTTTCGTGTACATTAATGGGATACGAGCACAATTGATCTTTTATTGTCCATCCCTGTGGGCCCTTTGGAGGTTACTTTTGAGCCATCACGTTGAACTGCTGCAGGGCAATGCTGTAGAAATATTCAGTTCTGTTAGGAAGGGAGATCCAGGTCGTGGGCCCAGCAAGACGGAAGGAACACAGATTAGTTCCACGTCAGCATTGTGTGTGGTATTTATTCCATTAGGGAAGAGGAAACATAAAATGATAGAGTTGTTTATTAAGATGGAGAGTGAAGGCATTAATTCTAAAACTAAGATCCTGGAATGGATTTAAAGGGATCTAGGAATTTATGAGATCTAAGTTGGCACCAACAGATGGGGGAACCAGCTGAGAAGAAATGGCAGTGGGCAGGCTATGGTTAACAATGAAGGATTGGAGACATGATTTCCAGCAAATTATTTACACTGATTTTGCACAAATATAAAACAAATTCTGTGGCTTTACCTTGAAATATAAAACAAAATTAAGGAGGTTTTCCATTGAAATAAGGGACATGAAAGATCATCATTAAAATCAGCCAGCCTGAGAACTAAGAGCTGTTTAGAATTCAGGAAGCAGTGCAACAGAATGGATCAATAGGGGGAAAATAAAGTATGGCAGTGAACTTGCAGGAACATAGAGACATCTCCGAAACAGGTTAGAGGATTCACCTTGTCTACATCTTCCAACTGAGAGGTTCAAAGCATCATCCTTGTAGACCACCCTTTTGCAAGCCATGAGATTGCTTGGCGTTCAGTCTGCACAGCCCACATATTACACTGTTATATATTGCATACGTCAAAGACTACCCAGAGCACACTTCATACTTTCCTTCCCAACCAATGACCTGTTCCAAGTATCATCAGAAATCCAGGTCTTTTGATCTGTTGCCTCTAATTGTAATTGATAATGAATCGCTGATTAATGA
>JAHRHZ010000145.1:8568478-8582552 GCA_024137785.1 Ginglymostoma cirratum | reverse complement strand
AAAAGCTCAGCAGGTCTGGCAGTATCTGTGAAGTAAAATCACAGTTAGCCTTTCGGGTCCGGTGACCCTTCCTCAGAACTTACAGTTTGAGAGTTGGTTATTACCTGAAGAACTGACGGCTCTGAGACTGTCCTTGATACTTGACCTTGCTTCTCATCGTCCTGTGGATTTACAGATGCTGATAAGGTTGGACGAGTTTGTCGTTCTGATAAATATTTCTGTATTGAAATATAAAAAGAGAAGATTTGTTTTCTTCTACATTACTGGGATGTGGGCATCACTGAGCATTTGTTACCATCCCTGAGTGCCCTTGAAAGGGCAGTAGTGAGCAACCATCTTGAAGAGCTGCAGGGCAGGACTGTAGGAATACTCACAGTTCCATTCGGAGGGAAATCCAGGTCTTTGACCCAGCAACAGTGAAGGAATGCAGATTAGTTCCAAGTCAGCATAGTGTGTGGCATTTATTCAGCACTAACCAGACCTCACTAGATCCTTGTTCCAAACATGTTCAGAAGAGCTGAATTCCCGAAGCGAGAGTTACGTCCCTCTCACTGCGTATGTCTTTAATCTCTGATTTAAAGCTTTCCCTTACAGGTCCGCTACAGTTTGGAGCTGAAGGAGAATCAGTGTTTTTGCCCCTTTGTATTTCACTCACACCCCAAGCAATTCCATATCATGATTTTCCCAGCCAAAATCCTCCCTTACTGACAACTCTACCTGTCCTCCTATTGCTCTTCACCTGTCTATCCAAAGTATTGAATCACCCTGGTGTTCAGATTCCATCCTTGTTGAATGTGCAGCCATATCTCCATAAATTCAACTGTATCATAACCACTGATAATGTACAGTGCTGGTGGTATTGTTAGACATATACAAAAAGTATAGAATGTAAACATAGGTGACATACATATAGTTGATGCACACCAAGTTAGCAATAATACTGTGGACAAGGATTTCTTGGTTCTAGTTGTGATACATTTTAGTCTGATACATTGAAATACCAGCTTGAGTTCAGATGAAGCTGGACTGTGCGTTCTACATTGAGTAAGGATTAATTAACAATGTTGTTGTGCTGGGTATATTTGTGAAGAGCAAACATAGAAGGATAGCATTGTTCATTTAAATGGACAGTGAAGATGTTGAGTCTGAAATTAGTAACTAGTGTCCCGAATCTAAATAAAGGAAACTGTGAGCGTATGAGGTTTTGAGTTGGCAACGATGTTTTGGGAACCTTACGAAAAGGATTGGCAGCGGATAGGCTATGATTAATATTGAAGGAATATATGCATGAATTACAAGAATTATTATAACTGATTTGGCTCAAAAATAAAACAGGTAACATGGTGCAAACATGATTTACAAAATAAACTAGGCAGAGTATTAGATCAAAAGAGGCAGAAAAAGCAACAAGCCTGAGGACCAGGACCAAATCAGCAAAAGAGGACAGAAAATTTGATCACAGAGCTAAAGCAAAGTATAAGAGTAAACTTGCAGGGACTGTAAAATACTGTTTGTATTATCTTCTATTAATATGTGAAGAGAATACGATTAGAGGAAACAAATTTAGGTCCCATGTTAGATGTGCGGGAAATTACAATGGACAACAAAGAGATTGCAGAAGAATTGAATATCTATTTCAGTTCTATCTTCATAGAAGAGGTCACAGATAATTTCTCAGAAATGTGAGACCAAGCGTCCAGGGAGAAAATGAAAATCAGTTTAAAGTTTTAGCAAAGATTTGGAGCTTGGATTGTGGGTGAGGTTGTTGACTTGCTGGCTGAGCTGGCTTGTTCTCATTCAGATGTTCCATCACCATGCTAGGTGACATCATCAGTGAGGCCTCTGATGAAGCGCTGTTATTCCACTCCACTTGGAATTTATACTGTCTGGTCCGTTAGGGTGAGTAGTGTCATTTCTGGGTTTGATCTGTACGAGTTTGTATTTGGAATCCAATTCTATATGTTTGTTGATTGCATTACAGGTGGAGAACCACGCCTGTAGGAATTCCCGCGCATGTCTATGTTTGACTTGGGCTGCTATGGTTACCTTGCCCCAGTTAAACCGATGACCTTCATTGTCTGAATATACAGATATTAAGGAGAGTTCGCCGTGCCGTTTTGCTGCTAGTTGATGTTCACGTATTCTAATAGCTAGTTTCCTTCCTGTCTGTCCGACGTAATGTCTGTGGCAATCGTTGCATGGTATTTTGTAAACCACGTTGGTTCTGCATTTTATGGGAATGGTGTCGTTAATCCTTGTGAGTGTTTATTGTAGCGTGGTGTGGGCTTGTGTGCCACCTTGATTCCTAGTGGTCATAGGAGTCTGGTTGTAAGTTCCGATATGTTCTTGATATAGGGCAGTGTGGCCAGTGTGTTAGGGCGTACTGTGTCCTCTTGTTGTTGTCTATTTAATAGGCACCTGCGGATGAAGTTGCGGGGATATCCGTTAATAGTGAGGATTCTGTATAGGTGCTCTTCCTCTTTCCTGTATAGTTCCAGAGTGTGTCATGTCCTGTTTAAATAGTGTCCTAATACAGCTACACAGGAAAGAGGAAGATCACGTATACAAATTCTTTGCTATGAATGGATATCCCCAAAACATCATCCGCAGATGCCTACCAAACATTCTTGGAGGATTTGTTTTCTTATACCTTAATGAGGTGTGACCACTATTGAGCATTTATTGCCCCTCCCTGAGTGCCCTTTTGAGACAGCAGTAGTGAGTCACCATCTTGAACTGTAACAGGGCAGGGCTGTAGGAATACCCACAGTTCCATCAGGGAGGGAGATCCAGGTCTTTGACCCAGCAACAGGGAAGGAACACAGATTAGTTCTAAGTCAGCATAGTGTTGCTCCAAACATGTTTAAAAGAGCTGAATTCCAGAAGTGAAGTGAGAGATACTGCCCTCCCTAGTGCCTGTGTCTCCAATCTCTCGATTAATGCTTTCCCTTCTACAGCTGCTGCTGTTTGGGGCTGATAGACGACCCCCATCAATGTTTCTGCCCCTTGATATTTCACTCACTCCACAAGAAATCCCACATCCTCCCTTCCCAATAATGCTACCTCACCTCCTTTCACTCTTTGTCTGTCTTTCAAATATGTTAAATACCCCCAGTGTTCAGATTCCATCTTCAGTTAATCTGCAACCAGATCTCCATAACTGCAACTATGCCATGATCATGGATAACATATAGCACTAGCAACATTGTTGGACACATGTAATATGTGTACAACTGTAAACATTGACAACGTCAATCCACATAGATTAAACTAAACAAATTAGCAATATTACCGCAAAAGAGAAGTTCCTGGATAAAATATATGATGCCTTTGCAATTGATATGTAGAAGAACAAGCTAGGGATCAGGTGATCCTAGCCTGCACATTTTGCAATGAGAATGGATGAATTAACAACAATGTTGTGCAGGGTCCTTTCGGGAAGATCAAACATAATATGATAGAATTACTCGTTGAAATGGAGAGTGAAGACGTTGACTCTGAATCTAGGCTCCAGAATCTCAATAAGGGAACTGCAAGGGTAGAGATGTGAGTTGGCAATGACAGATTGGGTTACCTTGCTATGACTCCAAACCCATTGAAGTAAGGGTCACCACTTCATTAGCCTTCCTGATTACCCACTGCACCTGTGTGCTAGCATTCTGTGTTTTGCGCATAAGAAACCCCGGAAGTCCAGTAGTGTTGCAGCTTTCTGCAGTTTTCCTCTATTCAAATAATATCTTGTTCTTTTGTGCTCTCTTTCAAAATTAACAATTTCACATTATTCCATATTATACTCCACTTGCTAACATTCTGCTCACTTACCTACCCTATCAATGTCTCTCTGCAAACTGTTTGTATCACTTTTGCAGCCTGCCTTTCCACCTACTTTTGTGTGGTCTGCATATTTGGTTACAACACATTCACTACTCCTGCCCCACATCCATTTCCTGTTCCAAGTTTGATCAGAAACATAGGTCTTTCAATCTGCTGCCTCTAATTACATTTGATAATAAAACTGCTGATTAATGATTTGAGGCAGTTACTCAAGAACACCCTGGTTAAATTAAACAACACCAAAAGAACATAAAACTCTGAATTGATATTGAGGGGGCTGTGAATAAACTCCATTGTGCTGTGTATGTACAAAATCACTGCACATACACCCTGACCCATCAACCTCAAACAGAGTTTAGTGACCCTTCTAATTGGTAACTCATTTCACTGTTGGATTATTGAGGTGAGATTCGAGTTTCAGCTGTTCAGAATTACCTGAGCAACTGACAGCTGTGAGGAGACTCTCGCTGCTTCATCTTGCTTTTCATCATACTGTGGATTTATAAATGCTATTAAGGATGGACTAAATTTGGTCAAATCCACACTTTGTAGCTTTGATGAATATTTCTGCATGGAAAAATAATAAGAGACGGTTTGTTTACTTAAACATTAATTGGATGTGACCACCACTGTGCATTTATTTCCCATCCCTGATTGTCCTCGAGCCGGCAGTAGTGAGCCACCATCTTGAACACTTTGTCCTTTCAAATATTGAATACTCCTGGTGTTCAGTTTCCATCCTTGGTTAGCCTGTAGCTATGTCTACTTAATTACAACTCTTTCATAACCAAACATGTTGATTAATGCTGACAGCATTTTTAGACACGTGCAATAAGTGCAGAACTGTGATCATGAGTAAGGTTAATCTACATATGGATTGGAAAAACCATCCTTTGAGGAAGATTTCCCAGGGTGTATGTGTGATCTTTTTAGACGGATACATTGAGAAATCGACTTGAGATTAGATGATCCTGGACAGTGTTTTGTGAATTGAGAAGGCATTAACTAACAATGTTGTTGTGCAGTGTCCGTTTGGGAGGAGCAAACAGAAACCAATAGAACTGTTCATTTAGTTGGACAGTTGAAGACAGAATTTGAAACAAGGCTTCTGAATCTAAATAAAGGCAACTAAGAGGGTATGATGTGTGTGTTGACAGTGATGGATTAGGCAACCTTACAAAAGAGTTGACAGCCTATGGTTAATTTTGAAGGAAAGTATGCATGAATTACTAGAATTATTCACTCTGATTTGGCACCAAAATAAAACAGGAAAGGTGGCTCAGTCATGTCTTACAAAATAAATTAGGGAGAGTATTAGATCGAAAGAGGGGACATATAAAATTGATAGTAAGTTCAGCAAGCCTGAGATTGGGAGTAGTTTAGCATTCTGCAAAAGAGGACAAAAAGAACTGGACCAAGATAGGGCAAATAAAGTATGAGAGCGAACATGCTGGGAACATAAAAACTCACTGTAGAAGCTTCCATGCATAGGTGAAGAGAAAAGGATTAGTGAAGACAAGTTTAGGTCCCTTGCAGTAAGAAATGGGGGAAATTATCATGGGAACAGAGATGACAGAAGAATTCAAATCCAACTTTGGTTCTATCTTCACAAGAGGAAACAAATAATTTCCCAGAAATGTTAGACAATCAAGGATCCAAAGAGTTGAAGAAAATCAGTATTAATCTTATAAAAGGTGGTGCTACAGAAATTAATGGGCTTAAAAGCTAACAAATCCTCAGTTTTTGATCTACATCCCAACCTTATGAAAGGATGTCACATTGGAAATATTGGATGCATTTGTGGTCATCTTCTCAAATTTTGTAGCCTACAGAGCAGTTCACACTGATTGGAGGGTGACAAACGTAACCCAACTATTTTAAAAAGGCAGGAGAGAAAACAGAGTATATAGACCAGTTAGCTTAACATCCATCGTAAAGAAAATGTTAGTGTCTATTATAAATGATGTAATAACAGAACACTTTTAAAGTCTTGAAGGGATTAGTCAAAGTCAGCACATGTTTGTGACAGGGAAGTTATGCTTAACATATCTATTGGAATTTTTTTGAGCATGTGGCTAGTGGTTAACTGTGTCAATTTAATTTTCCCAATCTACATGAAAAATAAAGTGACTTATGATTAATATTCTGCTGTTTTTTCATGCCCTCATTATCTCCTAATCTTATTTTCTTTCCTAGACAACAGCTACTGTTGGGGGACCTCTATACAACTCCCACCTGTGTCCTCTTCCCCTTGTTAAGGTTAACGTCCACCCATATGGATTCTAAACCTTCCAATTCAAGATCATTTCTTGCTATTGTGCTTATTCCAAACCAAACATGTGCATCCTCACAATAAAAAAGATAGCTAAAATGAAATGAAAAGACCGCACACAAGGTATATTGTGAGGATCATTGTCAATGCTTCAACTTTAAGCTTTTATGGATCTCTGCTAGTCACTCTTCACAGCTGATCCTGCTTTGCAGCAATTCTCTAATTACCTGATAACCCAAGCCAAGTTTGATGGGTTTTGGAGGCTGCTGTGGTTCATTGGCTTCTGGAACTAAAAGTAGCAAGGATGGAGTTCTACTCTGTGAAAAATCCATGGTGTGATGTTTTCTTTGTCTTTTCTGTACGGATAAATGGAAAAATAGGATTTTTTTTTAGCAAATGTTGCATTCCTACTGCCCCTTACAACCAAACAAACAAAATCAGTAAGATCAGCAAGCCAGTAAGATTATGATATTATTCATGCCTTGTGGAATGGGAAGTAAAGGCAAAGACTGAGCCCAATATGGTTTTCACAACTGTCAGGAGATATGCTATTTAATGGGCAACAAGTGTCAATAATGCAAATAGAACCTATTATTCATTCTGTTAATCTTCTCAAGAAATCCGATGTGAGGAGGGTTCTCTAATTGATAGACACTACAGAATGAATATTTAATTGGGAGCCTTCCACCTCAGAAAATAATATTTGTGCTTTGCCTTAGGCATTCAAATAAAAGCTAATTATTGTGGATGCTGAAAATCTGAAACAAACAGAGAGGATTCTGGGGAATTTTTGAGTTGACGCTTGACGTTAACTGTATTAACATTGCCTGCCGAGGCAAGTGCAGTATATTGAGAATTGCAATGTGCATTAGGTCCACTTAAGGCTACCGTACATTTATGTCTCGGCAGAGGGAGCTTTGGTAGAAAATAAATTAATCTATATGTTAACAGCATGTGCAATTTTGATTTTGAATGCGTCTCACTGAATCTTACTGTTTCTTCCCTGGAATTTCACAATGGTAATGAAGAAGGTGAAAAAAATGAAACATCACCTTCAGTATGAAACATTTGGAAGGTGTTTGTTTACTTTATGTAGACAGCATTTTAAATTAGATGTTTAGGAAACACTGACACCTGTCATTAGGCACAATGCTAAGCCACACTAGCATGTGATTCGCAAGAGGAAGACCAGTACAGTTTACACACATACAGATACACACAAATCTTGCACAAATAACCATCACAGAAGCTTTTCCTTGAACAGAACATAACCCCAAATCCTTGCAGATGCAGTGCCTGTGTGTTGCTGGCCAAGATGGGACTGTATATGTCGAGTCTACCATGCTCTGATGTATACTCAGAGGACTGAATCTTACACAAACAGAAATAGTGGAGAGACTCAGCAGGTCTGGCAGTATCTGTGGACAGAAAGTAGACTTAATGTTTCGAGTCCAGTGACCTTCAGCTCTGGAGAAGGTTCAGGAGACAGTATCGGTCAGCATTACTTCTGCCGCCACACTGATTGGGGGACTGCACAACATTGTCATGAGCTATGGTAGCAATGGGTAATGCTTTTTGTAATGATTGTAATGAAGCCAGCCAGAAGGATCTCACAGAAAATGAGTTCCCTGATTGGGGCTGTTAATCTGGTCCAATCAGGGAGCCCCGGCTGACAGATATAAACAGGAATGTCAGAGGTTCTGTTCACTCTGAGAGCTGGCTCTGAGGGATCTGAGTCAGTGTCAAGGACTCGCCACAAGTAAGTGAAGGGTGACTTAGTGGTGGAGTACCAGCATCTGTGGTGCTATTTCACTTTTCCCCCAGTGCCAGCCTTGTAAGGCACCTGGACCCTCACATGCGCCAGTATGTGAGTGCGTTCCAAAATGTACAAGTTGTTCTTGCAGATCAATTGGTAAACTGGATGTGGTGAGCTCCCAGAGTAGGGGGCACATACCTCTAGCCAGTGGTAACGATGATCACAGATTGCCTAGATATTAATCAAATTGAACACTTCCCTGTTGATAAACTCCACAGTGTTTGGGATACAGCCCTCTCAGTGCCATGTGCGTACAGCTGATGGTGCCCTTCATCTGTGAGGAACTCAGCTATGTTCCTGAGTCCAAGAGCCTGGGCTGCAATTTTGACCTTGTCAGTGAAATGAACCAGTGTAGTCTTGCAAGTGACATTTGTCACTGACCGGTTGCATTTGTGGGTGCGCAACTGAGACACCCCGCTGCTCCTTGGAAGGAGTCAATAGCATAGAAAATCTGTGTGACAGTGACCTTGACATCCACTGGAAGAAGAGTGCGTCCCATTTCTGCAGCCCTCAGGTCCCACTCCAGCATCTGTCACATGTCCGTCACTGCTTTGACGTTGCACCTCACTCATCCTCAGGAGGTAGAGTCAGGTCTGGAAAACTCTGGTTCTTCTGTGCACCCTATGCATCTTGAGGGGTGCTGCAGCAGCGACGTCTCCCTAAGATGGGTGCCAAACTTTAATGATTTCTGAACTATCTGTAGGGTCATGGATAGAAGTTAGCATCGAGTTCACAAACATACACTCCTATTTAGAAATGCATAATATGATCATGCAGAGTCAGCACGGCTTCGTGGAGGAGAACGATACTTCACGAATTTATTAGAGTTATTTGAGGAGGTCCCATGCAGGATAGATAAAGAGGAACGAGTAGATCTAATACGTTTGGATTTCAGGTGGTGTTTGATAATGTATTAAATGTCAGGCTGCATTAATGAGATAACAGCCCATGGTGTTGAGTCAGTGTATTTAGAATGGATAGAGAAATGGACAGTGAAGAAGGTTATCCAAGATTACAAAAGAATCTTGATCAATTGGGTCAATGGGCTGAGGTGTGGCAGCTGGAGTTTAATTTGGATAAATGTGAGGTATTGCAGTTTGGCAAAACAAACTAGGGCAAGACTTACACAGTTAATAACAGGACCCTGGATAGAGAGGTCTAGGGGTTCAGGTACATAATTCTTGAAATTTATATCACAGGCGGACAGGGTGGTCAAACAGTGTTGAGCACACTTTCCTTCATTGTTCAGATATTTGAGTATAGGAGTTGGGATGCCATGTTGAGTTTGTAAAGGACGTTGGTGAGGCCTTTTGTGTATTGCCGTGTGCAGTTTTAGTTGCCCTGCTATAGGAAGGATATTATTAAATTTTAGAGGTTTCAGAAAAGATTTACCAGGATGTTGCTGAGAATGGAGGGTTTGAATTATAAAAATTGGCCGGATAGGTTGAGACTTTTCTCACTGGAGCATAAGAGGCTGAGGGGTGACCTTACAGAGGAATGTGAAATTATGATGGGCTTAGATAAGGTGAATAGCAAGAGTATTTTCCTTCTGGTGGGAGAGTTCAAAACTAGGGGTCGTATTTTTAAGGTGAGAGGAAAAGGTTTTCAAAGGACACGAGGAGCAACTTTTTTTTACACAGAATGGCTTGTGTGTGGAATGAACTGCCAAAGAAGTGGTGGGTGCAGGTATAATCACAACTTTGAAAAGATATTTGGACAAGTACATGACTTGGAAAGGTTTGGAGGGATACAGGCCAAATTCAGGCAAGTAGGACTAGTTTAGGTTGGGAACATGGTTGGCATGGACTAATTGGACCAAAGGGTCTGTTGCCATGCTTATAACTATATGGCCCTATAACTGATAGAAGACAGAAAGTGGGATAAGGGGGCATTTTAAGGATGGCACCTGGAACTAGTGGAGTGCCACTGGAATTAGTACTGGGACCAGAATTATTTATAGCACGCAGTAATGATTTGGACGAGGAAAGTGAATGTACTGTAGCCAGGTTTGTAATGACCAACATAAGTGGGAAGGCAAATTGGGAGAAAGACACAGGAAGACTTCAGAGGGATAGAGAGAGACTAAGTAAATGAGTGAAAACTTGGTAGATAGACACAACCTGGGAAGATGTGAGGATAAGCACTTTGGCAGGAAGAATAGATATATTATTTAAATGGAGAAAGACAGCAAAAAGTTACAGATCAGAAGGAGTTGATAGTCCTCATCCATGAATCACAAAAAGTGAGCATGCAAGTACAGCAGGTAATAGAGCAGGCAAATGGAATGTCGGCTTTTATTTCAGAGGGAATGGTGTATAAAAATTGGGAAGTCTTGCTAAAACTATATAAGGCACTACTTACACCACAGCTAGAATACCATGAAGAGTTTTGGTGTCTCCTTATCTAGGGAAAGTTACGCTGGCATTGGAGGCAGTTCAGAGAAGGTGTACTAGATTAATAGCAGGTATCACGGGATTTTTGTATGAGGAAAGTTTAAGTAGGTTGGCCCTGTATTAGTTCACAGTTGGAGGAGACCTTTCAAGATTCTTAGGGGACTTGACCAGGAAGATGCTGAAAGGGTGATTACTCTTGTGGGAGTTATCTAGGGCCAGACAGCATAATCACAAATTTAAGACAGAGAATTTCTTCTCTCATAAGGTAGTGAATCTGTGGAATTTTTTTACTGCAGAGGGCTGTCGAGGCTGGGTTGTTAAGTATATTCAAGGCCAAGATAGACAGGTTTCTGATCATTAGAGGAATCAAGGATTATGGAGAAAAGGCCTGAGGGAGAGCTTCTCCCCAGACAGTGCAGTGGCTGGAGACAGCTGAATGAACAGCAATATCAGTGTTGCATGTGTGGACATTCCCTGCAGCCTATTGCAACCTGCTGATGTCTCAGGCTATGTCTGCACTTGCCCAGGGGCCATTTTAACATTATGGATACTCACTCAGTTTGGTTTCATTCTGATTTTATTGTCATGTGGACTCAAGTACAAAAGTACAGTGAAAAGTGTATAATGTCGCTAGAATTGGTGCAGAATCTTAAGCACTAGGATAAGGAAGCACAAAGTTAAAAGTTAAACAATTAAGTAAAACATAAGAAGTAAGGTTAGAAGTTATACATTGCAGACCTTCTTAGTTTTAAGTAGAAAATAAAGAAATAAAGCTGGAAGTTCAACTGTTACAGTCTTCCTTAAGTGCTTAGGCACAGTGGGACCGCACTTCTGGAACCACCTTGAGATTGGAAGCCCATGCTGAGGTCATGCCAGGCTGAGAGACCAGCACGTACTACCAAAAGACCAGGTTTAGCAACTCCCATTGCAGGAAAACCAGCTGTACCTCTTCACATATTGCAAGTTCGACTGAAATGGTGGCATGCTCTACGTCCTGGCTACTCGCTTATTAGCATGTTCCATCCTAAAGGTATCGCAACAGTCCGCTTCAACAAAAGCTGTTGTTCCAAATCTTGACCCAGGTTGAGATGAGAAAGTAACAATGGGCCACCATTCATTAGCCTGATGAATGCAGATAGCATTTCCAAACTATCTAGGCTTCACTCATCAAAAATCTAATGCCCCTCTGCCAAGATTTAATGAAGAAGCTGAGAGATTTATGCAAATTGGAAAAGGGATTGATGTAGCCACAGTTGAGAGGAAGTTTGGAAGGAAGAGCTATATCTATTCCTTTGCTGTTACAGTATAATTTCTCCCTTGACTACTGGAAAAGCATCATCTGTATCATTCTTGTGTATCCTTATGGGCATGTCTTCCTGAATTATGCTGCATAGCTAATGGTTCACAGGCTTGAGATCAATGTGATCACATTTGCAAAGTGATCAAGAGCAGAACAGAATGAAAGCATAAGCACAGTGAAACAGGAAATTCTGAGCTGCACTGCTAAAGGCAGGAGTCAAAGTGAACAGGAAACATAAAGGTCATGTTGGAAAACAATCTTCCATGACATCTGGCCATGTGTCCTGGCCAAAATGAAAGCTCAGTTCACAAATCATCAGACAAAACCAGCACTTCTTCAGAGTACTTCCAATCAAATAACTAAAAGAAACAGTTACAGCAAAGCAAAAGAGACCAATCAGCCCATCATGGCTGAATAAACTAGCTGTCCATTCTAATCCCATGCTCCAGTACCTGGTCTGTAGCCTTGAGGGTTACAGCACTTCAAATGCAGGTCCAGGTTCCTTTGAAATGAGTTGAGGGTTTCCACTTCAACTACCAAACTGGGCAGAGAATTCCACCCACCCATACCCTATGGACGAAAAAGCTTCTCCTCATGCCCCCTCTAATCAAACCTGTCTTCCTTGATTATTGTCCTTTCTGCAAGGGGGAACAGGTCTGTCCACTCTATCCAAACCTCTTATTAATTTGTAAATCTTGTAAGTCTCTCCTCATTTTGAAGGAAAGCAACCATAGCCTTTCCAATCTTTCCTTGTAGCTGCAATTCTGAAGCCCTGGCAACATTCTTCTAAGTCTCCTACATACTCCCTCAAGAGCAACTATGCCCTTTTTGAAATGTGATGACCAGAACTTTACACAAAATCCAGTTCTGGCCTAATGTCTTGTGTAGTTTCAGCATTACATCTATGTCCATGTGAAGAAAAGTATCCCATAGGCTGGCTTTACCCCCTAACCTACCTGTCCTGCCATCTTCATGGACCTGTGAGCATGCACTACAAAGTGTGTCACTTCCTCTACTCCTCTCAGCGCCCTCTTGTTTATTGTGCATTTCCTTGCTTTGTTTTATCCCCACCAAATACACAGCCTTCTCTGGGCTGAATTCCATTTGTCACTTTTCCACCCAGTCAACCAAACCTTTGATTAACTTCCTGTAATCGACAGCCAGAGTCTTCACTATCCACCACATGGCCAATATTTTTGTGTCGTCTGTAAGGGACTCAACACTGAGAACTGTCAAACATAATTGGAAACCACTTTCCATTTGCAAAAGCACCTGCCATTAGTTTCCTGTCACTCATTCTGGTCATTGTCTTTAGTGAACTTTTGCAGACAAGTAGTTTCCATCTCAATAGTACTGGAATATGGAAGGCATGGTAATGCAAAGTATGTAGCCATCTTTTGCCAGTAACAATCACTAGAATGATGCATTGATCTGATTTTTAATAAAATATTGTCTTTTAGGAAATTCCAGAAATATATTTTAAAATATTTTTTGATGTTTTCATGACAATGTTTACATGTTTTCATGACAATGCTGAGAGAATAAAGAGAGTCTGTCACGTGAAAAACATCCTTGTAAAACTTATCAGCCTAATAGCTTGTGTCGATATACCAGCAACTGCAAAGGCACAATCTGTTATGATGACTTCTTGAAACTGTCTTTCATTCTCAAATAAATGCAACATTTGCAGTGCTGAAACCTATTAGCATTTGAAACTCAGCCAAGCATTGATACTTGTCACAGCTATCCAAACAATAGACTGCTCTCCGGGTGAAAAACAAATCCGGAGCCCGCACATGTTGGCAGCAAGACTGGTTTTAATGATTTTATTGCAGAAGGCCTTGTAACTGCCATTTGTGGACATGCCACCAATTAAGGAGGAGGAATGGCTTCCTGACGCTTGCGGTCCAAATAGCAGCTCAGAAACCTAAGCAGCTCCAAGCGAGAACCACTGCAGGACACTGGGGTCATGGTTAAATAGAGGGGTCCTTAAACATGCGTTTGCAAAGGAAAACGTTTCAGGGACCGAGGATTGTAGATGCCATGGGAAACCCTCCGGAGAGATTATTGGGCTGGTTGAAGACACAATTGATGCTCACGTTCTCCTGTTTGGATCATGGTGGCAGGACAATTACAGGGAGTGGCCTTAATATGGCTTCCCAGTATTTAACCAGCTGCTTGCTCCTAACTCAGTGCTCACTATCTGGGAGGGTTTAGTAAAATTCGACCATTTGAGTCTGACTGAACGGACAAGCAAAGGCAGGTGGAGGGTGCAGATTCTCAAATCATCGAAGGTAGCAGTTCAATTGATCAGAGCAATAAAAATGCAAAGAAAACTGATGAGATAACAAGGTATAGAGCTGGATGAACAGAGCAGGCCAAGCAGCATCAGAGGAGCAGGAAGGCTGACGTTTCGGGCCTAGACCCTTTTCTGAAGAAGGGTCTAGGCCCGAAACGTC
>JAHRHZ010000145.1:8548320-8568078 GCA_024137785.1 Ginglymostoma cirratum | reverse complement strand
CTGCTTGGCCTGCTGTGTTCATCCAGCTCTATACCTTGTTATCTCAGATTCTCCAGCATCTGCAGTTCCTGCTATCCAAGAAAACTGATGAGCTCATTACTAAAGGTTCAGTTTATAAAGGGCTGCATGGGGTCTGCAAGACACACTCTCAACTCCAGTATTTACAGGGACACATCTGGAGCTGGCAGGCTCATACACCCAGCGATTTCTTCTCATTGATGCCAGTGTTGATGTTTGGAGGGCCTCCGGTCACCAGATGGCGAGAAGGCGTTCTCCCTCCTCACATCCGGGGCCTCTGGAACAGAGCGGTGCCCTCTCAGTAGCAATGGCAGCCACGTCACTCCTCCCAGATGTCTCTCCAGGGTGTGTGCAGTCAGATGCTCCCGCTGTTTAAGAGCTGTTACATGTGCCATAGGCTCCTGAAATCTGGACCCCACTTACAGATATGTAGCCAATGATCAGTGTGAGTGTTCTGGCTCCAAACAAGAAGCCAGAATTCCTTATAATAAATATGTACTCCCCCTGTGACAGTTAGAAAAGACATATGCTGTTCACATTTATAGTGGTAGGATTAAAAATGATATCATCAAACAAGGAATAATTGTTACCGGTGAATTGGACATGACAAACGAGCAATTGAAGACGAGTGGAAAATTACTGGTTTGGTGCAAGACTGTCTGGGAACCACGTGACATGGCCACCTGGAAGATGGCTTTCTGCACAATGAATTGTGTGGGAAAGTACTCAAAACACAGCGAATAGTATTAATATCAGGGACTCTGCAGCACTCGTGGGACTCTACCTCGGACTGAGATCGTGGCTGGTACCAGGTAACCCGAGTTCTCCAGAACAAGCTGCCATAAATTATGCTAGCTCCCCGATAGGCATGTCAGACATGTTGAACAGGTCAAAAGTAATTTAAGCTAACAAATCCACTCATTAGTTTGCATATGTTTCTAAAGTAGATTATAGATTGTTCTTACACATCCACTGCTTTTTATATATATTTACTGCTCTATATCCTTACATATATTTATCGACTGCTTTACATATACAGCTACTGCTTAATATATACTTACTGCTCAATATCTTCATTTACGGTATATATATGTATATAAAACCACCATTAAACTTGTAATTTAGAGTTATTTGACTCAGAGTATTTTGTTATAGACCACCGAATCCATTGTCAAACAATAACAACATTCCAACTTCTGCCTGCCCGTGTCTTGGTTTGTTTGGATGCCCCAGTCTTTCAATCCAACCACTGTTGGTAATGCCAAAGTTGCTTAATGACCTGGGGCAGCAGATCGAGGCATCTTGAATTCATTCATCTGTTTCGTGAGTTCTTTCCGCCCATTTGGCAGATCCAACCCACAGCGTCACAAGCTCGACCATAGTTAGGGCAAGGAGGCAGGTCCCGTATCCACTCCACACAGAATGGCGTTTGAATCCCATGCTGTTGGCACCAATCTGACTGTTACTGACCAGCCAATTATGCCAATCAGCCCCAAGGAGCCATAACTACCGTGAAAATATGTACTTTAATCGGCATGTTGTAGTCCGAAACTATGAAGAGTTGACAGTAGAGAGTCCAATTTCTTAAAACCACGAAGCTGACCAAGAATCTCTCCTGCTCTTACCGCCCATGTGTATTGCATGGATTTTTGTGTCAATATTTAACTCTGTTTGGCCGCAAGGAGTCTGGCTCAGAGGCAGGGAATCTACCCATTCCATCACAAGATCTCCTCTTGAATAAACTTAATATTCACCACAAGAGAGAAAAAAAATCAACATTATACCTGGGTACACACATTATCCATTGCCCTGTTCCCTTGCAAGTAACTGGACACTTGTCCTGACCCCTCAACATTTAAATCTCATGGATGACTGACTCCTCCCCACACATCACTCCCTCTTTGATTGTCTTCATGAGGAGTGGCCCCCAGTTTTAGGCTGCACTCTAATTACCTGGAAAGCTGAGAGCACCGAGGGAGACTTACTTCATTTCTCTCTTGTTCTGCTATTATTGATTCTAGTGAAATATCAATGTTTGACCAATCCAGAGATTGATCCAATGATAAAGGTATCTGCATGGAAATAAAGAAGGACAGGATTATTGTCAGCAACACTACATACATTTTTCTAATACTTTGAACCACCAGCAATGAGATCCTAGATATATTTATGCTTTGCAAATTCAGTAGCAAAAGTAAATCTTATCCACTTGATTTTCATAATTGTCGAAATGAGTGATTTGGTTTTGTTCTGAATGGAAAGTTGACAACGAATACACCAATCTTTTATACATCCATTCATTCAATGATTAGTGAGAGGAGGTACAGCCTTATAATTGACGTTAGACTTTCCAAAAATCTTCCTTCAGGTTGTGTAAAGTTATACAAGTATCTCAGATTCCATTTTCTTTTATCAGAAATATAGAGGCACGCATACTACACTACAGTATGTTCAACTTTGAAACCATCTTGGTCTAGCTACCACTGATGACCAGGACAGATAAACACCATGCAGAATGTTGAAAGTGATTGAAGTTGAATGATCTTCATTGCTGGGAGATGGCTCAAACATTAAAGAAACTATTGTTATTATTAAATATGCGATATAAAGAATATTGAGTTGTTAAGGGCTGGTTTTCCTGACATATTTGACTACTCAAGAGCCTCTGAGATGGCCGCAATAAGCTGTTAGAGCTGCAGTATTAGTTTAGCCTATCCTTTAATGAAGAATGCTATTTTATTAAGGGAAGCATATGCTAGGAATTGTATTAGAGCACAGATTGCAGACTAGACAAGTCTGTACCTTTAAGATAATCACACAACATCATAACATGTGACATTCAAGTGCAAAGATACCTGCCTTACCTTCAGTCGCACTGTGTAACAGAGTCAGTTGTTCATGTATCTGTGATATTCAGTGACATTAGCAAGCACAGAAGCAAGATTGTGTACACATGTCTGTGGTATTGCAGTATTGTAAATAGTTTGTGTGTAAATAAACTTCAAGATATCAGACTCAACCAGAACCCAGCCTTCGTAGTATATGTGACTGGCGTTAGCTATTAGAAGACCACAACGAGCATCAGAAATAGCCACCAGACAATCAGGAAGTGTTATTGTTATTTAAATTCCCTGCTAACATTCACTGAAGATGCTGCATGACATTTTGCTACATAGGGTTTGAACCATTACTCTATCCAAACAATGAATACCTGAACAGGAGTCTACAGCAGTTAGGCAGAAAATTGGTTTATTTTGGCAGCAAGTGCCATGTCATGATAACCATGCAAATAAAAGCAATAATCACTATTCACAACATGGGATGGAATCTAATTGGCCTGCAGGAGCTGAGGAAGGAGATGGAAGGATTTTAATATGCGGTGAGTTGTCACTGGAGAGATACCCACTCGTTGCCCCATCTCTACCCAAGTATGTGCCAGATGAGATGGCACACCTGGCCACTCAGCTGTTGACCTCACTACAGCCTTGGTTCAAACATGAACAAAAGAGCTGAATTCCAGAGGTGAGGCAAGAGTGACATCCCTTGATATCAAGGCTGCATTCGACCAAGTGTGGCACCAAGGAGCCCTAGCAAAACTGGAATCAGTGGGATTCGGGGGAAAACTCTCCGATCGTTAGAGTCATACCTGACACAGAGGAAGGTGGTTGTGGTTGTTGGATGTCGATCATCTCAGTTCCAGGACATCTCTGCAGGAGTTCCTCATGATAGTGTCCTTGGCCCAACAATCTTCAGCTGCTCCATCAATGACCTTCCCTCCATCATAAGGTCAGAAGTGGGGATGTTCGCTGATGATTACGCAGCATTCAGCACCATTCGTGACTCCTCAGATACTGAAGCAGTCTGTGTTCAAATGCAGCAAGATCTGGACACTATCCAGGCTTGGGTTGACATGTGGCAAGTGACATATGCGCCACAGAAATTCCCGGCTAATAAGAGACAATCTAACCACCACCCCTTGACATTTGATGGTGTTGCCATCACTGAATCCCCCACTGTCAACATCCTGGCGGTTATCATTGACCAGAAACTCAACTGGACTCACCACATAAACACTGTGGCTGCAAGATCAGGCCGGAAGCTAGGAATACCATGGAGAGTAACTCACATCCTGACTCCTCAAATCCTGTCCACCATCTACAAGGCACAAATCAGGGTTGTGATGGAATACTCCCCACTTGTTTGGATGACTGCAGCCCCAACAACACTCAAGAAGCTTGACACCATCCAGGACAAAGCAACCAGCTTGATTGGAACTACATCCATAAGCATCCATTCCCTCCACCACCGACGCTCAGTAGCAGCAGCGTGTACTATCTACAAGACGCACTACAGAAATTCACCAATGATCCTCAGACAGCACCTTCTAAACCCATGACCACTTCCATCTAGAAGGACAAGGGCAGCAGATATATGGGAAAACCACCACCTCCAAGTTCCCCTCCAAGCCACTCACCATCCTGACTTGCAAATATATCGCTGTTCCTTCACTGTTGCTGGGTCAAAATCCCGGAATTCCCTCCCTAATGACATTATGGGTCAACCTAAGCAGATGGACTGCTGCGGTTGGAGAAGGCAGCTCACCACCACCTTCTCAAGGGCAACTAGGGATGGGAAAGAAATGCTGGCCCAGCCAGTGACACCCACATGCCACAAATGAATAGAAAAAAAACACCTACACTTAAGACATCCAGTGGCCAACAAATGATCTTTTAAGAACATCTCAAGGGCCTATTCCCACCAGAGTTGCAATTACTTGCAGGCAGGACAAATAACAAGCACCTCACACAAGGAGATTCCTGGCACACTGGTGGTGCTCCTACCTCTGGGCCAAAAGATACAAGTCTTACTTCAAGATATGATGAACATAGAGGTGCATCATAATATGTCCAAACAGGTTGATTTGCCAAAAAAAAAATCCAGTCCACCCACCCCTTGGGTAAACCTGTGTGGGCTGCCTGTTGTTTGGTAGGGAGTAATTATCTACAACGATTTCTGAATAATTGAGAGCATGGGCTAGGGACTGGCTGTGGACAACTGCATCAATTCCCCCCCTACCCTGTTCGAATATCTCTCCGCTCCCCAAAAACAGTTAACTTTCTCCCTAACCATCCATTCAAGTGCCTGATGGACACAAGATCTGGTGAGCTTCCTTCTGATCATCAAGGCACCCTTGGCATCTGAACTCAGAAGGTCCTATTGGTGATTGTATTTTCCCATGCAGTGCATACAAACTGGGCTGTGACCACTCCCACCATCAAAACCAGAGCAGGTACCTGGCAGATCCAGCTCCTTGCTTGCTCCTCCAGGCCTCCACCTTGGACTGCAGTCAATGTCCATGGAGGTTGGCATTGGGCATGTACCAGTCCCACCGCAGCCGCATGGCCCTTCTCTGACCCACTTATATATAGTTATGCAGTTTGGAGTGCACTGGCAGCTATCATTGTGAGGCTGCTACTGATACACTTTGTATACAGAGACAAGCAGCCAGGTCATTGATCCAACCAGTCTGCAGATTCTTGCTTGCTGTCCAAGCACTCAATCGCCTTGCACCTACTCGCAGCAACTCTGCCTTCCGTTTTAGTGTTTTGCCCCTTCGGCCAGAGCTGAAAGGCTGCCAGTGCTCCCGACTTGCCTTAGCATAGACTTAAGGTCAGGCAGTTAGTCACTATTTTCAGCAGTGATTGGTCAAGTGGCTGTGTTGCTGCACAGTGCCATGCTATGTCAATGATATGTTTGCACCACATGCCAACAGTGTATGTGCCATGTATTTCAACCACATGGTCATGTCTCAAAATCCAAGGAGAGGCATCCTCAATTGGGCCAAGGAAGACAGACTTCCCTCATGGGGCTCTGTCCCAGTAAGTCAAGGACAGCATCTGACATCTGTCTCGGGGCTTGAACATGATCAGTTAACCAATTTGGGCATCTAAAATCAGAGGAAGCATATCACTACAGTCTGAGAAATGGGTCACAGTTAATCCTGCAGGTCCAGAGAACCAGTCTCCTTCAGCCTAGGCAACATCCTGGTGAATCTGCTCTGTACTCCCTCCAATGCAATCACATCCTTCGTATATTCGGTGACGAGACCGCACACAGCATTTCAGCTGTGGCCGAACCAAAATGTTCTACAGCTCCAACATAACCTCCCTGATCTTATAATCTAAGCCAAAATAGAGAGAGGAAAGTGTCCCATTTGCCTTCTTAAATATCCTATTTATCTGTCCCGCCACCTTCTGGGATCTGTGGACAAATACCCCAAGCTCCCTCGATTCCTCTGAGCTTCCTAATATCATTCATTGAGTACTTCTTTGTCTTGTTGCTTATTTCAAAGTGCATCACCTCACACCTATCAGGGTGAAACTCCATCTGCCACTGATCTGCCCATTTGAGCAATTGATGTATATCCTCCTGTAACATAAGACCATCTTCCTTACTGTCAACCACCCGGCTAATCTTTGTGTTACCTGCATACTTGCCTATCATACCTCCCACTTGCTCATCTACATTGTTTATATATATTTGTATCTATCACAAACAATAAGCGACTGAGCACTGATTCCTGGGGTATGCCACTGCACAATGAGCTCCAGTTACCCAAACAGCCTTCTATAACCACCCTCTGTCTTCTATCACTAAGCCAATTTGGATCCATCTTGCCAAGCTAACTTAAATCTTCTTTATCAGTGGGAAAAAAACCCATAAAAACTACATCAACTGCACTGCTTTCATCTGTGTACCTGGTTACGTCCTTGAGAAGTTCAATCAAATTTGTTAGGCATGACTTCAAAGCCACATTGACTATTCCTGATCAAACCGAATCTCTCCAAGTGGAGATTAATTTTCGCCCTCAGAATCTTTGCCAATTGATTTCCTACCACTGATGACATGAAAGTTGTTGCATTTGACAGTGTGAGGTATCCAGGACCTCTACCGAAAGTGGAGTCAATGGGAGTCAGAGAGAAAACTCTCCACTGGTTGGAGTCACGCCTGGCACAGAGGAAGATTGTGTGGCTGTTAGAGGTCAGTCACCTCAGCTTCAGGACTGATTCCTGTGCTGTTAAATAAAAGTTAATGTCTTCAACCTTTTGATGTCTTTCAAGTACGTGATGATCCCACATTGAGCAGTGAAAAGATGGTATGTTATGCT
Source organism: Ginglymostoma cirratum (assembly GCA_024137785.1). Lineage (NCBI taxonomy): Eukaryota > Metazoa > Chordata > Chondrichthyes > Orectolobiformes > Ginglymostomatidae > Ginglymostoma > Ginglymostoma cirratum. Next base: position 8,560,892 of record JAHRHZ010000145.1, on the reverse strand, counting down.
GGACACTGGGGAAAGAATAGCAGTCCCTTCAACAGGGTTCTAAGAAAGTATGGCACTAAGAACGTGTGACCTCTCTTTTAAGCTGAAGTTACAGTCTCAGTTGGGTTGGTGACGACGTGAAGTAGCAATACATTCATGAACATAAACTTGTACTTAAAATGAAGTGTTACCTGAACCACATATGTGTCCTGAGAAGCATTTCATTTCCATTCCCCTCCATCTATGAGCTCTGTAAAGGGCATGTCCTGGGGTGGGAGGGCAGCATTTGCCCGGCCCATGGCAGAGATTTAAAGATGGTGCCGATGTTGGAGGTCCCAGCAAAACCGGAGCAAAACCCTCCATGAAACTGACACTTGGCCAATTTTTTGGTAAAATACAGCCCATTAAAACATTATACACTGAAAGCTGACATGTTTACATTGCTAACTTCCTACATTAGTAACAAAATAATATACAAAATGAATTTAATAACAGGAAAGAAAAATGTATGTTACAACACCTCCTGCTCGCCTCCAATCTTGCTTCCCAAATCCCCTGCTCCCTAATCCTCCTGGTTGGTGAGAGAGTGAGCATTTGGTCTACAAGCTGGCAAAGTATTTGTGAGGTTGACCACTGTCTGGGAAAGGAACCACCATCTCATGTCTACTCGATTTCTAATCTCACATAGTTATGCCTGCCCTTAACTGGCGCTGGCTATCTTGAAGGGGGCTTCATGGATACCCACAATCAGGTTTCCTTCATGAGGTTTGCCAGCAAACAGCAGCTCTGGTAGAGCTGTCTGCCTGCCTTATCTGTGATACTCATATGGCCTGAGACAATGACTTACACAGTGTGTGCCTAAGCCCCTCTGTTACCCATTTCAGGTGGGAAGGTGGGGGAAGGAGGGGGTTATCTGATGCTCAGGTCTCTCATCTGCCATCTCTATTCAACACTGGTGACAGTCAGACTGACACACCTTGAATAGATCAAACTTCACCAAACAAAAAAAAAGGAAATTCCCCAAACCCAGGATGCGAATCAACTCAGTGCATTATGTACTCACAAAATCATGTCACATCTACACTGAGCCCACAGTTATTAATACAGACAAGATCACTGACCTCTTCCTGCCAGTTATGGTCTTCATGCTGGACCACATCAGGCTATGGCCCCAGTTTAGGATCATTCAGTGATTACCTCATTGGTTCCAAATGATGAGGATGCACGAGCTATTTTGTTTTTCTTCGAGCCACTCTCCGAACTTGAAGCTGATGATCCTGAAGGCACTTTTGAATCCACATTTAATGATATCTCTGAATCATGCTAAATAAAAAGATTTGATTACATTCAGCATTGCTCTGTACATTTTTCTCTTCCTCAACTCTGTCTCCGACACTGAACGAGACAGACCCTTGAGACTGAGGTCACATTAATAGATCACAGAATAAAAAGCTATGGTAACTACTGAGCCTTTATCACATGTGCCATGCAGATTATTCACTAGTTACTGGGTAATGAATATTAACTCTGAACATGTGAACCTTTCGTAAATTAGTTCATTAGATTTCTTGCAAGAATTAAACAGAGGTTTATCTAGTGGATAGAGTGACCTGATTACCGATGATGGACAAATGAAACTATTAAAGTTTTATCTGGTGTGAATAAATGAGATTTTTCTGAGGGAGGAAAAAAAATCTAAAATCACACCCAGGGCACAAAAAGCTGCATTAACAATATGAACATGCAAACAAGGAGTACCAAGGAAGTAATTTCTCAAGCCTGCTCCAGCATTTAATAAGATCATAGCTAATCCGATTGTAAAAGTCCACATTTCGGCTTACCCACTGATCTTTCACCCCTTTGCTTACAAAAATCTATCCAGTTCTGCCTTCAAGGGTTTAGCTTCCAGCAGCTTTTCAGGAAGACAGTTCCAAAGACTCATGACCCCCAGGGAAACAAAATTCATCCCCTCTCTGGTTTAAATGGGCAATCCCTTACGTTGAAGCAATGACCCTGTTGTTCTTCATTCTCCCCTAAGAGGAAACACCATCTCCCTCAGACAATCTGACAAGCCCCTTAGGATTTTATATGTTACAATTACATTGCCTCTTATTCTTCAAATCAGCAGCTAGAAGCCTAAAATGTCCAACCTTTCCTCATAAGTTAACATTCTCTTTCCAGGTATTAATCCTTCCTTGATTACAGCAACCACCACTGTACACAGCAGTCCATAAGTGATCTCAACAGTGTCCTGTATAACAGAAGCATACCCTCTTTACATTTGTGTTTCATTCCTTTTGCAACAAACAAAAACATTTTCTTAGTTTTCCTAATTACTTGCTTCCTGCATACAAACTTTTGTGATTCATATACAAAGACACCCAGATCCCTCTGTATCTCAAAGCTCTGCAATCTCTCAGCATTTAGACAATTTTTTTTATTTTTCAAGGCAAAATGGGTAATTTCACATTATGCTCCATTTGCCAAGTTTTTGTCTACTTGCTTAACCTGTCTGTATTTTTTTGTAGCCTCCTTACATCCTCCTTGCTTTCCTACCTATCTTTCCACATCAGCAAATTTGGCAACCATCCCTTCCATCTGTTTATCCAAGTCATTTATGTGAATTGTGAACAGTTCAGATTCCAACATTAATCCCTGTGACACGATACTCTTTACATCACACCTAACAGAAAATTACCCAGTTTTGCCTACTATCTATTTTATGAAAGCCCAGCCAACTTTTATCCATTCCAATATGTAGTCTCTACATTCCTTTTCTTTAACCATTGATGTGGCACTCAAATGCCTTCTGGTAACCTAAGTACAGTACAATATATCATCGATTCCCCTTTTTCTGCAGCATATGTTACTCCCTCAAGTGAAGTATGATTTCTCTTTCACAAAATCATGTTGATTCTGTCTGATTATTTTGAGCTTTATCATATGCTTGCTATAACTTTGTTATTAATAGCATCAAACATTTTCCCGATGACAGATATTAACTGACCTGTAGATTCCTTGTTTCTCTCTCCCTCTCTTTTTGAGTAAAATAATTACATTTGCCATTGTTCAATAAAGTAGAATGTTTCCTGAATCAAGGGAGTTTGAAAAATTAAACTCAACATATCAACTAGCTCACTGGCCACTTCTTTCATAACTCTAGAATGAAGTCTATCAAGATCCAGCACTTGTTACCTCGCACCTCCAATATTTCTGGCAATCATAATTTTCTTGAGTTCCTCCTTTCTTTCCATTCTCTAATTTATAGATGCTTCTCAGATTTACTTGTAACCTCTGTCATAAGGCCTAACAGAAATGCCTTTTCCATTCATCTGCCATCTCTTTATTTTCCACTACCAATTAACCAGATTCATTTTCCATAGAATTTGTATTCAGTTTGTTGCGGTTTTAAAAAAAAGTTAGAAACTCTTAATATCTGTTATGGCATTTCTGGCTAGATTTCTCTTGTATCATAATTTTGCCCCCCTATAAAGTCTTTAGTCATTCTTTGCTTTTTTAAAATATTTAGTCCATTCCTTGGTATTTTTCTTACTATTTGGAAAGTATCTATTCAGTGTATCCTGATATATGTCTGCCACTGCATCTCTGTTGTTATATCCTGCAATATAATTTGTCAATTCACTTTAGCCATCCCTGCTTTCATGCCCTCCTAATTGCCCTTATTTGAATATTTAATAAGTCTCTGAACCACTCCTTCTTCTTTCAAACAGAATTTAAAATTAAATCACATTATGGTTGCTGCTAATCTAGGGATGCCTTTCACTAAGAGATCATTAATTAATCCCGTTTTGTTGCACAACACCAGGTCCAGAATAGCCTTCTCTTTGGTCAGCTCCAGAAAATGCTGCTCTAAGAAGCTATCTTGAAAACGTTCAATGAATTATTTGTACAGCCTACCTTTGTCCATCTGACTTTTCCAGTTTATATGTAGATTAAAATCTTCTACCCTTATCTCCATGCCTTTCTGACAAACTTTCTTTACCATGTGATTACTGTGTACTTCAAGCTGCATATATACAAATATATACTACAGTTTTGTCACAAACCTTTAATTTTTAATACAAACCACTTACCCCTTCCAGCTGTTCGTTCTCTCCTTCACTTGTTTCCGTAGATTTGGGCTGAGGTGAGTGAACCGAATCCCTAACGTACGAAATGGCAATTTCTATCCCTTGATCAGGCCATTCCTCACTTTTTGAACTCACATCGCCTTCTTCAATAGGTTTGTCTACCTTCACGTCTGATGTGGAGTCGGACTTTGCTACTGCTTTCTGTATTCAGAAGCAGAAAGATTTCAGCAATGATTAGGTAGAAGTGGCTTTTCTCAGGAAGTGTTGATGCTGTTTGGGACTGTGGCTATTCTGGTTGACATTTTAATGTCAGTCCTGGAGGGCAAAAAGCTAAGAGCTAATCCAAAATCAGCAATTAGCAAAGTAATAAGTGGAAAAGAGGTCATCAGTAGTGAGTCCAAGAAGTTTGCAAACTAAAATTCTGATAAATATGGTCATCTGAGTCTCTGAGGAAATTAAACAGTTTGGCTTTATTGAAGGTTCAAAGCAAATGTTGGGGCACAATTTTACTTCAAGGGACAAAAGGATTTCTGAAGAAACTAAGACAAAAAGGAGAGATGCAACTTTGTTAACACAAATTCTACACCATGGTTAAGTAGCATGAATAATACTCACTGCCTTGCGGCTGTTAAAGGTCAGTCATCTCAGCTCCAGGACATCTCTGCAGGAGTTCCTCAAGGTAGTATCCTAGGCCCAAACATCTTCAGCTGCTTTACAAATGACCTCCCCTCCATTACAAGGTCAGAAGTCGGGATGTTCACTGATGATTGTGCAATGTTTAGCACCATTCATGATCCCTCAGATACTAAAGCACTTCATGCTCAAATGCAATAAGATCTGGACATTAGAGGTAAAAGGTACTGCAGATGCTGGAGAATCCGAGATAACAAGGTGTGGAGCTGGATGAACACAGCAGGCCAAGCAGCATCATAGGAGCAGGAAAGCTTGACGTTTCAGGCCTAGACCCTTCATCAGAAATGGGGGAGGGGAAGAGGGTTCTGAAATAAATAGGGAGAGAGGGGGAGGCGGATAGAAGATGGATAGAGGAGAGGATAGGTGGAGAGGAGGCAGACAAGTCAAAGAGGCGGGGATGGAGCCAGTAAAGGTAAGTGTAGGTGGGGGGGGGGGAGTAGGGAGGAGATGGGTCAGTCCAGGGAGGACGGACAGGTCAAGGGGGCAGGATGAGGTTAGTAGATAGGAGATGGGGGTTGGGCTTGTGGTGGGAGGAGGGGATAGGTGAGAGGAAGAACAGGTTAGGGAGGTGGAGATGAGCTGGGCTGATTTTGGGATGCGGTTGGGGGAGGGGAGATTTTGATGCTTGTGAAATCCACATTGATACCATTGGGCTGCAGGGTTCCCAGGCTGAATATGATTTGCTGTTCCTGCACCCTTCAGGTGGCATCATTGTGGCATTGTAGGAGGCCCAGGATGGACATGTCGTCTGAGGAATGGGAGGGGGAGTTGAAATGGTTCGCGACTGGGAGGTGCAGTTGTTTGTTGCGAACTGAGAGCAGGTGTTCTGCAAAGTGGTCCCCAAGCCTCTGCTTGGTTTCCCCGATGTAGAGGAGGCCACAACGGGTACAGCGGATGCAGTATATCACATTGGCAGATGTGCAGGTGAACATCTGCTTGATGTGGAAAGTCTTCTTGGGGCCTGGGATTGGGGTGAGGGAGGAGGTGTGGGGGCAGGTGTAGCACTTCCTGCGGTTGCAGGGAAAAGTGCCGGGTGTGGGGGGGCTGGAGGGGAGTGTGGAGCGGACAAGGACATTATCCAGGTTTGGGCTGGGAAGTGGCAAATGATAACTGTGCCATGCAATGGCCATTGCCAAGAAGACAGAATCTAACCGTCTCCCCTGGACATTGCTATCACTGAATCCCCAACTATATTGGTAACCATTGTCCAGAAACTGAACTGCATTAGCCATATAATGCAGTGATACAATGGCTACAAGAGCAGGTTAGAGGCTAGGAATCTTGCAGCAACCAAAGGATATGGGGAAAAGCAGGAACAGGTTATTGGGTTGGATGATCATAATGAATAGCGAATAGTTTAATGGCTTACTCCTGGCCCTAATTCCTATGCTTCTTTGTAACTCATCATCTGTGTCCCCAAAGCCTACCTGCCATCTATGAGGCACAAGTCAGGAGTGTGATGAAATACTACCCACTTGCCTGGATGGGTGCAGCTCCAACAACACTCAAGAAGCTTGACACCATCCAAGACAAATCAGCCCACTTGATTGGCACTACAAGCATGGATAGAGGGTAGCAGTACCATATACTGTTTAAAATATACACTTCAGAAGGTTCTTTAGACAGCAACTTCCAAACCCCTGACCACCCTAGCGTCTAGAAAAAAAAGGCAACAAATGGAAGGGAACACCGCTACCTGCAAGTTCTCCTCCAACATGCATTGACCCTGACTTGGAAGTATGTCTACATTCCTTCAGTGTCACTGATCAAAATCCTAGAACTAACAGCAATGTGGGTCCACCTATAGCACATGGACTACAGTGGTTCAAGAAAGCAGCTCACCAATTCCTCCTCAAGGGCAACTAGTGCTGGGCAATAAATGCTGCCCCGGCCTGTGACACTCACATCCCATGAATTACAACAAGCATGTGTCATCTGCACCTCGTGCCCAGTTTGCCAGTTTCTAGACTTGATTATTCACCGCCTTCCTGTCAGTCATCCTTTCTCTGGTTAATATCACTAATTACTTGATTTAGTTTATTCAGGAGATTTTGGTATCACTGACAAGGCCAGTGTTTCTTGTCCACTCCTATCCAACTTAGTGGAGTGCTGGGCTCATAGCTAAAAGTCAACCACATTGCTGCTGGTCTAGAGTCACATGGACGTCACATTGAGTCAGTACTGGAACCACAGTCCATCACTTACATCAATGTTTTGAACTCAGGAATTAGGGAGCCATGACTCATCACAGGACAGGTATGGCTGGAGGACAAAAACACCCTTTCCTCTCACCCACAATTTGTACTCAACGGAAGGAATGCTTCCTTCTCCAGGCCTTTGACCCTTTGTGCCATGTTTCTCTGGATGCTGGGGGAGATGGAATTGCGCTGATCTCTCCTCCTGTCCATGAACAATTCCCAAACGGAACACATTGCATATAAGTAAACCCTTTGGCTCTGTCAAAGCACAAATCATTACACACGATCGCCAACCTCCAGCCTTTAATACACATCACCGACACCTTCCTTTCTGTCTTTCTCTTGTTGTTGCTGGCGTGGAATGCACCTCATCTTTGGGCAGTTCTGTAATTACCTTATAAGATGTCCATGACATGAGGACTTCATCATCTACATCACTTAATGAACTTCTTTTTGAGAGTAAATATTCATCCTGCGGCAAATCCAAGCTCACATATGAATTTCTGTGATCCTGCAATGAAAAGGAAATAAATCACAGTTGCTGTTTGCACAGCTGCATGTATCTTCAATGAGTTCTTGCTGCCTTGTATACTCCTACTGGGGTGGAAGCTTAATTAAATGCATAACAGATAGGGGGATACTGGTAAACAAATTTGAGCTAAAGTCTGACAAGTTCCCTTGTCCTGATGAGCTTGCAGCTACGAAAGAAGTGGCTGCTGAGATAGTAGATGCATTGGTTATAATATACCGGAGTGCCCTGGATGCTAGAAAGGTCCCAACAGACTGGAAAGTAGCAAATGTAATTCTGTTTTAGAAAATCAGGAGGTAGAAAGCTGGAAACTACGGCAGATAAGTTAACAAAACAAAGAAAACTGCAGATGCTGGAGTTCAGAAACAGAAGCAGAAATTGCTGGAGAAACTCAACAGGTCTGGCAGCATCCAGGGAGAGAGAAACTGAGTTAACGTTTCAGGTCCAGTGACCCTTCTTCAGAAGATGAATTCTACTCCTTCCCACGGAGACCATCAAGATGATAGGGCTAGCCTCCCAAGTTTGTATCTGAGGGACAGAGTGAGTGTGTGAGGGGAAGAGGGGGTGGCAGAGAGAGGGGGTAAATAAGGGGTAAGGGGATGTGAAAGAAAGAGAAATAGTGAGGGATTGATTGAGGAACAGTCAGAGGGACAGTCAAGTGGTGAGTGTGGGAGAGAAGCATGAGGAGGTGGGGACTGAGGAGATGAGGTATTGCAGAGCTAAGGATGAGATGGTAAGGAATTGAGGTGGCTAAGCAGTGAGGAGATGAGAAAGAAAAGTAGTGAGGGAGAGAGAGAGATTGTGAGAGTATGATTAATGAAAAGGGGGTGATTGAAAGAGAGAGGGACTGAGTGAGAGGGAAAGATAGCGAAATAGTGAGGGAGTTGATTGAGAAAGGAAGTCAGAGCTAGTGAGGGAGTGAGTGATAGACACACAGGGATATAGTGAGGATGGGAGAGAGTGAGAGAGAGAGAGAGAGAGAGAGAAAGTAAATGAAGTGACAGACAGAGACATTGTGAAGAAGTATGCGGGAGAGATATAGTGAGGATGAACATGTGAGATAGGTAGAGAGAGAGTGTGAGTGAGACAGTTACATAATAAGGGTTTGCCTCAGCTGTGAAGGAACCTGAGATGTGGAAAGGCTTAGGCTTACCTCCATGCTTTGTTCCCAAATCCTCTGTTTAACAAAGCCAGGTATTCTAAATGCTATCTTCACCATCTCATCAACTCACCCTGCCACCTTCAAAGATTTTTGAGCATGCAGCCCTCGGTCCTTCTGTTTCCTCACCCCCATCAAAATACAACCATTTCTATTATACTCTGTGGGAGTGTCTCTCACACTCTCCCTAAGTACATTACTTCCTACTTGCTCACAATAAATAGCATCTACTGCGTTATGATAAAGGTGTAAGATGTACATAATCATCATTTGGGAATTTGGAATCTTAAAATAGAAATATTTGTTTTCAGCTCTGCAAAGGCAATTTCCAAGCGGTCAGAAAGATATTTGGAATATTAACACAAATATATCATTTGCAAGAAAGCATGCAATTCAGTCAAAGGGGTTACTGATAAAGATTTTAACAAGAGGAACATTTATGACTTGTAGAGAAAACAGACCGGGGGCCATTATTTCAGTTTGAGTTCAGTTCAGAAGAATGAAGATTTCAGTTTAGGAGCAGAGTTTCATCCTAGCAGAAGAACCAAGTTTGAGTTCAAGAGAGTAGTTTCACCCTAGCAGAACATTTTTATCTGTGAAGCCTCCAGGTTGCGAGAGTTTGTATAGACATTTTCAAGTTGTCAGAATGGAAATTCAGGCATCTAAACTAGAAATGGATCATAAAACTATCTTAGCTTTCCAAAGAGAAATGGAAACAATCAATTAATAAGAAATTAGAGAGTTGAGATAAGAATGGCATTTCTCTGGAATTGAGTATATGAAAAAGATATTGATGGAATAAAGGGTTGAATCTTTGCTTTTGTTATTTAAGATCTTTTCAAATCGACTTACATACATATATTCCTATAATACAGCTTTTTTGTGTTTTTCTTTTGTGTAATGAAGTTGTTAAAGAATATTGGCAGCCTCATAATGAATATGTTCAATGACCAATCACCAGGGTAAACAACTGAAAAAAAAAATTATGATCCATCAAGCCAGTTTTCACTCTGGGGTTTGACTTGCCCAGTACTACCATTGGTTGGAATCATAACCAAGTGGGGGCCCTTAGTAAGAAAGGACTTCACAAAATTTGAGAGAGATCTGTGTCTCTCTTAAAGAAATTAGCACATGGAGGTACTGGACGTAAAGGAGGAATGCTATTTTAAAGTATATTACGCAGATTGGAATTTCAAAATGGCTGTGTATATTGCTAAAATGTTTCCGGAGGTGAAAGGCAGACCAGTGGATTATTTGAGATAATAGGAACTGCAGATGCTGGAGAATCCGAGATAACAAGGTGTGGAGCTGGATGAACACAGCAGGCCAAGCAGCATCATAGGAGAAGGAAAGCTTGATGTTTCGGGCCTAGACCCTTCATCAGAAATGGGGGAGGGGAAGAGGGTTCTGAAATAAATAGGGAGAGACGGGGAGGCGGATAGAAGATGGATAGAGGAGAGGATAGGTGGAGAGGAGACAGACAAGTCAGAGAGGCGGGGATGGAGCCAGTAAAGGTGAGTGTAGGTGGGGAGGTAGGGAGGAGATATTTATTTCAGAACTCTCTTCCCCTCCCCCATTTCTGATGAAGGGCCTAGGCCCAAAAAGTCAAGCTTTCCTGCTCCTATGATGCTGCTTGGCCTGCTGTGTTCATCCAGCCCCACACCTTGTTACGGTGGATTATTTGATATCTTTGGCTAAAGCTAAACTGAAAAACTGAGCAGGTGAGTTGGAAGTGGAAGTAAAAGCAAGATCTTTTAGGGATGATTAAAACGAATGCTCAACATTCGTGTCACCAAGGAAGCAAACAGAAAGATTCCAAAATGATAAACGAGAAAGGTCAGAGCTGAAAAGAGATTTAAAATATGACGCCCTTTCGTTGTAATGAGACTGACCACACTAAAGCAATTGCTTGAAGTTAAATGGAAGACTTATTGCAATGACAGGAATGCCTAAGGAAAGTTTGGAAAAGAGTGCATCAAGAAAGGAAATGGGCATTAAAATTGTAGCTAGAGCAAAAGTAGGGCATGTTTCCTTGGGACCTAACCCTAACCCAACTGGGAAGAGAGAGATGACTCGGGACAGTAAACAAAACTCTTCAACTTTTGAGAATCAGACCATTTCAGTTCTGATTTTTTAAATAAAAATTAGAGATAGTTCCTTATTCATCAAGGAGGTAAATCAATAAAGAATATTGAGAGATAGTGGAGAAAGTCAGCCATTAATACTGGCTGAGGTTACCATTTGTCTTCCGGAGGATTGTTGAAGGAAAAAAGATATTAATTGAATATATACATGGAGATGACACAAAATGGTGTCATTACACAGCATTGGATTGAAGAGTGATTTAGAAAATGGAGAAGATGTAGTTGGAACTGGACAACAAACACCTATTGGCCTCACTGAATGTAATGGAACAATCAGTGGACATAAAGGGAACTGAGATGCTATTGGAAAAACATCCTGGGCTGTTCCCTGACTGTGTTGTGACTAGATCTCAGGCTCATTGAGTTATACAGGAAGAGAAGGAAGTTACACAGGAAGAAATTTTACAAGTGGTTCATGAAATTCCAATGATCACCTAAGTATTAGAGATTATTTAGTTTACTCACTATTGCAAAGTGAACGTGGTAATAAAAGATCCATTTACAATTCCATGATTGGAAGATTGTACTGAGAGGAGTTGAGAACCACAATTTGTTACAAGAATTGACTTATTAAAAGAATACCAACAAGATCCACTGACTGATCAAGCCAAAGAAAAATCAGTTTTTGTAACACCAGATGGACATTCTCAATGCAGAATTATGTCATTTGGAATGACAAATGCCCCAGCAACTTTTCAATGATTTAACAAATAAAGCCATTGACATGCTATATACAGTAATTGGCTGGACCCTTGGAAGCATTGATTTACAGAGGGATCTTAGGGTGCAAGTCCATAGTTCCCTGAAAGTGGCAACACAAGTGGCTAATGTGGTAAAGAAGGCATACAGCAGGCTTGCATTCATCCATCGAGGCACTGATTATAAAAGTCAGCAAGTCATGTTGCAGCTGTATAAAACTTTAGTTCAGTAACATTTGGAGTATTGTGTGCAGTTCTGGTGCCTATACTATTAGGAAGGAGGTGGAGGCTTTGGAGAGGATGCGTGAGAAGTTTATCAAGATGTCGCCTGAATTGGAATCTATTAGCTATAAGGAGAAATTGGACAAACTTGGACTGTTTTTCACTAGAGTCTCAGAGGCTGAGAGTCGACCTGCTGGAGTGTATAAAATTATGAGAGACATGGGTAGTGCAGATAGTCGGAGGAGTTTTCCAGGGTTGAAATGTCAAATACTTGGGGGCGCACAGGTTTAAAGTGAAAGGGGTCAATATTAAATACTGCCTTGATAGTAACTAAAGCACTGTAAATGCGCTTTCATCAAAATTTGATTCACTAGCTGAGGCCATCAGCAATACATATGTCGATGAGTCTCTTGGCTGATTTGCAGTGGTTGCTTCACGTCCTTCTGCACTGTAGGCATTCTATGATTCAAGGTGCCAACTGCCTTCAAGGTGTGTCGGAGATTCCGAAATCCAATCACCTTTCCCACATGCTGTGCAGAGAAGTACTGGTTGCATATCTCACTCATTCACACGTTACATCGCGAGCATCAATTCCAACAGGAGCTTGCACAATGGATCCTGCAGGCACGATCCCATGGCCCAGGCCTCTCAACCTGCTGTCTCTCATCACCATCGGTGATACCAACGTTGCTTTATGACCTGAGACAGCAGATCCTGAACAAACCAAGTGTCTCCAAAGGAGGTAAAGTTCCAAAAATCACAAAGTGGGCACAAGTAAACTCAAGTGTGTGTGTGTACATGGGTCTTTGTACGTGTGTGTGTGTGTGTGTGTGTGTGTGTGTGTGTGTGTGTGTGTGTG